>JAFEMH010000287.1:0-600000 GCA_022495995.1 Adenophora triphylla var. japonica | reverse complement strand
AATCACAAAATCTTATCAATAAATAAATGAATGGGTTAACATATATTATTGATTGTATTGAAAGTGTATTCGATACATTTTAATTAAAAAACATCAATAAAATTATTATATTTAGAATTTATGAACAAGTTTTTATAACGATTTTTTACCTCTAGTATTATTCCTAATGAAAATACAAAGAAACAATTTAATTTTAATCACCATATTTATTTTAAAATTTTATTATCCCTTTTCTGTCTATTGTACTTCAACATCTTCTCTTTTATTCTAACCATTTTGTATACTGAAAAATTATACTCCCTCCGTCCCATTAATAACTTCACTTTTAACCCAAAATGGCGTTTCGTTAGAAGCTTCATCTTTCCTTTTTTGGCAAAGAATCTTTACTATTTTCTTCACTCATTCTCTCTCCTATTTCACTATTACACTCACAACACTTTTCAAATTTACTATTTCATTCACTCATTTTCTCTCCTATTTTACTATTACACTCACAATATTTTTTCCACCTTTAATTTACGTGCCAAACCTAAAATGGTGAAGTAATTACTGGGACGGAGGGAGTATTTTCTAACACATGCACCTTATATGAGATTTTTAAACCTATCAACCAGAGTAGAATTATGATAAATTATGTAGGTACAAAGCATATTTAGAACATTACTCCATTTGTCCCACATCATATTAAAAGGAATAAAATGAGTCCTACATAAAAATTAAAAAGAATATATAATGGAATAATTGTGGTTAGTATGAAAATTGAATATAAAAGAGAGAGTGTTGTAGAAAATAGTTATTATATACTTCCTCCGTCCCACGTGAATGCAAACTTATTTCTATTTTGGTCCGTTCCACGTGAATGCAAACTTTCCAAAATGGCAAAGAATATTCACTATTCCACCCACTAATTCTCTCTCCTATTTCACTTTTACACTCACAACATTCTCTCTTCTCACTATTCCTCCCACTCATTCTCTCTCCTATTTAATTTTTCATACTCACAATATTTAACTTTTTCTCTTTCTTACATCACTTTTCCTTAATTTCCACACCCAAAAAGTTAGTTTGCAATCACGTGGGACGGAGGGAGTAGTTATTGTGAGTATTACGATGAATCTTATAAATAAATAATTATTAAAAAAAATCATTTTGAGAACATACTCCCTCCGTCCCAATAAGTGCTTCACCCTTTTGGGTGGGCACGCAAATTATAAAAATGGGAGGAAAATAAAAATGTTGTGAGTGTAATTTGAAAATATGAGAGAGAATTAGTGGAGGGAATAGTAAATTATAATGGTGTTGTGAGTATTAAAATAATGTAGGAGAGAGAATGAGTGGAGAAAATAGTAAAGATTCTTTGTCAAAAAAGGAAAGGTGAAGCTTCTAACGGAACGTCCTTTTGAGTAATTAGTGAAGCTTTTATTGGGACGGTGGGAGTATATATTTTGAAATAGAACATACAAAATAAAATTATGTGCCTTTTTAATTTTTAATGAAATGAAAGGGAGGTATAAGATATGACCTCATCATCATGTCATTGTATTATATGCGTACTTAGCATGTGGTTCACTAAGTCAAATCAACAAAATAAATTTGCCTCTAAGGTATCAAATACAAGGTAATAGCAACTTCAACAATGAAAAAATTGTTAGATAAAATCTTACAATAAATACAAAATAAGAAAAAGAATTACAATATATTGAAATACAAATTACAACGTAAAATTAAATGAGGAAAAATCGTAAGAGAAAATTTGTTTGATGATCTTCTTGATATTGCCCGAGTCGTGTGTGACACACTCTCCTTAAGACAAATTCGCCCCTCACCGAGTTGTGCTTGAGGTTGTTTTGGACATTCGCCTCCCAGGATAAAACGGACGGACCGGACTATTCTTGCACACTAAAATCTCAGGCAAATCTCACTATGCTTTGACAAAATCACCATCATTTTCATGAAAGAAAGACATCAAATGACGAAGAAGAAAACATGTATTTTTCTTATTCTCATTTCTCTTGTCTCTCCTTTTTTCTCTTCTCTTCTCTTCTCTTTAGTAAATTGTGGATGATAGTTTATATTCTCACAATTGTAACTTATATCCCATTACTCACCAATTCCATAGTAAATATTAGGTAGTTACAATTTTTAACCATCATAATGTCATTCATTATGTGTTTTATTAAGGCTAATGGATGTTACAATCCATACTCATTAGTTGAACATTTACTAGATACCAACTTTGCCTTTAAAAAATTGTCTACAACAAAATCAACTTCCACAAAGTCTATCCCCCGATAGGTCAACCTCCTTCTATGAAACCCGCCTCTCTCAAGTAGTCTATATCTCGAGCGGTAAGTTTAACGGGAAGTCTACCTATAGAAATGACTTTTATAGAAATCATTTTTGCTTAATGTTTCAACTTTACTCTCTTAATTAAGCCTTAATATTTTTATTTGCCAAATATCAGTTTGGACAAATATAATATATAAAGGAAACGTGCACAATTTCCTTCACACAATAACATTTTTCCAACAATTTCCCACATGAAGGAAATTGATGACGAGTTTGGTGATAGAGTCCGACAGACAAAAACTTGCATACGATAGGTGTAGGAATGCCCTGTTGGGTTTTGGGGTTACAAACGCAGCGGAAGACTTAGAAATAACAACAAAACCCTAGCCCTTGAAATCCGTCTAACATGAATAGTTAAAACCATGAAATAGAATTTACGTACCTTAATGCGATTATGTTGATCTTTCAAAACGAATCTTGAATTCAAATCTTATTTGAATCGATGAACAACCTTCAAATTTTCGAACTATTGATGAAACTTGGATCTTCTCCTTGTTCTTTACCTTGTGATGAATCAACGAACGGAAGGCTTCAAGCTTTTGGTAATTAACTTATCACCCTCTATCGATAATCCACACGCGAACGAATCCAAGAACACTTCTTGTTGGATTGCTAGATGATACTCTTGATTATTGAATCAATATTCAATAATCAAAGCCAAAACTATGGAATAATTTAGGAACCTTTGATTCAAAATCAAAATCAATCTAGAGTTTCATAAACCTAGAATTATGATCTTAGAGTAGTAAAATTATGGTTGCAAGGTTGTATTTATATCCCATATAAATCCCCTAACAATTAGGGTAGAAACCTTGTAAAATACCAATTCCTTCCTAGCCAAGGAAAACTGTACGGACATGAATTTTGGCCTTGATACGAGTCGTGCCAATTGGCACGAGTCGTGCCCTTTGCTTCCACTCGTGCTCACGAGTCGTTCCTTGAGCCCCAACTCATTCTGATCAAAACGAGACAAAAACCAAGTCGTGTCTCAGCCTTGGTCACGAGTCGTTACCTTTGGCACGAGTCGTGACCCAGGGCACGAGTCGTGCTCCTGGTCACGAGTCGTGTCAGAACCCAAATTTCCAATTTTCAGCTTGAATCAAATTCGTTCTTTTGTGTGTGACCCTTTAGGAATTATATTTTATGTTGGTAGTGAGTTGAAAGATCAACCTCACAAGACATAAGTGACTTCTAGCAAATTATTATGTCCACCCAATTAAATATAACATCAAAGCTTGATTCCTTGATAGATCCAATGTCATAATCCCTTTGTTCACGATGTCCATTTAAACATGAGTCATGGCCTATGTCAACTCATTCCGTTCAATGCTTTCTCGATTTCAAATATGTTGATAATCCAAATGCATTTGATCTCTATCAAATCACTTGAGTATGGCCATACATTTCATCAACATTATTCATCGAGGGGCCCAAGCAAACATCTCTCTTCATAAGAGGGACAAATTCCTTCTTGACTTATCATTATTCCCTACAAGAATCCAATTGTGCTAACATAGCCCTTATTGCTATCCGACTAAAGATAGTGTTAGACTACATTAAACACAACGTTCATCATGTGGAAGACGATGATAATCTCAGGTACAAAGGATTCAATAACACGACTATCACGAGATTTAATCATGACAACAGACCATGTCATAAATCTCATAAGTAGGTCAAGTCCAGTACTCGTTCTCTAGCAAGTACCCATAAGTGTAATGTGCATCTCCATGCATATAATCATCTCCATGATTATCCATTACCAACTTATACTAGTTGTTCACAACAACTAGGGACGCAGTTCAATATAATAAACATGTAAACATATAATGAACCAAATAAACTTTCTCTATAACAAATGATAAAGATGATACATAACGGTTTAAGTTAAACATAACTAAAGCCTAGGGCATTACACCAACATGCCCATTGAACCTTCACTCATACAAACATATTTACTCTACTCGCAAGTCGATAGACGCGATGTCCTTGAATCGTTATGCTTTTTTTTTTGGTAGCCGATCATATGCTTGACACAAGTATCATCCTAACATAGTTCAATTTTCATAGCTATGTTCATTCATGCCCCTGTACATTTTGCCTGGTTCTGTGAGAGGTTCTAAGAATTGAGCCTCACACAATTCTCCTCGAAGCGGCCCCAGTTCTCTCTCACATAGGTGATTTCTTAAAGGTAACCCGTATTACCCCGCTCAAATTTTCAACGCGTAAGAATCATTAAAAGCCATATGCTTATCCTTGTCCTTTCGGGATGTCACTAATAGGAATGGACTTGGGGTTAATTCCCCCACAGTGACGCTACAAGTCTTTTAATAGTTAGGTGGTCCCATTGAATCTAGTTCTTCGAATCTCCACTCATCTAGATTGGGTTTTCCGCTATGTTTAACTTTTAAGAGGCTCAAGTCCTATTCCCCTCCGAATTTAAAACTAACTTTCGATTTAACCATTTGGTTAACAGATCCGTTTATCATTTGACTTCACATAGTCAAATTAATTGAGAGTAGTTCTCAAATGGTATTATGTCTTAGACATATATGTCTAGACTACCATTACACATATTGCTATATATTTTTTCAATCATAAATTGACTTTAGCAAAATATACCATCTTGCTAACACAAGCTTTATCCATTTGATAATTGTTAACTCAAATTCATTTAAATCCCAGCTATTCCATATTGATCATTTCAAAAATTTCAAGAATATCCACCTAATGACTTGTTTAACAACAATTCTATTAGTTTTCCTTGAATTTGCATCAACAGATCAAATTGACTAGAATTTTCCTTAGTTAACATATCGTTTTTGGATTTAATTAACAAAGTGACGTAGTCACTCTTGTTTAAATCCACACAATCAAACATTTAATGTCATTATCTTTGTACTTGTCTCAAGTCATACAATGACTTTACAAACTAGCACATTTTCTTCTAGGTTCCATTTCTTGAACCGTTTCAACACTTTGATCTATTTCATTCAAAGTATCATTTATTCACTTCCATGAATTTGACATCAATACTTGATTTCCATTGATTTTATTTTCTTTTTGATTTTTATATATATTCAAACTTATTGAATCATATATAACAAACTAATATGCACAATTGTTATGAACATAACTCTTGAAACATAATCCACCATTTAGTAACCAAATTCAATTTCTTTGGTAATTGGACCTGCTACTTTGTGAAACATCCCACATTCACAAGTGTACGTAGGCCTACGTTTCCATACTTCATATGGACATCTCATTGTTTTCTTGGGAAAATCTCTCTAAAAGGTAATTACTTTCCAAAGTATACTCACCCCCACATTTTCGGAGTAGTCCCAAAATTAGCAATAATGCCAATTTTCATTATTGACACCATTTGATCATGGTGTACATTGTGGACACTTTGTTTCATTACTCATGTACAACAAACCCCTTGGATTGTTCTATATAAATTTTCTCTTCTAAATCGACATTTAGAAAGGTTATTTACATTCATTTGATGTATTTCAAATTCTGCTATGCCAAATACAAATCTTTATTCTCGTGATGAGAAAATAAGTATAAAGGTAATCAAGGTCTTCATTTTTCTTGTAATCCTCAATTACAATTCTAGCCTTGTACTCATTGATTGTTCCATTGGTCTTCTTTTCCTTTTTGAAAATTCACTTATATGCTAGTGATTTACTACACGAATGTAAATCCACTAGTTTCCAAGTGTGATTTTTCAAGATGGAATCAATCTCACTTTTAATGGCCTCTTTCCACAAAGATCATTCCAAAGAGCTCAATGTATTTATAACTTTGTGATTCACTTTCTAGCATGGAGGTTAGAAAATTCGGGTCATAGAATTTTCTTATCCTACCTCATTTGCTATGTCGAGGTCATGCATCTTCTTCATCATTTTCTCATGATAAGTTTATTCTTCTTCATAAATCCGTTTAAATGAGTTTGCCTCATCTCTCAATTTATACGAAAATATATTCTTAAAGAAAGAAACGCTTCATGATTCCATTATTGAATCTTGAATTCATAAACAAGGATTCTATAATCACAACTATTGTAAGCATACCCAACACATATGCAATCAATAGTATTTAGTATAACATATACACAAACTATATTTAGTTGTGTTTTATCACTACCTCTTTATTAAGTTGATTTCCAACTTTTTCTTTAAAGAGATAAGATTCAACATTTTACTTTTTAGCAAGCAATGTTAAAGGTAAAAACTTACATTTTACCATCATCTAGTGAATAACATTCACACGTCAAGCATCAATATGACTTGATTATAGCTTCAAACATATATTTGATAAGTCTTGTTTGAATCTATTTTGACCATATAAAGAGATCCATTCTCATTATAAATCACTTGAACCCTTTCATTTACAAAGATCATGAATTATATTCTTGATGACATCACAATTGCCACTCAAGACACAAGGTATATGCTTGACATTTTCAAACAAGTTTGACTTTTTAAACACATTTGACTTTTCAAACGATTTCGACATTTCAAACAAGTTTGACCAACATTGTTTTTGTATTAAGCATTTCGGCATGCTTCATCACATTTGCTTTCGCCAAAAGAAATGTTAGACAATTCTTCTTCAAAATTCTATTCTCTTTTCCAACACAAAGACGAATATCACACACCTCAACATTCATTTCTATTCATTTATGTTTGAGGTGATTTTAAAATATCTTCAAGTGGGAAGCAATTTCTCAATTATTGTCCTCACTTGAAAATTTTACTCAACACCATCCATTCAACATAATTTTTATGAAATACTATTTCCACTTCTTTCATATGATTTTTATTTCATTTATGGAGTCCACTATTTAAAATCAAGGATGCCGATTACGATGATTTTCAATGCACCCACATTCTCGAGTTTATATTTATAGTCCAACGACTCCCACAAATGTTTTGCAATTTTCTTCGTACTATATACGTTTTATAATGAATCCGACAATTCATTAAGTATATAGTTCCGATAAAGAAAATTCACATGCTTCAACCGCACTCACGGCTTGAACATCCTTCACATTTTCACCCAACTTTGTAGGATCTTCCATAAGAATCATCTCTAAGTTCAAGGTAGTCAAGTAGAATATCTTTTGTTGCCATCACTTAAAGTCAAGGCCAACAAAGATTTCGAACTTCTCACTATGGTGATCCGAAATACCTGGAACTACCACATTCCATTAGATATTTGTCTACACACAAACCAAACATTGGCTTTAATTTTCAACAATTATAACTTTGTTGTTTCAAATATAACTCTCTAACTTAATTAGAGAATTAACTCCAAGAATAAATTGCTAATTCAATAGGAGAATTAACACAATTTATTTTTTACAACCACTCATATTTATAAACCTCTAAATTCCTTAATGGAATTATAGTTGAAGTTTAATTATTTCAAAACATTAAAGGTCTCATCTTGGAGTACCTCTAAATTAGAGAAAATCACATTCTCATTTACAAAATACACAATTTCTTTTAGAAGTTCTCATTCTAAATATTTTGTGTCATTTGTCATCATCAACATAATAGGAATTTACAACTTCCTTCAAGAAGTCCTATTATTTTTATCTTTATGACATTAGTCACATATTTCTTCAATAGATTTTAACAACTTCTCTCAAGAAGCCCTATGGTTTTAGTTCTTGTAACATTTGTCAATGTTCACAACAATAGAATTCAACAACTTCTTTCAAGAAGCTCTATTATTTTTATCTTTGTGACTTTGTCACTAGTGACAATAATAGCATTTAACAACTCCATTCAAGAAGCCCTATCATCTTTGTCAATACATCATTGATAAAATGTAACATTAAAGACAATATTTTTTAACGTTCATCTTCTCAACATAGTTCCAACGAACTATTCAATTTTTCTCATTATGATTCTTGTAAACCATAAGAACGTTAAAGACTACATCTTTCAACGTTCAATTTCTCAATTTAGTTCCTACGAACTTTTCGATTTTTCTCACTATGATCTCATGAACCATAAGAGATATATCACTCATTATATAAATACTAGAAGTGGCATCGCCACAACTATTTTACACAATCGTTGCAACATCCTTAATGTTCATCCATTAGTTCATTATATGTTCAAAAATATTTTTTTTTCTTCCATAAACTGTTCTGTTCCGAAAAATTATATCATCATCTCCACATAAAAGATTTCGATCTCCACCGTCCAGATTGTTCTTATATGAGTTTAGAACCTTCTCACCAAATTTGAGATCGATCCAACGATAACGAATCGGGAATTACAATTTTACCACAGCTGGTCATTGCAAAAAGTTGCTGGAATTTTTCTTCCATCCGTCTCTTCCATCGTTTTCTATCTTTTCTCCCGTGGCCGCCGCTCCACCGGATTCTCAAATCTGTAATCCTTTCTCAAATAGAAAATTTGTCTTAAGATTGTTAGACAAAATCTTACAATAAGCACAAAATAAGAAAATAATTACAATATATTGAAATACAAATTACAACGTAAAATTAAACGAGGAAAACCCATAGGAGAAAATTCGTTTGATGATCTTCTTGATGTTGCCCGAGTCGTGTGTGACACACTCTCCTTAAGACAAATTCGCCCCCTCACCGAGTTGTGCTTGAGGTTGTTTTGGACGTTCGCCTCCCAGGATAAAACGGACGGACCAGACTATTCTTGCACACTAGAATCTCCGGCGAATCTCACTATGCTTTGACAAAATCACCATCATTTCCATGGAAGAAAGACATCAAATGACGAAGAAGAAAACATGTATTTTTCTTATTCTCATTTCTCTTGTCTCTCCTTTTTTCTCTTCTCTTCTCTTCTCTTTAGTAAATTGTGGATGATAGTTTATATTCTCACAATTGTAATTTATATCCCATTACTCATCAATTCAATAAAGCTATTAACCTTGTTAGTAAATATTAGGTAGTTACAATTTTTAACCATCATAATGTCATCCATTATGTGTTTTATTAAGGCTAATGGATGTTACAATCCATACTCATTAGTTGAACATTTACTAGACACCAACTTTGCCTTTAGCAAATTGTATACAACAAAATCAACTTCCACAAAGTCTATCCCCCGATAGGTCAACCTCCTTCAATGAAACCCGCCTCTCTCAAATAGTCTATATCTCGAGCGGTAAGTTTAACGGGAAGTCTACCTATAGAAATGACTTTTATAGAAATCATTTTTACTTAATGTTCCAACTTTACTCACTTAATTAAGCCTTAATATTTTTATTTGCCAAATATCAATTTGGACAAATATAAACCACAATTTCTATATGTTAATAATATAAAAGAAACGTGCACAATTTCATTCACACAATAACTTTTTTTCAACAAAAATCAAATACAAGGTAATAGCAACTTCAACAATGAAAAAAAAGGGTATTATATTTTGATGTATTATTAGTAAACGTAGCAAATTTGCTACCTTGCCTAATACCATTTAGGTGTTCCTCACTTGATCAAACGGAGAGATTGAGAGTAATTTGATGAGGGACATGAACACATGTCATTATCCCCATTCATCAAATAATAAAAATAGGTAATAAAGTGAACATTTGGAGCCTTCTCATTGTTTAGATGAAATTTAGTTTTAAATTTTTATGTATAAATTTTATTTGGCTATAAAAATGAAGTTAAATATTTTAAAAGAAATATTAATATATAACAAAATTTGTATTTTTTATTTCTCTATAAATGAAGCTAAGTTTCAACATATTTTGACACACTAATTTAAATTTCTTATTTTCTCACAAAAACTTAAAATATAATCTCTCCATTTTAATAACTACAGTAATACTTAAATGATAGATTTTTCAGGAACTAACAACATTTTACTATATTTATCATTTTTATGTTTTGCTTACATTTTTATGAGTTTTTAAAAAGGGTGAATTAGAAATGTGACACTTAATTTGAAATTAACAGAAAAGGAATATGAAATATTTATTATAAGACAAATGAATTATTTTATTATTTATTATATTTTTTATTATTGGAGATAATTTTAAATAATAATAAATTGATTATTATAATATTTATAATATTTATTTTAATAAAAATAAATTAATTAAAATAATTGTCATATTTAAAATTATTGATAAAGATAAAAGTATTAATAAAATGTTGTAAATATCAAAAATTAGCTTGATACCATTAATCTGATACCTATTGTTGAAGATGAAAATTTGATACCTCTTGTGAATAGTGATAAATAGGTATCTAATTTTACCTAATGGGTCTTGGCCCAGTGATATAATGGTGGCCTTTCGAAGGGGAGGTCACCGGTTCGATTTCCTCCAAGGGAAATCTTTGTGGTTTAATTCCTACCTTGGATTTCAGGGTCCTTAGGAGTCTCTCGGGGCACATCCGTGCAGTTAAGGAAGCAGCACTGCTGGGCTTGCAACCTCAGTGTGGGAAGTTCAAATCTTGACAGGAGCACTGGAGCAGCCATGTGGTGTTGTAAAAGTGATATAATTGCCTCGGCAGGAGCAGCTGGAGCAGCCATTTGGTGTTGTAAGATTGTAAATGCCTTGTAGGAGGGCTCCCTTGGGGCCAGGAGTATAAGGGGTGCTGCCACTCTGACTGCGCACATTCCGCGATTTACCTCCGCCAGCATACTGAGGGATCGGTACCTGGTGGTCCAAGATTGATCCGAAAAAGCTGAAAAATCTGGATAATAAAAAAAAATAGGTATCTAATTTTGATATTGATCCTTATTTAACTAATATGTTGCTCTAATAATGATAGCAGGTTAGCTAGCACAAATAAACACGTTTCTTCCTCCATCTCATTTCACTTCACATTATGACAATTTTTATTTTCAATTGTCATACTGTCTAAAATGATAAATTATTACACCCACAATATTAATTAACTTAATATTCATTTAACTCATTCTTTTTTCTACTTACTTTTCATAATCACATTATTTTCTTTCATTAATTTCTCTCTTATTTTCTTATAACTCTTATATCAAAAAAATTGGTATCAAGATTTTCTATAATTTTGTGCCCAAAAATTTGGTATTTCTATAATATTTGTGTCCTTGATATCAATTAAAGTGGGTAGAAGGAAGTATATCTTAACATATTTTTGGCATGGCATGGGGATATTGAGTACTTTATACTCCCTCCATGTCCACTCTAAAAAGATAAAAAAATATATTTTGAGTGTTCGATTTAAAAAGGCATATTGTCAAAATAATTTTTTTAAATAATTTTTTATTTATTTGTTTTACTTGTCATACTCATAATAACTATCTTATTTCATATCACATATTCTCTTTTTCACCTTAATTTTTATATTCATAACACTTACTTTATTATATACTTTTTTAATTTTCATACACACGACTCATCTCGTGTATTTTGGACGGAGAGTATATCTTCCAACATCTTAAGAAAGTGGGTGTGTGATTTCTTGTTCAATAAAATCAGCTATATTTTCTTGAAAATCAGTGTATTTTTATTAGGGACAATTATTTTCATTGATAGTGACACATAGATTAAGAAAGATAACTACCTCCGAATGAGCACGTTTTATTTTGAACAAATTCTAAAAATTTAATTTTTTATATTTTTTATAAATAAGATGTGCTCCCTCCGTCCGGTTACATACTTCACACTTTCTATTTTGGGCGTCCAATTACATACTTCACACTTTGTTTCTTTCCCAAAATGGAAAGGAATCTTTACTATTCCCTCAACTCATTCTCTCTCCTAAATTATTTTAATACTCACAACACCATTATAATTTACTATTTCCTCCACTCATTCTCTCTCCTATTTTAATTTCACGCTCACAACACTTTCAATATAATACTCACTCCTTAATTTACGTGAGTACAGTAACTGTGAAGTAACTACTTGGACGGAGGGAGTATAATTTTTTTTTGTTTTCTACTTTTTAAATTTTTAATTTCGCAAATATATAATGAATGGATAAAATTTTCAGTAAAAAAATATTTAAGAACAAATTTTTTTTTTGCAAAAAAAAATCATTTATTTTAAGATAATTTTTCTAAAAAAGGTTTTTCATTTGGGACAGAGAGATTACAATTTATTTTGATTTATTTTTCTTCAATTTTCCTACAGTGTTAATTATAACATTATCTTCTTTTTTTTTTAATTAATGGGTCACAACTTGTCTCACATAGCCACCTAAGTTACCTAACTACATGGTCAGGAATTTTGCCTCTTTCAAAATTGAAATTACCATCAATTAGTCTCTTGACTATTTCATAATAACATTAAGTGTCTTATTATACAGAAATAGAAAAGATGAAAAGAAAACATACATGATTCATCAATAATCTGTTAGTTATAAACTTTATATTATGAAGACATAATACCCATATTGTCCTACCTACTCCCTCCGTCCCGGGCCAAAAGGCAAAGTTTGTGCCTCGCACGCAAAATAAGAAATGTGATGTAGGAAAGAGAAAAAGTTTAAATGTTGTGAGTATGAAAAATTAAATAGGAGAGAGAATGAGTGGGAGGTGATGTACAAAAGAGAATGTTGTGAATGTAAAAGTAAAGTAGGAGAGATAATGAGTGGAGAGAATAGTGATTTAAGGTTTCCTTTTTGGAAAAATGTCTTTTTAAATGGGACGCCAAAAAAAGAAATTTGTGACTTTTAGTCTGGGTCGGAGGGAGTATATCAGTATAAAATTTGAATCTAGTTAGGGAATACCCCAATACTGTCCGGCCTCTTACTTGGCCGTCTCTGTCGCAGACTGCTAGGCCAGAGATGTGTCTATCCCGACCTTTGACTCGCTAATTGGGCAACAAAATTTACATGTTAATTCTAGTAATATGTCAATTCAAAACCGTTAGAGATATTATTTCACATTGGAAATTGATAAATCTTGTCTATAACATATAAAGATTTTGGGCCACTCCCCTTGACACCAATTGGTTTTAAGGTGGAACCACAGACTTTAAGATGGTATCAGAGCAGGTTCTTTACACGTGCAGGCCCAACGGCCCACGATGTTACTCCACACCACCCGATTGATAAGCCCACGTTGTAATTTTTGACAAAAAGTCCGAAACCTCAAACTTTAAGTAAAACATCTCATTAATCTATAGTTTACGAGTTTTGGTTCAAACTATATAATGATGCAACAAAGGCTAATGTTTGGATTCCAAATCGAGTGTGGGGACCACTGACTCTATGTATCGAACCATTTGTTTTCCTTCAAATTTTGTTTAATTCCATCATACGGATTGATTTTTTTTTTTTTTTTTTTTTTTTTTTTTTTTAAGGGGATCAACACATTTCACCGTTTAAGCCCGATGCACTTTACGTAAGCGCTGTTTATCTTGGGAGGGCAATGTCATTCCCTCTAACCATTGGTGGGAAAATCGAACCCATGACCTCCAGGTTGAAAACCATGAACTCTAACCATCAGGCTAAGACCCACGTGGATTTTCCTTCAAATTTTGTTTACATCATACGGATTCTCTGTATGATATTACAATGGATTTTCCTGTTTCCAATTCAAATAAAGTCAAATGCTGTCATGTTTCCACAAGCATAAAGAGGCATACTTCCTTTGTTACAATTGAAAAGACATACTCCCTCCATTCCATCCGAAAATGCACAAATTTTCTTTTCTCGAATGTTACATTTGAAAAGTCACAACCCAAAAATGAAAACTTTTTATTATTATTATTATACTATTCCTACCCCACCCAATTAATTCTAACCCTACCCATTTCACTAATTAACCCAGCCCAATTATTTAAATTAACCCAACCCAATTACTTATTTCCCCTAAACACCCACCCCCACTAACAAAACCCTACCCTCATCTATCCTCTCTCTCTCTTCCCCTTTATTATCATCAGCGCCATCTCACTCACACGGGAACCCTAAATCGCCATTTCTTCATCTCTTTATCAGGACTCTACGTCACCACAAAATCCTTCTCCCATCTCCATCGATTCGTCTTCTCCTTGGCAACATCCTTATTTTTCGCTTTCTCCATCCATACCTTTCACTGAATCGGAGAGTTTGGCCAACGATTATCCATCGCCATCCCCATTGCTTGACCCATATCAGGCATATTGCTATGTCGTTTGGTCATCGGAGGCGATAGTTATGACATATAGTGAATCACCAAATCCTCGGGACACCGTTGTCGAGGAAACGAAATTGGGGGTTTCTAAAGAAGTGAAGACGGAAGAAGATAGATGTGATTCCCCGGATTATTATTTGGCTTTCGTGAATGAGTACGAGCAGCGGATGGAAGAACTTGTTGCTTACAGTTACAAAATAGATGAGTCAAACCCTAAATCAGAGAAGTCAAAGAAAGTTGTTAACCATCATTTACGTGAGTTAATGGAATTGTACCTTCCTTGGTTGCTTGTCACCGATCTAGACCCTTCATAAACTTGTTCGGAAACTCAAGTCATTGAAAATAACCTGACTGAGGTTATGTTTTCCTTCCAATTTTACTTATTTTATATGAATTTCTTAATATGAAGTTGGGATTTGTGATTGAGTGATTATGTGAAAGGATAAAATGTCCCTTTATGAATCTATGTGATGTTATTATCTGAGTTTACCGTGGTTTGTTCAATTTGATGTGGTATATGATGATGGAATCTGAGATTTTGATGCTACTTGGTTATTCTACTTAGTCAAATTTGATAAATAAGACTAGGTTTTGCCTTGGTCTTAGTGTGTTCTATGATGATGAAATCTGAGATTTTGATTCAACTTGATTTTACTACTTGATCCAATTTGATAAATAAGAAAGCATTTGCCTTGGTCTTGGTGTTTTCTATGATGATGAAATCTGAGATTTTGATGCTACTTGATTTTACTACTTGGTCCAATTTGTTAAATAAGAACAGACTCTGTCTTGGTTTTGATGTGTTCTATTATGATGAAATCTGAGATTTTGATGCTACTTGATTTTACTACTTGGTTCAATTTGATTTTTGGTACAAAATATTAAGTCTTAGATGAGCTTTCCTTACTATGAAAGCACTGAGACTTTACAATCAAAAGATAGTATAACATCACTAGCTAAGTGGGTACTCTGTGATGAACAAAATCTGAGAGTGCAAATTAGCTCAATAAACCAAAATCCAAAAGATGATTGTTGTCTTCACATTGAATCAAATAAGAAGTTGTTCTTCCAATTGTGTCATTATGCCTTCAAAACCATCTCCATGACCTACCTATTGCAAGTAGTAACCACATTCTCTTACTAGCCCAATTTCCACTTTCAAATCTCTTTGGAGTCTCTCCTGTATTTCCAATGCATCCTTGCCCAAATGAGGTAATGAAAAGTTGTTGTAGCCTCTTGATTTCATAATGTATATCATAACATTTGGCAATGAAAGGAATAATTTGTTGAGTGTCTTATTTGATAATTTTGCATAGGCTTCTAAAACTGCCTTCACTAGGTCATCAACACTTTTGGAAGAACTCTCCGTTTTAATTGCATCCAATGAAGCAAATCATCCTAGATCATTGATGTTTGTATCAGGAGAGTTGGGTGGCTGAAATCTTAGTTGTATGTCAAATCCATCTGATGTTGCTGCTTCTCTAAACTCTGGGTTATTGTTCTTGATATATGGTGGTGTGAATTATCCCATTGAATGATGATTTTTTTACTTGCATTTGATGGCCACCTAGCCTTGATTGCAGGGATTACCTGCATTCAGTGAATATGAAAGAATTATTTATATGAAAGCATTGAATAATAAATGTAACAATAAAAGAAATCTTACTTGGTTGATCAACATTTGCTTTGTCACTGTCTTGTTGATTGATTCTAATGGTGGTGACTAGTGTACCGGCTGCCCTATTCTTATTGTTTCTTCTTGCTGGCTTTGTTTTTGTGAAAGGCCACATGCCTATTTTGCCATCAAATAGCAACTCTCCATTACTATCATATTGTGGCCTACTTACACAACAAAAAAACATGACTTTGATGATGTATCTTTTGCTTTGGCATAATCTGTAAGGCTCTACTTCAACAGGCAGAATGTATGACCTTGTTTTACATTTTGTCATGAGAAACCACTTCTCATCTGCATGAATAACCTTTTCCATGCTTTTAAACTTTGGAGTTCCTTCTTGTACATCAAATTTGAGAGCAGCAAGGCAGAATTTCAGTCTTGATAAAAAATTTGCATCTGTTAAAGATGGTTTAATAGCATTTGTATGTGCTATGATCACACCCTCCTTTCTTCTTCTCCCAACCGTGCTTTTACTAACCCCCCAAACCTTGTCCTAATTTTCGAATTGCATTTCTATTATGAAAATCAATTTTTTTCATCTTCTCAGCATCTAACTGTACTACTTTCTGCCTTGTGATTCCTACTTTCTTTGATGATAGATGAACAGGCATACCTCTCCTCATTTTCTCCTCGACTTGCTTCTAGATTTTGTAGACAGTTCGGCGATGATACCCAAATGTTAAAGCAACTTCATTGATTTTGCCCTTCGGAAGCTTTCCACCTTCTAAAGCTTCTATCAACATTTGAGCCAGAAAATTTCTTTCATTAGATGACATGTCGGATTTGTGCTTTAACAGTTGCTTTTTTTTGGTATGTAAAGAAGATAGTATGTGGATAATATGTTTGCTAACTAGGACAAGCTTAGATGATTGGTTGTATTTATAGAAGGTGTTTAGGAATTTTGTAATTTGAATTTTTTCACAAGGATTGTATCAAGGTGTAGTATCGGTTTATAAACTGAGATTTTGATGGAAACTTTAAATTTTCACCAGGATTGCTCCTTGATCCAATTTATTAGCCCCAACTTTGAACATTTCACTTTATTAAGTTGATTTCAAATTTTGGTGGGAAAAATTAACCTTTTAACCATTGAGGTTACTTCTCTTAATTTCTCCTTAATTCAACCCCACTATCTATATTTTCCTTTATATTTATTCATTTCTTAGTTCCCGTGCAAGGAGGCATTTGAGCTTTTCCGGCTGGGACGGAGGGAGTATGTTTTATTTTGAGTGTCTTATTTAAAAAGATATATCCCCAAAATGAAAATCTATAATACTTTTTTATTTATAAGACCTAAATGTTATACTCACAATAATTATTCACTTACTATTTTCTATCACGCTTTTTGTCTCATATTTCACTTTTCATACTCGGAACACTTACTCTACTACTCCCTCTGTCCCATATTGTTGGTGATTTTAGTGTCATCAACTTGTTTTATTGTAATGGTGATTTACTAAGAGATCAATGTGATTCGTATTAGACTCGGATACGAGTAAGGGAAAGTGTGGAGTACACACTCGTTTGAGCTAAAACGAAGTCAACCTCGATAAAGAAGTAAAAGTTAAAGGGTAACACATTTTGCTGATGTGCTCGGCCGAGCAGAGTCCTTGACTCGGCCGAGCAGAGCATGGCAGATTGTCCAAGTTTCTGGATAGCCTTGCTCGGCCGAGCAGTATGAACAACACGGCTGTGCAGTTCATAAGACACGGCCGTGCAACTTGGCAGAATTTCATTAGACATGTGTGCTCGGCCGAGCGAGTCCCTTGACTCGGCCGAGCAGTTCCTGAACAGGTGCCAGTTCAAACTGAAAAGTCACATCTCTTGGCTAAAGTCATGTCTTTTGGTTATATCTTTTAACTAATACCTCTCCATCTGTATATATACAGGGATTGATCTCAGTTGTACACACATGAAAAACACAAGTAATACAACAATAACAAAAGCAACACAATTCTCAAGTTTTGATTTGTTCTCTTTGCCTAGAAAACAAATTGCGTGATTGTCTTATCCCAATAAAGATTTTGTGTAACCCAGGCATTAAGGGTCGAAATACTTTATTCGGAAAGTGGATTATACACGATTCAATCACATATTCGGCCTCAGTATCAAGATCAAGACCCTATATTTCCCCTACAAACGAATAAAGTATTTGGTGATACTCATGGCTGGTGGAAGTACTTTGAAGGAGATGACGAACAAGTTTGGAAAGCTAGACAAATTTGAAGGACAAGATTTCCGGCGTTGGCAGAAGAAGATGCACTTCCTTTTAACAACATTAAAGGTGGTGTATGTTCTTTCTACCCCTATTCCGAAATTGCTTGAAGATGACAACTTGGAGGCAATCAGACGTAGATCAAAGTGGGAAAACGACGACTACATCTGCAGAGGACACATATTAAACGGTATGTCTGATTTTCTCTTTGACATCTATCAAAATGAGGAGTCTGCTAAAGAGTTATGGGATTCTCTTGAATCCAAGTACATGGCAGAGGATGCTTCTAGTAAGAAGTTCCTTGTGAGTAATTTTAATAATTACAAGATGGTCGATTCAAGACCTATCATGGAACAGTTCAATGAACTCCTTAGAATCCTTAGACAATATACACAACACGGGTTGAAGATGGATGAGTCAATATCGGTTTCAAGTGTGATTGATAAGTTGCCTCCCTCCTGGAAGGATTTCAAACACACTTTGAAACATGGTAAAGACGATCTGTCTTTGGTTCAACTTGGTAGTCACTTGCGCATAGAGGAATCTTTTAGGGCGCAAGAGGATGACAAAGGCAAAGGAAAAGAAGTTGCTGGACCCTCGGTCAATATGATTGATGAGGGTGGAAACAATAAAAACAAAGGAAAGAAACGTAGTTTCAATGACAATGGTTACGGTTCCAACAAGAAGCCTAAATTGGCATGTTGGAAGTGTGGCAAATCTGGTCACTTTAAGAAGGATTGTCGTGTTGGAAACAACAAGAAAGGCGCAAGCACAAGTGGTTCGGGAAAGGGGTCTAAGGACCATTCTCAAAACCAAGGTCGATTTTAATACATAGTTGGAACAGATTTATTAAAAATTCTGTTTCACTAATTTACGAGGCATTTTATGTGCGGGATGATGCTATTGCGTGGTGGATTGATTACGGTGCCACAACTCATGTTTGTAAGGATCGTTGTTGGTTTAAGTCATACGAACCAATGGAAGACGGATCTGTCCTTTACATGGGTGATGACCATTCCGCTCCTATTCAAGGAAGAGGAAGCGTGGTGTTGGAATTCAGTTCGGGAAAAACTGTTTCTTTGTTTAATGTTTTATATGTACCTAAACTTCGTAAGAATTTAATTTACGGTCCTGTCTTGAACAAATGTGGATATAAACAAGTGTATGAATCCGATAAGTATATCTTATCGAAGTCTGGTGTATTTGTAGGATTTGGTTATTATAACAATGGAATGTTCATGTTGAATTTAAATAAAATTCCTGTTAACTCTAGTTCTGTTTATATGACTTCCTTTGTTGTTGTTAATTCCTCATTATGGCATGCTCGGTTAGGACATGTGCACTATAAAAGAATGCTTGAAATGTCCAAAGATGGTTTGATTCCTGTTATTGATAATAATACGGAAAGGTGTAATACTTGCATGTTAACAAAAATCACTAGGAAACCTTTTAAAAGTGTTACAAGGAATTCTGTAAAACTTGAATTGATACATAGTGATTTATGTGATTTTCATGCAACTCCATCTTTAGGCAATAAAAAGTATATTGTCACTTTTATAGATGATGCTTCTAGGTTTTGCTATATTTATTTGCTGCATGCAAAAGATGAAGCCCTAGATAAATTTAAAATTTATAAAACCGAAGTTGAACTTCAATTAAATGGCTTGATTAAAATCTTACGCACGGATAGAGGTGGTGAATATTATGATCCTAAATATTTCCAATCCGTAGGGATAATTCATGAGACTACGGCTCCTTATGTACCACAGCAAAATGGTGTGGCTGAAAGGAAGAATAGAACTCTTGAAGAAATGGTTAACGCCATGTTGTCTTACTCGGGCTTGAGTGATGGGTTTTGGGGTGAAGCCATGTTAACGGCTTGTCATCTATTGAATAGAGTTCCTAATAAAAGGAACAAGATTACCCCATATGAGCTTTGGTATAAGAAACGACCAAACTTGACATTTTTGCGAGTTTGGGGATGTAGGGCCGTGGTTAGACTTCTGGACCCTAAAAAGAAAAAGTTGGGAGAAAAAGGTATTGATTGCATCTTTGTTGGATATGCTGAGCATTCCAAGGCATATAGGTTTTATGTTATAGAACCTAATGAATTCATTTCTATAAACACAATTATAGAATCAAGAGATGCAATCTTTGATGAGAATCGTTTCTCTTCAATACCTAGACCCAAGGATATTATACCAATGTCGGCTGAATCTCAAAGGGATGATCATTCAATTGATGTACCAAGTGAGACACCCGAACCTCGTAAAAGTAAAAGAGTAAGGAAAGCTAAATCTTATGGTTCTGATTTTCAACTATATTTAGTTATGGGATCAAGAGATCAAATTGAATCTCAATACTCTTACTGTTATAGTATGGAGGAGGATCCAAGAACCTATGATGAAGCAATACAATCTCGAGATGCTGGTTTTTGGAAAGAAGCAATTGAAGATGAGATTAGTTCTATTATGGAAAATAATACATGGGTCTTGTCTGATTTACCACCAGGCGGTAAACCTTTGGGGTGCAAATGGATCTTCAAAAAGAAGATGAAAGTCGATGGAACAATTGACAAGTTTAAAGCTCGATTGGTAATCCAAGGCTTTAGACAAAAGGAAGGGATCGATTACTTCGATACCTATGCACCGGTTGCTCGTATCACTACCATTAGATTACTGATAGCTTTGGCAGCTATTCAGAATCTATTAATCCATCAAATGGATGTCAAAACAGCATTCTTAAATGGTGATTTGGAAGAAGAAGTGTATATGAAGCAACCTGAAGGATTTGTTATGCCAGGTAATGAGCATAAGGTATGTAAGTTAATTAAGTCATTGTATGGGCTGAAGCAAGCACCTAAGCAGTGGCATCAAAAATTTGATGAGGTTGTTTTGTCGAATGGTTTTGTATTAAATCGGTCCGACAAATGTGTATATAGCAGATTTGATGAATCCGATAAAGGTGTAATCATCTGTCTATATGTAGATGACATGTTGATTTTTGGCACTGACCAAAATGTAGTTGATAAAACTAAGAAGTTTTTGTCATCAAAGTTTTCGATGAAGGACATGGGAGAAGCCGATGTAATTCTTGGTATAAAGATTAAACGGATGAACAAGGGAATTGCAATATCACAATCTCATTATATTGAGAAAATTCTCAAGAGGTTTAATTGTGATAATTGTTCTAAAGTTAGTACTCCCATGGATCCTACTGAGAAACTTGTATCAAATACCGGTAAACCCGTGTCACAGGCTCGAATACTCAAAAGCCATAGGAAGTTTGATGTATGCTATGACGGGCACTCGGCCTGATATTGCTTATGCAGTTGGAAGATTGATCAGGTTCACTAGTAATCCTAGTAGACATCATTGGGATGCTATAACAAAGGTGTTCAAGTACTTAAAAGGTACTATGGACTATGGTTTGTGTTATAGTGGACATCCTTCTATATTAGAAGGTTACATAGATGCTAGTTGGATCAACCAAGAAGATTCATCTTCTACTAGTGGTTGGGTGTTCTTGCTTGGAGGAGGTGCCATTTTTTGGGCTTCTAAAAAGCGGACATGTATTACACATTCTACAATGGAATGCGAGTTTGTAGCATTAGGCTGCTGTGGAAAAGAAGCGGAGTGGCTTCGGAACATGATATATGAGATTCCATTATGGCCAAAACCGATATCACCAATGTCTATCCATTGTGATAGTGCTTCCACCTTGGCTAGGGCCTATAGTCAGATTTATAATGGCAAGTCTAGACACTTGGGTGTCAGACATAGTATGATTCGGGAGTTAATCATGAATGGTGTGATATCGGTTGAATTTGTTCGATCGCAACAAAATTTGGCTGACCACTTGACGAAGGGGTTAGCCAGAGACTTGGTAAATAAGTCTGCAATGGGAATGGGATTAAAGTCCATTTAATCCTCTAATTGTGAGATACCCAATTCCCTTCTAATACAACGTTAGAAGCTTGAATTCAATGTGGAAAGCTCGAGTTGGAGATTGGAACACATGTTATTATCTTTCCCAAGGTATGTGTTCGGACACTGCAAGTAAAGGTTAGGTTGAAGAATATCTTCTTAATAGTTCCTTTGAAAAATTGCAAATGCAGGTGCAAGATTAAAAGGAACTACCTATGTGGACATGAAGTTTTGCCGCTTCAAGAAGCTAGGACTTGGCTTCCTATATGTTCACTATTGGATATGGACACATGGCTTGTAATAGTGTCAAGATTAAACAAAGAGAATTGTACTGAACTTATGTGTATAGTATCTTCAGGTATTCATATGAGTTGACGAGTTCAATCGTTACGACACCCCGATTCTCGAGTATTTGAAATGTGTATTATACTAAGATGAAAATTCAATCGCAAGACATTTTCATTTATGCATTCGTTTGTTTCGTTATTTATAAAGTTTAGTAAATCAAAGGATTACACTAAAATGGAGGGGATTTATTGGTGATTTTAGTGTCATCAACTTGTTTTGTTGTAATGGTGATTTACTATAAGAGATCAATGTGATTCGTATTAGACTCGGATACGAGTAAGAGAAAGTGTGGAGTACACACTCGTTTGAGCTAAAACGAAGTCAACCTCGATAAAGAAGTAAAAGTTAAAGGGTAGCACATTTCTTGATGTGCTCGGCCGAGCGAGTCCTTGACTCGGCCGAGCGAGCATACGGCAGATTGTCCAAGTTTACGAGACCCTTGCTCGGCCGAGGCATATGCCTTGCTCGGCCGAGCAAGATGAACAACACTGGCCGTGCGATTCATAAGACACGGCCGTGCGGCTTAGCGAAATTTCATTAGACATGTGTGCTCGGCCGAGCGAGTCCCTTGACTCGGCCGAGCAGTTCCTGAACAGGTGCCAGTTCAAACTGAAAAGTCACATCTCTTGGCTAAAGTCATGTCTTTTGGTTATACCTTTTAACTAATACCTCTCCATCTGTATATATACAGGGATTGATCTCAGTTGTACACACATGAAAAACACAAGTAATACAACAATAACAAAAGCAACACAATTCTCAAGTTTTGATTTGTTCTCTTTGCCTAGAAAACAAATTGCGTGATTGTCTTATCCCAATAAAGATTTTGTGTAACCCAGGCATTAAGGGTCGAAATACTTTATTCGGAAAGTGGATTATACACGATTCAATCACATATCCGGCCTCAGTATCAAGATCAAGACCCTATATTTCCCCTACACATATAAGATTTCACTTTTGGCATTTTGGGTGTCTCATACATAGTATAAGATTTCACTTTTCTAAAGTGGCAAAAAATGTTTACTATTACTCTCACTCATTGTCTCTCGTACTTTACTTTTATACTCAAAACATCAATCAATTTACTATTTCTTATCTCACTTTTTATACTCACAATATTTAAATCACTTGCACATTTTCTTAATTCTCATGCAAAACCCATTTGTGAAATCTTGTATGACACGGAGGGAGTATACACTATTTTAATTCCCATGCTAAATCAATTTTGTATTTTCAGGCGAGATGATGCTAAATCAATTTTGTATTTTTTTAAGGACGGAGGGAGTACAACGGAAGGGAGGAAAAGGAGGAGGTCAACTTGTATAGTTGGTGCAATTGCAAATGGTTATGGAGTATGATAAATTGGTGGCAGACAGTAAAACATGGGAAACAATTCAAATGGCAAACCCATTCATTAATCTTCTTCTTCTTCTTCTTCATCATCTTCGTGTTCATGTATGTATAAGAAAAAAAAAAAAAAAAAAAAAGAGAATGTGTGTTTGACAACAAAAAAATCTTCCTAGATTCTTAAATTTGTCAACTCCCCAAATCTCATTATTATCAAACCCACCTGTCTGCTACATTCTTAAATTTGTCAACTCCTCAAATCTCATTATTATCAAGTAGGAGCGCAACATCATATTCAATTCAAGGAGGAGATGTTGGAGCACCACTTTTAGGAATTTACAATCCCTTAATTTAATTTAAATTTAGTTTTCCTTTAACTTTCTTCTAAAAAAATAACCAAAAGCTCCCATTATTCATTCTTATAACATATTCAAATGCCAGACATTATTGATTCCAAGTGCAGATTTATATGTGTACTCTTAATTGCCACGTGGGATTTAACGGTTCTGCGTTAAATTGCAGAACCGTTAAATCTCAAATGGTACATGGTATAATAGGGACGGTGATATATGAAATTTATTCTTATGCTACCGACTCCGAAATGCTTCACCTTCTACAAGAAGTTAATAATGAGATGGTCCCAATTTCGTTAATTGTCACTCCGATACACTTCTGACGTCCCAAGTTCGTTAATTCATCACAAATGGTATACTATGATATAACAAAATGAGAAGTATGAATATTTCAAAAAATACAAAGTTTGATTTTTTTTTTCCAAAATATAGCTTTTTAAAAAAATTAAATACCAAAATAACTTTCACCAAAACTTATGTTCATAATAGCATTTTATTTGAGTTCCGGGTTTGGCAAAACCGGAATTAAGTTTAAAGCCGGTATTGCCATTACCGGATTTAAGGTTTTTTTTTTTTTTATAAACTGATTAATGTTTTTTTTTAAATAAAAATGTAAAGCCGGAAGTGATAAAACTGAGATTAAATTTAAGTGAAATCCGAGTTTACCGGGACTAAAGGGGAAAAAAAGGCGTTGTTGACTAACGTGGGTGACTTGTTTTATTGTATTTGTTCCTTCGTCACGCATTATTAATGCACCCACTTTTATTTTATTGACTTTTCAATTTTTTTTAAGTCATTCAACATTTTTAAAATACTATATTTATAATTTTTTAATATCATAATCAAATTGCATTTAAATATTTTTTACTAAAAAATAACAATTCTATTGTTTAATATCCACTAAAATTTTTGAGTTCATATGCACTTGAAATTAAATGTTGCACAAGTCAACACTTGTGAGTAGGATAAACCAACTCAACACAAAATCCAAAACAATCGTGCCTGAAATAACAATTGCAATGATAGTTCTTTCTTTAGCTTGCTCATGTAGACAAGGAAAAAAATGGATGTAACTATAAGAGAACAACATTATTTTACATCGGAAATAAACAAGACTTGTCTTTAACATATATGGATCCTGGACTACTCCCCTTAACACCAATTGGTTTTAAGGTGAAATCTCAGACTTTATCACTTTATCAGTAACTTGTGTCAAAAATACTACACAGATTAGACAAGAAGAGGGAGGGAACTGAACTTTACGACAAGCCATTGTATTTAAAACTAAAACCTATGTTCTCCCAAACAATGCACTGTCACTTGCATTTCAGTATTTCACGCAATGGGCAACGTGAAAACAGATGCTTCTAAACATTCTCTTATAAGCATCTATATTTAGGTAATGATGCATGTAATGATATATATTAAAATGACCAGCAGTAGCTAACAAAGTAACACACAAACATTTTTCGAATCTCAGCTTGAAATCAGCATTAACCAACTACAGTTCAGCTCATAAACCAATATACACTTTGTTTTGGTCAAATTTCGACAAGTGATTCTAAATAACCAAATATTTCAAGGAAAGAATTGGGTGAATTGGAATATAGATTTGTGTGTAATCAAAATGAAAATGACAAAGGATTTTGACGAGGAAAGCCCTTGAACAACTCGTTCGCCGGCATAAAACCTCGGGAGGTTTTGGAACCTACCTTGACCAAAGTTTTACTATGATCGGTGAGTTACAAGCTCGGAAGTATGGAGAGGGATTACAAGAGTGTGAGTGTGTGAAAATACATGTGTCTTTTCCTAATTTCCATACCCCTATTTATAATAAAGGTAAAATAAAAGGATAATAACCAAAAATTTCTAAAAACTAGGCATAATGGAGTTACTTGAGGAGAAAATTCTGGGCATAACTGCTGATGGTGGAAAAATCATGGTTGAATTGGTCTTCTATGAGTGCACAAGTATCTCCTAGAAAATAGGAACCGTAAAACTGCTCTCAAGTTGTTCCAGCTTCAGGATGTTGATGAAGACGTCGAGCCAAGATGTCGGTCCAAGTTGTGGACCAAGTTGTGGAGGTCAAGTTGTAGAGGCCAAGTTGTGGAGATCAGGATACTGAGGCGTCTTGACATGTTGACCTGCTTAAGATGTCAACCATATACATATAGTGAAAAATCCGTCCCCAACAATTGCCCCCAAAATTTCTTGAATCGGAGAAAACTTGGAGATTCAAGGAATTTTAAAACTGCTACTCTCCCCATCGACATTAAGGAAGCGGTTGATTACGCCAAAGAGTTGTCGAACGCCTTGAATGATGCTTCTAAGTCCTTGATAGAAACCAAGATAAAGCTTTAAGAAATATTAGTTAAGATGTTTGAAATTTGGAATGTTAGATGAGGGTTGGTCCTCAAAATTTTTATATTTGGTTTGGCATGTCTTTGTTTGATATGTTTACTTTGGATCGTGTGAGTCATGTTTTTGTTGACATGACTTACTATTGTGTGTTGAACTTGATTTTTGGTGAAGATGTTAATCTTTACTCCTCAGTTGATTGGAAGATGATTTCATCTCTTTCGGGTGTTCATATTGATAACATGTAAATGTTATAAGCCGAAGGTAACATGAAAATGTTACAACCAATAGTTCACAACTTGAATAAGTGTGAAAACGTGCGCCCAGGCGAAGGTGTCGGAACCTTAATTCGTTTGGTAACATGTTAATGTTACAACCAATAGTTCACAACTTGAATAAGTGTGAAAACGTGCGCCCAGGCGAAGGTGTCGAAACCTTAATTCGTTTGGTAACATGAAAATGTTACAACCAATAGTCCACAACTTGAATAAGTGTGAAAACGTGCGCCCAGGCGAAGGTGTCGAAACCTTAATTTGTTTGAAGAAATAGAACAAGTATCAGTCGTCCTGGCGTGTCAACATGTTCTATCCCTCTCCAGCTAAAGTTTCAACATGTATCGGCCTGCATCGGGCGTGTCAACATGTTGAAATTCTTCTTCGAGTCCAAACATGTATCGCCCGTCCCGGCGTGTCAACATGTTTGACTGCTCCAGTTTGGGTCTCAACATGTATCGGCCGTACCGGCGTGTCAACATGTTGAGCCTTTCTTCCCAGGTTCAAACATGTATCGGCCTGTGCGGCGTGTCAACATGTTTGACCTGCTCAACTTAGGTCTCAACATGTATCAGCCGTACTGGCGTGTCAACATGTTGAGCCTTTTCCAGCTTAGGTCTCAACATGTATCAGCCGTACTGGCGTGTCAACATGTTGAGCCTAAGCTGTTTGTTCAAGTTGTATACCTTGCAAAACAAATTCATGTTAGGATTGGGTGTTAGCTTTACCCCTCCGATGCTTAAGTCAAGAAATTTTTAGCATAACATAAGAATTGACAAACATAAATAAATGACTTGACAAAATTTAAATCATACCTGTTTTCGGAGTTTGCTTTTATGAAAAAATGACAACTTACGTGAAATAAAACTTGAGGTACTTTTCTGCTAATATTTTGACATGTTGAAGATAGGCGGTCATCTTTTCTTATTTTGTCAACCTCATTGTGGTTATTTTAGGACTACGAGCTTATCTTCTTCCGGTCGATGAATTTAATGCTCTCTCGTCCTGACATCTTCAAGTCTCTTGCATGGAGTCATGACCAATTCGTCATAATAAGGTGATCCCTTTTTCAAGCCCAATCTGAATGCCTCGGTAGGCTGTGGACATGTTCAAGTTGGGGATAGTCATCGCCTCTTTGTTGAACCCGTTCAAATAGTCCTTCAAGCTTTCGTCAGGTTGTTGCACCACCCTGTAGAGGTCACTAGTTAGTTTCTCAAAAGCTCTATTACATGAAAATTGATTCACAAACATATGGACTAATTGAGAATAAAATGATATAGAGTTTAGAGATAGGCCGGTTAGCCATTTCAAAGCTGGGTCCGCAGACAAGGTGGAACCAAAGCCCCTACAAAGATGTGCTTCTTTGAAGATTGGAGGAATGCCGATAATGTCCATTAATTCTTGGTATAGCAACACATGCTCCATCTGGATCTCGTGCTCCCGTCGTACTTCTTCATGTGGGGCACCGCAAATCTCTTCGGGATCTCCATGTTGGGCTATCGCCGGAACAAAGCGAGACTCATTATAACAAGTTGGAGAAGCTTGATGAAATGGCGAAGCAACTCGAGAGCAAGTTCATAAGCATCTCTTTGATCTGCTTTGTAACTCTCACAGCAACTTGGCTTTCTACAAAAGTGTTAGTGTAAAATTGAGAAGCAGAGTGATCAAATGCATTATAAAAACTCCCTGTTTTTCCTAGACGTAGTGGCATAAGTGTAGCAAGATGTTGGCACGAGGTTGGGCCGAATGGGAAGGTGTGACCATGTTGGGCAACTTGACTAGTTGTTACAGCTTGTACTATCGGGCCCAGACCGCACTCGCCATGGGGATGTCTCCAAGATTGCCCCCAGTACCTGCACCAAAAAGAGTTCTAGGAAATAAAGGTGATAATGGAGTTACAACTTGAGGCTCAACTTGATTCCCTTTTCGCAAATTCTCAATTGCATTGAAAATCATAGTATTGGTATCCTGCTGAGCATCCATTCGCTTATTCAGTTCATTCAACATGGTTGCCATATTAGTCACGAAGCCAAGATTGATTTCAGACGCGACCATCTCTCGAGGTGCACCTAGCTGCCCCCGGTCTCCCGCCCCACGGTAGCGGAGGTTACTGAGGTTACCTGACCGGAAGTTGGATTGATCATTTTGATGTTCTAAACAAATCTAAAAAACCAAAGTTCCCACAGACGGCGCCAAATTGTTTTGGTCAAATTTCGACAAGTGATTCTAAATAACCAAATATTTCAAGGAAAGAATTGGGTGAATTGGAATATAGATTTGTGTGTAATCAAAATGAAAATGACAAAGGATTTTGACGAGGAAAGCCCTTTAACAACTCGTTCGCCGGCATAAAACCTCGGGAGGTTTTGGAACCTACCTTGACCAAAGTTTTACTATGATCGGTGAGTTACAAGCTCGGAAGTATGGAGAGGGATTACAAGAGTGTGAGTGTGTGAAAATACATGTGTCTTTTCCTAATTTCCATACCCCTATTTATAATAAAGGTAAAATAAAAGGATAATAACCAAAAATTCCTAAAAACTAGGCATAATGGAGTTACTTGAGGAGAAAATTCTGGGCATAACTGCTGATGGTGGAAAATCATGGTTGAATTGGTCTTCTATGAGTGCACAAGTATCTCCTAGAAAATAGGAACCGTAAAACTGCTCCCAAGTTGTTCCAGCTTCAGGATGTTGATGAAGACGTCGAGCCAAGATGTCGGTCCAAGTTGTGGACCAAGTTGTGGAGGTCAAGTTGTAGAGGCCAAGTTGTGGAGATCAGGATACTGAGGCGTCTTGACATGTTGACCTGCTTAAGATGCCAACCATATACATATAGTGAAAAATCCGTCCCCAACACACTTCAAAAAATAAATAATATAAAAACCTACAATTACAATCCATTTAAAATAGCCCAGTAGCTTAAAAATGATCAATCAGAGATATCACTCACTGAAACGATCATATTGCTGGTCAAATGATATAATACCTATTGAATGTTGCATATCCCGTCCACAATTAACGGGATTATTCTGGAAGCTTCTTGCAAGTCAACAGCACATAGAGGAGTAATATGATTAGGAAACTTGTTGTATTTGGTGATAAATATATTTTACTAGTATTAGGAGATAGCACATATCTTTTCCATATTTTTCTCTTTTCTTGTTCACCAAGACGTATCTTGTATATAAGTAGTATCATACGAGGAATAAATATTAAGCGTTCATATTTTACATGGTATCAGAGCTGGTTATTGATCCAGCCGACTACCTCTCAAAACACAAATGTCGACGACACCTTCCGCTAGTAAAACAATTACCGTGGATGTAATGTCTCCATATTACATCCATGCGTCTGATAACCCCGGCCAAGTTTTCGTGACAGAAGTCCTACGCGACGGAAATTATGGCGACTGGGTGAATGAAATGAGCAATGCCCTATTTGCCAAAAACAAAATAGGGTTTGTTGATGGCTCAATCACGATGCCCGAGACAGATGCGGCAGAATGTGTGCTTTGGAAGCGGTGCAATGCGATGGTCAAAGGATGGCTAAACAGCGCCATGGACAAGGAGATTCGGAACAGCGTAAAGTATGCACAAACTGCTGAAGAGATTTGGGCAGACCTCGAAGAACGATTTGGGAAAGAAAGTGCGCCACGAACCTACGAACTCAAAAGGGCATTAACGTTGGTAAGGCAAGAGAACCTTTCTGTGTCCGCTTATTACACGAAGTTGAAAGGAATATGGGACGAGGTCCAATCAATTTCGCCACTGCTGAAGTGCGAGGGCAAGAAATGCACATGTGACATATCCAAGAAATTGCAGACGTTGAATGATCAAGAGCGCTTGTATGAATTTTTGATGGGTTTAGACGAGTCGTTTGGGACTGTGAAGACACAATTTCTCAGTACCAAACCGACCATGAGTCTTGGGATGGCATATCACCTGGTGTCGGAGGATGAAGCACAAAGGCAAATTATCGTCGGACGAAAGCCCACTGTTGAAGCAGCAGCATTACAGACCTCTCTAGCTAGGCCGGAGAGAGAGAATTATGAGAGAAGGGATGGATCTTCAAGGGAATTTCAGCGAGAGCGTCCGAGGTGCACTCACTGTGACCGAATTGGCCACTCCAAAGAAAACTGCTACAAGCTGGTAGGATACCCAACGGACTGGAAGAAAGGAACTACCGACTGGAAGAAAGGGCAGCGAGTGAATGTGGAGAGACGTGGCACATCAGGACCAAAGGCGGCTCAAGTTCGAGAGATTGGAACCAATGAACCAAGAAGTGTAGAGAAAAGTCCAATTGTCGGATTAAACAATGAGCAGTATGCGAAATTTTTGGAGTTTTTTGGAGCAGAGAAGACAACAAGCAACGAGGTTCCCAATCCACCAAGTGTTAACATGGCTGGTAAGCTATTTTCTGAAAAGCCCTGGATAATCGATTCAGGTGCAACGGAACACATTACATGTGATGAGGGATTGCTCACGAGGCAACAAAATCATGGAACCAACTTACCCGTTCAGATACCAAATGGTGATCATATTCCGGTCAAAGGTGTTGGGAGTACCCACTTTCCGAATGGACTTGAGCTAGATCGTGTCCTAAATATACCGGATTTTAAGTGCAATCTTATTTCTGTTAGCCGAATGACAAAGGAGTTGAACTGCGCACTTACATTTTTTTCGGATTTTTGTGTGATGCAGGACTTACACTCGAGGAAGCCGATTGGAGTGGGTAGACAACACAATGGACTGTATCATCTGGAGTCAACAAAGAAGGGAGGCGCGGCTTTATCTGTTAAGGTGGGATCTCAAATTTGGCACCAACGGTTAGGGCATGCCTCTGATCTTAAGCTCCGGAATATACATTGTTTAGACTTTCATAGCAGTTTTGATTTTTGTGATTCTTGTTTAAGGGCGAAACAAACTCGTCTTCCTTTTCCTTCAAGTTTTATTAAAACTAGTTCATGTTTTGAACTCTTGCATTGTGATATTTGGGGAGGATATAAAACTGCTTCTTTTACTGGTGCACACTACTTCCTGTCCATTGTTGATGATTTTAGTAGGACTACTTGGGTCTATCTCATGAAACATAAATCTGAGGTTGCATATTATTTGCCTTTGTTCTGTAACATGGTACGTACTCAGTTTGAGAAAGAAGTGAAGCGGATTAGGGCAGATAATGGTGATGAATTCCAATCTAATTACATGTTGGATTACTACGCTAAGAATGGTATGGTTCTTGATACATCTTGCACTGATACACCTCAACAAAACGGGGTTGTTGAGCGTAAACATAGACATCTCCTTGAAATTGCTCGGGCTCTTAGATTTGAGGCGGGATTACCCTTGCAATTTTGGGGTGAATGTGTCCTAACTGCAAAGCATATATCATTAATGTATTGCCTACTCCTCTTTGTCAAATAAGTCACCTTTTGAAGTTTTATTGCACAAATCACCCACATATGAGCATATGCATGTTTTTGGTTGCCTTGTGTATGCAAAGGATGATCGAAAAGGAAGAGATAAATTCAGTGAAAGGGGGAGGCGTTGTGTGTTTGTTAGATATCCTTTTTCACAAAAAGGTTATCGAGTCTATGAGTTGGCAAGTGGGAAGATTTACACAAGTAGAGATGTTCATTTCTTTGAATCCATGTTTCCGTTCAAAATTAATGGTAACTCGCTCATACTAAGAGGACACAAGAATGGATCAAGACTTTGAAGACGTTGTTGTGTCGATAAATGGGCAGAGATATTCACTCAACAGGCATATTACGCAAGTGGTACCCGAGAATGAAACTATTGAGCCAACAGATGAGCAGCAGTGTGTGCAACCAAGAAGCAAAGACACCAAACAAAGACAACAAATAGCAAAGATACAACCTCGGCCTCGCAGAAGTGAACGACATCACCAAAAGCCCGGCCATTTCCAGGACTTTGAAGTTGATCTCCTCACCCATTGATCATACGCTACCCACTTCCAACTCGGTATCCTCGACGGTACATCCTTTATCTCACTTTGTGTCTTATAAACGGTTTTCTAATAAGCATAAGTGTTTCTTAGCGGCCATCACTTCTCGTGATGAGCCAAAATTCTTTCATCAGGCAGTGAAGCAACAAGAATGGTGTGAGGCCATGCAAAGGGAGATTAAAGCACTTGAAACAAATGGGACATGGACTTTAGAACATTTACCTCCTGGCAAGCGGGCGATTGATTCCAAGTGGGTGTACAAAATAAATTACAAGCCTAATGGTGACGTTGAGCGTTACAAGGCACGCCTAGTTGCCAAAGGATTCACACAAATAGAAGGGATTGACTTCCACGAGATTTTTGCGCCGGTTGCTAAATTGGTCACAGTCCGCACGCTCTTAGCTGTGGCATCAAAGAAGAATTGGTTCATTCACCAGTTGGACGTCAACAACGCATTCCTTCACGGAGATCTTCAAGAAGATGTTTACATGAAAATCCCTCAAGGCTTCGCTCGACAAGGTGAAACACGAGTTTGTAAGCTTCGCAAATCTCTCTATGGTTTGCGACAAGCATCACGAAATTGGTATCAGAAATTCACTCAGGCATTACTTGCACATGGTTTTCGTCAATCACATGGTTTTCGTCAATCAAAGGCTGATCATTCATTATTCGTGCTTGAGAAAGGTGAAATATATTTGGTGGCTCTCATCTATGTTGATGACGTGATTCTTGCAGGCAATTGTGAAAAGACAATTCAGAACATTAAACATTACCTTGATGATAAATTTAGTATTAAAGACTTGGGACCATTGAAGTATTTTTTGGGAATCGAAGTCGCACGATCACCTGAAGGTATTGTTCTTAGTCAACGTAAGTACACCCTCGATATTTTGGGTGAGACTGGAATGCAAGGTAGTCGGCCGAGCAAATTTCCAATGGAGCATAATATGAAATTTCTTCGTGATGATACTACACCAGAGATTGATGCGGGTATGTATCGACGCCTCATTGGTAGGTTACTTTATCTAACAAAGAATCGTCCGGACATCACCTTCGCTGTTAACATACTTAGTCAATTCCTTAATCATCCACATCAATCTCACTTGGATGCTGCTTATCGGGTCTTGTGTTATTTGAAGTCTTCGCCTGGCCAAGGTATTTTCCTTCCTTCTCACGGCAATTTTGATCTAGAAGCCCATTGCGACGCTGATTGGGGAGGTTGTGCTATGACTCGTCGTTCAAGCTCCGGCTATTTCATTACCCTTGGTGGAGCTCCTATATCGTGGAGGACAAAAACAATGTCGGTGGTGGCTCGCTCTTCCGCCGAAGCCAGAGTGCATCGGGCATGGCGGTGGTGTGAAGTAGTATGGCTTCGGTGGCTCCTTCATGATTTTCGTGTCTTGCAAACTGCCCCTACACCACTATTTTGTGACAATCAGGCTGCTCGCCATATTGCAAACAATCCAGTTTTCCATGAACGTACTAAGCATGTCGAAATGGACTGCCACTTTGTGAAGGAACGAGTTGAACTTCGAGATGTTGTTCCTGTTGCTGTTTCAACAACAAATCAAGTTGCTGATATTTTCACTAAGGCCCTCGGTGCAGATCGTTTTCATTTCCTAGTTGGCAAGTTGTGTTCGTAACCTTCACAGCCCAACTTGAGGGGGAGTGTTGAATCATGAATGTTGCATATCCCGTCCACAATTAACGGGATTATTCTGGAAGCTTCTTGCAAGTCAACAGCACATAGAGGAGTAATATGATTAGGAAACTTGTTGTATTTGGTGATAAATATATTTTACTAGTATTAGGAGATAGCACATATCTTTTCCATATTTTTCTCTTTTCTTGTTCACCAAGACGTATCTTGTATATATATAAGTAGTATCATACGAGGAATAAAGATTAAGCATTCATATTTTACAATACCAGGTGGGAGATGACTGCGAAGTCCAAGTCGATCTCTTTCTGTCAAGGGAAAGCCAGTATCCTGTATTTGAAAATCAGCCCGTAAACTAAAAGAATCAGTAGAAGGAAAAATTAAGTCATCAGTTCAGTGGTTCATCTACTTGCAAATGGTACTTTAGTTCATTTGGTAACTTTATTTCAAAAAGCAGGGCGATTACAGAGCCACAACTCCTTTAAAACACAAAATATACAGAGGCCACATCAAGTATCCATATTATAAAGCATTTGTTGTCGTTGAAATATCGCATAGAAGTTGCTAAAATTTTATGCAATATTACAACTATAAAAACTTATAATAAGTATAGCTTTTTTTCTGGTCATTTTCAAAATACTTGTTATTTTTTAGTAAAAAAATATTTAAATATAATTTGATTATGATATTAAAAAATTATAAATATAGTATTTTAAAAATGTTGAAGGACTTCAAAAAAAAAATTGAAAAGTCAACAAAATAAAAGTGGATGTATTTATAATGCGAGACGAAGGAACAAGTACAATAAAACAAGTAACCCACCCACGTGAGTAAACAATGCCTTTTTTTTCCCCTTTAGTCCCGGTTTGACAAACCCGGATTTCACTTAAATTTAATCCCGGTTTTGTTGACTTTACATTTTTTATTTAAAAAAAAACATTAATCAGTTTATAAAAAAAACAAAAAACTTAAATCCGGTAATGGCAATATCGGCTTTAAACTTAATTTCGATTTTGCCAAACCCAGAACTCTAATAAAATGCTATTATGGTACATGAGTTTTGGTGAAAGTTATTTTGGTATTTAATTTTTTAAAAAGCTATATTTTGAAAAAAAAAGTAAGTTTATTATTCCATATGAATTGTGAATTGTGAAGGCGAACCAGGACTCTCTTTTCCCTCGATATATTACCATACGTTGCAGTATCCCAAATTCTAAACCATACCTGCATTCAATACGTCGTAGTCGTTGAAGGCTAAAAGTAAAAATAAGTAAATGTAGTCATAAAAACTAAAAACAAATAAATTTGAACTTGTCAAATTATAAACAAATGTACAGATATGGTATCAAAAGATTAAAAATCTCATCTGTAATGTGTGTAATGTTATCTCATCAGCTCATGAATTCCCAAAAGCTCATCTATACAACATTAGGAGGAAAAAGAAAATAATGCAAAGTTTTTGCAACCGACTTTGGTATATTGGTGCAGAAATTAGCTGAACAATTTTCATAGAATGCGGCTATCATTGGGAGTAGTGAGAGGCTCTTACGAGAACAAAACTTTTAGCACAACATGAAGAAGAGGCTCGTTGACCCATCCCCAAACGATCGTAAATCAGCTGGTCTAACCAAGGCCCTGCATAAAGGGCAAGTTCTTTCACGCTCAAACCTGAAAGAGCATGCTTCATTGGTCAAAACTTGAAACAAGTTAATGATATTTTAAAAAATGCATATACAAAGAAGAGGAATAAACAGCTGTCCGAATTAGATTATGCTTTGAGTAGTGAAATCATCATACTCTTCCCTTCCATTCAAAGTTACCATTTCTGAAAGCTTAAAACATTTCAAGCATAAAATGAATTTTCCATAAATACCCTCCATTACTTTAGTAGTTTCAGAGTTTTAAACATTACTCCCTCCGTCCCATTCGAAGCGTCACTTTTTACCCAAAAGGGTGTCCCGTTTAAAGCGTCACCCTTTCCTAAAAAGGAAATATTTTATTAATATTCTATTACCCATCCACTATTCCCTCCACTAATTCTCTCTCCTCTACACTCACAACACTTTTTAAATTTACTATTTCCTCCACTAATTCTCTCTCCTATTTTCAAATTACACTCACAACATTTTTTCTTCCCACACTTTTCCTTAATTTGCGTGCCACCCCTAAAATGGCGACGCTTCTACCGGGACGGAGGGAGTATTTATTTAAAAAAATCACGAAATACTGGCTTTTCAAACAATTCCCTTGAAAAGCACCAAGTTAAAATAGAAAGTAGGATGCTTTGAGTGCATGGGAAGGAATTAGTTATTTGTTGTCTGCAATAAGACTCGAGAAAAGCACAGTTCAAAATAATATCAAAATACTATCAAATAAAAGCCCCTCCTAGTATTTTCTACTCCCTCCGTCCCAAAATGATCTTCCCACTTTTTTTTATCGTTGCTACAAATGAACTTTGAGCAATTATTTTAGGTTGATTTAATGATCCTAATGAAAATGTAAAACTTGTTATTGATAGTATTGGTCACGGTGTATCACTATCAATTACAAGTTTTAGATTTACATTAGTATAATTGAATCAACCTATAATTATTGCTCAAAGTTCATTCATAGTAAATGCAAAAAAGGTAGGAAGATCATTTTGGGACGGAGGGAGTATATCTTTCTTTTGGAACAGGTTTCTCAATTAACATGATACTCATTATGTCCCAAAGAAAGAGTCACGCTTTACATTTTTGATTGTCCTAAAAAAAGTCATGCTTCTAACAGTAGCGCATAAGCCTAAGTGATCACCCAAAATGCTCTAACGACCTTGAAGGAATTGTTTTAAAGGGCAATGTGGAGGGCACAAACAAAAGGGCAATTTAGGAAATGTAAAGGAGTGCCTAAATAATTTGACTTGCCAAATGTAACTCCTTTTTTTTTTTTGGACGGACACAAGTTCCCTTAATTTCCTTTGCAGTGACTTCAGGAGAGAGGTGAATGATGGAGATTCTTTTGTAGAGGAAAAGGTAACTGGAAGTGAATGAAGTATGGAGAGGTTGGAAGAAATAAAGGGTTCCAATATAGAAATCCAACCTTTTGTAAACATCAAATCATAACTCTGTCCCTCCTATTTGATTTCTTTTTTTACTCCCTCCGTCCAGGTATAATGTTCTTAGTTTGATTTTACACGGGGAATGAGAAGAAGTAAATGTTGTGTGTATGAAAAGTAAAGTAGGAGAGAGAAAGCTGGTAGAGAATAGTAAGTGGGTTGTTATTGTGAGTATAACAAGTGAGTCTCATTGTCCAATTTAGGAATAAAGCAAACTAAGAACCTTAAACTAAGACAGACTAAAAAGGAAAGTAAGAGCCTTAAAACCGGGACGGAGGAGCATGAGTTTTTATTATTAATTAATAGCCTAGGCTATTACAAGAGTGGCCTTGAAAAATGAATTTCATCATTGTGGGGGATTGAACCTCTAACCTTCTCTATGGAAAGGTATACCTGCTCTGCCCTATGGCAAAACTCTTACCACTCATAGAAAAGAAGCTTTGTAAATAAACCAAGCCAAGGATTGTTTAAATAATTGTGCAATATTTCAGTTACACAGGTTCTATTCATGAATAATGTTAGTTTATGAATATGTTTACATATATGTCTGCATTAATTATCTTGTTCTAGAGTCAAGTACCTAGTCTAAAATATTCTTAAAACATCTATAAATAATGTAACCTGCAGCTGGAAAAAATCAGAAAGTAATCAGTCTTCTAAATTTTCTGTTCTCAGTTTAGTTTGTGTTTCTAGCTCTCAGAAAGTGTCTTGTCTCTCAAGTGGACTATATATATGAACGAGCTAGGGCTTTGCACGAGCCCAACTTAATTGCTTCACTTGACAAACCCTAGGCAAGAACATATAAATACACAAGAATTGTGCATATTTTCTGATAACCATGCTTGTTCAAGTCAAAATATAAGAGCTTATACCAGCGGCCAAAAAACCATATTCATGCTTGATCTTGACTGGTGACGGAACCAGGTAACTTTTTAAAGGGGGGCAAAATTTTCACTAATTAAAAGGGACAAATTAAATTTAGTGCATTTTTTTTCTTTACACATAGGGGGCAAGTTGTAATAAATTGCACTAAAACCCCTAAAATTTTAGAATATTTACATTATCTTTTTTTTTTTTTATCACATGGGGGAAATTACCCCCATTAGCTTGTGTGTAGCTCTGTCAGTAAGCTAGACACAAGCCAACAATAACCTAAGCTTAAACGAGCTACATCCAAGCCGACATGGTAATCAAACAACCCTAGAGAAAATCCTTTCAAGTAGGATGCAAGACACTGTGAGAAAGACGACCCCCACATTATCCATGGCCCACTCAAACAAGGATGGACATGCATACAAGAAAACCAAATTTTACAAAAAAAAGAAGAAGAAGAAGAAAAAGAAGCAGCAGGCGAGTTAAGAAACTAACCATTCAGAAACACAATCCTCACAAAAGATGTGCTTGCAACGCAATAGGATTGGGGTCTGCATCTTTTCCTGGCAAATGGCGCACATATCTCCCGCCTCGTTTACCTGCATTGGATAACAGAAAGATTAGAATTTACAAATATTTGTTTTTGGCACTTTTTACTGCCAATGTACCAACTGATCAGCACAATTTAAATCTTTAAAAGCCACCTGTTCTGGTGTGGCATGAGACCCGTAATGCACTTCCTTTCTTGATAACGCTTTCAACGCAGCATAGAAGGATCCAATCTGAAGAGACGGGAAACAACAATAATTCATCTCAGTACACTTATGAATTATGATTTAACGAAATGCCAGTATTTGTGGAATATAAAAATTATTTGGTCTTGAAATGTACCTTCTCAACAACTGATGCAAGCTTGAAAGTCAAATATAATCCTGTTATCAAAGAAGAAAAGAGGCTTCCATACTCTTTGTTCAAAAAGAAACGATACCAGACAGGAGCAGGCAACAATGCCCTGTATAATAGCAAGCCATACTCGATCAGAGTGAGCATTTGACCCTAAAAAAGTCAACAGACACCGTCAGAACTGTGCTGAAATATCATAAATTTGGGTAAACTACAATACAGTATTAGTAATGCATGCCTTCATTACCTGCCTACGGAAATTATGCCCCCTGCCATTCTTGTAGCATATAAGTAGCACTAACTTCAAAGCCATGGATGCCTGCCGAACCAGTGTATCTAGAAATTAAATGGAAAAAATTATAAAATTGGTTCCAAAATAGACACAACAGCAGAAATAGCAAGAAATTTACGTTGCTAGAACATTGAAGCAGCATTCACATGCTCAGCTTGAAAAATGATTTGATATAAACAACGTATGCTCCTCCCTACGTTGCACTGAAATCCACATTTGAAAGTCAAATGTTTTAAGGGATAAATATTTCTCCATAAATCCCCTTATTGTTGAGGATTTAGAAAGCTCTCTCAATTATAAGCATCATCTGACAACGGTAATTTTGAAACTCATGATTAATTGTCCTTCTTTTTCAAATACCTCCATCCCAAAATAATAGTCTTTCTTTTGGGGTTACCCCCCAAAAATGGTACTGATTCTAGAAATGGCTATAATTCTAGTATAATTTCAAGAAGATACATCAAGTAAAGCTATATAAAAAGTTTGACTTGTTAAAATGAGACTAATTTTATTCATATTATTATTATTATCTATATTTTTGGGGGTGAAGGGGGAGGAGAGGACAGAAGCGAATGCAAGTGTTTAATTGCAACACTTGAATAAGTATATGGTTCTCTTTGCGCAGAGCGAAGGATTATAACACAAATGAAGACCATAAAAAGGGAATTTAATCCATACCATTTACCACAATGGTGAAGAGTGCATGCCAGAAGGGGGGAATTGCTTTTGGTGGGACCATAAACAATGGGTAGCAAAGATCATCATTCTGGTACCACCAATAAACGCCAATCACATGAAGCATGAAAGCTATAGAATAGCCAATAAGAACAGATAATCTTCTCTCTCCCTGCAAAAATCATCAACTATTAAGTGGAGAATTTTACCATTTTCTGCCCCCTCTTAAACCATTAAATTAAAGACAATAGGAAAAGTGGGTTCTGGGATTGTAAAATCACCACAAAACTAGTGAGGCGATATAACATGGCATCATACCTTTAGAGCTGTCTGCTTCCGAAGAATATCGTTTGACTTGACCATGATAACGGTGATATAAATTGTAACAAAAAAGCCTGCAAGTGATCATGAAAAAGGAATTAGCAAAAAGAACTAAATCAATCATGAACAATCATAGGAATGAAAAACGCCATTGTACTTAGATAAATCCAGAATAAGTTGATAGCAGAAAGGCAAAGGATAGAAAAATAAAGAACAAGTAAAAAACAAAAAATAATACGTGTTATATAGCATGTATACAGCCTTCATGGGTTATAATATTTAGATTTGTTTTAGTGATCTGCTACAGAGAACAAGATCATCAAAGGCTTTATGATGAACTTTCATCCATCCACCCCAAATCTGTAATTCTAGAGATTTAGAGTCCAGCTTTTTGTTGGAAAATGCAACCGTGTATCATATCAAAAAATAAAATAAGTACTCCCTTTATAGCAGAATGAGTGAGCATTTTGAAAATTAAAAATAAAACTTTTTTCAAGGTGAGTGCCCTGTTTCAAGTGTAATGATTTGGGTACAAATAGAAAATTGGTCACAAAATCCTAGTTGGTGGTAGACAAATGGCTACTTAGTCTATGGGCCAGATTCACATACTCCCTCCGTACCACTCGAAAAGGCACAAATTTCCATATTGGGTGTCCCATTTAAAAAGGCACACTTCCAAAATTGAAACTTTTTAATACTTCTTTATTCATGTAAACTCACTTGTCATACTCACAATAACTATTCACTTGCTATTTCCTACCCCACATTCTCTCTCCTACATCACTTTTCATACTCACAACACTTACACCACCATACATTCTCCTTAATTCTCGTGCAAGACAACTTTGGTGCATTTTCGGGTGGGACGGAGGGAGTATATGAGCCACTAAGTAGTACTCCCTCTGGTCCAAAATACATGTTTTAGGGGTTTCACCAATTTTAGGAAATGCAATTATTACTACGATTTAATGAAGAGTGTGCCAAAACAAACCTTATTCAATTGTCTCTCATGCATTACTTCACTCAAAAAGTATAATTAATAAAATGGAACAAGTTTCAATGTAGGAGTAAAATTGGGATCTAAAGGCTTTTAGCCCCAAAGTGACAAGTATTTTGGATTAGAGGGAGTACTAAAACTTTCTAAAAGTCAATTTCCTAAATTTCCATGAAAAACTAGAAATGGATACTCACTTTGGGACTGACTGACAACCACTTTCCATTTCTTTCACATTTACACCCTAAGGGAGTTTGCAGAGGATCCAACCTAACACACTTTGTGAAGCCTACATCTAGCAGGATACCTGTTGGGGTTAACAATGATCACCAACTTGAAAAAAGCACCTAATAATCGCACTTTTCATCAACTCTATCCACATTCAGTGATCATCTATAGACATTAGACAGGTCCAGAAGAAAATTTATCCCTAACCTCATGAGTGGCATTATTCTCGTTATCAATCTTAGCGTCTATATATATGTAGCATACTATTCTCATTATCAATCTTACCGTCTATATATGTAACATATATGAGAGATGTTGCTTTCGGATCCAATATTATAATCAAGAAAGAGCTGTTAATCACAAACAGGTTCCGGCTTTTTGGGGAAAAACTAACAAACAATTATCTGACTCCTTTATCCAAAAACAATTTTCACTTTACACCTAATTGTATGAACACAAATATGAAAGATGTTATGACTCATTGAACAGGAGTTAAGCAAATCGATTTAATCCAAGAGCTAAATTAAGCAAGCTAAACTGACATGCTACGCAATGGGTTCAAACTGCACATCCACAGATAGCAAGAGTCACACTAATTTAATCTGATCAAAGCCAAAGTTGATAAATTGTGTACTAAAATCAATCTATGACATCCAAACAGTTTAAAACAGATTTTTTTTTATCATACTCAAATGTGCATTCAAGCCAAGAAATGCAGCATGTCCAAGACGAACATAAAAAAACATTTGATTTGAATAAAAACCAAAAATTGAAGGCCAAACCAAAGGCCAATTGAACTAAAAACCAAGAACTATCCTGTACTAAATCAGCTCAAAACCAGGTTGAAATGACTATGCATTGACTATTCCATTCCAAAATGAAAGTATTTTCGCAAATTCATTAACCATTAAGGCAGAAGTGATTAATTGGTAATCCATCCTCATCATGAGAAGGATTTAAACCCGAAATCCTTCCCAATAATCTACATAACACCATTACCAATATGCATAACACAAATTGTTGTACCTCGGAACAGAAACCAAACAATAAATATTGACGATAGAATATCAAAGGTCTGAGCATACCTTGACAATGCCGTCGAATAAAAACACCCAACAAGAGCAAAGAAAAGGGCAGAATTTGCTCAATCCACCTAGAAACTTGTTGTAAATCGTACCGCTGCTGCTGAGATGATGAATCCCTATTTCCACCACCACCACCACTAACATCCTCTCCACCCAATCCAACAGCCGAAGAAGTCTCGCCAGAATCCCTATCTCCATTTCCGCCGCTAACCCCAACATCACTTCCCTCATCCGCCGCCGTCCCACCACCACTAGTCTCATCACCACCCTCATCTTCCTGTTCCCCGACACCCATTATCCTAATCGAAACCTCCCCACTACCACTACTGTTACTACTCGTATTCCAACTCGTACCCGTATTCGAATCACTGGACAAACTGGGTATCAAGCTTTCAGATTCATGATCAGTCGGCCGGAGCCGGAGAACACCGGAATATTCCAATATACTCGTAACAGGGGCCTGCAAGAAACGAAGGGCAGGCGATAACATCCCGTCTCTCCGGCTACCGATACCGGTAGGAGATGATGGAGCTGACCCAGTAGATGATTCCATAAATGCAAACTCAAGAACCCTAAATATTGTTCAAATTTTGCAGAAACAGAAAAAGGGAAACAACAAGAAAGTCAAAGGGATTGATTTATACAAAATCGATGAATAATTCACAAGAATTAGTAGGATTATTGCAACCCAGAAAAAATAAAAAATTACTGAATCATGATGCGATTTGTATGGATACAATCCTATAACTTAAAATTGATGCAAAGTGAAAAGAAGAACTTTGGGAATTGGGTTTTCTTTTTGTAGTATTTGTTTGGACAAAGATGAATCAAAACAACAAATTACAAAAATAATTCTTTTAAAAAATAATTGATGTAATAAGAAACAACAACTGCTCGACTGTTAAGGATTCGTTTTAGATTAAGGGGAGTGAGTAAGCGGACCGGGTCTGAAGACTCTATGTTTATGAGAGAGAGAAGAGAGAAGAGAGAAGAGAGAAATTGCAGGGATTTTTGAAGCCGCGTCAATCGTGATTTTTCGGTATTTTCTTTTTCTTTTATTTCACCTAATTGTTGCGGTATCAGTCCTTCTACTATACTCAATATTTGGATTGCTCCCCTCAACTATTGATTAGTGCAACAACTATGATAATTGCTGATGTTTTTCCTTTTGGGTAATTCGCAATTTGGTTAACTAAGTTTGTATTACCTTCGCAATTTGGTTCCCGCATTGAATATTGAACAATCTAATTAATGTGTTTGTCATTTTGTTGCAAACTGATATAAAAACTAACTTTTCGTTAGATTTTTTACGAAGAATGTGTCATGTGCCATGCACATGACATTTTAGGGGCAAATTTGTCTTTCACACTCGTTCTTCCTCTTCTTTCCTTTCCCTACCAGCTTCATCCCCCGTCCTCCCCTTTTCAAGCCAGCTTCATCTCCTTCTCCCCTTTTTTAATCCCCAAACATTTTTTTATACTAATTTTTTGTTTTTTATAGCAATAAAAACAAAAACAAATAACTACTATTCTTTTAAATAAATTAATGATACTATTAAATCTAAGTATGCATTTTAAACTCTCCATCAATGAAAAACGAATTTGAAGACATTAGTGAAATGCCTGCTAAGTTTACACTTAAATCAACCACCCTAAAATTCTCTCATATGAGATCGACAAATTCAATACTCAATTACCCAAAAATAGTAACGAGAGGGAGACGGGGATAGTTCGAGCAAAGATAACACCTCGATTTTGCACCAATCTGGGTACCATGAAAGCTCTGTGTAAGATAATTATATTCATCTTTCATGTCTCAAATGATTAGTCACTATTTTTGGGTGTAGGAATTCTTGATATGCGGCATTTTTTTGTGTGGGCGATGGTGGTGTAGTGTAGCTGGGGTTTTTTATGGTGTAGGCGGTTGCATTTGGGTGGTGGGGGTGCAGTCGGAATGAGGTGAGTAGGTCGGCCGCAGTAAGGGAATGAGGGGCTGCCGGAAAGGGGTGAGGGAGGGAGGGAGATGAAGTTGGCCAAAAAGGGGAGGGAGGGGGATGAAGTTGTGGGGAAAGGAAAGAGGAGGAAGAATGAGTGTGAAACGACAAATTTGCTCTTAAAAAAGTCATGAATATGGCACATGAAACCTTATCCGTCAAAAATCTAACGAAAAATTATTTTTATATCAATTTGCAACAAAATGACAAACTCAGAAATCGTATTGTCCAAATTTCAATGTTAGAAACCGAATTGCGAGTTATACAACCTTAGTTAACCAAATTGCGAATTGACCTTCCCTTTTTCATAGAACTCAGTTTCTTAATTTAACAACTGTCGATTTCAACGGCTCAGGATCTTTTAAAATAACTTAAAAACATCTCCTTATATTTCATATAATGGTAGTCTTACTTGCTACTCAAAACTTTTTTTAATAATATATTTTTTAACTAAATACCATTTCTAAAGTAAAATATCACACTACTTAAAAGGCTAAACAACTGTAACAATATCACTAGTTAAAACAAACGAGCTTCAAATGCAAGCTTGAAAGTTTAATGATTTAAACATCTCATTAGGACAAACAAAAAGAGAAAAGGGGACCCTTTTTTTTTTTTTTTTTTTTCCGAGACGGGTGGTGTATTATTAAATGAATACGTATACCAATTCAATCAAATACTCCCTCCGTCCCGTAATACTTGACACAGTTACTGTTCCGCACGGGAATTAAGGAAAAAGTAAAAAGGTTGATGTGTTGTGAGTGTAGATAGTTAAGTAGGAGAGAGAATGAGTGGAGAGAATAGTAAATTATAATGGTGTTGTGAGTATTAAAATAATGTAGGAGAGAGAATGAGTGGAGGGAATAGTAAAGATTCTTTGCCATTTTAGGAAGTGTGACTTATCAGTAGGACGCCCAAAATGGAAATGTGTGTCAAGTATTGTGGGACGGAGGGAGTATTTGCAGACGGATTGGGTACATTGTCACTTTCTATGATTGAGTGAGGCCTCTTAATTTTATTTGGTATAGTTTAGGGGTGCAAATACAACTGACCTTTACATTTATTTTTTTATTATTTTTAAGCGTGTGGAAGAGCCCACATTTGATGACTTGATTTATGATGACTTGATTTATACGTACTTGCTTTTGTAATGCTTCTTTTATGTAATTGTAAAATGTGTATTGCAAGCAACCCTTTTTAAGGGGTAAAAAGAAAAGATTCACTATAAACTCTTAAAGTCTAACTAGTTTAACTCTTGTGCAATGCACGGACCGTTACTAATACTTAAAATAAGAAAATTAAAATAAAATAAACATAAAATCGAGTTATTTTTATATATTGTGAAAAACTTTCTTGCATACTATATTGTCAGTACAAACATCAGAGTGGTCAGTATGGAATTGAACGCATATTTTTTATATAAAACATATTTATTGTGTATTGAACGTGATATGTGCGTAATTTGCCCACAGTATCACTTAGTTTCGCCAACGATTGGGAAAGCGTAATCAATCTAGTTATAAGCCTCCACATCTTTCTCTTCAACTGCAATTCGGAACTCTTGACTCTAGTGATACTCCAAACAAACAAATTACATGAAATGAAATTTTCAAGTATCATCAATTTTTATTTTTGAGAAATTATTTTGTTCTTGAACCATACTCAACTTCTACATCCCCGTTTGATTTTTACATATTTCTTTTATGTTATTGTTATATAATCATGTTTTTTTTTATCTCGAAATTTATTAAATTTAACATTACGAAAAATTATTTCACTATCAAATAAATAAATGCTCCCTTAGTCCCATTTTAAACTTCCTTTTCTTTTAATAAAAGGTGGCCCATTTTAAGTTTAAAAAAGTAAAATGAAATGTTTTTAATATTTTTATATTCAATGGTCTTATATGTCATACTCACAACAACTATTCACTAATTACTTTGTACCCAACTTTTTCCACTTTATAATAAAACCATTCATCTCTTTAATATCCTAAACAATTTTTTAACGTTTAAAATATGACAAAAGTTGAAGAAAAAATTATTAATATTTCTATTATAAAATAATATTTTTTTCCTTTATTTCCGTATAAATGTAGAGATTAATAATATGACATAGAAAAATAAGAAAATACAATAAACTATAAACAAATAAGTATATGATAATATACAAATATTATCAATATTTAAAATTTATTCTAAAAAATGATGAATACTATGCAGATTCGGGTTAAATGGGACGGTTCGAGCTACTCTCAAATCCACCCCAATCCCACCTGATTTAAAAGAAAATATTTCCAAACTCTTTTCATTAAACGCGGATCATTGCGGGTTTAAGATGGATTCAAAAATTTTATCAACCCGTTTTTTACTTACAAAATTCTTTAAATAGGGCATTATCAAGTTAAAGCACATACTAACACTGTTTTCCTAGAATTGAGTCAAAAAAAGTAATTTGATGTCGCTACTTCAAAAATTTTAGTTACTTGAGACGGAAAATATAATTTTCCCTTCTAGTTAAAGCACATAATAATGAAATTTTTTGGAAAAAAAAGGAGTATTATTTTTTGGTGATTTATTTTGAGTTGAAAGTAATATTCATTTTCGAAATGAAGAAAATAATTTTTTTGTATAATGACATTTTTTAAAGTTGACTTGAGACGGAAAATATAATATTTCGTCTTTAAATTAAAAAATGTTATATCAAATGACTTCCACAATTTTTTTATCATTAATCTAAATTTCTTTATTAATAACCCATCATTTTGTAAAAGAGATCCATAGGAATTGTTTCTTAAATGAAACCAAGATTAATAATACATCAAATTTTGATAAAATACAAATTAAAACATAAATATTTCTAATAATTATATTTGTAGCCAATAATAAGATTTTTAATAAGATTTTTACTTTCACTAATATTCATCAACTACTCTTTAAATTAAAAAATGTTATATGAAATGACTTCCACAATTTTTTTTATCATTAATCTAAAGTTCTTTATTAATAACTCATCATTTTGTAAAAGAGATCCATAGGAATTGTTTCTTAAAAAAAAAAAAAAACTGAGCGAGAAGAACTTAATATAAAATGTTTTGTAAAAAAAGAAACTCAATGAAAATTCATAATCATATGTTTTTCATTATTTCTACAGTACTTTTAAGAAAAAAAATTGTTCTTCTATTCAAAAATGAATATTTCTTTCATCCCATAATTAATACTACTTTCTATATCAAAAAAATAAAATAAAAATTGATTCCTTTGCCTCAAGGAATGTACTTGTCTAAAAAATTAATATTTATTTTCTGAGACGAAGAAACTAACATTATAAAAATTAATTTTCACAAAATACTACTACTTCGGCTATAGAAAAAAAAATACTATTTTCGTCCCAATGAATATTTTATAAAATATTACTTAATTTGTTTAAAAAATTAATGTCATATTTTGAAACAAAGGCACTAACATTACAACATTTCAAAAAAGAATATACTTTCGATTCAAAATGAATAACCCAAAGATAATACAATGGAGTATTTTTTATCCAAAAAAATGATCATTATTCCCTTCATCCCAATTAATATTTTAAAAACTAATACTACTTCATTAGCCTCTGCAATTAATGTTTGTAATGTTAGTGCATTCGTCTCAAAATATGACATTATTTTTTTATGCGAATAACGTAGTATTATTTTTGTAAATGTTCATTGAGCCAAAGGAAGCAATGTTAATTTTTCTTGGACATATAAAAAAATTTTATTTTGTAAGGAAAAAAATTACTTCAATTCAAAAATGAATATTACGTTCGTCCCATAATGAATACTACTTTCTATATCAAAAGAAAATTGCTTCCTTTGCCTCAAGAAATTTACTTGTCTCAAAAAATAATTATTATTTTTTGACACACGAAGACACAAACATTATAAAGATTTATTTTTGCAAAATATTACTACTTCGGCTATAAAAATAAAATACCATCTTCATCCCAATGAATATTTTATAAAATATTACTTAAGTTGTTTAAAAAAGTAATGTCATATTTTGAAACGAAGGCACTAATATTATAATATTTCAAAAATGAATATTACTTTCGAATCAAAATGATTAACCCAAAAATAATACTACATTTTTTTTTCAAAAAAAATGAGCATTATTTCCTTCAACCCAATGAATATTTTAAAAAATAATACTACTTCATTCGCCTCTGCAATTAATGTTTGTAATGTTAGTGTCTTCGTCTCAAAATATTACATTAATTTTTTAGACGAATAAAGTAGTATTATTTTTAAAATGTTTATTGAGACGAAAGAAGCAATGTTCATTTTTTTTGGACATATAAAAAAATTTTACTTTTTTTTAAGAAAAAAAATTTCCTTCAATTCAAAAATGAATATTACTTTCATCTCATAATTAATACTACTTTCTATATCAAAAAAAAAATTCCTTCTTTGCCTCAATGAATTGACTTATCTCAAAAATTAATACTCCCTCCGTCCCATAGATTTATGGACTTTTGGGTTTTGCACGGGGATTAAGGAGGAAATATTATATTGAAAGTGTTGTGAGTGTGAAAATAAAATAGGAGAGAGAATGAGTGGAGAGAATAGTAAATTATAATGGTGATGTGAGTATTAGAATAATGTAGGAGAGAGAATGAGTGGAGGGAATAGTAAAGATTCCTTTCCATTTTGGGAAAGTTAGATATTATTGTGGGACGCCCAAAATAGAAAGTTTACATATTATTGTGGGACGGAGGGAGTATTTATTTTCTGACACGAAGACACGAACATTATAAACATTAATTTTTACAAAATAATGCTACTTCGGGTAAAAAAATAAATTAATATATTCGTCCCAAGGAATATTTTATACTATATTACTTAATATGTTTAAAAAATTAATGTCAAATTTTGAAACGAAGGAACTAACATTACAAATAATAATTTATATTTAAAAAGTAAAATTATGATTATTATTACCATCATTTATAATAAAAAAAATATACTTCACACTTAATTAATTTAAAAATAAAAAGATATTGAAAAATTAAAAAGAAAAATAAAGAAATTTATATTTAAAAAAGAGTGTTTTTTTTGTGTCCAAATTAAATGAAATTAGTCTCTAATTAAAGAGGAAAAAAAATTATGAATTTTGATGTAAAAATATTTTTAAAATTTTTTTTTTATAAAATAAATGAGGTCAAAAAAAGGGGATGAAAAAAAATTCTGAAAACAAACTGGCCAATCATAGTGCGACACGTGTCGCGATATTAAAAAAAAAAGGAAAAAACGTTACGCGTACACGCGCCTCTGTTGGCGCGTGTGACGCACGTGCCCAATGACAGCGTGCCACGTGTCTCTCAGCGTTGATAATTGCGAATTTGCCACCGCATGAAATTACTAAATTGCCCCTGATTTGGGACTTTGTCAATTCTCGATGCGGGACTTTGTCAAATCTTACAACGTGAGCTTATTAATCGGGTAGCGCGTAGTAACATCGTGGACCGTTTGACCTAATTGTGTAATGCACCTGCTATGATGGCATCTTAAAGTCTAAGATTTCACTTTAAAACCAATTGTTGCTAACAGGAATGGTACATGATCTTTATATATTATAGGCAAGATTTGTCAATTCACAATTTAAGATAATATCTCTAACATAAACTTTTGAGACATTTTCAACCATTTAATGCACCATTTCAGGCAAGGTGGATGTTTCTTCATAACAACGTCCAATTTTTATAAGATAATATTGTGACAGAATGGATAGGCAATCTTAAATTAGGTGAAATATAAATTAATCAATAATGAAATTGTCAATGACATGTTTGTAAGTGTTATAAAAAATATTGTTAACACAAATGATAACAGTTAAGATAACACATACAACAAAGTTTAAAAACAGTTTATAGAAAAACTGTTTTGCAGCCGAAATAAACATAAGAAATAGTTTTTGCTCAAATTATATAAATAAATATAACTTGAGTGTGCCGATTATGCGAGATCTTCTATTCACAATATAATATGATTACAATACCGAAATGTTCCCTATCTATATAACCATGAAGAACTAGGAGCTAACAATATTAAATACGAAATTCTATAATAGCCACGACACAATCAATTTCAATGACGTTGAAGGTGGAAAAGAATTTGTGTGAGGAAGAATCTAATAGAGCCGAGGAGTATATGATCTTTTCTTGTGCAAGTTGTGTGTGATTTCTCGACATATTGCTCTTGTCTACACACTTGCCTATTTATAGTTTTCAAATGCTTGTAGGCTACTCCTTGTAACATCTTGGAACTGATTCGAATAAGTAGGATGAGTTGTTGAGCATGTGGAGCTAAAGAAATGGTCAATCCCTTGAAAATAGCAACCATGTTTCTTTGAGCCCAAGTTCTACCTTCAATCTCTTGTACCCCCGTGCTCTTCTGTGTTTGTACTATTCTTTGTTCAGCAACTTCTGCTTTGAACAGGTCTTCACACGTGGTTCATCTATTTACACGAGTTACGCATAAATCTCATTTTATGCGTAACTTCCCTTGACTCGTTCTTTCACCCTTGTAGCTTATCTCCATATTTGTTATAACCTGTAAATTAGACTAACAACAAATATATAATTTGTAGATATAGTTATAAATTAATACAATATAACATATGAAAGAAATGTCCAACTAATCATATCATATCGGTCTAATAAAACTTTAAAAGTATTGTCAGCACTTGTGATAACACATTCGTTTGGTAACACTTAAAAGGTGTTAACAGTACTTGCGGTAACACCACTATATCGTGTTGGAACATTTCTATCCCATATCCCCAAAGCACTCAAGATCAGATTAAGTAAGAGAAAAAGATGAAGAAGCGGAAGCATGTACCCGATGATTCCATTATGTTGTTCTTCTAATAAAGACCGGATAAATGGATGAAGATGGTGTAGATCTTTTAAGTAATAAGTGCCCTTAATTCTCTTGTCTTCGATATACTTTAGGAAGAGTTTTACTAAATGAGAATGTGAAATTCACTCAAACTTAATTGGATTCATAGGCTGATGGAAAGACCTTTATAAAGGAATCCAAGAGGCACCTTACTTAGGGACTACACCTATTGATGAATAATGAATTACCATTATGCCCATCATTTAATGGTAGTCTTATTCTATGGAATTCTACACATTATGTTATACCCTATACTTTATACCAAACATTATAATATTGATTACTATTTTATTAAGTACTTTCACTAATAATACACGTCTTATAATCCATTTTCTAACAATCTCCCACTTGGATTATAATAACATATATTCATACTTAATAAAATCATTCAATCATATTTATAACACAAATGACAACCCTTATGTGCACTTTGTTGTCATTCGAAACCAATCCCATCTATTTAGTCATATAAGTATAAGGACTAATAGGGAAGTCATTGTAATTAATTCGTAACTCATCCCACAATAATCACATATATATATCCGACTAAACGACATAGATCAAAGTATAGATATGTAGCATGGATTACTAATTGAATGTGTATCTACATACATATTCCACCAACTAGTCCTCCTTAACCAAATGAGATCATTGTATGAGATAAGTATGAACAAGTAATTGATGAAATAAAACTTTCAAACTTTCATTATGTTATCAAAATTTGTTACACCCATATGAGTAACATGCTCGTGAAACACTAAAGGAGATAACGCCTTAGTAAATGAATCCGCAAGCATAGAGTTTGTACCAATAAGTTCTATTTCTATTTGTTCATTTTGTACTCTCTCTCTTACAACAAGATACTTAATGTCTATGTGCTTTGACCTAGACGAACTTTTATTGTTGTTAGAATACAAGACTGCCGCCTTATTATCACAATATATCTTGAGTGGCCTCTTGATAGTATAGACGATGTAGAGTCCCTCAATGAAGTTACGCAGCCATACAGCTTGTTTGGATGCTTCATAGCAAGCAACAACTTCGGCTTCCATGGTAGAGGAAGTAACGAGCGTTTGCTTTGCACTTCTCCAAGATATTGCTCCACCGGCTAATGTGAGGATGTAACCTGAAGTCGATTTACGACTATCTTGGCATCTAGCAAAATCGGAGTCGGAAAACCCAATGATGTCAAGATGATCCGATTCTGTATACTTAAGCATGTAGTCCTTGGTGTTTTGTAAATAACGCATCACTCTTTTGGATGCAACCCAATATTCTTTACCCGGATTACTTTGATATCTACCAAGCATTCCAACTATAAATGCTATGTCCAGACGTGTGCAAACTTGTGCATACATTATACTTCCAACTGCTGAGGCATACGGGACATTTTCCATAGATTTGGATTCAAAATCATTCTCAGGATATTCTTTGAGACTAAATTTATCACCTTTAGAAACAGGGGTGTCAAGTGGTTTACAATTTTGCATGCTAAACCTTTGTAAGACTTTCTCAATATAGCTCTTTTGTGATAATCCCAAAATTCCACGTGAGCGATCACGGTAAATTTGGATTCCTAATACAAAGGAGGCTTCACCAAGATCTTTCATTTCAAATTTGTTTGAAAGAAATTTCTTAGTTTCCTTTAAGAGATTAATGTCATTACTAGCAAGCAAAATATCATCCACATATAAGACCAAAAATATAAATTTACTCCCACTGAACTTATGGTACACATAGTCCTCGGCAAGATTCGTTTCAAAACCAAATGAAAGAATTACTTGATTGAATTTGAGGTACCATTGACGAGAGACTTGTTTGAGGCCATAAATGAATTTCTTTAATTTACAAACTAATTGATTAGTTTGATCTGAATCAGTCACCATTTTTGGTTTCCTCATATAGATGGTTTCCTCAATGTCTCCATTGAGAAAAGCCGTCTTAACATCCATTTGATGAAGTTCAAGATCATAATGTGCCACTAATGCCATAATGATCCTAAAAGAGGTTTTAGAAGATACCGTAGAAAATGTTTCTTTATAATCAATGTCTTTCTTTTGAGTAAATCCCTTAGCAACAAGACGCGCCTTATATCTTTCCACATTATCTTGCAAATCCCTTTTGGTTTTAAATATCCATTTACAACCAATAGGTTTTACACCTTTAGGCAATGGGACAAGATCCCAAACGCCATTGTCTTTCATTGATTTTAACTCCTCATTAATGGCATTGATCCACTTATGAGAATTAGGACTATTAATGGCTTCATGGAAGGTGATTGGTTTATCTCCCACTAAACCTAAGGTGTTCTTATTCTCTGCAAGATACACATCATAAATATCCGGAATAGAACTTATTCTTTCTCTAGTAGATCTCCTTAAGGGCACTGGTTCATCCTCATTTTGATGTTGTTGAATTTTCTCATGTCCAACATTTTCATGTTGTCCGTTATTTACGGGAGTCTCTATATCATTTTGAATTGTATGTTCTTGTTGAATTTAAGGTGCAATTACTTAATTTCCAACAGGAACTAAAGTTTGAGGAAAATAGAGTGGTTCCTCTAACTCTTCAAATTCAAAATCATTACTTTTTCTCCCACTAAATTCAACATCCTCAAAGATCCTAGCATTGGCAGTCTCGAAAAAGGTTCTAGTTTTTGGGTCATAAAATTTATATCCCCTAGATCTTTAAGAGTATCCTACAAAGTAACTACAAACAGTCTTAGCGTCCAACTTTCCTTTGTTAGGTCTATAAGGCCTAGCTTCGGCTGAATAACCCCAAACATGAAGATGATTTAAGGACGGTTTTTTGCCTGTCCATAACTCATAAGGGATTTTGTCAGTAACTTTTGTAGGAGCTCTATTAAGTAGGTAAATTGCGGTTTTTAGTGCATCGCCCCATAATGAGTGAGGTAAAGAAGTATAAGAAATCATACTTCTTACCATATCCTTAAGGGTTCTATTCCGTCTCTCATCTACACCATTCATATTGGGTTTCCCCGGCATGGTGTAGTGAGGGACAATCTCACACTCTTCCAAATAGCGAGCAAAAGGACCTGGACGTTGTTCACCTGAACCGTCATTCCGACCATAATATTCACCACCATGATCGGATCTAACGTTCTTAATAGTCTTCCCAAGTTGTTTTTCAACTTCGGTCTTATAAGACTTGAAAACTTCCAGTGATTGAGATTTCTCATGAAGCAGGTAGATGTATCAATAACGAGAGTAATCATCTATGAACATAATGAAGTATGTTTGACCATTCCATGAAGGGGTAGTGAATGGTCCACATATATTCATATGGATAAGTTCTAATAGATTATTTGCTCTCAATGATTCAGTACCTTTAGTGTTTGTAAATTTGCCTTTAATGCACTCAATGCAAAAGTTCCTTTTCGGAGTATCAAGTTTGTTAAGTATTCCCTCGGACACAAGCTTGTCAACTCTCCTTTTGGAGATATGACCCAAACGCCTATGCCACAAGGTATAAAAATTTAGACTTGAAACCTTTCGCTTAGTACCTCTGGTTTCATTATTATGGGACTCATTAATAGTATTTACTGTTTGAAGTAAATGTAAATTGTCATTGTAAGATAAAGTACTAATACCGACAACTTTGGAATTGAAAATAAGATCACATTTATTATTACCAAATGAACAGGAATAACCTTCCCGATCTAATACTGTGATTGATATCAAATTCCGCCTAAAGGACGGTACAATAAATGTATTATTTAATACAAAATAATAGCCAGTACTTAACAATAACCTAAATGTCCCAATGCCTATAACTTCCACCGAATTCCTAGCTCCCATATAGATAAATCTTTCTTCTTCGCTAGGGCTTCGGTAGTTCAGGCAACCCTGCATAGACATACTAATGTGAGTTGTTGCACCAGAGTCCAACCACCATGTATATGCGGGAATTGAAACCAAATCAGCCTCAGTACAAACAAGACCAAATGACATATCTTTCTTAATTCGCCATTCGCGATACTTAGGACAGTCAGGCTTTATGTGATTGAGTTCCTTGCAAAAGAAGCAGTTGTTGTCCTTACGATCATTAAATGATCCCTTACGCTTCTTGTTGCTTCCAACCACAATCTCCTTTCCTCTTCTCTTAGTCCCATGAGAAGAGGTAGATGCCAAATGAGCACTTTTTGGCTTGGATTGTTTCAACCTATCTTCCTCTTATGTCACATGTGAAATTAATTCATCAATGTTCCACTTGTCTTTTTGACAATTATAGGTCACTTCAAAGTGACCAAACTGAGGAGGAAGAGAGATCAAAACTAAGTGCACGAGCAAATCTTTCGAAATTTCTAACTTAAGTGCCCTTAGTTTTGTTGACAAATATAACATCTCAATAATATACTCACAGAGATTTTCGTTTTCCTTATACCTCATGAAAACAAGTTTCTTCAAGGAAGCACTTGTTTCTGACTTTTCGCTTTTGGCGAAACGTCCTTCAAGGGTCTCCAGAAATTCCCTAGCACCAATATCCTCGGAGACAATGTTCAAGAATGTCTCCGGGACAGCATTTTTCATTATCATTAGACTTACGAGGTTGGAACGGTTCCACTTCTCTAGACTAGAGCTTTGTTCCTTAGTGCTCTCGTCTGTTAGAGGAGCAGGACTTGGTTCCCTTAATGTGAGGTCTATGTCCATACATCCCAAGATCATAGTGATTTTGTTTTTCCATGTTTTAAAATTGGTCCCGTTGAGCATTGAAATTTTACTCATAGCAGTTGTGATAGAAGTAGCATTTATCAAATCTGGAGCAAGAACAAGAATGAAACACAAAACATGTATACGAATCTACACAATGATTAATTATATCCATGAATTCCATCATAAAGATAATCAACATGATATCAAGACTAATCTTTGGATTGTGAATTGACTCATAATTTGATTTATCTTAGGGTAATAAATGGCTTTAAACAACACATTTCAAATACTTGCCTTCCTTTGGACCGGTTCAAGTATTAAAAATGTCATAATATTTAAAGTATTTGTTACCCGACAATAAATGATAAAAAAAACTCATTTTAAATACGCGCCTTCCTTTGGGATGGTTCAAAGTATTTAAAATGATCAAAATTTTTATTCAATTATTACCCCATGAATGCAAATATTTAGTCAATAACAAGATCTCCTTTGGGAAATTCATGTTACCACATATTAATATAAACGTTCATCACTTTACAATTTCGTATCTAAACAACGTAAATCACTTTGGCGACAATATTGTTTAGAAATGAGTGAAATTGTTAAGCATTTAATTAATCACAAGTTTAGGATTGACAATGTATGTTTTACTCAAAAAAAAAAAATTGAATCTGCAGGTGCACGGCCGTGCAAGATATAACGCACGTCCGTGCAAACACTGTTCCAAAAATCAAGATTCTTAATTCAGGTGATGCACGACCGAACCAAATGAAATGCACGATCAAACCTAAGTGCAGGGCCGCACCAAGAGAAGTGAGCGGCCGTGCACTGGCTGATTGTGCCTTTTCAATCGCACCTGCTCATGAGTGCACGGCCGGATCAAGGAAAGTGCACGGCCATGCATAAGCTGTCACCAGAAAAAAAAATTCTTCACAAGAGATTAATGGCAAGCAAAAATAATGCTTAACCAATACATGAATACACAAGTAGATCCAACACGGTTGTGCGACATAAAACGCTCTGTTGTGTCAATGGGATAATCTTACACTAAAATTAATATGGTCAAACAAGTAGATCTAGATTTGCACACTCCATACATCATACAATGTTGGCTATGCAAATGGGATAATCTTGCTTGAACCATCATGTCCTTTTGAGTAAAACTTCAATTCATATTTAGAATTTAATCAAGTAATGAATACTAACACCCTAGCAACGAATTAGAGCATTCAAATAACATCATAACATAATGATACCAACATGATTAAGAATCAAAATAAAGTAAACATATGCAATATGAATTCAAACTTAATCCAAAACTTGAGAGGCTCTGATACCAACTGTTGGAACATTTCTATCCCATATCCCCAAAGCACTCAAGATCAGATTAAGTAAGAGAAGAAGATGAAGAAGCGGAAGTATATACCTGATGATTCTATTATGTTGTTCTTCTAACAAAGACAGGAGAAATGGATGAAGATGGTGTAGATCTTTTAAGTAATAAGTGCCCTTAATTTTCTTGTCTTCGATATACTTTAGGAAGATTTTTACTAAATGAGAATGTGAAATTCAATCAAACTTAATTGGATTCATAGGCTGATGGAAAGGCCTTTGTAAAGAAATTCAAGAGGCACCTTACTTAGGGACTACACCTATTGATGAATAAGGAATTACCATTATGCCCATCATTTAATGATAATCTTATTCTATGGAATTCTACACATTATGTTATACCCTATACTTTATACTAAACATTATAATATTTATTACTATTTTATTAAGTACTTTCTCTAATAATACACGTCTTATAATCCATGTTCTTGTAGGGGAAATATAGGGTCTTGATCTTGATACTGAGGCCGGATATGTGATTGAATCGTGTATAATCCACTTTCCGAATAAAGTATTTCGACCCTTAATGCCTGGGTTACACAAAATCTTTATTGGGATAAGACAATCACACAATTTGTTTTCTAGGCAAAGAGAACAAATAAAAAACTTGAGAATTGTTTTGCTTTCGTTATTGTTGTATCACTCTTGTATGTTATATATGTTACAAATGAGATCAAACATCTGTATTTAAACAGATGGAGATGTATCAGTAAAAGGGTACATTCAAAAGACATGACTTTAGCCAAGCAATGTGTCTTTTCACTTTGAAAAGGCACCTGTTCAGGAAATGCTCGGCCGAGTCAAGGGACTCGCTCGGCTGAGCACATATGTCTAGTGAAATTCTGCCAAGCTGCACGGCCGTGTCTTATGAACTGCACGGTCGTGTTGTTCATACTGCTCGGCCGAGCAAGGCACGTGCCTCGGCCGAGCAAGACACTCCAGAAACTTGGCCAATCTGCTAAACTCTGCTCGGCCGAGTCAAGGACTCTGCTCGGCCGAGCACATCAGCAAAATGTGCTACCCTTTAACTTTTACTTCTTTATCGAGGTTGACTTCGTTTTAGCTCAAACGAGTGTGTACTCCACACTTTCCCTTACTCGTATCCGAGTCTAATACGAATCATATTGATCTCTTAGTAAATCACCATTACAATAAAATAAGTTGATGATTACAAAATCACCAACAAATCCCCTCCATTTTAGTGTAATCCTTTGATTTACTAAACTTTATAAATAACGAAACAAACGAATGCATAAATGAAAATGTCTTGCGATTGAATTTTCATCTTAGTATAATACACATTTCAAATACTCGAGAATCGGGGTGTCGTAACGATTGAACCCGTCAACTCATATGAATACCTGAAGATACTATACACATAAGTTCAGTACAATTCTCTTTGTTTAACCTTGACACTATTACAAGCCATGTGTCCATATCCAATAGTGAACATATAGGAAGCCAAGTCCTAGCTTCTTGAAGCGGCAAAACTTCATGTCCACATAGGTAGTTCCTTTTAATCTTGCACCTGCATTTGCAATTTTTCAAAGGAACTATTAAGAAGATATTCTTCAACCTAACCTTTACTTGCAGTGTACGAACACATACCTTGGGAAAGATAATAACATGTGTTCCAATCTCCAACTGCGAGCTTTCCACATTGAATTCAAGCTTCTAACGTTGTATTAGAAGGGAATTGGATATCTCACAATTAGAGGATTAAATGGACTTTAATCCCATTCCCATTGCAGACTTATTTACCAAGTCTCTGGCTAACCCCTTCGTCAAGTGGTCAGCCAAATTTGTTGCGACCGAACAAATTCAATTGATATCACACCATTCATGATTAACTCCCGAATCATACTATGTCTGACACCCAAGTGTCTAGACTTGCCATTATAAATCTGACTATAGGCCCTAGCCAAGGTGGCAGCACTATCACAATGGATAGACATTGGTGATATCGGTTTTGACCATAATGGAATCTCATATATCAAGTTCCGAAGCCACTCCGCTTCTTTTCCAGCAGCAGCCAATGCTACAAACTCAGATTCCATTGTAGAATGTGTAATACATGTCTGCTTTTTGGAAGCCCAAGACATGGTACCTCCTCCAAGCAAGAACACCCAACCACTAGTAGAAGATGAATCTTCTTGGTTGATCCAACTAGCATCTGTGTAACCTTCTAATATAGAAGGATGTCCACTATAACACAAACCATAGTCCATAGTACCTTTTAAGTACTTGAACACCCTTGTTATAGCATGCCAATGCTGTCTACTAGGATTACTAGTAAACCTGCTCAATCGTCCAACTGCATAAGCAATATCAGGTCGAGTGCCCGTCATAACATACATCAAACTGCCTATGGCTTTTGAGTATTCGAGTTGTGACACAGGTTCACCAGTGTTTGATACAAGTTTCTCAGTAGGATCCATGGGAGTACTAACTTTAGAAAAATTATCACAATTAAACCTCTTGAGAATTTTCTCAATATAATGAGATTGTGAAATTGCAATTCCCTTGTTCATCCGTTTAATCTTTATGCCAAGAATTACGTCGGCTTCTCCCATGTCCTTCATAGAAAACTTTGATGACAAAAATTTCTTAGTTTCATCAACTACATTTTGGTCTGTGCCAAAAATCAACATGTCATCAACATATAGGCAGATGATTACACCTTTACCGGATTCATCAAATCTGCTATATACACATTTGTCGGACTGATTTAATACAAAACCATTCGACAAAACAACCTCATGAAACTTTTGATGCCATTGCTTAGGTGCTTGCTTCAGCCCATACAATGACTTAATTAACTTACATACCTTATGCTCATTACCTGGCATAACAAATCCTTCAGGTTGTTTCATATACACTTCTTCTTCCAAATCACCATTTAAAAATCTTTGTTTTGACATCCATTTAATGGATCAATAGATTACGAATAGCCGCCAAAGCTATCGGTAATCTAATGGTAGTGATACGAGCAACCGGTGCATAGGTATCGAAGTAATCGATCCCTTCCTTTTGTCTAAAGCCTTGGATTACCAATCGAGCTTTAAACTTGTCAATTGTTCCATCGACTTTCATCTTCTTTTTGAAGATCCATTTGCACCCCAAAGGTTTACAGCCTGGTGGTAAATCAGACAAGACCCATGTATTATTTTCCACAATAGAACCAATCTCATCATCGATGGCTTCTTTCCAAAAACCAGCGTCTCGAGATTTTATTGCTTCATCATAGGTTCTTGGATCCTCCTCTATACTATAACAGTAAGAGTATTGAGATTCAATTTGATCTCTTGATCCCATAACTAAATATAGTTGAAAATCAGAACCATATGATTTAGCTTTCCTTACTCTTTTGCTTTTACGAGGTTCGGGTATCTCATTTGGTGTCTCAACTGAATGATCATCCATTTGAGATTCAGCCGATATTGGTATAATGTCCTTGGGTCTAGATATTGAAGAGAAACGATTCTCATCAAAGATTGCGTCTCTTGATTCTATAATTGTGTTAATAGAAATGAATTCATTAGGTTCTATAAAACCTATATGCCTTGGAATGCTCAGCATATCCAACAAAGATGCAATCAATACCTTTTTCTCCCAACTTTTTCCTTTTAGGATCCGGGAGTCTAACCACGGCCCTACAACCCCAAACTCGCAAAAATGTCAAGTTTGGTCGTTTCTTATACCAAAGCTCATATGGGGTAATTTTGTTCCTTTTATTAGGAACTCTATTCAATAGATGACAAGCCGTTAACATGGCTTCACCCCAAAACCCGTCACTCAAGTCCGAATAAGATAACATGACATTAACCATTTCTTCAAGAGTTCTATTCTTCCTTTTAGCCACACCATTTTGTTGTGGTACATAAGGAGCCGTAGTCTCATGAATTATCCCTACGGGTTGGAAATATTTAGGATCATAATATTCACCACCTCTATCCGTACGTAAGGTTTTAATCAAGCCATTTAGTTGAAGTTCAACTTCGATTTTATAAATTTTAAATTTATCTAGGGCTTCATCTTTTGCATGCAGCAAATAAATATAACAAAACCTAGAAGCATCATCTATAAAAGTGACAATATACTTTTTATTGCCTAAAGATGGAGTTGCATGAAAATCACATAAATCACTATGAATCAATTCAAGTTTTACAGAATTCCTTGTAACACTTTTAAAAGGTTTCCTAGTGATTTTTGTTAACATGCAAGTATTACACTTTTCCGTATTATTATCAATAACAGGAATCAAACCATCTTTGGACATTTCAAGCATTCTTTTATAGTGCACATGTCCTAACCGAGCATGCCATAATGAGGAATTGATAACAACAGAAGAAGTCATATAAACAAAACCAGAGTTAACCGGAATTTTATTTAAATTCAACATGAACATTCCATTGTTATAATAACCAAACCCTACAAATACACCCGACTTCGATAAGATATACTTATCGGATTCATAAACTTGTTTATATCCACATTTGTTCAAGACAGGACCAGAAATTAAATTCTTACGAAGTTTAGGTACATATAAAACATTAAACAAAGAAATAGTTTTTCCCGAACTGAATTCCAACACCACGCTTCCTCTTCCTTGAATAGGAGCGGAATGGTCATCACCCATGTAAAGGACAGATCCGTCTTCCATTGGTTCATATGTCTTAAACCAACAACTATCCTTACAAACATGAGTTGTGGCACCGGGATCAATCCACCACGCAATAGCATCATCCTGCACATAAAATGCCTCAAAAATTAGTGAAACAGAATTTTTAATAAATCTGTTCCAACTATGTATTAAATTCTGACCTTGGTTTTGAGAATGGTCCTTAGACCCCTTTCCCGAACCACTTGTGCTTGCGCCTTTCTTGTTGTTTCCAACACGACAATCCTTCTTAAAGTGACCAGTTTTGCCACACTTCCAACATGCCAATTTAGGCTTCTTGTTGGAACCAGAACCATTGTCTTTGAAACTACGTTTCTTTCCTTTGTTTTTATTGTTTTCACCCTCATCAATCATATGGACCGAGGGTCCAGCAACTTCCTTTCCTTTGCCTTTGTCATCCTCTTGCGCCCTAAGAGATTCCTCTATCCGCAAGTGACTACCAAGTTGAACCAAAGACAGATCATCTTTACCATGTTTCAAAGTGTGTTTGAAATCCTTCCAGGAGGGAGGCAACTCATCAATCACACTTGAAACAGATATTGACTCATCCATCTTCAACCCATGTTGTGTATATTGTCCAAGAATTCTAAGGAGTTCATTGAATTGTTCCATGACAGGTCTTGAATCGACCATCTTGTAATTATTAAAATTACTCACAAGGAACTTCTTACTAGAAGCATCCTCTGCCATGTACTTGGATTCAAGAGAATCCCATAACTCTTTAGCAGATTCCTCATTTTGATAGATGTCAAATAGAGAATCAGGCATACCGTTTAATATGTGTCCTCTGCAGATGTAGTCGTCGTTCTCCCACTTCGATCTACATCTGATGGCTTCCAAGTTATCATCTTCCAGCAATTCTGGAATTGGAGTAGATAGAACATACACCACTTTTAACGTTGTTAAAAGGAAGTGCATCTTCTTCTGCCAACGCCTGAAATCTTGTCCTTCAAATTTGTCTAGCTTTTCAAACTTGTTCGTCATCTCCTTCAAAGTACTTTCACCAGCCATGAGTATCACCTAAATACTTTATTCGTTTGTAGGGGAAATATAGGGTCTTGATCTTGATACTGAGGCCGGATATGTGATTGAATCGTGTATAATCCACTTTCCGAATAAAGTATTTCGACCCTTAATGCCTGGGTTACACAAAATCTTTATTGGGATAAGACATCACGCAATTTGTTTTCTAGGCAAAGAGAACAAATCAAAAACTTGAGAATTGTTTTGCTTTCGTTATTGTTGTATCACTCTTGTATGTTATATATGTTACAAATGAGATCAAACATCTGTATTTAAATAGATGGAGAGGTATCGGTAAAAGGGTACATTCAAAAGACATGACTTTAGCCAAGCAATGTGTCTTTTCACTTTGAAAAGGCACCTGTTCAGGAACTGCTCGGCCGAGTCAAGGGACTCGCTCGGCCGAGCACATATGTCTAGTGAAATTCTGCCAAGCTGCACGGCCGTGTCTTATGAACTGCACGGCCGTGTTGTTCATACTGCTCGGCCGAGCAAGGCACATGCCTCGGCCGAGCAAGACACTCCAGAAACTTGGCCAATCTGCTAAGCTCTGCTCGGCCGAGCACATCAGCAAAATGTGCTACCCTTTAACTTTTACTTCTTTATCGAGGTTGATTTCGTTTTAGCTCAAACGAGTGTGTACTCCACACTTTCCCTTACTCGTATCCGAGTTTAATATGAATCACATTGATTTCTTAGTAAATCACCATTACAATAAAATAAGTTGATGATTACAAAATCACCAACCGTTCTAACATACCGCACTTACAAATAATTATATTTAATTCGTCTTATAATAAATGGATTGCACATGTAAAATTATTTAGACCTTAATGGAGCAGTTGCCCGAATTAACTAAAAAAAAAGCACTATATGAATATACTCCCTCCGTCCCATGATAATAAGGAAAATTTCCTTTTTGGGCGTCCCACAATAATATATAACTTTCCTAAAATGGAAAGGAATCTTTACTATTCCCTCCACTCATTCTCTCTCCTACATTATTTTAATACTCACATCACCATTATAATTTACTATTCTCTCCACTCATTCTCTCTCCTATTTTATTTCCACACTCACAACACTTTCAATATAATATTTCCTCCTTAATTTTTCTCGAAAACCGTAAAGTCCCTAAAATTGTGGGACGGAGGGAGTATAAAATTTAGATATTTTATTGTAATTTATTGAAGTTTGACCCTTATCAAAATAAATTCCAACTTCATCACTGGTGTAACATTTTTATTTTATCTACTAAATAAATATAATATTTTTAAATAAGGAAACAATAACTTTAGCGAAAAATAAATAAAACACATTTGTTAATTAGTTAGACAAATTAATTACTACAAATATTGTGTGACAAAGGAAATACTATATCTCGAATAAACTAGTACTCCCTCTGTCCCACCCATTTTAAGAAAAATTGAAATGGCACGGGAATTAAGGAATATTATTATAGTATTAGGAGAGAGAATGAGTGGAAGAAGTCTTGTGAGTGTGAAAAATTAAATAGAAGAGAGAATGAGTGGAGGGAATAGTAAATTATAATGGTGTTGTGAATATTAAAATAATGTAGGAGAGAGAATGAGTGGAGAGAATAGTGATAAAAACTTTTCATTTTTGGAATTCTTAAGATTAGTGGGGCGTCCAAAATGAAAAGTTTTCTTAAGATCGGTGGGACGGAGGGAGTATGTTTTAATAGTATATAGTAAATGAGTGTCTGAATACCATCTTATGAATACCATCTTATTCGTTTGCATTGCCACTTGAAACACAACAAAATAGGATATTGACTATGACCATGTGCAATCATCAAACGATAACAATAAATTATTGCCAAAAAATAATAATTAAAATATGATAGCAATAATTTGGAATATTCTCCAAGAAAGTCTAAATCAAGGATTTTTGTTAAATAATCCACAAATCTTTGTCCTAGACTCCTAGGAATCGAGTAGGTAGTAAACCCAAGATTTCGAACGGGAGTTAGATCCAATGTTTCAGCGAATGAATGAAAATCAAACAATAAATATAAAAAGTGTGTTATACGATTTAAAAAGTGCACAACACAATGTAAAGAAAAAACAGAGTTCTCACATTGTGTAGTGAAACTTTTATATAACGTGTTTGATTTTTACATCACATTTTAATACAAAAGATATATTTTTAAATTCGTTCAAAATAATTTATGTTGTGTAATAAAGCTTTCGTATGATATTGTTTGATTTTGATTTTGATTTCGTTTTAGCATCGGACCGAACCCAACCGGAAAGCTAGACAAGATATGAGAAAAACGGACACCAGATTCCCAAATCTGAATATCAGCAAGATGCTTTTGCTAATTGCTACTATTTTCACCATTTTTATTTTTATAAAAAAAAATGAAATAAACAAATATTCATTTTGAAAGAACGGTATTCCTTCCGTTCCATAATAAATATAATAATTGTTTTTTCAATCAATTTCAAAATAAATGACGCATTTATAAAAGAATAAAATTTTATGTAATAGAAATATAAAAGCCCATCAATCGCATTCAGATACACAATTGACATCAAGCAAAGAATAAAAGCTAAAAGAATAAAAGTTATGTAAACACATTGCTATTTTATAAATAGTCCTACTCATTTGAAGGACAAAATAAAGCATCAATCCACACAAATATATTAATGGCAAACTACTTATTATTAGAACAAGCCTTTACTTCGTCCTACAGAAGAAATGTAATGTATTTTACACACTACACATAGATTTTCTTTTCCTCAAAATATTCCTTTAAAAGTAAGTATTTTCCTAATAGACAAACCTTAAAAAAAAAGTATTTGATAAAATGATCAAGTTCGTGAAACTCGCTACTGAGAGTAGCGAGTTTTTTGTTTTTGTTTTTTACGCTTAAACCCGCTTCTAATAGTAGCGAGTGTGCTAATCATTTCATTGTTTGTTGTCGACTTAATATTTGATGAATTTCTGACGCAGTACGAAAGTGATATTCGTGAATAACAAACGCTAAACACAAGAGTTCACCAAGAATGAATCCTAGAAATCAATAAACTGGAATCCACCAGAGAATAAGAGAAAAAACCTTCAAACTTATATCATGAAAACTGCCTTATTCCAAGCCTCCAAAGATGTTTAAACACTCCCTCAAAACCCTAAAATGAAATAACAAAACAAAGACTAAAATACCCCAACTTAAGTTCCAAACATCAGTAAATACGAAAAAAAAAAGAAACAAACATCCCGTCGTTGAGGCGCTCGCCTGGGGAGAACTCATGCGCCCGCCTGGGCTCCAGTAGCTGGTGGGTATTTGATGCCACAGTGAGGCGCCCGCCTGGGAAATCTTGAGGCTGCCGCCTGGACGTCAGTAGGATCTCGCCTGTTGAGGCTCAGTGGGGCGGCCGCCTGGTGGTTGCTGAGGCGCGCGCCTAGGTTGCAGCTTCCAACGGAAGCGATATTCGTGAATAGCCAACTCTAAACACAAGAGTTCACCAGCAATGAACCCTAGAAATCAATAAACTGGAATTTACCAGAGAATAAGAGAAAAAACCTTCAAACTTATATCATGAAAACTGCCTTATTCCAAGCCTCCAAAGATGTTTAAATACTCCCTCAAAACCCTAAAACGAAATAACAAAATAAAGACTAAAATACCCCAACTTAAGTTTCAAACATCAGTAAATACGAAAAAAAAGAAACAAACATCCCGTCGTTGAGGCGCTCGCCTGGGGAGAACTCATGCGCCCGCCTGGGCTCCAGTAGCTGGTGGGTGTTTGATGCCATGGTGAGGCGCCCGCCTGGGAAATCTTGAGGCTGCCGCCTGAACGTCAGTAGGATCTCGCCTGTTGAGGCTCAGTGGGGTGGCCGCCCGCGGTGAGCCGAGGCACGCGCCTGGGTTGCAGCTTCCTACGGAAGCGATATTCGTGAATAGCAAACGCTAAACACAAGAGTTCACCAGCAATGAACCCTAGAAATCAATAAATTGGAATCCACCAGAGAATAAGTGAAAAAACCTTCAAACTTATATCATGAAAACTGCCTTATTCCAAGCCTCCAAAGATGTTTAAATACTCCCTCAAAACCCTAAAACGAAATAACAAAACAAAGACTAAAATACCCCAACTTAAGTTCCAAACATCAGTAAATACGAAAAAAAAAAGAAAAAAACATCCCGTCGTTGAGGCGCTCGCCTGGGGAGAACTCATGCGCCCGCCTGAGCTCCAGTAGCTGGTGGGTCTTTGATGCCACGGTGAGGCGCCTGCCTGGGAAATCTTGAGGCTGCCGCCTGGACGTCAGTAGGATCTCGCCTGTTGAGGCTCAGTGGGGCGGCCGTCTGGTGGTTGCTGAGGCGCGCGCCTGGGTTGCAGCTTCCTACGGAAGCGATATTCGTGAATAGCAAAGGCTAAATACAAGAGTTCACCAGCAATGAACCCTAGAAATCAATAAACTGGAATCCACCAGAGACTAAGAGAAAAAACCTTCAAACTTATATCATGAAAACTGCCTTATTCCAAGCCTCCAAAGATGTTTAAATACTCCCTCAAAATCCTAAAACGAAATAACAAAACAAAGACTAAAATACCCCAACTTAAGATCCAAACATCAGTAAATACGAAAAAAAAGAAACAAACATCCCGTCGTTGAGGCGCTCGCCTGGGGAGAACTCATGTGCCCGCCTGGGCTCCAGTAGCTGGTGGGTCTTTGATGCCACGGCGAGGCGCCCGCCTGGGAAATCTTGAGGCTGCCGCCTGGACGTCAGTAGGTTCTCGTCTCGCTGAGGCTCGCCGAGGCGGCCGCCCGGTGGCCGCCGAGGCGTGCGCCTAGGTTGCAGCCTTCCTACACGCCTCCTCAACCTCTAAAGAACTCGACCCCTAGTTCTCATCGTGATAAAGAACTCCATCCGCGTGGTACTCATAAATATCCGCCACATTGAACGTATTAGAGATGTTCAAATCATCAGGAAGAGCCACTACAGAAAAACGCTCCTTTCGCACGAACCCCATGACCTCATCCCCAACTGCAAAAACCTTCTCCCGCCTCCTTTTATCAGCAGCGGCCTTATTTTTCAACCTGTAGCCTCTAACTTAGCTTTGACAGCTTCCTTGACAGCTTGCACATCCTTGGCCATATTTTCAGCAGCTTGACTCACAACACGATCGTTAGGTAACGGTACCAGATCCACCACATGCCTAGGAACAGACGTATAAACCAAGGAAAAAGGTGATTTCCCTGTAGCGAAATGCACTGCACTGTTATAAGAAAAATCCACTTGTGGCAAAGCTAAATCCCACTGCTTCAGTTTGTCTCCACAAACACTTCTAATCATATTTCCTAATGTCCTGTTAGTAACCTCAGTCTGTCCGTCCGTCTGCGGATGTGCTGTAGAACTCCTATTCAGCGAAGTGCCGAACATACGCCACAAAGTAATCCAGAAATGGCTCAGAAATTTGGTGTCCCTGTCCGAGGTAATGGACCTAGGAACTCCATGCAGTCGCACAATCTCTCTGAAAAACAACTTTGCAATATTAGATGCATCCGCAGTCTTCTTGCAAGCAATAAAATGGGACATTTTAGAAAACCGATCCATCACCACAAAATGTAATCCACGCCCGCCGTGTACGAGGCAAACCCAATACAAAGTGCATGGATAGGTCCAACCAAATATCATCAGGAATAGGTAAAGGCAAATAAAGACCAAAGATTTTGCGACTGACCCTTAGAAGCCTAGTAGGTATAGCATCTTCTGACAATCGAGCTCGCGTCCCTCCTCAGATGAGGCCAGAAATCGCTCCTCCAAACCCGCAATAGTCTTGTCTCGTCCCAAATGTCCACTAAAGCCCCCACCATGTAAATCCCGAATCAGTTTCTCCCGTAAGGAAGAAATATGAATGCACAATTGATCCCCTTTAAACAGAAACCCATCCCGGATGTGAAAATCTGCACTAGGATGTTTGCCCACACACTTCGCCCATAACTCCTTGAAATCTGCATCATCCTCATACAATTCTTTCAGCAAGTCGAAACCCACAATCTCCTGGGATAAAGTGATCAACAAAGAAGCCCTTCTGCTCAAAGCATCTGCAACTTTGTATTGAACTCCTAACTTATGCTGTTTAATAAAAGGAAACTTTTGCAAATAACTAACCCAGCGAGCATGCATTTTATTTATCACTTTCTGGATATGCAAGAACTTCAGCAAGATGAACAGAAAACATAATAAACTCCCTCTGAACCAGCTAATGCTCCCACTGTCTCAAAGCTCGAAAAACTGCGTAAAACTCCTGATCATAAGTACTCCACTTCTGTCGAGCCTCAATCAACTTCTCACTGAAAAAAGCCACCGGCCGCTTTTCTTGTGAGAGAACAACCCATATCCCTACACCAATAGCATCACACTCCACCTGGAATATCTTGTCAAAATCTGGTAGGGCAAGAACTGGTACGGCGCAAAGTTTTTCCTTGATGAGGGCAAAACTCTGATCTTGCTCAAAACCCCACTGAAATTTGCCTTTTTTCAAACACTCGGGTAATAGGTGCAGTAATGGTGCTGATATCACGCACAAATCTCTTGTAAAAAGTAGCCAAGCCATGAAAACTACGCACCTCCGTGACTAATTTTGGGGCCGGCCAATCCGGTATCGCCCTCACTTTCTCCTCATCAACCTGAATCCCATCCTCACCAACAACAAATCCCAGAAAAAGCAATTTGTTGGTGCAAAAAGTGCACTTCTTAAGATTGATATACAACAGATTATCTTTTAAAACCTGCAACACTTGTCTAAGGTGTTCCAAATGTGTCGTTCTATCTTTACTATAAATCAGGATATCATCAAAATAGACTACGACAAAAGAGCCAATAAAAGGTCGGAATACCTGTTTTATCAGCCTCATGAAAGTGCTAGGGGCATTAGATAGTCCGAATGGCATAACCAGCCACTCATAAAGTCCCTCCTTGCTCTTGAAAGCTGTTTTCCACTCATCTCCAGGTCTGATCCGAATCTGATGGTACTCACTGCGCAAATTCAACTTTGTGAACACCTTAAAACCGAATAACTCATCAAGCATGTCCTCTAAACGAGGAATAGGAAATCTGTACTTGATGGTTATCTTGTTGATGGCCCTGTTATCAACACACATACGCAACTGATTGCCCTTCTTTGGCACAAGAAGGCCTGGAACTGCACATGGACTCTTACTCTCCATGATAAATCCCTTTCGCAGCAAGTCTTCAATCTGCTCTCTAAGTATCTCGTTCTCTTTAGGGCTCATGTGATAATGCGGGAGGTTTGGAAGATTGGCTCCTGGAATCAAGTCAATCTGATGCTGAATGTTCCTCATAGGAGGGAGCTCATTAGGCAACTCGTCAGAAATCAACTCCTGAAACCCTGAAAGAAGTTCTTCAATATCTCTCGGCATCCCGATCTCCACACTAACAGACCCCAACAGCCCCTTAACCACTATTGGACAAAAAAACTCTGCTTCATCAATAGCTGCTGTCATATCTTTCTCGTTCTGTATAAGCATCACGACCGGTTTTTCCTTCTCAACCTATTTCTCAAAACGCACTACAGGAGTGTGAGTACCCCGATCCGAACTCAAGTTTTGGATCCAATCTAATTAAAATTTGGGCTTACACAAATTGCTAAGGAGCAATTAGAGTCCAAAAATCCCAGCAGTCCACCAACCCATTGGGCCTGCCAGCCACTCGGCCCATTATGGCCAAAAGATGTACGCTGTCGGACGACATGGACATTGAGGCGGTTTAACTGCCCCTGTCATCCGACATAGGAAGCTCAGTCAGGATGCCTATAAATAGAAGGCATGGCTGATCATTTTAAAGACCAAGAAGTGAGGATTAGAGAGAATACCAGTATTACAGGGAAAACTCTGTCCAAATAGAGTCTCCCTCTCTCTCTCTCTCTTTCATACACTCACACACACACTTACCTCCCCCCTCACACACACACACTTCAAAGCCAAGGTCCAAAGAAGCCTCCTTTGTTGGTGATTGAAGGGGTAGACACCATACTATTGGTGATTCTACTTCGTGGACTACAATAGGTAGACACTAAACCTCTCTCCCCTTTTAATAAAGTCTTTAAATATACATTGCACGCATACTTGCTCTCTTACCATGTAGAAATTGGGATTTTGCATGACAAAGGTGGTGGAGAAGTGAACCTTCAATATTCACTTCTCCCCACCTCAGATCTGGACATTTGGTCATCTTAGGATCAATAAAGATTCAATCTTTACGTATTTGCATGGAGTTAGGAGGTGATGGCTACTTTAAAGTGGCCAAAATCATGTGATTTATCACATTTTGGCCACTAAAGCCATGTGATCCTCCCATTATACTCATATATTATTGTCATATTACTGCTTACAGTAGCTAAATATGCCTGGTTTGCCTTGAGAAACAAAAGGGAGACAAACAGTCTGAAGGGCACAGAAATGGCCTATCTATGTCGGACGACATAGGAATCCTTGGAGATCCTGTGTCATACGACATAGGGATCCCGCAAAGCCGTAAAGCTATTCTTGGACTTCAGATCTGTCCAGCTTCATCCCCTTCGCAACCTCGTAGCTTTCCAAAGCATTTACGTGGCTCATAAGCCACTATTTGAGTGCCTACGATCTGATTGGGTGCGATTCATTGGAGGCGGATTGTCATACGACATGGATAACATCGGATGTTCCATGTCTCATGACATCCGTATCATTCAAAGTCTATCGTGACTTTGATAACTCCCGTCAATCCCAAGACTGATTTTAGACCTTCAAATAGTGTCTTTAATAAGTCCAATAAATACCTTCCGTTTCCAGAGTAGCTTTACCTCTGTAATGGACAATCTGTCCATGGCTCCTTATGTCGCCCGACATCCTTGTTAAGAGAAGACTTGTGTCGAACGACAAGGGAACTCCCTGGGCAGACTGTCTCAAGACTTCTGCCTTGTGATAAAAGATATCACGTGTAAAAGGGGTGCGGCCCCCTATCATGGCTCGCAAGTTGTATTCAGTTCCATATCATTAATGAAATCTAAGGCTTGCACACTTTACTTGTTGACACACATCGCACACACATTTTTGAATGTCCATATTTGTCCAAATGTTGATTGAAAGTCCCGAAAGGGGCGTGTTGGGTGAACTCTCTAGTTCTTCCCAACACGTAACTGCACTCCTGACTCAAAATCTCTTAAAATTAGGTTTTTCAATGTTTTCCTCTAAAAACGGCGTGGCGACTCCCAAAACAAACCGAAAACTCCCTTTTTCGCTTCAAAAGCAAAAATATAACAAAAAAAAAGAAAAGGGAAAAACAGAATCCAACATTTCATTTTTCGGGCGAGCGTTCATTTCAGTGGCGACTCCGCTGGGGACAATCATTGAAAAACATTTTCAAAACAAAAAAGAAGTTTTTCTTAAAAAAAAAAGAGAGTCTAACTTTCCCCAAATCAACTTGGACAAATTTTTCATTCTTCTTGTGTGTGCATTTGTGTCATGTTGTGTGCTTTGCCTTGATTCCATGCTTATAGGCTCTATCATGCTTTGGTATGTGATACTATCGAGAGCCGGGGCTCTTTTCCTTTTTGCTACTTGCTTGTTCCGTCAAAATAGAACAGGGCAGAAAGATACAGGACTACAGCTACTGGTAAAACTCTGACATTTGGGGCAGTCCCCTTTTGTCATGCTTTGACTCATTCCTTTGTTTTTTTTTTCTCTTTGCATACTTCATAAAAGAAAAAAAATATAAAAACAAAAAAGATAAAAAATCTTTTATAAAAAAAAATATATTTTCTTAGAAAATACCTTCACACTACTCGCACTCTACCTGCACATAGAGTTACAACCCGGGAGTGTACGGACGACATCGCGGAAAGCGACGTGAGCCACGACGTTTGAGCGCCTAAAGTCCTCCTAGCCAGTGAGTCAGCCAACACTTGTCCGTGACACACCTTACACCGTGACTGGTTGGTTTTTGGCGAATACTTTTCAAAACGTCATTCAAAACTCGGTTTTCAAAATTTCCTCACAAAGTCCGAGTCGTATCCCGTCTCCAAAAGTCTCGGTATACCTTCCCCTCTTAGTGTCGAAATTACGACATAACCCAACGTGAGTAAACGTCAAGACTTTGACATATCTCAACATAAGCACGTGTCGATCTCACGGTTTGACTCCACAAGGAATCATAACACGTTTTCGACATGCGCCAAATGTGAGACCATGTCGAATTCTTGATACATACTGGCGAAGGATTATGCCAGAATTTCGCCACAAAGCAGCAAAAGGTTATGCCATATTTTCAACTCGAAAAGAGGAAAAGTCACGCCCAATTTTGCCAGGATCTTACTTGCAAATTGAGGTGTCGTACATTAAAACGTACTTTCCGACTCTTTCTCCTCCCGAGTTTAGACGTTGACTCGGACTTGGTTTTGAAAACCCCGAGTTTGAACCATTTTGGCTCGTATGCCCATAGGTTCGTTCTCCCTTTCGGTTGGTGGGTTCCACGTGCCCTATAGGACCTCTGCCGGGATTGTCCGTCCCGGAGGTGCAATACAGGTGGAATACAGGGGGTCTATAGATGTAGTGATGGGACCCACTAATCCAGGAATAGAGTAGAATGCGAAAAAGAAGGTATTCCCCCCTTTTCCAACCATTCCTAGGATTAATAAAATCATTTTTGTAAATAATACAAAAATATAAAAATACAAAAAGAAAAAACATATGCATGGGTCCGTCCTAAGCCTATCCTCTCCCCACCTAAAACCGTTCTCTCCCCTTTCGGCCGAGCAAGTATTGGGTCGAGTTCCGGTGGTCGGTTAATCCGCTTTCTCTCCGTGGGTTCATTTCAGCAGCCTCGTAAATGGCAGATTCAAGCAGGTTCACAAGTTTGGGTCCGAACGCGTATCCATTTCGTAATCAAAATATCGTCCGGCACAGGGCCAGATCAAGGACAGAACGCAGGGCCAAACATAGCCCTGAATGCCTCTCCTAGCAGCGGATACGGCGGGGGTCCTCACATGACACCCACGAGAAGTCCGTTTGTCAACCCTCAATTCAACTTTCCTCAAGAAGCTTCCCTCCGTGCCGCCCTCGAAGCCTCTCGTGCCTGTGAAGAGGCCGATTGGGCTCGCTATGTTGAAGTGATGCGCATGCAAGGGGTCGCAGTAATCCATCATTCGGATGGGTCCTACGAAGAAATCAGGGAAGAACCTATGGTACCCGCAAAGGGTGAAGCAATCAGTGTTGATGACAAGTCAAACGCTCTCTTCTGCTACATGCTGTCTTGGGAAGAAATCCGGGTCGCAAATAAAATAGCAAACAATGTCCAAGATGATGGCATGGCCCCCAATTCCCAGCCTACTCCCCTCACTTGGGAAGAGATTAAGTGTGCCGCAAATTCAAGCCTCGGCAATCACCGTTAACCAATTGCGACAAGCGCCGGCCATATGCCACACACGGGCCTCCTCCGAGTTGGTCGAATTGAATGTAGAACACGATGAGGGCCAAGACGTTAAGGTAAACTTGCTCACTGTGTCGGGAAAAATGTTGGGAACTGACGTTGCCGGACCATCGGGAAAAGACAAAGAAGCAGTTGTTCCGGGGGAAGGTGCTGGCAAAAGTCCATACGCCAAGGGGACATTCGAAGAAGACCTAATGGAGAATGACCCAATCCTTGCACAACTAAAGCGAACCCAAGCCAACATTTCTCTCTGGTCTCTCCTAACTTCTTCTTATCCTCACAAGCTGAAGCTAGAGGAAGCTCTATCCAGGACGATGGTATCCGTAAATTCCACCCCCGACGAAGCATGCCACTTGATAGGTACCGCCCAGTACGGAAACATCATCACCTTTACAGAATTGGATTTGCCAAAATACGGCGCCGCCACAACGAGTCCCCGCACATCACTGTTCGCTTAGATGGACGCCGGCTCCCCCATGTAATGGTAGACAATGGCTCGCCTATGAATGTACCGCCCGCTGTGATGATGAGCCCGCTGGACATTAAGGCCACCGATCTAAAGCCATACGACTGCACCATAAAGGCATACGACTCTACATCTAGGAAAGTTTTGGGTGTGATACCATTAACTATGTGGTTCGGAAAGAAGCCCCCGGTGGTTGAGTTTCGTGTAATAGACATTCGGTCGCCTTTCTCCGCTCTGCTAGGAAGACCGTGGCTGCACCAAATCAATGGCGTCGCTTCAACCTTGCATCAATGTGTCAAGTTCGTTCAAGACGGCGAGCTGACCATCATCTATGGGGACAGTATCACCATCGAGGGCACCAATGATGAGGGAAGGCCGGTAATGGAAATTAAACACGATGAAGCCAACTTGATGTTAAGAGGTTTCAGAGTCGAAAGCCCAAAGGCCCAAGTCTGCACAATCGACCTAACAACCTCTTTTGACAAGCTCCCCCAGTTATGATAATGATGAGACGTATGAACTACATTCCGGGACTTGGTCTTGGAAGACGTCAACAGGGTACCCACAAGCTTGAGGAACTAAAGCTGAAGAGGGACAAAGAAGGTCTGGGATATGTCGGGAAGACCCCCAAGGACAAAGAGGTTGACAAGATCGAAGCTGCAGAAAAGAAGAAGGCTAGTGCTGCTGGAAAAACCTATGTCAAGCCTAATCTCCGTCCTTATCATCCTTCCCTGGAAAAGTATTTCGTCAAAGAAAAGGGTGTTGATCTCGCATGCCCCAAAAGCCAGCTCAAGAAAATGGAAGATCTTACTTTGAAGGAGTTCATCACTAACAAGCCTGACATTCCAAGGGCTGTGACTACCTTCGAAAGCTAGTATCACTTCTGGGGGAACCCTGATTTCACTAGCCAGTTCAAAAGGTTATCCATGATTGAGCCTATGATCGGGGAGGTCAACGAAACCACCGAGTTTGATATGGGCAAAGATATCGCAGCCTTGTTCGAAGGAGCAAATTTGTCAAAAGTCAGCGGGGCTGATCCACTGATGGAAGCACCACTGATTGATTTACGCAAAGATGCGCCGCCAATGACAGGGACTGTTACTAAAGAACCCTTCAGCATGGTTGACCTTCTGACCGGGGATGATTATGTACCTGTGGTTGATTTTCCGACGGGGAAAGATTACGTATCAGTGATCGAGTTTGACGGGGACAAAGAGATTGATCCACGCACCTTTGTCAGCACCTCAGAGATGCCGCTCCAAAATTGGGCTTCCTTCAAGGGACCGATCGCCAGCCGGGAGATTATGATGGAAAAGCTCGGGCTGACCCCTCGTCCTGGTGTATCAGAGTCTAAGTCTGTCCCTATAATCCTGAGTCAGTCCTCAGAGTCTTTTGCTATCGAATTTGAGTCTCTAGATAGGTCTGATACTCTCACGGTTGATGATAATCACCGTGTCGTTAACTCTGTCTTCCCTTTTGCATTGAATGAAATGGTCGACCTTTCTGCGTATCCATTAATTGCCACCTTAACAAATGATAAGTTAACTAAGACAAATCTTAATGACTTAAAAGTGGTTAATAATGATTCATTTGAAGAGGACACAAACCTTTTAGATGAAAACTTTTTAAATGATAATATAAAGCAGGTTTTTGACCGAGACGATAATCGGGCCCAAGATGCCGATGAGGTATTAACTACGGTGAATTTGGAAACTACTAAAGAGCCCAAAGAGACACAGATTGGCAGTTTCTTCACCGGGAAAGAACAAGAAGCCCTCATTGATCTGCTCAAGGAATATGTAGACGTATTTGCCTGGTCCTACAAGGACATGCCCGGGTTGGATACCTCAACTGTTGAGCACCGAATCCTGCGGACCCGAAGCTGTGCCGGGCCAAGCGTAAACTTCGCCGGATCAAGCCAGAATGGTCCCTCCAAGTCAAAGAGGAGATAGAGAAGCTGCTCAGAGTGGGTTTCATCAGAGTAGTCGAATACCCCAAGTGGTTGGCAAACATAGTAACAGTTACTAAGTCGAATGGCAAGGTCAGGGTGTGCATGGACTTCAGAGACCTAAACAAAGCTAGCCCGAAGGACGACTTTCCCTTGCCCAATATCGATCTGCTAGTAGACACTACCGCCAGCTACGAAGTCAAATCATTCGTGGATGGTTTTGCGGGTTACAATCAGATTAAAGTTGCCGAAGAAGATCAGGAAAAGACTTCCTTCACCAGTCCTTGGGGAAACTTCTGCTATACGGTTATGCCCTTTGGCCTGAAGAATGCCGGTGCCACTTGCCAGCGAGCAGTCACTGCACTTTTCCATGACATGATCCACAAGGAGATCGAAGTCTACGTTGATGACATGATTATTCATTCCAAGGGATCAGATGGACAGCACTTGATCGACCTAAGGAAGTTCTTCAACATTTGCGGGAGCATGAAATGAGGTTGAACCCAGCAAAATGCACCTTTGGCGTAATCCGAGGAAAGGTTCTGGGATACATGGTCACAAAACGAGGGATTGAAGCCGATCCAAGAAAGATCAAAGCCATCATGGAGATGAAACCCCCGACGACCGTCACGGAGGTGAAGGCTTTCATGGGCCGTCTCCAATACATTAGCCGATTCATCCATCAGCTAACCTCTATTTGTGAGCCGATCTTCAAGCTGCTCAGAAAGAATCAGGAGGTTGAGTGGAACGAACAGTGTCAAACCGCCTTCAAGACGATCAAGGCCTACTTGGTCCATCCCCCAATCTTGTGTCCTCCACATAAGGACAAGCCCTTGTTGCTATACTTAATACCACAGATACGCTCTTTGGAGCCATGCTCGCACAAGAAAAGCCGGATTCAAAGGTGGAAAATGCCATATACTTCGTCACCTAAGCTTCGGGCAGTGAGTTAAACTACTCCGCTTTAGAGAAAACCTGTGCAGCTTTGGTATGGGTGGTCAGCAAACTGAGACACTACCTCCTGGCGCATACAGTACACCTAGTGTCAAAGATGGATCCCATCAAGTGCCTGTTCGGAAAGTCTTCTCTGTCATCAAGGCTTGCGAAATGGTCATTCTTTCTAGCCAAATTTGATATCAAGTTCGTAACCCGCAAGGCAATCAAAGGCCAAGCTCTGTCGGATCATCTGGCAGATTTCCCAAGCTCAGAAGCGCCCGAGTTTGAACCTCAGTTTCCAGACGATGGAATCTTCGTGATAGAGGGTACCGCCGGCGCTTGTTCTTCGACGGTGCCGCCAACAAAAGGGGCAATGGTATCGCATGGTGTTGGTTGATCCAAAGGATGTGCACACCCCCATCGCTATCAAGTTGAATTTCCCGGCTACTAAGGGCTTATGATATGTTTTTGCCGTTGCTTTAACTGCTCCCTTGTTGTCGACAACTTCCGTTCTTCGGGCTTTAATTTTGCCCATGTGTCAAGCCCCTGATCGGCGGTGCTTGGCCTCATTTTGAAGCTTTTGTTGTTTTTTTTTTTTTGGAGCTTTTGCTTGAGCTTCTTTTTTTTTTTTTTTGAGGACTAAGGCGAGCCTCTGCTTTAACTTTCTTGATGCATGGGAGGCGAAGGCAAGCCACCAATTTTTTGTCGACATGGGGTCAATCTTCCGATGCTGAGTGACCTTTTGTTGTTCTTCGATGCTGCCGCCGTTGTTGACTTGGTCAAGGTGATGATGGGGACATGTTTTGAAAAGTGTATGGCTGATGGAGACCTTTGTGAGGTAAGGGAAGTGTATAGGGAGGGTATTAGTTGACTTTCTCGCACCAATTAATTAAAATCTTAATCATTTCCAGAGATTATTTGTTGAGCAATGCGAGTGATCATTTAAAATAAAACCGTTTCATTAAATGTAATGTAGGTGTGCAAATAATGTCTCAAGTCTAGTAAGAAAAGAAGAAGACTCTTTTATAGAAAATTTAAGATTAACTACAATATCCAAGGAGGACTTGATTGAATGAAGAAAGTACTAGAACCTACGAAGGTTGACTAAAAGACTGTTTTAATATTAAAGGATGGGTAGCCCCTAGTCTAGCTACTCTTTGTTGTTGGTCCACGTCTCTATCCTTCAGCGTTGGAAGCAAATTTGACAGACTATGCTTGCCTTTGGTAACTTCAAGGAATTCATCGCTCACCGGCCCTGACGGTTGCCTTATCTGTCATCAGATCATTATCATCCCATTTACCCTTGGCGTCAGTCGTGAACTTACCGAGGGGCGGGAGTTTAAAGCATTTCACCAAATCCAGCTTTGCCGTGGTCACATGCTTGTTGCAGTCAAACCAGCCATTCTCAACATTTATTACGACTAAATCATCTGGCTTGCCAAAGTCTATTGAATTCACAGAGCTTGAATCATAAAACTCAATCATGTTTACATTCGTGTTGTTTGGGAAATGATCATCGCGGTGGTTGAGATCACTGAGGCGCTCGAGTTTGCCCTTCTTAATTAATCCCTGAATCGCCTTTCTCAAAGCTGTGCAGTTGTCGGTTATATGACCGTGATACTGGTGGAAAGCACAATGCTTAGTGGTGTCCAAAGGGATTTTGGGATCCTTGGGCTGATAGTTTCTCATGGGTTCGAGGAGACCCTGCTTTAGCAAGCTATTTAAAACTTTGCTTAAGGGGACACCCAAACCCTCGGGATGTGGTTTCTCCTTTGGGGGAGAATGAACTCTTAGTGCTCTTTGATTCGAGATTTGGTCATTGACTTGGTCACCATTCTGAACAGGGTTTACCGGTTTTGGTCCATTGGGGCGCTCAAGCTTGCCTGTTTCAATTAACCCTTGAACCGCTCTCTTCAATACTGTGCAGTCGTCGGTCGTTTGGCCATAATGATCATGGAAGGCGCAGTGCTTTATTAAAACCTTGAAAATTAAGCCCATGGGAATCCCAAAATCATCAAAATGTTCTCGTCGCCTTAGAGGACCACCATTTCTTGGTTGCTTTTGGATGCCGTCAATTGTACACAATGCCCTCTTTCCTTTAATGGATTTTGCAGCCGTGTTGGAAGGATAAGGTTTATAGCGGTGAGACATGTTCCGACCCGTAGTGCTTCCCCGTGCACGAACCCTTTTGATGTACTCATCGATGTAATCGTCGAGATTTGACCTTTTGTAAAACTCATTCGTGTCAGATACACAAGATTGGTATGGTGAGATGGCCCGAGTCGAGCGATCATCGATACTCTCGTTGCTAGGATTTTCTTGTACCTTCTTAATTGGTTCTTTCAATAATCCTTTGGACGAGTCAATAGGAACACTGGGACTGCTCGACACCGCCACAAGATTGGCATCAGTAAATGAAACCACAGTAGGAAGTACTCTAATGGGAGGGATGACAGTCTGAGCATTAAAAGCGTGACCGTAACCCTCCTCATAAGGCCTGGCAGTTGCCGAAGATGAGGATATATGGCTCGTAATGGGTGGATACCAGGGAGCAGTGAGTGCGGATCCAAAAGGCTGCTGAAGACATGAGATTTGAGGCATCGTAACAGTAGGACTGAACGTGTCTTGACCACACTGAGGAACGTGACTACAAGGGTAATGTGCATACTGTACTTGATGAACAGGAGCAGCTTGCGTAATGTACCGGGTGGAGAATTTGATGAGGATCATTTGACCTTGTCGGACTTCCCAACCTGGAGGGGTGAGGTAGAGCTTGGAGGATGTTGTAAATACGGTAAACCCGATGAAGTGGTGATAAGAGCTGGTGGCCCATGTGATCTTGCAAGATCATAGGAGCAAGTGTGCTTCGAGAATTGGAGGAAGCAAGCCGGCCCCCTCTCGAACCATGGAGCACGAGAAGCGAACTTTCCCAAAATGGCTTGCGGAGCCATGTCAAACCTGGCCGGGCTTGAGAAGTCTTGAACCGACCCATTCCGAGATGATGACCCGAACCGCACGATGTTGTGAAGTAGTAAACCGACCCCTTCCAAGCCGTGGGGCGAAAGCCAACCGATTCAATCCCGGTGGTGAGACCGAGAGGCACCGGGGCGGGTTGACCTAGATCGGACTGTTGAGGAGTATCGAGCCGTAGGCCGAGATGTACCGAATCGACCACCCTGCATCGATGGCCCGGGCTAGACCGAGGTTTTGGAGTAGCGAACTGCCCATTCCAAGCCGCGGCGTAAACAGACCGATTGAAACCCAAAGGTGGCCGAGAGGCGCCAGGGGGAAGTTGACCAAGATCGGACTGTTGAGGAGTATCGATACGATGAGGCCGAGAGGCAGGCTGAGTGATAGGCTGGGGGATGCTTGGCCCATTAGTAGTTCCACACGAAAGGGAACAGGGCATTTGATGGTAATTGGCATGCCCGGGAGGGTAATTAGTTCCAATCTTCGCATCAACCGTAAAGGTTCCATTAGGGTTGCGAACAATTGTTAGCCCATGGGTTCTGATACCTTCCAATAACTGACTGATCTGAGCCTCTTGATGTTGTCTTATCTGTTCCAACACCTGATTCCATTGCTCGGCATTTTGCGGATTTTCGGGGTGCGGAGTTGTACGTCCCCCACAGTTCTCCTCTGAGTTGGCCATTCTGAAACTTTGAGCTGAAGCGAAGGAGGAAACTGATGAAGTATCTGACTCCGAAATGACTGAGCTGAACAAACGATGACCCGGGGTCTTGATCCAAACTTTGCTTACTGTGGAAGGCACAAAAGAGTGGGGTTCAGACTCGGGAAAGCGGAATAGGTTGGTGTTTGGGCCTAGGGCTCATGCAACATGCGATTATTCGTTTAAATTTACTTAAAACATGTTTTATTAAACCTAATCGGTTGGAAAAGATTGCTCTTCTTTTTCGCAAACTACTCTGGATCCTGGATCAGTGGGCCCCATCACTACGTCTATAAGCCCCTCGTATTCCACCCGTATTTCGACTTCCCAGGTGGACGGCCAGGGCGAGGGTCCTATAGGGCAAGCGGGTCCCACCGATCGAAAGAAAAACGATCCTAAAAGTCTGGCGGGTAATCGAGTCTTAACGAGCATTCGATGTAAATTACGGACAAAGCTGACGTCAAAGTCAAGATCATGTCCGAGGGCTCGACAAAAAGTCGGCATGATTTGGACTGATAAATGTCCACAATTGATCTTGACCTGTCGTCAATTAGGCCGTAATTAGGCATGGAATAATCATTAATCCTTGATGACTCAGTGTCATGCTGGGAGTCAGTGTATAATTTGTGCCAGTCAGAGTCAAAGTCAAGGCGCCAGTCAATATCTGGTCAAAGTCCGTGACGGAAAATCGGCAGAACTTCGACTGATTAGGGTCCCCGAAAGATATTGACTTGGTATGCCGACTAAGGCTTGAAAGGAAAGGTCTATACACAGACAGGGCATGACACAGACCAGACTAAAAACCAACCGGGTCTCGGACAAAGTGTGTCACGGACAAGTGCATGGTCGACACGAGGCTCCATGGGATGTTTGGGTAGTCCCGTGCTTGCACCGATTTTAAAGGGGGTTTGGCATCCATGCTTGTCCCCATTTCCCTAGGTTTTGATTAGTGATCACTTGACATTTTAGTGGTGAATCAACTATATCAAACCATCCTTGGGGTACATTAGGACTAAGCACTTCATTTGCTTGGGAAGGGGAATTTTATCCTTGAAAATGAAGATTTGATGTATGAAAATGATTTTAGGGTTTTGAAAACTTGTTTGCAAGTAAGTAAAAGAAGAATACTTTGAAAGTAATGTTGATCCTTGTAGAGGATCATCCATGGAGATGAACTTCCATGGTGATCCTCTTGGATCTAAAGCAAGAAATGAACAAATTACATCTTCAAAGTTTGAGATGCATGCATGGATGAGAGAGATTTAGGGTAGGGAGAGGGAGGTTATACCTATATTCCATTGTGTTTGTGTTTGAATGGATTCAAGGCTTGGTTTGAATGTGTTTAGGGTTTGAAAGTGTTTAGGGTTGGTGATTAGAGTTGGTCAAAGAGAAAACAAGTAGATAACAATGAAGTCCTCTATGTTTTCTCTCTAATCCTCCTCCTAAAGGGTGATTTGAGCTTGAGTTAGTGTATGTATGAGAGTATGTATGAGAGTGATTTGAAAGTATTTTGAGTGAGTGGGATTTGGGAAAGATTGGAGAGAAAATGGTGGCAATTCAAGTGAATTCCCACAGTTTTCTCTCTATTTTTCCTTGAGTGTTATGCCGTGAGTGATTTGTGTTGTGTAGGCGAGAGAGGAGGGGTCAATTTATAGGCCACTTTGAAATCTTCAAAGATGTCCGCGCGGAGGGTTCTGTAAACGTGCCTGGTGCATTAAATGCAGCTCCAGGCTTTGAACAGGAAGAATATTATTCAAAAATTCCAGCAGTTTCTGTTTTTCAACTTGCCTAATTCGGATTTTTCCAATTTCTTTTGCTTTTTGAGATTCTTTTCTTGGTTTAACTTTAAATGGCAATCCCTAATCTACCCTTACTTTGTTAGAAAGGTTAGAAATTGTTAGAAATGTTAGTAATGTTAGAACTTTCGTTAATTTTCTAACGAAAAAGCTACCAACTCAAATTGGAGTACTTACAGTGGGTCTTCAAAAGGAAACTGAAACCGGATGGAACCGTTGACAAGTTTAAGGCTAGGTTAGTGGCTAAGGGATTCAAGCAAATGGATAGAATAGACTATTTCGATACCTATTCGCCAGTTGCTAGAATGACTACAATCCGAATGCTTATAGCATTGGCCTCTGTATATGATCTTCCTATCCATCAGATGGATGTTAAGACCGCTTTCTTGCATGGCGATCTAGAGGAAGAAATTTATATGGATCAACCTGAAGGTTTTGAGGCCTCTGGCAATGAGAAAAAGGTTTGTAAACTTGTTAAGTCCTTGTATGGACTCAAACAGGCCCCTAAGCAGTGGCATGAGAAATTTGATAAAATTGTCTCATCGTTTGGTTTCGTTACTAATGAGTTTGATAAGTGTGTTTATAGCAAAAGTTTTGGTGATAGTAGTATTGTCTTATGTCTGTATGTCGATGATATCTTGTTATTTGGAACGGATATGAGGATAATTAATACTACTAAGGAATTCTTGAAAAGTAAGTTTGAGATGAAGGATATGGGAGTAGCTAGTGTGATTCTTGGCCTTAAGTTGACTCGTTCAACTAGTGGCATAACCATATCGCAATCTCATTATAATGAAAGTGTAATTGAGAAATTTGGTTATAAGAATTGCAAAGTAGCTAAGACTCCATATGATCCTTCAGCTGCACTTACTAAGAATGAAAGTGGAGTACCGATGGCTCAGTTGAGATATTCTCAAATTATTGGAAGTTTGATGTATCTTGCCAATTGTACTAGACCGGATATTTCCTACTCGGTTACTAGGTTGGCTAGATATACTCAATGTCCAAATAAAGCACATTGGGAAGCTCTTGATAGAGTTCTCAAGTACTTGAAGGGAACGATTTCCCTTGGGCTGCATTACGGTAGATACCCTTCTGTTCTTGAAGGATATAGTGATGCAAGCTGGATTGCCTTTAACTCCGGAAGTTATGATTGTACGGGGTATGTTTTCACCTTAGGCGGAGCCGTTAGCCGCTGGAGGTCGACCAAACAAACTCGTTGTCTAGGTCTACATTTGAGGCCGAACTAGTTGCCCTTGACACTACCGGATTGGAAGAATTTGAATGGCTTCGAGGACTTATGTACGAGTTGCCCATGGTCGGCAAGCCCATACTGTTATCTCCGTACATTGTGACAACACCGCCACAATTGAGAAACCGAAAAGTGTCAAGTACAATCAGAAACCAGGAGACACATCCAAATTAGATTAAAATCTATAAGGGATCTTGTGTCTCGGAAGGTGATAGCTGTTGATTATGTTGGTACCAAGGATAACACAGCTGATCCTTTAACCAAAGGGCTAGAATTTGCTCTAGTTCAAAAATCTAGGTTGGGGATGGGTCTCGAACCTGTCTCGATTCATACGCAGTAGCAACCCAATCTACCTGAGTGGAGATCCCACAAAGGAGATTCAATGTGGTAATAACAAGTTGTGGGGTGAGTCGGAGCACCTAAAGTTAGATTGACATGTTACATGTCTGAGTCTATCCCCTGAATAGCCTAGAGGTGCTCGTGGCTGCTAATAAAGTAAAAGTTTGGAACTTTGAATGGGATCAAGTCTTTTAGACAAGATGTTAGCAGTACATCTTCTGAGATGCCCAGCTAAGTGAGTGTTATTGTTGGCCGCAATTAGAGGAATTCGGGTAATTCCTTGAAAGCACTCATGATAGAGGATCGGGACGTATGGCTTATAAGCGTCAAGTGTTCGATAGAGGGCCTATCATAGCTTTTGTCGTGTTTGTTACCAGCAAAGACCTCTACATCAAAAGGCATCAGATTCAAGACACCCGTTCATCTGGTCCTGTGGAGGTTTGCGTTGGATAACATAGGTAGTGGTTCAAGCCGGAAGGTACCATTACTAAAAGCATTACAATGGACAATCTGTACACGTCATATTTCTATGAACTTGTGGGGGATTGTTGGAATATTTGATATATGTGGTATGAAAGTCCATAGTTCTATGACCTTGGAGCGTCATGGGTTTGGACAGAATTTGGTTATGGGGAAAATCAAGTCGGATGCACTGTGCTCGAGGGCGGCCGCGCTTAGGCTAAGGGCGACCGCGCTAGTATACAGAGAACTCGACAGTAATCACCCGTTGTCTAGGTCGGTCGCGTAACTTCGAGGGCGGCCGCGCTTGTGATGGGCTTGGTGTTTCCTGGGCCGAATTGCTGAAGGTTTTAGGTCATATTAATAAGACTTTAAAACCTAATTACCATATGTATAAATATATAACTTCCTCCAGCTGTTTTGATGATGAATTATTGAAGAGAAAAACTATTCTCTAGCTTTATTTCATTATTTGATTACTCCCTGTTCATTGAGATCCGTTCGTGAGATTCAAGGCGATTGAGATAGGACCGCTGGTGATTACCTACCTGTGTGCTGATTTGTGGTACGTAATCCGTGATCGTTTTATCCTCAGAGAAATTTGCCTGTACCTGAGTTGCACCAATTGGGGGCAATATTTTCTCTTAGGACAGTCTTCCTAAGGCGACTCGATCAAATCACGATAAGTTTTCTAATCGTTTATTTTCTTGTTTCTGTTTGTTTTCCTGATCCCGTTTTCCTTGCTGTCGGTTTTGCTATTGGCTTATTGATTGATACGTTTTTGACTTGGTTAATAAATTCCCCTACTGTTGATTAAATTATTTGTTTAATCTGTGGTGCTGTTAAATTAATTTCCAACACAAATGCCACTACAAAAGCATACCAACAATGAACTACAGAAATATAGAGCACAAAATGCTACGGCCATAAACTCAAAATGGCTACTACTTCTCTTAAACAAAATTTACTACAAGAAGAATCTAATAACGAAATTAAATTCGAACTTTCATTCATATACAGATTCATTTTTTGGTACAAATATACAGATTCATGACAGGCCAGCACTATAGGAAATGGAAACAGACACAAAGAATCAAACAGAGCAGTGGTGAGGACGAGCTTGACGTCAACGCCGTGATTTTTGGCAACTCCGATGACCTCCGGCTCAACTGGATCCACTACTGCTCCTTGTTTTGTTTTCTCGTCGATTATCCTGCAATCAATCACACACAAAATCATTGGTTTTTCAATAAACTCAAAATCCCTAACATTGACAAATGAAACCTACAACTTTTCAATATTGTAATACTTTGGAAGTCTTGGTTGGTGACTTATCGCTAATTACGATACGCTAATCACTCGTTCAGATACACTAATCTCTTTTTTTTTTAAACGAAAAGGGCAATGCCCCCTAGAATTTTATTAAGATGAAAAAAAAATTACAAAGTGATGGGAGACAAGGCCTAAACCATCACAAAAATGATAAAAAAGAAAATTATATAAAAGGTCAGTCAAACTGCCTTGAGTAATTTCATTGCCTCTTAGGCTTATTTTTCTTTGCTTTAGCTTTGGAAGCAGATTTTCCTCAATTTCCTTTTACTGGTTGAAAACCGTCATCTTCATCGTAAAAATCTTCCCAATTTTCGCTATCAGCCCTTGGCGCCCAAGGATCAACATGAGCTCCTCCAACAATACCTCCATAAAGACGAGCTTCTTCAAATGCCGAGGGAGATGTGTCAGAGAGGCCTCCTTTTTCTGGTTCAGAATCACACTTTTCCCGAGGAGTAAGAGCTACTTTTAGGTTTTTTGGGTTTATAAACTCAGTATTATAGTATTTTGGGTTCAGCTTACAAGCTGCAGGGGGACGTAAACAAGGCGCATCTTGTATCGCCCGAACCTTAGCGATAACCCTTTCTCTCATAATCCTATGATAATTCTCCGAATCCTGATTAAATTGCATATCAGCTTGGACACTGTTTATTCCATCCTGAACATCAACTAAGGGTGATTCCCTCTCTAATCTAGCAGGAGAGAACTCTTGAGCATCCGCCCGAAGACTATGCTCCTCTACAGACGGAACAAACCCAGTAGTAACTACTTCAATATCATCAGGCGAGCCAATCAACCCCTTTAATTTATCTTCAACAATCATCATTCCTTGGAGATGGCACCCATTAATATCGGTAGTCTCTTTAACTTTATCAACATAAATAGGAGAGGTCTCAACAGGGTCTTCAAAATTCTTTTCCAATTGAAAAACACTCATTTCTTCTGACCCTTTATCATTCACATCTATCATCACATTGTTGTTTTCCAAATCAAGAGAGATAGTTGGAACAGGAATTTCTGTACCTTTTTCTTTATTATTTGTTGGTTGTGACGCCTCCTTGCGTTGCTCTACATTTCCATTCGACGAGGAAGGGTCTGTAGGAGGAACCATTGTCTGATTAACTTTTTCAACATAAATATTTTGTTGTTTATCCTTTTGTCCCACGTTATCACCCTTCTTTTGCCCTTCAACAACCCTAACAGATTTTTCCCCCGCATCAACATCTCTTGCATCCGTATTCCCTTGTTTCAAAACCTCCGCATCATCTCCTTTACCCACAACACCACTCTTTGGCTTAGGGTGAAGAAAGAAGCACTCATTCATGTCATGCCCCAACTTGTGATTAGCACAATATCTTGGGAGATTATCAAATTCAAGAGGCCAAAAACTTGAAAACTCATCACCACAATCAATAAACACTCTAGACGGCAATTTCTTCAGCAAAATTTGAACAAGAACTTTAGCCACACTAGGTCTAGATAAATTACAAGTTGCTTGATCAATGGCTAATGGCTCTCCAAATATTGGCAATAGAAAAAATACAGACCTTATTAAACATATGAATTGGGAGACCGGGTAAACCAACCCAAACAGGAAAGAGAGACGACTCTTTGTCCGGCCTCCATGAAGGAGTCCAACGAAACACACGCATAGGAAATCTTCCAAGATGCTATTGTTCTTTCGCCCAAAGCCGATTGAAGTCACCCTCATGCACAATCTGAATAAGGATATGTTTAGGATCAATATGGCCAAGTTTAAAATCAGCTTTTAATCCGAACTTCAAAAAATGCTGCCTTGTGACTTCCATAGATGGTCTTCCATGCGAAAATTTTCCTACCAAGGTATATTTGAACGGCTGGGCCAAAGCATTAATCATATCCTTCGAAAACTTCAAGGATGGCTCACCTTTGTAGGTAGAAACAGGGATCGTATTCAGCGGCGGAGCATGAGTGACATGGGGATCCGAACCTTTCACAATTGATGCGAAAGATTTAGCAGCAGTAATGGATGACGGCTGGGGAGGGACGGTAGTAGGGTTCAAAGGCGGATTAGGGTTAGGGTTAGGAGGAGGCGAACCTCCCAAAACAGCAGCACCAGGCGAGGAAGAGGCCATCTGGCCGGAGAAGAAGGAGGTTTGCGGCAACCCTAATTAGGGTTACTAGAAGACGGCGGTTTCGAGAAATCAGATACACTAATCATTCGTATGCTAAAATCAAATTATTTAACTTATACGGGTTTGAATATCAATGTGGGACAAAGCCTGAGTTACTCTTGAACATACATATACACATCTCAAAATAGCGTAAAGAAGGAGATTCGTGGGAGGATAGACACGGGAAAATCTACTAATTGGGTGTGGGAGGATCAGTGATTATTGGCAAACAATGTTTTTTTCGGTTATAGTCCCTGTAATCCTATCGTAAATTGCAAAATATTGTTTCATTGTGTTGTGTGTCCCATTAGAAATTGCAAAAGTCAAAAAGAAAACTTTATAATATTCTTGATGTGATCGTACTAAAAGATTACGGCTCAAGCTAACATGTGAAGCCCAATGCAATGAATATGGTATGAACTGGATAGCAGGCCCAAAACAGGACCTGTATTTTCCTATGTTGTATCGTTGTCTTTGTCGGTCCATGTTTTGAGGATTGAGGAAGGCAATCTATCCGGAAAAATGGTACTGAACCAAAATTGTTGTCATACAGGGAGGTGTTAATTTCTGACCAATGGGGTATACCCGCTAAAATTTTATCTTGTTTTGAACTATTGTACATTGTATCACGTACAATTGCTTAAAGCGTGATATTTTCAAAATAAAAAAATAATGACGTTAACAATAGTTAACGCCTTAATGATGGGGTTAATACCCGTTAACATCCCTCTTCCCAACCTCGCCTCCAACTCTGCTCCCTACCCCGACCCCCTGTCGGCCCCTCCATCACCTCTCCCAAAACCCCTTCATCCACCCTCCACCCCCTCTTCCCAAGCCCCACCTCCACCTCCACTCTCCCCAAGCTCTGCCCCCTCTTCTCTCTTCTGCCCCTTGCCCCGACCTCCCGCAGTCCCCTTCTTCCTCCATCACCTCTTCCACTCCCTGTCCACCCTCCACCCTCTCTTCCCCATCCCCGCCTCCATCTCCATCCTCCCTAGCTCTACCCCTAACCCGACCCATCGCTGACCCCTCCATCCTTCATCACCTCTCCCATCCCTTTCCTCCACCTTCCATCATCGCCTCCTCCTCTTGCTTGCCAAATCTTTTTCTTACCCCCTCCTCTTGGTCATAATGATGGTGGAATGGTAGTGGTGGTTAGGAAATTGGGTGGTTGTTGGGTTTGAGAGGTTTGATGGAGGCGTTTGAGAGGTGATGTTGCCAGGAATTTCCTCAACAGCAACTCGACCGTTGTAGTCTGAATTGGACAGCTCCGGCTCCTTCTTCAAGTCTGCACAAACACAAACGTCAACTAAGTCGGGGGCGGCTCCGGCGTAAGCCCCTCCGGCGTGAGGATAAGAATTTGCTTGGGAAAGGGTAAACTGAACAATGGAAAGGCATTTGCGGGTGTGTGTGTGTACGTACCTTGCCATTGAAGACCATCTCTCATATATATACTCCTCCCCTCGTGCCATGCACATGACCTCCTCACGTTCCATGCCTATTTCCACGTGTCATCACTCTATTGGCCAACTATGAGATTAAACTTAAATCACGTGCTCACTTTTCCCAATGCCCAACCGTTTTATGGGTCCCACTTCCTAGATATTTATATGCCGCCTTTTACGAGTCGCACCCAATAGAATCCATCTCTTGCTGAATGCGGTTAACCGTGGGTTGTGTCGCCTCCCCATAATATCTCACTTTTCATCTCATACCAATATCTCGCAGGCCTGCCTCATTATCTCGCCGTTATCCTCACGTTATCTCGCTTTCACTACCTTGAGTTTTCCCTTTTATTGAACTTAGCGGGGTATCCCCCCGACTCACTTTCTCGCGAATCGCACATGGGCTACCTTTACTCTTATCTTCTTCTTGGGCCTTATCTTGCTTTAGGCCTACTTGATAACTTCTCGCTTATGGGCTTGGACCAGGCCCAACCATTATTTTTGGGTAGCATCAGAAGCCCCTAAGTTTGAGGCGAGATTCATTCATGGTCACGCCGAAAACTTGACGTTCATTGTCTCACCATTCTGCGACATACAATTCCTTCTACAAGATGCCTGAATGTTGGTAATCCCTATCTATACACGTGTTACCTCCATGGTGAGCCCCCAAAATTCAATGCGCCGTCATTTGGGAACCGTGCCAAATAAGGGGGAAAATTTAAAATTTTCATCTCAATCGTCAAATCAATCACTACTCCCTATTTCTTGTTTCATATAAATACTCCTTTCACTTCTCATTTTCCCTCTTCACTCTTTCGTTTACCTGAGAAAACCCTCCTTAGTTTTTCCGGCCACTCAACCTTTTGATTCCGACGAGCCTTTTCTCCATTTTCCACCGTTTCTTTACCGATTTGACCACAAATTTGTTTCTTACACCCCATTTCGTGCGTTATTTGCTATTTGAAGTTGATTTTTGAGCTTCATTCCTCGTTTCCCAGGATTCCGTCATATTCTCCGGCGATTCTTCGTCTTCTCCGGCCGCTCTTCATTTTACCAGGTAACTTTCCCAAAACCCTTCATATTCTCTAAACCCCCATACTTTGATCTCTCATTTTTGCCCAATTGTTTGAGTCTTGTTATTCCCTTTGTCCGTTCTTTCAATTTTTTTCCGAAATTACCCTTTATGGTGAGATACAAGAATTGCTCTAGGCGGGTTAGATATGGTAGGTGTCAAGTTTCAGGCGGCTTATACAGACGCCTGCGAACTACTTGGGCGAGATTGCCCAAGGCCGACATAGTTAGGATGATGGTTGAAAACTGGGTAGATCCTTCATTGATTGATTCCCTTGAGATCCAAGGTCATTTTTTCCTCCCCCTGTCAGCCCCTATGTCCCATATTTTTACTTCTCACAAGGAATTAGTCCGATTTATCAAAGATAAATATGACCTCAGCTTAAGCGACTCATCTGAATCCCACTGTGTCGCTGATCCCTTTTCTAAATGTAGGATGCATTATAAATCTATCCTTTCTTCTTCTTCTTCCAGTAATTCCTGCGAGATGGCTGATCAAGCGACTTCTTCTCCCGCTGCGACGTCCAGCAATCCCCCTTCAACTGGGGTTCAAACTTTAAACATAAATGAAGGTAACCTTTTCATCGATTCCACCCATACTGAGGCGGGATCCTCTCTCGCTCCTGATCCGAGTTCCCTCGTTCCTAACCCCATTACCACTTGGCACACTCTTTACCATATTGACCACTCAATATATCACATCTCCGACTATCAAGGGGATACTTCTCTCGCCCACTTGCGAGAAATGCGAGATGGTATAGTGATTTTCCCTTCCCAACTCAAAGCCGGCCTTAGGATCCCTCTAGACCCTTTTCTCTGTGAGGTTTTGTATAAAGCCCAGGCTATGATCACAGAAATACACCCCAATGCCATCAGAATCATCACCAGTTTCATTGCCATATGTCGCGCCTTACGAAAAGAACCCACCGTTATATCCTTAGTCACTTTATTCAAAGGATATAAACAAACCAACAAACTTGCTGATGGGATAGAAGAAACCCGCCTTTCCCTTCAATACCAACGAGGCCCCAAGGTCCTTACTCCTTTACCTGCTAAAGTCCACGAATGGTTGAGCGACCCACTCTTCATTGTTTCTCGCGTGGGGTGGTCTCATCCCGCCGATCTCCACCCCATCAAACCCCAAGTTGAAACTAAGGATGCTTACATCGTGGCGACAATACCCTTATTGCCGCTATTCGTGCTCTAGTTGCCCTTCCCGCAGATTCTCCCGCTAATACACCCCAACCTCTCATCTCCTGGAGAGGCATTTTACGAGATAGGGCCTTACTTGATCAAGTCGGAATCGCCGACAACTCACTTCTTGCCCCGCCGAGGGTTCCAATAAGTCACGTGTACTTTGATGGATGGGAGCGGCATACGGACAATAAATATGCTCATGAGTGCCAGTCAAGCAAGGGTACTCGTCATTGTACCGCAATGAATACTGTTCTTTGTATGTTCTTTCTTTAACCTTATTCTTCTTTCAATTTGGCTTATATTTACATTACTTTAACTCTTAACTTCCTTTTTCTTTGTTTTCAGATCATCGAGCTAAATCAATGGAAAGTCGCCAACTCGCCAACCTGGATAATGACAAAAGGAGAAAAAGACTTGCCAGTTCCCGCGACACGGCTCTCGGCCTCCTTCCCGCTGACCTGCCACTGCCGCTATCCCGCGACGGGAAAGATACTGAAGAGATTGCCTTGGAGAAAACCCAAGGTTCATCTAAAGCTAGAGCGAAACCCAACGACCCTGGAACCAGAGCCAAGCGACTAAAGAGGATCGCTTCAGTGTCACCCAGTGCCGCTCCTTCTACGCAAGAAGTTATCCCTCCAAATCCCATTGTTACTCAAGCTCTTCCAACAACTCAAACTCTTCCACCTACTCAAATCCTTTCTCCGGATGAGGGCAATGTCCCGCCCACCATCGTTCCGCCGACCAATGTCGCCATTGCGACAGAAACTGTTGAGGTTCTCCCTTCTGACCCTGTTCAAATTGACCCTCGTGCTCCTACTGAAGATGCTATAGAGCCCGCTCAGAATGAAGCTCCTCCCTCTCGCGAACCTGAGGTTTGCGATTTGACCAATACTTCTAACTCGCCTTCCACTCCCCGCGGCCTAAATACTTCTTCTGCTCTTCCTACCCCCAGCTGGCTTCAACAAAACTTTGAGAAACCTATCACCTTTGAAGGGCTCTATGCATTGTGCCAGGAAGCCGCCAGAGTCCCTCGCCTGAAAGGACTTATTAATGAAGTTTGCGGCGTTGATGAGTGCCTGATTGGCAGTTCCGCTCTAATTCGCGCTAGCGATCCAATCCAAGTTCAACGAGTGGTTCGAAAGGGTGTTTCGAAGTGATGAGGGGCGTATTTGATCGAAATACGGAAGTTTCACGCGAATCGAGGCAAACAGAAGCTCGGAAAGGGGTGAAATCAGTTTGGGCCGTGAGGAGAGTGAATTTTGGGAGTAAAAAGTTCCTTCCTTTTTGGCTTTGACAGCCACTTCTATTTATAGGTAAAAATTGCAGTAGGAGTCCGGACGAACTTGGACTGTTTTTCAGGGTTTTGGGGTATTTTGGAATTCTGAGGGGCTTGCTGGCAATTTCAGGAAATTTGACTTTGACTGAAATCCAAGGGTATTTTGGTCTTTTCAGCTTGATTTGTGATTGAAAGGTGACGAGAGGGCTGTGGCATGCTGGACACGTGTCCTGTGACTCACCCTTTGTATGGGAGTTCGTTCCCCGGTCCCGGTTTTGTCCGTTTTTTAAAATAACAGTCCGGAAAATGTCCGAAATGCCCCCGGAAAGTGCCGAAAAGTGCGTTTTTCAGGGAAAGCCATACTTTTACGTGAGATGACACGTGTCAAGTACGCTTCGACGTTGGGATGCACGGGGCAGTCCCGGGACATCTCGTTGGCATGGCAACGGGGAGTTTAACGAGTTCCGGTTAACCTGGAGCGGGCCAGTTAACGGATTTCGGTTAACTTTCTGACGGATTTGGACGATCCGGATTTGGGTACTTACACTTAGTGATCGCGACACGGAAGTTGAGGGCCTATTTTCTATCTCATCCTGTCACTGTGTTAACCAATGCTTCTTTGAGGAAGATTTTGCAGCAGCCTGATTCGGCGGGAAGACTCCACAAATGGTCAATTGAATTAACAGAGTTTGATATTCAATATGAGGCAAGAAAGGACATTAAGGCGCAGGCTTTGGCAGACTTTATTCTTGAAACTTCATTTACATACGAGAGGGAGGAGGTTGAAACTCAGGGGGTTAAGAAGCGAAAGTCAAAGTCGCAGGATCCTGAAGTTGAGGAAGAGCGGGAAAGGCCAGCGGGTTGTTGGGAATTGTATGTCGATGGGTCTTCCGCTAAAGATAAAGGAGGAGCGGGAATATCGCTGAGTTCACCAGAGAAAGATTGCACATACGAAAAAGCCTTAAGATTCAAGTTTAATATGTCGAATAATCAGGCGGAGTATGAAGCACTGGTGGTGGGATTGGAGCAGTGCCGGGATATAGGGGTTAAGCAAGTAATAGCCCACTCTGATTCCCAATTAATTGTTAACCAGGTGAAGGGCAGATATGGGGTGGTAAATCAAACTTTGGCAAAGTATTGCGATATGGCAAGACAGATTTTGCAAAGTTTCAGTTACTGGGAGTTAGTGCAGATTGATAGAGAGAAGAATGAACGTGCCGACATGTTGAGCAAAGCCGCCTGCGATAAAATAGAAGAGTTGCCCAAAAAGATTGTGGTGGAGTTTGTTGAAGAGTCGGCATATGATAGGCCGCTGATAATGGAGGTCGAAGTGGGCAAAAAAGATTGGGTTAGCGAGATGAAGGATTATCTGGAAAGGGAAGAACTGACCCAAGAGGAAGACAAGGCGAAGATTGTTAAGAAAATGTCGCCAAGATTCACTGTGCAGGATGGGATTTTGTATCGTAAATCTTTCTCGCGACCTTTGATGAGATGTGTGGAGCCGGACAAAGTCGATAATGTTTTATTCGAAGTACATGAAGGAGTTTGTGGCGGCCATCCAGGGGCAAGAACTCTAGCCAATAAAATCATGTTTCATGGGTATTACTGGCCAACATTGAAGAAAGACGCGGAAGAATATGTGAGGAAATGTGATCAGTGCCAGCGACACGCCAATATTCCTAGGCAGCCCGCCACGTACGTACGCCAATTATAGCGGCTTGGCCCTTTGATATGTGGGGGATAGATCTCATAGGGCCTTTCCCCAAGGCCAAAGGAGGAGCTCAAATGGTTGTGGTGGCGATTGATTATTTCACTAAGTGGACAGAGGCAAGGGCATTGACTTCCACTACAGAAGACCAAATAATTAGATTTGTAACTGAAGAAATCCTTTGTCGCCACGGGATGCCGCGAGCCATCATTTCTGATCATGGGCCGCAATTTAGAAAGAAGTTCCATGGTTTTTGCTCTAACTTGAACATCAAACACTGGCAGTCTGCAGTCTATAGGCCGCAATGCAATGGGCAAGTTGAAGCCGCCAACAAACAGGTCCTTGAGATTTTATGTAAGAATATAAAGAAAAGGGGAGGAGCTTGGTTGGAAGAATTGTCTACCGCCTTGTGGTATGTTAGAACAACAGTGAAGGGATCAACTGGCGAGACAGCATTTGCATTAACTTATGGTTCTGAAGCAATGGCGCCTGCAGAGATGGGTTTGCCTACTCACAGAGTGACCTACTATGATGAAGTACTGAACAGCGATAGAAGGTGTGGCGAGTTAGAACTCTGTGACGAGAAAAGGCTTAGAGCGAGAATGAGGATGATCAACTATAAACAAAGAATGAAGGCCCAGCATGACAAAAAGGTGAACAAGAGATCATTCAGTGTAGGAGATTGGGTGCTGAGGAGCCGCGAGGTCAAGGGTGCCACGGCAGGATTTGCAAAGCTAGATCCAAAATGGGAGGTTCCCTTTCAGATTACCAAGGTTGTGCGAGAAGGAACTTATCATTTGAAGGAAGAAGGCGGAAAAGATGTCCCGAACGCGTGGAGTGTAGATCATCTCAAAAGATATTATCATTGAAGAAATAAGGGTAACTTGTCTACTTAAAACTATTCTTATGAGAATCTTTTTCATAGTAATTTTGATGAATATATGGAGTTTTCATTCATAAATGGAAATTATATATGTTTTAACTATTTTGAATGAAATAAAAGTATCATGAATGGAAACTATACACGTTTTGAATATTTTGAATAAAATGGAAGTGTGAAATTTTACGGCTCAAAATTGTTTTGCCTTCATTATACTTTGTTCTATAATAATGTTCATGTGTAAATTGCTAAGAGTAAAGTTGCCTAAAGACAACTTCACTTTTTCGATGGGAGTATAAGTATATGGTGGTATCTCGCCAAAGATAAGAAGGTAAAAGGTTTTTGATGAACTATCAAAACAAATTGCAAATCGCATGATATTGCAAAGGAAAGAGAAGTCTAACGGACTATAAAAATGAGAGTCTACGGACTATAAAAAAGAAAGTCTACGGACTATAAACAAGAAAGTCCCATCTCGCCTGTATGGCATGTATATGGATGCGACTATAAACTGGAAGGAAAGTCCCATCTCGCCTGTATGGCATGTATATGGATGCGACTATAAACTGGAAGGAAAGTCCCATCTCGCCTGTATGGCATGTATATGGATGCGACTATAAACAGGAAGGGAAGTCCCATCTCGCCTGTATGGCATGTATATGGATGCGACTATAAAATGGAAGGAAAGTCCCATCTCGCCTGTATGGCATGTATATGGATGCGACTATAAACGAGAAAGTCTATACCGACTATAAACGAGAAAGTATATACCGACTATAAATGAGAAAGTCTATACCGACTATAAACGAGAAAGTCTATACCAACTATAAACGAGAAAGTCTATATCGACTATAAACGAGAAAGAAGCCTATCTCGCCTGAATGGCATGAAAAGATGCCGCATGTATGAAAGAAGGTACATCTCGCCTTAATGGCATGAAAAGATGCAACTAATGGGAAGAGATATCCATCTCGCCTGAATGGCATGAAAAAGATGTGATTCAAGGAAGGATATGAAAGCAAAAAGAAAGAAATTATTCTAAATAAGAATCGTGAAAAAGTAAGGAAGAATCAAAAGAGAAACAAAGATCAATGATAATATGAGTCGTGTTGTATGCACTATAAGTAAAGTCGCCTAAAGACGACATCACTTTTTCGATGGAAGTATAAGTATGGGGTACCTGTTATGCAAAATGGTGATTTTTGATGAGTTATCAAAACAAAGTAGTAAAGGCGAGATAAGAATGATGAAACTAGCAAGTAGAGCATAAAGATAAAAAGGCAAGCTCGAATGCCGCGAATATTACATTGTTTTAAGGCGTACAGGCCCAAATAAAGAAAGCAAATTGTTTTTAGCCACTAAGGCAAGTTACAAAAGTTGATCAAAAGAGGCTAAGTACTAAAGCAGAATCAAGTTGAAGCATTTGATTCATCATTGGGCGCGGGTTGAGTGGATCTTGAGGCCGCAAGAGAGCGAGCCTTTGCCTCATCCAAGAGTTGATGTTTATTTTCCAATTGATTATTCCATAAAGTAAGAACATTTGGAACTCGATGAGGAGTGGGAGTCCAAGGCGACTAGCCTAATAGTGCATCTTCTTCCGCCAGATCTTGGAGTTCATCAGAGGAGTAGGGAACCATAGGATGACCAAGGCGGCATATGTCACTGAAGATTGGCTCTGAACCCCACTTTGCAAGTCGTTCGATAGTGATGGCAGGTATTTCAATAGAATCAGCAGCTACAGCTCGCATAACTTGGAGAGAGTTTTGGTCGCCAATGTCCATAAGATCGTCTTTGAGCTTGGCCACGTCAGCGTTGAGAGCGGTGATTTCAGCGACTTTGCCCATCATCTCTTCCCGCAGTTTAGCTATCTCGCCTTGGAAAAATTGAGTGTCAGCGGCATGAGTCTTCTTTAAAGTCTCATTCTCGCTCAGAAGTTTGGCGGCATTCTCCTTGATAGAATTAAGCTCAGCTGTAGCACTGTTGAGATTTACGTTGGCGGCATTGAGTTCAGTTTGAGCAGCCGTGAGTTGATCCTGGGAAGTGTTCAAGTCAGCTTTTAATTTATCTCGCTCTCCCTCCAAGTTGGTGATTGTCGCATCTCGCCTACCGACTCTGCCGCGAAGGATGTCCTTGTCTTTTCTCAAATTTTGATTGGGGGGTATGTTGTACAAGAAGCGCCACCAAGGGCCACTCCTTCGGTGTGTAAACAAAGAAAAATCCAGTGAGCTAATGAACGAAGTTCACAACGGAACCTGCGGTCCGCACATGAACGCTCGAGCATTGACACAGATCATTCTCCGTATGGGATACTATTGGATATCAATGGAAACAGACTGCATCCAGTTCGTCCGAAGCTGCGACAAATGTCAACGGTTCTCCAACCTCAATCACATCCCTCCTCATGAACTCTATTGCATGACTATACCATGGCCTTTCGCCACATGGGGAATCGACGTCATCGGCAAGATCACTCCACCAGGGAGCAATGGTCACGAGTTCATTCTAGTCGCAGTCGACTACTTCACCAAATGGGTAGAAGCCAGATCGTACAAGGTGCGAGATTCTAAAAGGTGGCCGAGTTCATCCGAGAGAACATCATGTGCCGATACGGAGTGCCCAACGAGATCATATCCAACAATGGGACTCACTTCGAAGGAGATTGTGACCAACTACTGACCGAATTCAGAGTCACACGTTACAAGTCTTCTCCTTACAGACCACAAACCAATGGTGCAGTAGAGGCAGCCAACAAAACTCTCGCCATGATAATCAGAAAGATGACCACCAGAGGTCGGGACTGGCCCGAAAAGCTACATTTTGCCCTGCAGGGATACGAACGTCGGTCGAACCGCCACAGGGGAGACTCCGTTCGCGCTTACCTACGGAATGGAAGCGATGTTGCTCGTGGAATTGGAAATTCCATCCCTCCGAGTCCTCTTGGAAAACGGGATCAATGAAGTCGAATGGCTACAGAGCCGTCACGACGAACTTGCTCTACTCGACGAGCGCAGATTGAAAGCCATGTAACATACTCGAGCCTACCAAAGCAGAATGGCACGAGCATTCGATAAGAAAGTCAAGATCCGAGACATCAGAGAAGGCGACTTGGTGCTAAAGGAAAAGCCTCCTACGCAGACCAATCCCCTCGGAAAGTGGGAGCCTACCTGGATAGGACCGTTCGTGGTACAAAGAATCTTCTCCGGAGGAGCCATGAAGCTAGCAGACTTGGACGGGAACCCTTTCGTTAACCCCGTGAACGGAAGCAAGCTCCGCAGATACTTAGTTTGAGGAAGAGCATGAGTCAACTCTCCTTCCCCATACACCGTCCCCTCAGTAAAATTAAAAGTGCTAAAAGAGTAATTCCCAACTGGATACATTCCCGCTAATGATCCAGGTAAAAACGAGTCGCACTTCTTTTGTCTTTGTTTTTCTCTAATTCACCTAAAGTGTCGAACTACGGTGACCTGAGCCCCTTAGTCCAATTGTAAAAGGGGAACATAGGCAGCCATCATTGGTTCGGTCTAAAAAACAAAAAAATACAATAAGCATCAATTGCTTGTGTTTCGAAAAACTCTTTTCATTTAACCTAAAAATTCATAACGGTTAAAACATTCTTTGATGAGTTCAAGCACGGTCAACTCTTGACTCGCTACACGCTAGCAAAACTACAATAAAACATTAATCAATTAATGTGTACGCAATGACAATGGGTGGATACTACGGATAGCAAGGTCAACCTAGTTTCCCGTACTTGGTCCTTCATCCTTCTTCCCCTTCCCTTTCCTCGACGAGTGTTCTTCACCTTCGCGGGAAATATTCCGGTAGGCCTTCTACCCGGCTCGGGGACTCTTCCCGACGCCTCCGTCAAACTTTGTGGTATCACAACGCGACCCTTTCTCTAGCTCTGTCTCGAGCCGCCTCGCCTCGAGCCATCATAACAATGCTTTGATTGGCCTCCCCGATCGGCATTTGTCTCATAATCGGCCATGGCATCGCCCGATACGATTCCCGGGGTTAGCCCTTGCTTCGGCCCTCCTCGAGGTCGAGCTGTCCGGGTGATCGGCACCCAGCGGCTCACTCCGTCTCCACAAGATAGCCATACGTGTCTCCCCATACACTCTTCGTACCGGTTCGGATCTTGCGTCGACGTAACGATGCCCTCTCTCGGTGAAAGAGAACCACAGCGGAAAGGACGTGTATTGCCACCACCGTGTGATCGGCAATAGCGTCGAAGGATCTTCCATCCGCAAAGATCCCACCTCAAAGGTAGCGGCATAACTCAAATCGATCGGTGGCTTTGCTCCGGCCCGTCTTGTCGCGAGAACCAACGATGGAATGTAGAAAGACGTGCGAGACGGCCCGGCACTCGACAACCAACGAGACCCTCTGAGTGGTCCGACAAGTCTGTAACTTCGGTGGGGAACCCACCATCGCAAGTGATGCGTGCGGAGTGCGGCCATCCAGGCCCCGGCTCGGCACGATCGCACCCTATCACCGGAAGGACGTCGAGAGAAGGACCAAGCGTCACAAGACATTGGCACCTCGGGCATCATCTGCAGTCTCTCCCTTAACCACATGGTAAGCATAGCGGGACTCCCTCCCCACGTGTATCGGCTACCGGTCGCCATCCGACCTATGCCCGGGAACGTCTCGCCCAAGACCCGGCGGCACGATGTCTCCCCACTCGGCGCCTCACCGAGGTCCGGTACAGCTGTGATGGCACACACCCGAGACGTGAATGTGAACAGAGTAGCAATCGCGCATGAGCAAACGCGTCCCACGAAAAGACGCTCCCCTCGGCTCCGGCAAATCTTTCGGGCGGTCGCGAAATGTCAACATAATCGGTATCTGTATCGGCATCCCGTATGCTTCTCCAGTAGAGATACCAAACAAAGACACTAGCTTCTCAACGGTGGCCATGCCACCGTCATACGGAAGAACTAGGCATTAGTCTCGGGTCCTCCCAGAATGGCCGGAAATCTTCAAACGTAGGAGTGATTTCGTTGTACGAAAGGCTTGTACACATTCCTCCGTACGTCCCGAAGCGAGACGCGGCTCTCAAAAGATCCCAATGCGCGCATGAGCTCCTTCAAAGCCCAAACAGATTTAATCCCAAATGCTGACCTTCGAAAAACCCTTTGTTACGCCTCGTGTGGTTCCGTACCCACGGCGAAAGTTGTCCAAATATCGCTCTTGCATTCGAGACGGTAACTTGGGAAAGGGAGCCATAAAAAATGAAGGAAACCTTGGAAGTTTGAGAGAATTCGACGGAATGATCAAAAACGATGCGCGAGTTCTTAAACAATTGCAAAGCTGAAGCGCAATTTAAAGAATACGGAAATTCACTCCTAGTCCGTGGACTCCCTCTGCCGATTGACTTGGTCAACTCTGCGCTAAATTTGCTCCTAAATTGGAAACATTTCCAAACAACTCCTGTTCATCCTTATGAAACTGCGTCGCCGCCTGGTTTCATTCAATCAATATCAATATCCCTTCCGCCAGGGCTCGTGCAACGGTGCAAATAATTAATAATCGGTGCATATAGGCTTAAATTTTGACCCGTTCAATTTTTTAATGCATGTTTCATTTTATTTATTTTTGATTAACCTACTTCCTTATTTGCCGAAAATAACGAGAAGGTGATCACGAGAATAAATGTGCGAGAAGTACGGAGTTCCGCCCCACGGGCGCCTTTTTCGAATACGGTTCAAATCAAATTGTTAGGACAATACATGCATTTTGTCTAAACAAAAAAAAAAAAAAAACAAAAGAGAGGACTACTCAGAGTCACGCTCGTCATCCGAGCACTCGACGTACCGCTCCGCCGCTTGCCAGGATCCATCGCAAACGAGGAACTCGCCAAATTCCTCCAAGCGGGAATATGAAAAAGGCCTCCTCGGAGTATGCGAACTCGAGGACTCTCCCCTCTCGTGCCCGAGTGCGCGAAGAAGGAGCTCCAAATCCGGCCGTTCCACCGCGGGCGGCCAAATCCTGTGCAAAGTCCTCCCCACAGTGTGGGAGCGGGCGAACCTCTCGGCCTAGACGGCCCCCGCTCACGGACATCCACGCTCCTCAGGAGGCGCACCGCATGAACTCCACGAGCCTCCTAGCGTAGGCGGCCCACCCGTCCACGGCCTCATAGCCTCGTTATACGTACGGCCGGACACTGCGAACCGGGAAAGTCGTCAAAAGACAAGCGAAAGTACGGATGCAACATTTGCGAGAATGCTACTATCAAATGCGAGAAAACCAAAAAAGAGTGCTCACCGAAGCATTGGGGTCGGCCACTGTATCGTGGTCTCGGCTCATCGGGAGCGGGATCACAAGTCGCTGCGCGAACCATCCGGCCCTCGTACGCCAACCTAGCGCGTGGGACCGGGAGATCTCGGGGACGTCACGGGACCTCGCCCTCACTGTCTTTGCACCTGTGGGCTCCTCGGCCTCATCCTCAAGAAAGTATCATAGGCGGCCCCGCTATGATGTACTCGGTATAGAACACGCCTGTCTATACCTCTCCAACTCATCCATCGGCATCGACGAGAGGATGCATGTGCATAGGAGGATCCACCGGCACCAACGGAATGGACCTCGGGCCATGCTGACGGGTCACTCGCTCCCCGGATACATAGCGTCGCAATGAAGTCCCACCGGGAGCCTCCTCCGCCGCGTCACCTCGCTAGCGACTGAACCACGCCATAGTGGAACCGACTCCACCGGAGTCAGTGGATCCTCTCGGAGAACTCTCGGTTCGGTGCCGGAGACACCTCCTCGTATGACACTCGAGTGCCAACTCTCGACGAGACCGCCCTCTTCGCTTTCTTACGCGAGCCGGCATGGCGGGGAAGAGGGTCGATACGCCTCCTTGATGTCCCAATCCTGCGGATTTGAACACCTCATAGCACCCGGACTGTCGAAGCAAATGGAAAGTTATGTCGGCTACAAAGCGAGATACATACGAGTACATGAAAGAGGCAAGGAAGAGAAAAGACGTAAACTTACATCCAAGACGGGCGTGAAGCGGCTAAAGGAGTGCTCCTCTCCCCGCGAGAACTGTCCGGGGAATGGTAGAGCTCGGCCGATCCGGCCTCCCCGCGCGAACCCCCTCGCGGCATCCGGATGCGTCGGCGACCGAGCGAGAGGGAAGTGACGGGATGTGTCGAAGTCGGGAACAAAGTCGGCGACAACGCGAACCAAAGGAACCCTCGAGCCGGGCGCTCCGCGGTCATCCTCGATGATCCATCCAAATAATCGGCGACACCGCCTCCGAGATGCCTCTCCATCGGCTTTGCCGAATGCCTAAGCCCCTGGCATCGGTAATATCAAAACCCGGCGGCCAGGACAAGCGCTCAGGGGTATAACCATCAACCCGCACCGGCGTGTTGCCATAAGTCGGCAACCCGGTGATAGCGGCAAAATCCGTGGGAGTCACCGTCGCCTCCCCATACGAAATGGAAAGTGTGGGTCGTATCCCACCAATACTCGCTCGAGCTACATACATGGACTGGCCCTCGGCGTATCGGCTATCGCGGCCACCGCACCGATAAACCCGGCCCGGCCCAGTCGAGCACCGGTGCCGCGGACTCCTCTCTCCCTCTCGAGCCACGTTCGGGATGATCTCCCACAATGCTCTCACTGCCTCAAAGGCACCCCGACTCTTCTGGTTGTGGGTATCAACTGTCCCTGTCCCCTGCAGGTAAACAAGACAGAAGCAACATCAACAAATGCACGAACGCATGTCGAAAGGATGCAATGCAGATACGGTTCTCATTCATTTCCTACATATATTTCCATCATTTCGAAAACTCCATCGAATCCGGAACTTTCAAAACATTTCGAAAACTCCGTCGAATCCGGAACTTTCAAAACAATTCGAAAACTCCGTCGAATCCGGAACTTTCAAAACATTTCGAAAACTCCGTCGAATCCGGAACTTCCATCATTTCGAAAACTCCGTCGAATCCGGAACTTTCAAAACATTTCGAAAACTCCGTCGAATCCGGAACTTTCAAAATTATTTCGAAAACTCCGTCGAATCCGGAACTTTCAAAACATTTCGAAAACTCCGTCGAATCCGGAACTTTCAAAATCTTCCGAAAACTCCGTCGAAACCATTTCGAAAATTTACTCCGTCCCGAATTAAAGCTACTTTTATTTTTGGAAAATGCATCTAGACATGGAATTTTGCAACCAAAATTTTTATGTCATCCACCCATAGTGTCAATTGAACTACATCCTAGTCAATTTCGACAACGATTCATGGCAAAGTCAAAAGCCCCAATTCGGGCACCAAAATCCCAAGTAAATTCCTAAACAAATTTCTAACATTTAAAGAATGCACATTCTTAAAATTAATGGAATTTGTAGGAAGCTTACTTGTCTTTCGATCCCTCCCTTGGAGTTGTGTCTATCCCTAGCCGGGTAAAACTCCGCCGGATTCAATGGATGAACAATGGTTCGAATGGTCCGAACCAACCGCGTTCTTTCGTCATCGGTCCTTCCATGGCGAGCCATCGGTTCCCATTCACCTTCCATAGCGATTTTCCTTCACAAATTCGAGCAAACCTTGCAATTTGGGGTGGAAATTTTTCTCTCCTCTCTCTCTCTCGTCGGAAATAATGGGGGAAGGGGGATGGTTTGCGTCGGACTTGGAGCTGATTTGAATGCGGTCAAATTCAGTCCAAGTCCGGCCGGACTCCTGCTGCAATTTAAAAAGATTCCTTCCATTTTAGTCCCTCGTTTTTTGGCAGTTCCACTTTTACTCCTTTTGGCCCCCAAAAGTGTAAAATTTCCTCCCAGTTAGTTTTCACTAACGCCCGTCTCCAGACGTTAAATTCCCAGTTAGTTTTCACTAACGCCCGTCTCCAGACGTTAAATTCCCAGTTAGTTTTCACTAACGCCCGTCTCCAGACGTTAAATTCCCAGTTAGTTTTCACTAACGCCCGTCTCCAGACGTTAAATTCAATCCCAGTTGACGTTTGATGTCAAGCGGCTCAATCATGTCTCGGACATTCCGGTTACATTTCCGTCTCCAGGGCGTTAAATTCAAATCCCGGTTGGCGTTTGTGATCAAACGCTCAATCATGTCTCGGACATTCAGTTACATTTCCGTCTCCAGACGTTAAATTCAATCCCGATTGACGTTTGACGATCAAACGCTCAATCATGTCTCGGACATTCAGTTACATTTCCGTCTCCAGACGTTAAATTCAATCCCAGTTGACGTTTGACAGTCAAACGCTCAATCAAGTCTCCGGACATTCCAGTTACATTTCCGTCTCCAGACGTTAAATTCAATCCCAGTTGACGTTTGACAGTCAAACGCTCAATCGTGTCTCTGGACATTCCAGTCGCACCTCCGTCTCCCGACGTCAAAATTCCCGTTGGTTTTCACCACTGGTAGCTGCAATAAGCCCGAACCCCAAGGCACGAACGCCTTGCAACAATCCCTCTTCGGCCGTCCTCGTAAGCCCGAACATCTTTTCACTTCAGCAAGTGAACATTCATCTCCCCGGCCGCCAGCCGTAAGCCCGATCATCCCACCTCAGTGGAAGCTGCAATAAGCCCGCACAACAATCCCTCTTCGGCCATCAAGGTAAGCCCGAATGCTCATCCCCAGTAGGATTCTAAAGAAGAAACGTCGATCCTTCCGAGTTGTTAATAACGCCAGTTTAACACAACCGTTCCCATCATTTGCTACCCTATCCCAGCAGGATAAACCTGGCAGCCGCAATAAGCCCAGTACCCAAGGCACGAACGCCTTCATATCAGGATGAGCGTATCCTCAGCAACTCCGGTTTGAGGCGCCACACGCCCTCGTCAGCTCCAACAACTCCGGTTTGAGGCGCCACACGCCCTCGTCAGCATCAGCAACTCCGGTTTGAGGCGCCACACGCCCTCGAAGGTTTCAAGAATCCCAGGTTCAGACGCCTCCTAACAGTCTCGCTCAGGTCAAGGTCCCCACGCGCGGCTCCTTGCACCTACGAACTACGATCGGCTTGATTCCCGCTCGGGATACGTAGGAATCCTTTCTCTAAGGGTCCAGCCAGCTGACCGCCCAGGTCTCTTTCAAAGTAAGGCATCCCGATTTGGATCCTTATCTTTTTCAATGACCCCACCTCCTTCGGAGGAGACGTCGCTGAGGGGCTAACTGTAAGTACCCAAATCCGGATCGTCCAAATCCGTCAGAAAGTTAACCGAAATCCGTTAGCGGCGCTCGAGGTTAGCGGAACTCGTTAAACTCCCGTTGCCATGCCAACGAGGCGTCCGGGGCTGCCCCGTGCATCCCGACGTCGAAGCGTACTTAACACGTGTCATCTCACGTAAAGTATGGCTTTCCACTGAAAAAGCACTTTCGGCACTTTCAGGGCGTTTCGGACATTTTCCGGTTGTTATTTTAAAAAATGGACAAAAGCGGGACCGGGGAACGAACTCCCATATAAAGGGTGAGTCATGGGATACGTGGCAGCCATGCCACGGCCCTCTCGTCACCTTTCAATCACAAATCAAGTGAAAAGACCAAAATACCCCTAGATTTCGGTCAAAGTCCGTAGGACTCCTTGTGCAAATTTCCTGAAATTGCCAGCAAGCCCCTCAAAATTCCAAAATACCCCAAAACCCTGAAAAACGGTCAAGTCCGTCCAGGACTCCTACGCAATTTTCACCTATAAATAGAAGTGGTACATCAAAGCCAAAAGAAGGAACATTTTTCACCCAAAAATCACCTCACTCACGGCCCAAACTGATTTCACCCCTTCCCGAGCTCCCGTTTGCCTCGATTCACGTGAAACTTCCGTATTTCGATCAAATACGCCCCTCATCACTTCGAAACACCCTTTCGAACTAATTTTCGTGTCCCGTACACACCTTCCGAGCCAAAGGAGTCGACCCTAGCCATAGGTATAACTCCCTCTCTCTAAATCTCTCGTTTCATCTCGGTTTACGCGCCAGTCGCTACAACCGTTTCGAACAACGTTATTGAAATGTAGACGCCTCCGTCTAACGGGGTCCGATACGTTTTAGCCCCTCGATCCTCTTCTCTTTCCGTAAGAGAAGTAATCACGGGTTAAAACGGCGTTCCGACCCCGTTCCGTTTACTTTTACGTCATTTACCAATTCCGGATCGATTGATCCGTTGATCGTCATTTACTTTCTGTCATTTACCAATTCCGAGCCGATTGGCCTCGTTGATCGTCATTTACAATTCCGAGCCGATTGGCCTCGTTGATCGTCATTTACAATTCCGAGCCGATTGGCCTCGTTGATCGTCATTTACAATTCCGAGCCGATTGGCCTCGTTGATACTGCTTTAAATACTGTCATTTACAAAGTCCGACCCGTTTGGATCGTGATAGTATTTACTTTTCTAAGTCCGAGTCGCAACCCGATTCGTTGATCGCATATCATTTAATACGCATTTTTCCGTAAAAATCGTTAAGAATGTAATGCCCGGTTCAAAACCGGAGTTCGTCCTTCGAACTCTCTTTCAAAATGCGCGAAATGACGTTTGGCCTCCAAACGCTCATCTTCAAACTAAAAGGCGCCATTTGACACTTAAAATCATTTATTACGCATTTTTCCCGTAAAAATCGTTAACAATGACACGCCCGGTTCAAAAAACCGGAGTTCGACCTTCGAACTCCTTTTCAAAATCAAAATCGACGTTTGCCACGCAAACGCTCATTTCAAAGCTCAAATCGACGTTTGCCACGCAAATGCTCATTTCCGTCTCAAAACCGACGTTTGTCATTCAAACGCTCGCCTTTTCAAAAGTCACCTAATCAACTTTTGACATTCAAACCAAGATTAAGCTTGTCATTCAAGCCCCCATTTCAAAAAAAAAAACACACACACACACACACGTTTTCGAGAAAGGTAGAAAGACTCGTCATACGAGGCGTTTCGGGTGATCTCGTAATACTCTTCCCGAAACGTAACGTGACCTCCGAACCTAACAATCTCTGGTACAAAAAAACTTTTTACTCGTTTTTGCTACCAATAAAAATGATCCCTTGTTTTCAAAGTCTTTTCCTAAGTTTTTGCTACCAATAAAAACGACACCATTTTCAAAAGCCGTTTCTCAACGTTTGGGCTCAAAATACAAAAACCGCGTGGCGACTCCTCATTTTTTCCTTCCCATGAAGCGAGGTCTCAGACACCAACCCTCCGCGAAAGACAACCGCGTTTCGCGCCTGCGCGAAATTTCGGGTAATTTCACTTATGTTTGTTATCTTCTTTTTCATTTAAAGGACTATTGGCTGGAATACTAACACACAATGTTCACGCACACTCTTGTACTCCGTCATTGCTCCACCGGCACTTGTAATTCAATTATCAATACTATTGTTCGAGAAGGTAGGTTCCCATTAACACCTCCCGAGGTTTTGTGCCGATGTGATATTTGTCTCAAGGGCTTTTCTCGTTACATTGTCGTGTCAATTTTGTACTACATTTATACCGATTTTACTCCATTGTGCCTTCCTAAACTTGCATTTTGATCTTGATTTTGATCCATTATTTTTTCACCAAAACAGAGGAGGATTGCAGAAGCAAGTGGTTTTCGTCTCTGTTGTGTTCTTTCTTGTAGTGTTCTTGGTTGTTGTCAACAACAATTTATATAGCTTCAACCAAGACAAAAAAACTGAAAATATATGGTTTTTATTCGGTAATAAACACCATTATTTCGAAATTAACAACCATTAATCCGAAAATATTAATCATAATGATTTTCGGTTTCAGTCTTTATACTAGCACCAGGTTCAATTCCTTTTCAATGTGGGATAACTCCACTTTTCTTTTACTTTGAGCATTTATATCTCAACCAATGTGAGATAACTTCATTTCCTTAGCAATGTTGGATAACTCAAGTTTTTTCTTTCCAACCAACTTACTTTGAGCATTCATATCTTATTAATCCAAAAATCATTTTGGACAAATAAATATTTGATTTCTTGTTCTCGTGGGGTAGAACACAAACACATAAACAATTAAGTAATTTGACAAAATTACCTTTTAGAAAATAATCCATATTTTCCTTCAAAATACATTATTTATGAGAAAGCATGCATAGCATGTGTCATGATAGTGTCATTATATATTTGTATAAATAAAATGAAGGAAGCAGGCAGGCAGGTTAAAAATAGAGATAATAACAATTTGAAAAAAAAAAAAAGAAGGAAACAGATGGTGGGATTGATGATAGTAGGATGCGCGGGAGTTGTGGGGTTCCTTCACGGAGCCAATTTCTTCTTTCACGTTCTCTTCCATAATCACAGCCCTCGTTCTCTCAGGTTAATTTTAACCAAACTGTAATGGTATAGTTCACTTTGGTCTAGATTATGACAATTTAAGCTGTGGTTCAAGATGCTAACTGAACCACGAATTAGACCAACAATTCAAAACGTGGTTCAGATCATAGTTTACACTGAAAGTTGAAGATACTTTTTCAGTTCCATAGTAAGATTATTACTTTTCTTTTTGATCTGTTTTAGAGAAAGATTCTCAGTTGCTTTATTCCTTAAATGGATAATGAGACTCACTTGCTAAACTAATAATAACAATTCGCTTACTATTTATTACCTATCAACTTTCTCTCCTATTTTACTTTTCACTCGTAATATTTACAAGTATGGTTTTCCAAATCTAAAAGTGGATATAAAGAAACTTTTTCAAATCTAATAATGGATAAAAAGAATCTCATATAAAAGTATGGTTCAGTTTGATTCGATTTTGGATCAAACCAAATCACTTTTGTTTGAATATCAAACTAAATTTAGTGATTTGGTTTGGTTTCAATAAATGGTCGCATATACCTAGCCTTCATTTTAAGTGTTACAGTTAATTTATCAATTTTTTAAAGCATTACAATATATTTTATGTATTTGTTTGTATATTTTTTATAATAAGAAAGAAATTTTATCGGAACTATTTTCTTATTTGAAAACACAACAACAAGAAGTGTCTAATAAAGCATAATACAATACTTATTATCAATGGGGATAGTAATTAATTATCACTCAATTCATCGTAATTTATATTTGATAGTATTTATTTATTTTTGGTTTCAGTTTCTTAGGAAATGCTGTCTGGTAAGGCTCATCCAGGAGACTTGTGAAGATGTGGATATTTTTTGGATTAGAATATCAATGGTATTGTATTTATAGCCTTTAATCAAAAGATTATACTCAAATTATGCTGTTCAAGCTAGCTCCATGCATTAATTATATATATATATATATATATATATATATATATATATATATATATATATATATATATATATATATATATATATATATATATATATATATATATATATCCCTATTTTAAAAAGAAATTTCTTTTTCAAATGGTGGGGGAGAATGAGTGAGGAAGATTTAAAAAATATGACAGTTAGAATTCAAACTGTTATTAATGAGGATCGTAATAATGGATCGAAAGAGCAATGCTTCCAGCCAGGCTCAATGAGTAGCCTAAAAATCTATTTTCAAAGGAAATATCCAAAAGAATCTGAGGAAAAGATAATGGTGAAGGTTCTGGATCGTATGAAGAATCAATTTCTCTCAGCTTTTCCTAATCAAAGGACAAAGGATGATGATTCGATGAAAACTGTGTCATCACATGGGTCACTTGACTCTATTAATTCGTTCAATTGTCTGGCAGGCGAAGCTCAGCCTGAACCTACTCAAGAAGATATTTGGGACTCTCTAATAGAGGCAATTTCACAGCAAGCTAAGGCTTCAGCAAAGGGGAAATCTCCAGCAAAAGATTAAAGAAAAATGGCTAGCAATCCAGTCAAGCAATCATTTGACGAATTTAACAGAATAGAGGATGAGCTCCTAAAGAAAATTAAGGAGCTTGAAGAAGAATTAAAGGAAGAAAAAAGGAAAAATAATAATGAGGGGACCTGTCTAGCTATTGCGCTAGAAAAATTATTATGGCTAAAAAGAAAAAGGCTCAAGCTTAATTATCTTAAGCTAAGGATGGCCCAATGGAATAATATCACGGGTTGAAAGTCAAGCCGCCCCACTTTCTCATGTCGGTAATAAAGACAAGGAATTAAGCAATAATATTTGCTTTAGACAGCAAGCATCTTGCTTTAGTAAAAGTAAAGTAAAGTAGTTTGTTTTCTTACAAAGAAGTCTTTATTGATAGTGACGATGGGGCCCCATGAGCACCCGACTTCAATAATATGACTTACTTTTGTAAAAGTTGTTTGTTTTATTTCTTTTGTAAAGATGTGGTGTCCAAAGTGGACAAGTGTCTGTAATAGTGTCCCCTCTCCATCTATATAAGGAGAGCTTGTTTTCATTTGTAAGTATGTTTTGAAAAATTAATAGAAAGAATTTTCTTTCATACTCTCTCTCTAAAAATCTCTTCACACACATACACTCTCCATCTCTCCACAAATTGGTATCAGAGCATTTACCTCATTCGGGGCCGGGAGGAAGGTATAAACCTTTATCTTTCCTTTTAATTAATGTTCTTAATTATTCTGCAAATATTTATGCTTTAAATATTTAATGATAGCCCGTAGCTAAATTGCTGTGGGTGGCCGGAGATATAGACTAAGCTAAGTATGTTGTAAAAAAAAAAAAAAAAAGTAAAAATGGAAAATTGGAAATATTTTTAGTGTTTTCTTAAAGGTTCATCTTTTATGCAGTATATGCCGAGGATGGCGAAAGGCTATTTGTTGGATGAACAAGAGTAAGAAAATTTTTGCTAAAAATATTCCGTCCATCTTTGATTTTGGAATTTATTCCGTCTATCCCTTCGGGTTGATAGTTAAATGAGTAATTCGTTCGGTGGATTTCTTCCGTCTATCCCTTCGGGTTGATAGTTGAACGAAGAGCTTGTTTGCAAAGATGACCAAAAAGATTGTACTTTTTTGTCATTTACTTTTCAAAATTAATAAGACATACTTAGCAATAAATCTATTATTCGGCCAACCACATCAAAGTTTATGATGAACATGGATGATAATGATCATCATGATGAATTAACTAAGAATGCAGAATTAGTAGAATATCCTAAGAATTTGGATAAATTGAATAAATGGGTAATCCCATCCGTTCCTTCAAATCAAATTTATAATATTGGATTGTTTGATATGCGATCTAGGTTTGCTATTAAAACCCTTGAGCAAACAATTAGAATTTCCGAAAATACTCAAACAATTAATTTATTGAGTAAAAAAGACTTACTTCCTTTTAAGAATTATAAATTTATCCATATAGGATTATTGCAAATTGCATTCAAACCCTTGACTTTATTAGGGGTTAATTCCAGTATAATGGCATATGTTAGAGATGGTAGATGCAGAGACTTCAAGCCTTCTTTAGCAGCTCTAATTGAAACTAGTCTATGTCATGGACCAGTTTATTTTGATGTATCTCCTAATTTGACTCTATCTTTATCTGATAGTAATTTATTTGATGCTATGCAATTAACCATTCATACTAATGGTTATAATTTTAAACAAGGAAGTGAAATAATAGCAATATGCTATAGGATTTATTATAAGGTTTTACATACTTTAAATCCAAAAGTGAAACAAATATCGTTTCCAGGAACTACTACGGTAGTCCAAACTAATTTGTTGACTTCAAACATAGCAACCAATAGGTTAATTAAGTGGAATGAAATAAACTTCCCTACAACTTGGTCTCTTCCTCAGGAAATAGAACCTGAATCAAAATTGAATAACAAGATAGATCAAATAATACAAACATCCGAAGGAGATGTAGAAATTAAATTTAATTCTCAGAGGACAATAAAATTACCTAGGTCTATGTCTGCTAGGTATTCCTCCTCTAGTGAATATTGCAATATGCCTAATGAGTCTTTTAGAGTTTCAACTTCTCAGATGAGAGAAGAAGTTGAATCTGTAGAAGAAATAAGAATAAGTCAAAATAATATTTCAGAAGGAATCTATAATAAAGTTGAAAAACAGAGTAGGCAATCTCCCACTCAATCTGAAATGAGTTTTCATATTTAATGGATTATTCTCCAGGAAGTCACTTAAGAGGAATTCTTAATAGAGAATTTCAAGAAGATGATAATAAATGGTTCGTGACTGGTATTTTAATAAATACTCTCACGAAGAATTAATGGAATTCAAAAATAAATATTATGAGGATTTAGAGAAAAATCAGAAACTTACATATTTTGTAAAATGGTTTTTAAATCATCATATAAATGAAATAAGTAATAAAATTCTAGTAATACAAAAGACTTGTAATACTAAGGTAGGAAAAACGGTCAAGTCACCTTTCCCACCTGAACAAGCTTTTAGTCTAAATAAAGATATTGAGGCTACTGCCTATGGTAGTTTAAATAGTCTTGAAAATATTTCATTAACAGTTAAAGAATTTAATGCTTTAGTTAAACTTCAAAATTATACTAATACGTATTTGGTTTGTTTAGGTGATCAATTTATATTACTAGAAAAAGAGTTAATATCTCTTAAAGATACAATTAATCAACAAATGAAACAACAAAGGGACATAATTGATCAATTACATAAATTAATTAAAGTAAATCAAGAAGAGTCATGTTCATCTGTTCAAACAGATGTTCCTATGATTCAACCTCCTATCTCTGTTGAGGGATTTAAAATGGAGGATAATACTAATGAGTTTGTTAAAATTTTAGAACAAAAATTGAGAGATTTAAATCTAGGTGTTCTTTCTAAACAAGAAACATCAAATCAAAATGAGTCTTCTGAAAATGATGAGACTGAGATTGAAGTTCAATCTAATTCATCAGAAGAAACTAATAATATTAATCAATTAACTAATATGTTTGCTGATTTAAACACTAATAATAATATTAGTGAATTAAACCCAATTTATGCTCCTAAATCTCTTGACAAATATTATTATCAAAGACCATCGCCTCAAGATCTTCTTTTTGAAGAACCTGAGCCATTCCAGAATTCTTACTCTGGAAAAGCCATTTATGAATGGAATATTGATGGCTTAAATGATAAACAAATATTAGATGTAATACATAGAATAATGATGTAATCTACTGTATGTAAGCAGCATGGTAATAGCGACACTGCTATAGCTAATTTTGTTGTGACAGGTTTTGTAGGACAATTAAGAGGTTGGTGGGATAATTATCTTACCGAACCACAAAAAATAGAAATAAGAAACCATAAAAAAGTGGTTAAAACTGAACCAGGTAGTACAATGGTTACTACTGAAGAAGACGCAGTTTATACTTTGTGTCTTGCTATTCTACAACATTTTGTAGGAAGTACAATTCCAATAGCTGAGAAGTTGCATACACTTCTTCAAAATTTAAGATGTCCATCTTTAACCCATTTTAGATGGTATAAAGATACATTTTTATCTAGGGTTTATCAATTAACCAATCCTAATTCAACCCATTGAAAATCTAAATTTATAGATGGCCTTCCTCATCTCTTTGCTGAAAAGGTTAGACAATCTTTAAGGATGAAGAATGATGGAATAAATATTAATTATTCAGAATTAACTTATGGGCAACTAATTAGTAGTTGTATAAATGAAGGATTAACTTTGTGTAATGATATTAAGTTAAAAAACCAATTGAAAAAACAAAAATTATCAGAAAAACACCAATTAGGTGAATTCTGTGAACAATTTGCTTTTGATTTAGGAAAATCGTTAATTCCTGAAAAGAAGTATAAAATAAATAAGAAAAATAAAATTGTTTATAAGAAAAATAAATTTTCTAAAAATAAAGAAAATTATTACGAAAATCCCCATAAAAAGAATTATAAAAGGCGTTATTATAAGACTAAACCTAAACAAAAGGGTAAAGCTTTTATGCCTAAAAATGGAAAAAGAAAAGCTAAAAAGCTTGAAATAAGTTGCCATAAATGTTGTAAGATTGGCCATTATGCTAATCAGTGTTGGACTAAAAAAGCCCTTAATGAAATAGAAGATGAACAATTACGTTCACAATTAAAAAAGATATTGCTTGTGAATTCTGAAGATGAAGTAGAATCTTCTAATAATAATAATGAAAATTTCGAAATAGTAGAAGAAACTTCTTCGGGGGAGGAAGAGTTAGAGAAATGCAATAATAATTGTCAATGTAACGAATTAAGTAACGAATTAAGTTATTGGAAATCTATAGTTGATATGCATGGATTAAATGTGTTAAATACTGATCAAGAAAATGCATTAAAAATGCTAGAAATGATTAAGGATTCAAATTTAAAAGAAAAAATCCTTAAAACTTTAATTAAAGAGGAATCACCTTTAATAGTTGAAGCACCTTACCAATTAAGTGAGGTTTTACATAGATTTCAACAATCTAATGTTAAAGAAACACCTGTTTCTATTAATGATTTAAAAAGAGAAATAAATTTATTAAAATCTGAAATTTCTCAGATTAAAAATAATAATGAATCTTTATCTAAAAGAATGACCTTGTTAGAAACCAAATCTCTTAAATTAAAAGAAATTCAAGAGGATGCTTCTACAAGTAATAGTAATATTGCTTCTATTAGTAATGCTGAAGTAAAAGAATATTTAAATCTTATAGATCAGGTTACATCACAAAAATGGTTTGTGAAAATAACTCTAGTAATTAATAGAGATTTTATATTAGAAAATGAAATAGCATTAATTGATAGTGGTGCTGATTTAAATTGTTTACAGGAAGGAATTATTCCTACTAAATATTTTTCAAAAACAACTCAATCTCTTACCCAAGCTGGAGGAGATAAATTAAGAGTTAAATACAAATTATCTGATGCTTATATTTGTAATCAAAATATTTGTTTACCTACTTCTTTTATTATGGTAAAAGGTCTCACCCATAGAATTATATTGGGAACTCCTTTCTTGCATAATATAATGCCAATTATTAATATTGATCAAACAAGAATATATACCATAATAGATGGTAAAGAAATTGTATTCGAGTTTATTACTGATCCTCAGACTCGTATGCTTAATGAAGTTAGAGATATTCTTTTAAATAAAGAAAAACAATTATGTTTTCTTAAAGAAGAAATAGGAATTTTAAATATCAATGAACAACTTAAAAAGAGTAATATTCAAAATCAAATTAAATTGATTGAGCAACAATTTACTAATGAAATTTGTAATAATTTACCCAATGCTTTTTGGGATAGAAAGAAACATTTTGTATCTTTACCTTATGTAGATAATTTTGATGAAAAACAAATACCTACTAAGGCTAGACCGGCTCAAATGAATCGAGAATATTTAGAATTATGTAAAAATGAAATTAATTCTCTATTAGAGAAAAAATTAATTAGAAAATCTAAATCACCTTGGAGTTGTACTGCTTTCTATGTGAATAATGCAGCTGAAAAGGAACGAGGTGTTCCTAGATTAGTAATAAATTATAAACCACTTAATAAAGTGTTAAAATGGATTAGATATCCAATTCCTAATAAAAAGGATTTATTAGATAGGTTAAATGAAGCCTTAATTTTTTCAAAATTTGATATGAAATCTGGATATTGGCAGATTCAAATTAGTGAATCGGATAGGTATAAAACTGCCTTTACTGTCCCATTTGGACATTATGAATGGAATGTTATGCCTTTTTGTTTAAAAAATGCTCCTTCTGAATTTCAGAATATTATGAATGATATTTTTAATCCATATACTGAATTTATAATTGTATATATTGATGATGTTTTAGTATTTTCTAAAACAATTGAACAACATTTTAAACATTTGAAAATATTTAAGAATTTGATTATTCATAATGGTTTGGTGGTATCTGCACCAAAGATGAAATTATTTCAAACTCAAGTTAGATTCTTAGGTCATAATATTGATCAAGGAAAAATTATTCCTATAAATAGAAGTATTGAATTTGCTTCTAAATTTCCTGATGTTATAAATGATACAAAACAATTACAAAGGTTTTTAGGTAGTCTAAATTATATTTCAGACTATTATGCTAATTTGGCTAGGGATACATCTATACTGTATTCTAGATTAAAAAAGAATCCTAAACCCTGGACTGAGGAACTTACTAAAGCAGTAAGGGTAATTAAATCTAAGGTTAAATGTTTACCTTGTTTATCTTTGGCAAATCCAAATTATTTTAAAATAGTAGAAACAGATGCTTCCGATATAGGATATGGAGGTATTCTATAACAGGTAAATCCTGAGAATTCGAAAGAAATGTTAGTAAGATTTACTTCGGGAAAATGGAATCCCACTCAGTTGAAATATTCAACTATTAAGAAAGAAATGCTTTCTGTAATTAAATGTATTTCAAAATTTCAGGATGATTTATTAAATCAAAAATTTTTATTAAGAATTGACTGTAGTTCAGTAAAATCAATTATTGAAAAAGATGTCAAAAATCTTGTAGCAAAGCAAATCTTTGCAGGATGGCAAGCTCAATTATCCGTCTTTGAATTTGATATTCAATATATAAAGGGAGAAAATAATTCTCTTGCTGATTATTTAACCCGAGAATTTTTACAGGGAAAATGACAACCCCTAATAGGGAAAGAGGGCGCGGTAATGGCCGTGGTCGAGGCAGGATACCTTATCAGTACAATGAAGTACCAAATATTCCTATAATAGGATATAATGTTCCTATGGCAATCAGGCCAATGTATCCACTCAGGTCAGGAAATATGCAGCAATCTGCACCTGTACCTAGTAAGAAGGATGAAAAGGCTTCCACTTCATCATCTAATTCGATGATATCTTACAGAGATATGACAATTGCTGAGAATACTCAGGAGCAAGAATATTATGAAAATCCCATCACAGAATTTGTGATGTATATTGAGGACGAAGACCTCAAAATTACTAGAAATGATGCCTGGTCAATTAAGACCAGATACCTCGAATCAAGAGGATATCCAGGCCTCCATGGGCAAGCTAGACCTAATTTGGAAATATTTCTCTTAGTTACTGAATCAGTAACAATCACTCATCACTACAATAGTAGTAGTGAAGAAAAATTTATAAATTATAGTAAATGTCATATTAATAAAGTTTTGCTCCCTAGAGAGTGGGGACTAAATCCTAATGGGGATAAAGCAGTAAAAATTACTGAAGGCCAATATGCCTATTATAATTATTGGGATTATATCCAAGCCTTTTTAAAAGTATTTTATTATCAAAACCCCAAGAACAAGCATTCTTGGTTTTTCTCAATAAATCCGGAAATTCTGGAAAAGCCAGTTCCTAATTGGTTTTATAACTGGTGGTCAAAATTTGGCCCTTCCTTGGAAATTTTACCAAAGGAAATTGGAAATTTATATAATCCTTGGTGTGATAACAGTCCTATTATTGCACAATTGCAAATAGAGAAATTAATTTATGGACAATGTCCTTTTCTATTCTTTGCAAAATTTCAAATTCCATGGATTTATATATATATATATATATATATATATATATATATATATATATATATATATATATATATATATATATATATATATATATATATATATATATATATATATATATATATATATATATATATATATATATATATATATATATATATATATATATATATATATATATATATATATATATATAAATAAATATATATATATATATATATATATATATATATATATATATATGTGCAGGTAAGTGATGTAATCCGGTCCAGGATATATTTGACAAAGTCAAATATATTAATTATTTTGTATTTTAATTAGTATTTTAGGATTGTTTTGCTTTTCCTTTTCCAAGCGGGTTTTGGAATTCCGATTTGATTTTGTTTCCTATTTTGAAGTGTTTTAATTATGATTGTTTTGCTTTTCCTTTTCCAAGTAGTTTAGGGTTTTGTTTAGAGTATAAATACTCTCTTTCATTGTTTGTTTTAGGATACGTTTTTGATAATTAAATTAAATTGAATTGCTTTGCAATTGAAGGTTTTTACCTTGAAGCTTTTAGCTTGTTTGTTGGAGTTCTTTGAATTCCTTGTGAAGGTTCTCATCTTTTGGTGTTTACCTCTTCAAACCCTAATTCAATTGTTGATTCAATTCGAATTGGGTCAAATAGTTGTTGATTCAATTATTTGCCTATCTGTTTTATTATTCCGCTGCAAACCATTTACATCAGTTGGTATCAGAGCGAAGGACGATCCAAGGAAGATCCGAAGAAGATGGCGAACAACAATGGAGGTCAAACCCCATATGTGAATATACTCAATAGTTTTCTGACGTTTGCTCAACAACAAAAACTTTATTATCTAGATTTGATGAACATGGAACGATTTAAAGTAGATATATATGAGCAAAGTTTTTCGGAGTTTTCAGAATTTGGAAATCATATTCAAGCAGATGCAGAACGAAGGAGGTGTCAACGACATAGAGAGGATTCCAAATATTATTCCAGCAAAGTCGATTTCTTTACTGCAGATATCCAAAGATTGACAACGAAAATATCGGCTGAATTAAAGCGCCTGGAGGAAGAAAATCGCATTGTCGTTGAAGAAATTCCTGTCCAAGAGGAAGATCCTGTTGAAGAGGAGATTATTGTTGACAATCTATGTGCAAAGGACGAGGTCATTCAGGTTTGTGATGATAATACTCCTACCCATATTTTAAACCCTGTTCATGCCTCTATTGGGTCCAAGGTGAATGATGAAATCCGAAGTAATTGCTTGGTCGCAAAATCGAATTTTGTATTGGGCGATATTTTTGTTGGTGATTTTATTATGGTTGATCATGGGGAGGATGGGGAGGTAGATCGGCCGAGCGAAAATGAGATTGATACGGAAGATCAACACAAGGAAGATGAAATAATTTTATATCGGGTAGAGATCATCTTACGTCACTGTGTGCTTAAAAAGAAGATTTATTCGAAATTTATTTTTAAGTGGGACGACACTTTCCAAAGATCGGACGAGGATTCGGGGCGAATCCTTTTTCAAGTGGGAGTGAATGATGTAATCCGGTCCAAGATATATTTGACAAAGTCAAATATATTAATTATTTTGTATTTTAATTAGTATTTTAGGATTGTTTTGCTTTTCCTTTTCCAAGCGGGTTTTGGAATTCCGATTTGATTTTGTTTCCTATTTTGAAGTGTTTTAATTAGGATTGTTTTGCTTTTCCTTTTCCATGTAGTTTAGGGTTTTGTTTAGAGTATAAATACTCTCTTTCATTGTTTGTTTTAGGATACATTTTTGATAATTAAATTAAATTGAATTGCTTTGCAATTGAAGGTTTTTACCTTGAAGCTTTTAGCTTGTTTGTTGGAGTTCTTTGAATTCCTTGTGAAGGTTCTCATCTTTTGGTGTTTACCTCTTCAAACCCTAATTCAATTGTTGATTCAATTCGAATTGGGTCAAATAGTTGTTGATTCAATTATTTGCCTATCTGTTTTATTATTCCGCTGCAAACCATTTACATCAGTAAGTGGAATATTTTTGCAGCATTGGGGTTTTTGTTTAAAGAATTTTGCAACTGCTTCAGGGCTGCAGTCCGATAAGGGTGTCTTGTCCCACCACTTGATTTTGTATTTTCTGATTAGTGTTGGGAGAATTGTTTTGTGATTGCACTCACACTTTTGTTGCCTTGAGGCACCCATTTGTAAACACTCACACATTTGTTCCTCTTTTAGGTCAAATTCTGTCATGAAAATCCAAGGGACTTGGAAGTTATGACAAAATTGGGCCCAAATGGGGGATTGCTCAATTTCCTGTGGAAAAGAAATTTGTTTGGCCCAAAGATTGAAGGCCATTTGTACAGAAGATGGAACTATTTGTTTATCCAGCCCAAACTTTGTCCACCAAAGGTTGAACCAATAAGGGGTTGGATAAGGAAAGTCAGGGGAGAAGTAGAAAAAATATGAAAGAGAAAAAGATTTGTTTTGTTTGAGAAAAGCTCGGGACCAAGCATTAATATAGTCCCAATAGTTGAATCGGGTTGTATTGTTTGGAAGGTATAGGTCCTTAGCTTCGCTAGGTTTTTGTCCCCAATCAGAGATGGTTAAAAATTTAAAAATCCTTACTTTGCAATATCTTATTTTGGAAGGGTCTGAATGATCAGCGGAATAGATGAAATTGGCTGATCTTGTTTGAGTCAAAATACTTTCGTAATAAAATTGTGATTTGGAGAAATTATCAGGCAGATAATTGTGGGAACTGGGAAGGAGAAATTCAGACATTTGGTAAGAATGCCATTTTGTATTTGTTTCAAAAAATTTTGGTTCTAAAACACAGATGAACTCTGAATGATTTTTGTAGAAATAGGAAGTTGGAGGAGTGTTCTTTGGATAAGCACTGGGTGAAATTTGTTGGATAAGAGGAATTGGGCTTTGAGTTGGACTTTGGTCAAGGCTTTGTTTGTAAGTGGCCAATTGTTGACTTGGGCTTGGTGGAACAGTTTGTGAAGATGAAGATGAGAAAGGAGTTTTGTATGGTGATAACATTTCAAATTTGTTTTCATTTTTGGGGGTTTTTTCAGGAATAAAAATGGGAAGTTTTGTTAAAGATGCAGTAGTGAAGAGGGGCTTTTTATCTTTTTTCTTTATTGAGGAACCTGAAATCATCCTGCAAAATCATATTTATCCTGTGATGTTATCTAAGAGGATATAATCAAGTTCAATATAAAGCAGTCTTAACCTTTGTTTTTTATACCAAATTGTATTGTTTAAAGAGGTTTCTATATTAGTCCAATGATAAGGATTTTTCTTTCTTTCTTCTTCTAGAGCTTCTTTAAGGCTTTTAATTTCTTTTCTAAGTTTATGTTCTTTTCTGCTGATTTTTGTGAAAATGTTCACGAATGGAGGCATTGTCAAGGATCCTGTTAAAAAGGAAAAAGATTATTAGTCCGGGATTAACATGGGATTTTGTCTGTTACTTCCTACATGATCATTCTCAATACATTTTATAATTCTTCTTAAAGCGGAGATATCTGCTTCAATTGATGGTCTAAATTTTCTGGTGAAATTATGTTCTAAGAGTTCTTCTAAATCATATATGTGATATCTTAGTTCTACAGTTTTACTAATTGGAATTGGAGGAGGATAATTGCCAATTGGTACTGGGGCACAGAAGTTTTTGGATTCTTTTAATAATACCTCTGTTTTTTGAAAGCAGAAATTTAAGTAATTTATATTGTTTAAGTGATAATATAGACCATTAATGTGGACATGCCATTTTTGGGGATTTTTGTCAAAAAGATTCAGTTTTCTGTTGTTGTGCAATAAATAGGGTTTCTTGATATAATTTCTCTCTTGGTGTTAAAGGTTGGTTAATTTGTGAAGATGATCCTAATTCTAATTCTAATCTTGTTTTCTTAAGTTTTTCTTGTTTGAGTTTCTTAAGGGTTTCCATTGTTGCCTTGCAGAAATTCCCTTGTTAAGAAGTCTGGAATTGAATTGTCCTTTCCTGCAATATGAATTATTTCAAAATCAAAAATAGATAATAATGCTTGCCATCTGACAAAGATTTGTTTTGCAGCTAGATTTTTTACGTCTTTTTATAAAACATCTTTAGCAGCCTTACAATCTACTTTAACAGTGAATTTTTGATTAAGTAAATCATCTTGGAATTTTGTTATACATAGAACTATAGAAAGAATTTCTTTTTTTATTGTGGAATATTTAGATTGGGTTTCATTCCATACCCCTGAGTAATATCTTATTATATGGGTTTTACCATTTATTTCTTGGGTTAATATCCCTCCATATCCTACTTCTGAGGCATCTGTAGAGACTGTCTTATGTGCTTTTGGATCACATATTGTTAAACAAGGTAATTGTTTTACATATATCTTTATTTGTTTTATTATATTTGTGTGTTCCTTCGTCCAAGGTTTTGGGTTTTTCTTTAATCTGTCATAAAGAGGTTTGCAGATTTGTCTTATTTTTGGAAGGAAATCAGCTATGTAATTTAGTGATCCTAAAAATCTTTGTAATTGGGTTTTGTCTTTTATTTTATCCGGAAATTTGTCTGCAAAGTCTATCGATCTTTGGATTGGTATTATAGTATTATTGGTTATTTCATGTCCTAAGAACCTTATCTTTGTTTGATATAATTTTATCTTGGCTTTGGATAAAACTAGTCCATTTTTTATCATTACTTTGTAAAATATGTTTAGATGTTTTTCATGTTGCCCTAAATCTTTACTAAAGACTAAAACATCATCTATGTAAACTATAATGAATGTGTAAGGATTAAATATTTCATTCATTATTTTTTGGAATTCACTTGGTGCATTTTTTAATCCAAATGGCATGACATTTCATTCGTATTGCCCAAATGGTACTGTGAATGCTGTTTTGTATCTATCTTGTTCTGCTATTTGTATTTGCCAAAATCCTGATTTCATATCAAATTTTGAGAAGATGGATGCATTGTGTAGTCTTTTTAATAAATCTTGTTTATTAGGGATTGGATACCTAATCCATTTTAGGGCTGTGTTTAATGGTTTATAATTTATTACTAACCTTGGAGCTCCTCTCTCAATTTCTGCATTTTTTGTGACATAGAAAGCAGAGCATGACCATGGTGATTTGCTTTTTCTTATTAATTTTTTATCTAATAAATCTTTTATTTATTTTTTACAATATTCTAATAATTCTTGGTTCATTTGGATTGGTCTTGCTTTAGTTGGAATCATTCTTTCATTGAACTCTTTTTCATATGGTAATTTTATGACATGTTTCTTTCTTTCCCAAAATGCTGTAGGGAGGTCAGAACATAGGGTTTTTTCAAATTTTTCTAATATCTTTTCGACTGTAATTTTGCATTCTCTTGATTGTAATTTTTCTTCTAATTTTGTATTATGTAAGTCTTCTTTTAAGAATTCAATTTGTTTTTGTAATGAGTTTATTTTTGTTATATTTGCTTTTTGTACATTGTTAACATCATGGGTAGAAACTGGATATATGAATTTAAATATTATTTTGTGTCCTAATATCTTCGTTTCTACTCCTTGTTTAGATACCTTAAAAGGATATAACATTTGTAGGAAAGGATTTCCTAATATTACTTTTGTATTTAAATATTTTACAAGTATTAGGCTTGTTTTGAAGCAAATATTATTATTGCATATATGAGCTTCTGATATTTTATATTTTACCTTTAATTTGGATGAATTTGCTGCTGAAAGGTTCTGCTTTGTTTTTATAAAATATTTGGAGGGTATTATCCCTTGTTCTATACAATTCAGATCTGCTCCTGAGTCTAACATGGCTATTCCTTCATATTGGAAGGTTCCTATTGTCATTTTTATGGTGACATACCATTTTTGGAATCTGACTTTGTTTACCGCATATATACTTCCTTCTGTATCTTCCTCTGTGGAGGATTCTGTTTCTGTTGATGTATTCTCTTTAGTACCTATTTTTATTCCATTGTTTGTTGATTTTGCGAAAGGGTTATCCAAGTTTTTTGGTTGGGAGGGTTCTCCTTTATAAGTTGCACTTATCTGTTTTTTAATTTCATGTATTGTTATTATTGCTTCTAATTCTTTTTGTGATTTTTGTAATTCTAAATTATTTTGTTTTAATAATTTTATTTCTTGTTTTATTTCTCTGATTTCTCTTTGTAAATCTACTGAAGAAATTTGTTTCTTTTTGTCTTGGAACATTTCTACCACATCTTCATATTGAGACGGTGTTGACGGTTCTGGCTTTTCTTCATTTATGATTTTTTCTAATTGTCTTAAGAATTTTCGTTTTATTACTGGTTCTTTAATTTCTTTAATTTTTTCTAGTATTTCATCATATTGTTCTATAGTATTTATTTTGGTAGTACACATACATATTCCTTTGCAACCATTTTGACATTCAGTAATTTCTTCCTCAGTCTCAGTCTCATTATCTGTGTCTGTGCCGAATGAGGGTTCTTCTTTACTAGAGTATTCATTTTCTGTACTTGTTGCTCCAAGATTGTTTATTTGAGATTCATCTATTTGGGATATTATTTGGTCTATTTCTTTTAAGTTAAGGTTATTGCAAATTTGTTTTATTTGTTTTCTAGCTGGGCAATCTCTAGCTATGTGTCCGGGTTTTCTACATAAAAAGCATTTTATTGTCTTTTTATAGGTATTCGAATGTTTGTTATTCTTTCTGTATTTCTTATTGTTGTGTTTATTGCTATGTCTTTTCTTATGGCTTGAATTTTTATAGTATTCAGGAGTCTCGTTTTTATTTGTTTTTCTATGTTTTCTTCTGTATGTGCTATTTTTGTGGTAAGGACTGTGATTTTGTTTCTTTTTATGGGGTGGTTTTAATCTTCCAAATCCAAATTGTTCACACCAATGTCCTAATTCTTTTCTTGTTTGTGCGCTTTCCTTCTTTAATTTAATACTTAATCTTTGATCCTGGCAAAGTTTTAAGCCAGTAATATTTACGCAAGTAATTAGGTCTCCATAAGTTAATTCATTGTAAGAGATTCGTCCATATTTTTGTTCTATTGTGTCTTTTACTTTTTCTGAAAATAATCCTGGTAATCCTATAATAAATTTTTCTTTTCAATAGATGTTATTTGGATCTGCTAGGTTAAAAACTCTTTGCAAAAAGTTGTCTTTATACCATTTGAATTGTTCCAATTTTCTACACTTTAAATTTTGTAGTATTTCTGAGTTTCTTTCTGTATATAAATCTATATCTCCTATGAAATGAGTAGTGATATTAAATATTAATGTTATTAGTTGTACTGGTGCAGGTCTTCCTTGTTCATCTAATAGGGGTTGTTCTTGAGCATCTATTCTTACAGAGGATAGAATATCATTTTTTATTTCATTTCCTAATAATTTATCCCACCAGGTGCGTAATTGTCCAGTGAAACCTAAAATTATGTTTTCTACAGCTTGTCTTTCTGTGATATTGGTTGTTTTGTAAATGTTGCCTACAATTATCATTTCTTTTATTTTATTGATAATTTCCATTTCACTTAATTCATCAATGTTCCATTCATATATGTTTTTTGCATTGTAAGATTTTTGTTGTTCTCCTATTATTTGTAAATCTTCTGCTTCTTTTCTGTAATTAGGAAAAGTTCTTATAGCTTGTATAGGTATCATTTTATTATTAGAGTTGTCTTTTTCTTCTGAGGATGGAATTGATTCTGAATCAGATGCGGATGCTTCATTATATTCTGTTAACACACTAATGTTTTTATTCCTACTTGTTTCTTCTTTTATTTGTATATAATTTTTCACATTTTCCATTAAATCATTTAGAGGATTATGTAATGTTGGTCTTGCTCCTGATATTCTGAATGGATTTTTTGCAGGTGGTATTTGCTTTACGTATTTCATTGGTTCTTCTCCTTTTCTATTGGATGGTGTTATATTGTACAATTCTGAGTATTCTGTATATCTTTGTGATTTAATTTCTGTTTCTGGTTGTTTATTGACTGGTGTGGGAAAGTCTGTTAAATTGATTTCTTGTACTTCTCTTTTAGTTTCTATTATTCCAGTTGCAACATTATCTATTTTATCTTCTACTCTGTCTAATTGTTGTCCAATTGTAAATAAGGATAAATTTGTCCAATTATTCTGTAAATGTAAATCCTTGATTATTTTTTCTTCTATTTGGTCCGGGTGGACTATTGGTAATATTCCATGACTTATTCCATTTTTACCAAAATAAGCTGGTTCTAAAGGAGGTCTTTCTCCTTCATAATACTCATGACTTGGTAATTGATTTGGAGCTATTTTATACCATTTTCTAATTTTTTGAGTTATTGGGGTTAATTTATATAAATATTCATCATTTAAGTATTCAAAGAACGGTATATGCATCTCTTGTATTTTGCAGAATTCATAATATGTTTCTTTGATTATCTTTTGTTCTTTTTCATTATACATTTCAAAAAATATTTTTCTATTTTCATTATTTTCTTCATTTTGAAAATCTTCTTTTAGAACTTTTTTGTTTAATTTGAATTCATTCTTTATCATATTTATTGTAAATTCACTATCTTCATATGGATGTACAAAATTTCCATTTCTTCTTATGCCAGTATTATCTGTTTCAAATTGTTATATATATATATATATATATATATATATATATATATATATATATATAATCAAATAATTATTCTAATGTGAATGTGTTATATAAGTGGTGGGCTGTCCAATTGTTTACACAATCTTTGGTTTTACACACCCAATATCGTTGACTTCCATTGACCACTTTCTTCATATAACTCATTCCTTATCTTCCAATAACCAAAATCTACCACTTTTATTCCATCTATCAGAGAGAAATGGGTTTTCGCCATCTATTCATAGTTTCCCCCCTCCTCTTCCTCCTCTTAGTTGTAGCTCTATCTGCACAACCATCTTCGAAAACCGAAACCGAGGCCTTGAAAGAGTTCAAAAACTCAGTAACCCATGACCCATTGGGTGCACTCACGAACTGGAACGACTCGAACCACCATTGCAACTGGACTGGCGTTGAATGCGACGTCGACCCTCAGTCCCAACGTGTCATCATCGTCTCCATTTCTCTTCCCCAAATGCAGCTCAAAGGTCAAATATCTCCGTTTCTCGGAAACCTTTCCTCCTCTTAGTTGTAGCTCTATCTGCACAACCATCTTCGAAAACCGAAACCGAGGCCTTGAAAGAGTTCAAAAACTCAGTAACCCATGACCCATTGGGTGCACTCACGAACTGGAACGACTCGAACCACCATTGCAACTGGACTGGCGTTGAATGCGACGTCGACCCTCAGTCCCAACGTGTCGTCGTCTCCATTTCTCTTCCCCAAATGCAGCTCAAAGGTCAAATATCTCCGTTTCTCGGAAACCTTTCCCGCCTCCAGGTTCTTGATCTAACTCAAAACTCATTCACAAGTCATATCCCCTGACAGCTCGGCCTTTGCTCACAGCTTTCTCAGTTAGTCCTTTACAGTAACTTTCTTTCCGGTTCCATTCCTCAAGAAATAGGAAAACTGAGAAATCTTGAAACATTAGACTTGGGAGAAAACTTTTTTAACGGAAGCATTCCTGAAAGTATATGTAACTGTACTTCTTTGGTAGGACTTGGCCTTAATTCCAATAATCTAACTGGTAAAATCCCGTTAAATATTGGTAACTTGGGTAATCTGCAGATTTTTGTAGGCTATATAAACAAGTTTTCAGGTCTGATACCTGCTTCAATTGGTAAGCTCAAAGATTTGCAAGTTTTCGACCTTAGCGAAAACCAGCTTTCTGGTGAATTACCTCAAGAGATTGGGAATTTATTGAGCTTACAACGGTTTCAGCTGCATATTAATTCCCTTTCAGGCGAAATCCCATCTGGATTTGGCCGTTGTAAAAATCTTACCATTTTGAACATGTTTACTAACAAGTTTAACGGCCAGATTCCTCCTGAGCTTGGGAATTTGGTCAACTTGGAACAGTTGAGGTTGTATGATAACAGGCTTAACTCCACAATCCCACTCTCGTTATTCGGGTTAACTTCGTTAACTCACTTGGAGCTTTCGCGGAATGAGTTAACGGGGAAAGTGCCTTCTGGTATTGGATCTTTGATTTCGTTACAATATCTCGCCCTCCATAACAATATGTTTAACGGTCAGATTCCTTCATCAATAGCAAACCTGACGAGTTTAGTATACTTGTCCTTTAGTTCCAATTTTCTCACAGGGTCAATACCTTCAAATATTGGATCACTTCATAACTTAAGAAATCTGTCTTTAAGTAGAAATCTTTTCGAGGGTTTTGTTCCTTCCGGTATAACTAACTGTACCCATCTTCTGGAGTTGGATTTGGCTTGGAATAAACTCACTGGAGAGTTACCAAAGGGCTTTCAGAACATTCAAAATTTTACACGTTTCTTCGCAGGGAACAATGAAATGTCTGGCAAAATCCCTGACGATCTTTTCAATTGTACAAACCTTCGAACTCTAGATTTAGCCCGGAATCACTTTACTGGACTGCTAAAACCAAGTATTGGAAAACTTTCTAATCTTCGGATTCTGCAAATCAATGGTAATTCCCTTTCTGGACCAATCCCACAAGAGCTCAGCAACCTTACCCAGTTAGTGACCTTGTCCCTTGGTGCAAATAGAATTTCGGGCAAAATTCCGTTAGAAATGTCAAAGCTCACTCGCCTCCAGGGTCTTCTGTTAAACGACAACATGCTGGAAGGTCCAATCCCAGATGAACTTTTTGAGCTTAAAAGCCTGACGGAACTTTACTTGATGAATAATAAGTTTACGGGTCCTATTTCAAACTCCGTTTCGAATCTTGAATCACTTTTGCACTTGCATCTCAATGGGAATAAGCTAAATGGGTCAATTCCTAAAGGCATGGAAAATCTTAAGCAACTGCTGATCTTGGATCTCTCGTACAACAATTTTACTGGATTTATTCCGGGATCAGTGATTTCAAGCATGAGAAATCTGCAGATATATTTAAACCTTTCAAATAATCATTTTTCTGGAGTGATTCCAAGTGATGTTGGCAAGTTAGAGATGGTACAAGCCATTGACATATCTAACAATAACCTTTCAGGAAGCATACCGGTAGCAATCGAAGGCTGTAGAAACTTGTTCCTACTTGATTTATCTGGAAATCAGCTTTCAGGTCCGATTCCAGATAAAATCATTCCCCGGTTTAATGTGCTTACAAGCTTAAATTTTTCAAGAAATCAGTTGGGCGGTGTAATTCCCGGAAATTTGGCAAATCTGACCCACCTTAGCTCCCTTGATCTTTCTCAGAACAAGTTTCACGGCATAATTCCCGAGAGTTTAGCTCATATTCCCTCCTTGAAACACCTCAACCTTTCCTTCAATCAGCTTGAAGGACGTCTTCCAGAGGATGGCATATTCAAGAACATGAGCTCAACAAGTTTTCTCGGGAACCCGTCCCTTTGCGGATCCCACAATCTGAAACCATGCAGCAGAAAAAGCAAATCAAAGGGTTTGGGTAAATTATCCAAAAAGACTGTAATCATTCTTTCCGTACTTGGATCTTTTTCATTACTTCTAACTCTACTTTTAGCAGTTTTATGTTGCCACTTCATAAAAAAGTAGAAGGATAAAGAAAGTCCAGACACAGCAGAAATGCCAGAAAACACTCCTGAGTTAACACTCAAGAGGTTTGACAAGAAAGAATTGGAAATTGCTACTAATTTCTTCAGCGAAGATAATGTTATTGGTACAAGCAGTTTAAGCATTGTGTACAAGGGCACGCTGGAAGATGGACGGATAATAGCTGTAAAGAATTTGGATTTGTACAAGTTTTCCGAAGAGTCTGATAAAAGCTTTAACAGAGAAGTCAAGACTCTAAATAAATTGAGGCACAGGAATTTAGTGAAGGTACTCGGTTATGCTTGGGAGAGTGGGAAGCTAAAGGCTATTGTGCTAGAATATATGGAGAACGGGAACTTGGAGACAGTTATACATGGGACGGAGATTGACCGGTCAAGGTGGACATTGGCAGAGAGGATTAATGTTTTGGTTTCTATATCTAGAGGGTTAGTTTACCTGCACTCAGGATATGATTTCCCCATAGTTCATTGTGATCTGAAGCCGTCTAATGTTCTACTAGATGAGAAATGGGAGGCCCACGTGAGCGATTTTGGAACAGCCAGAATGCTGGGAGTTAATTTGCAGGACGGAAGCAGTCTTTCATCTGCATCAACGTTCCAAGGCACAATCGGCTACTTGGCACCAGGTAATCCCCCCTCCCCAATCACCTTGATCCTACTGCTAAGCTCATACCCTCTGTCCCGTAATGATAGTCCGTCCCATTTGACTATTCAAACATTTTAACAACCTATTTTCATTTCGTCACTAACCTGAATGAGTTTCACTTATTACTCTCCATTACTCCCTTTTCTTCTTTGGTTGAACCAGCTAGCAAACACCAAGTTTTTTTATTTTTATTTTTTGAAAAAATATATCAAGCATTCTCGACGAAGAATGGCAAAACTTGGGCAACATTTTTTGCACCAAGAGTACATAATTTCTAAAGCTTTAATATACTACTCCTTCCGTCCCTAAGTAAGGCTCTTACTTTCCTTTTTAGTCTGTCCCAGAGTAAGGTTCTTAGTTGCTTTATTACCTAAAATGGACAATGAGACCCACTTGTCATTCTCACAACAAAATCTCCCTACCCAATTTCTATCTCCTACTTTACTTTTCATACTCACAATATTTATTTTTTCTTAATCTCCGTGTAAAGTCGAACCTTAATCCGGGACGGAGGGAGTAACTCATTCAAACAATTTCATCATCTCCAATCTATTAACACAATTCTACATATTTATGACAGAGTACGCGTATATGAGGAAAGTAAGCACGAAAGTAGATGTGTTTAGCTTTGGTATAATAATGATGGAATTCCTGACAAGAAGAAGGCCGACTACAATCACAGAAGAGGGTGGGGAGCCAATCACATTACCTCATCTAATTCAGGAAGCGCATTCAAAAGTTTACTTCAAGTTTTGGATTCTGATATAGCTTCAAGTGCTTCAAAGAATCCTGAGATGATTAAGGAGCTTCTACAATTAGCCGCATCGTGCACCTGTCCAGATCCTGAGGAAAGACCAGACATGAACAAAGTGATGTCCTCCCTCTCAAAGATAAGTAAGTTTGTGTAAACCCTAACTTATATTCTCAGAAGATTATATAAGATGTTTGCTAATGTTCATTTTCTAAGTCTCTACCTCTCTCCTATCTTCACTTCTGTTCTCTCTCTCTCTCTCTTACACACTTCTGTGTAATTTATCTACTCCAAAAAGTGTATATGCATTCTACAGAAACAGGAATTACTGAATGAAAGAGGAAACTGCATTAGCCTCGTGACTCCGTCCCATAACGTTAGTCCCATTTGACTAATCAAACCTTTTTAACATTCCATTTTCATTTACAACTCTATCCTTGATGTGTTAAGAATCAAAATACTCTCAAAACTTCTCAAGCAAGTGAGGCGCCCGCCTCACCAAATACCAGGCGCCCGCCTCATCCTGTCCAAGCCATTGCTGGTGCTACGGCCTCCCAGGCGGCCGCCTCTCTCAGCACCATGCGCCCGCCTCACCCATCTCACGTCAAAGCTGAAGTCTCTGAGGCCCAGGCGCACACCTCACTCTTGGCCAGGCGGCCGCCTCGCGCAAAGAACCAACAGACATTCGACTGATGCTGTTCCACTTCAGTTCATCTTAGGTTAATGTATTCTTGTTTATTTGTATGTCTCTTAGAATTAGAACAGACACAAAAATCTTGTATATATATCTCAGTTGATTCAATGGAAAATTCATCATTTGCCATATCCTTCACATGGTATCAGAGCTATTGTGATCAATAAAACAATTCCCTTCCTTTCTCCCAGTTGCCATCTTCTTCACCCGCCATGGCTGGCCAAACCTCCAACGCCATCCCTAACACCGATGAACCCAATCGCCCCATCCTCTTGGTTAATCTCTCCCGATGCAAAACCCTAACACCCCTCACCTACCTAGTTTGGTCGTCCCAAGTGACGTCCCTTCTCTTTGGCCTAGATCTTCTGCAATATGTAGATGGCACCCACCCCGCACCCACCGAAATCGTCACAATTGATGGCAAAGAAACACGCCTTCAAAACCTGGAATAGACAAGATCGGCTCATTCTTAGTGCCCTCCTTGGAACCTTGGACACCTCTGTCGCTCCCCTTGTTTATCAAGCCAAAACCTCCAACGAGGCTTGGACAATCCTCAAGACAACCTACGCCAATCCCTCTAGAGGTCACATACTTCAACTCAAAGACAATCTTTCTTCTATCACCAAATCTTCCCTCTCTATCTCGGACTACATGCAAGCTATCAAAGCTTGCACCGACAAACTAGCCATTTTGGGAAAACCCCTAGATCCCGAAGACATTGTTGCCACCGTTCTCAAGGGTCTCGACTATGACACCTACAAACCCATAGTCGATTCCGTTCGTGCCCGTGATGACCCCATCACCTTCGAAGCCCTTCATGAGAAGCTCATTCATCATGAGCTTACTCTTAAACAACAAACTCCCTCATCTTCCTTCCCTATCTCAGCCCATGTTGCCCAAACCAAAAACCATTTCTCCCATACACCCACCCGTCCTTACCCAAACCATCCTATACTGCCAACACCCCCACAAAACCGAGCCACTACTTCACCCAATCCATTAAGGGAAAATGCCAATATTGCAGGTATGTTGGCCATGTCATATCCCAGTGCCGACAGTTCAAACGCGATTACCCCACCGTCAATTTTCCTCCTCCACCTTCTTCAACCCGCACCAATCGCCCAAACACATCCCATTCCCAGCCACAAGCCCACACCGTGTCAGCCCCTCCCTCGAACCATGCTGTATCTTGGCTTGTGGATAGTGGTACAACTCATCACTTAACCAATGATCTCTCTACTCTTGCTCTTCATCACCCTTACGATGGGAGTGATGACGTTATCATCGGTGACGGCTCCTCACTCCCCATCGCAAATATAGGTTCTTTCTCTATTCCCACCTCTCACTCTACTCTACAATTTCATAATGTCTTGCATGTTCCTCTAATCTCTAAAAATATTATCTCTGTCTCTCAATTCTGCAAAGATAACAATGCTTCCATAGAATTCTCACATTCTTCCTTTCTTTTTAAGGAACTCTCGACCCAACAAATCCTTCTTCAAGGAACAATTGACCATGGAGTATACGTTTGGCATCCCAACGCACCTCAAGCTCTCATTGGCACCGCCTCAACATCACTTCAAACTTGGCATCATAGACTAGGGCACCCCTCCCCCCCCCATTGTTTCCCTTTTAAATAAATCCTTCTCTTTAAGCATTCCTTTCAATAAAACCTTTTCCCATTGTAATCCCTGTTTCACAAATAAAAGTCACAAACTTTCCTTTTCTACTTCATCCTTACAAACGAATGCTCCCCTTGAACTTGTATTTTCCGACGTTTGGACCTTCCCGCTTTACTCTTATGATAATTACAAATACTATGTGATTTTTGTTGACCACTTTACAAAATATACATGGCTCTATCCCCTCAAACAAAAATCTGACACCTTCCCCACATTCGCTCGCTTCAAAGCCCTTGTAGAAAAATTTTTTGCTCGCCCCATTGTTCAATTTTTCTCCGACAATGGCGGTGAGTATCTCAAACTCACTCCATCCCTTCTCCAAAATGGCATCTCTTACTTAACCTCTCCACCACATACTCCTGAACACAACGGCTTTGCCGAACGTCGTCACCGACACTTAGTCGAAACAGCCCTCTCACTTCTATCCCATGCTAAGCTTCCGCTCATTTTCTGGTCCCATGCCCTCACAACCGCAGCCTACCTAATCAATAGACTACCCACCCCCACCCTACAAAATGACTCTCCATACCTAAGACTATTTCAAAAATCACCCAACTACTCTAAACTACGTAGCTTTGGGTGTTTGTGCTACCCATGGCTCAAACCATACTCACCTCACAAACTTGCACCAAAATTTACACCATGTATTTTTGTTGGGTACTCCTCCTCTCAAAGTGCATACCACTGTCTCGACCCAACCACTAACAAAGTCTATACCTCTCGCCATGTTCGATTTGTTGAGACAATATTCCCCTACTCAACTCTCGCCTCAAACTCTACCACATCTCCTACTCTCTCCCCAGATGAATGGTGTGCCATCTCCATTCCAATCCTCCAAACCATACCCACTACACCCAATACCCAAACAATACCTACCACATCTCCCACCCCACCAGACCCAAACACTCACCCGCAACCTACTCCTTATACTCAGCCCGAACCAGCCCCACAAAATACTAACCCAAACACCTCGCCCACTACTGACCCAACCAACCCTCCACCCACCCGCACTATAGAAACCAGATTATCCCATGATATCCGAAAACCCAATCCCAAATATGCCAATCTTGCTACCCTTCCCTCCCCTTCCTCACTTCCAACCTCAACCAAACAAGCCCTTTCCACACCCCATTGGCGTGCCGCCATGCAAGAAGAATACGATGCTCTCATGCGTAATACTACATGGTCTCTTGTTCCGTCCCATGAAGCCCCAAACATAGTCGGGTGCAAATGGGTGTTCCGCATAAAATACAACCCCGACAACACTATACACAAATACAAAGCTCGCCTTGTCGCCAAGGGCTTCCATCAACGCCCTGGTCTTGACTACTCCGACACATTCAGTCCCGTAGTCAAACCCGTAACAATACGTCTTGTTCTCTCTCTTGCCATCACCCGTGGTTGGTCCCTTCGCCAACTAGACGTCAACAACGCCTTCCTTCAAGGTAATCTCCCGAAGCTTGATCTTTATGTCTCAACCTCCAGGTTTTCAAAACACTCTTCTTCCCTCTCATGTGTGTCGTCTCTCAAAAGCCATCTACAGCTTAAAGCAAGCACCTCGTGCTTGGTACACCGCTCTAAAACAATTTCTTCTCTCCTTTGGCTTTCATTCGTCTCTGTCTGATCCCTCTCTTTTCATTTACTCTCATAACTCCAACTATCTTCTTCTTCTTGTCTACGTTGACGACATAGTCATCACAGGTCCATCAAACTCTTTTCTCTCTACATTCATTACCAGTCTCTCAACTCGTTTCTCTCTAAAAGATCTAGGCCCACTCTCATATTTTTTAGGAATAGAAGTCACCCCAAATTCGGATGGTCTCATACTCTCTCAATCTAAATATATAAATGATATCCTCCACAAGCACAGCATGGACAACTCCAAACCCTGTCCCACCCCCATGGCTACCTATCCTTCTCTCTCAGCTCTTCCCCACACACCCATCTGCAACCCAACCGAATTTCGAGCCATTATTGGTAGCCTTCAATATCTCTCCCTCACTCGACCCGATATTGCCTTTTCTGTAAACAAATTAGCCCAATTTCTTCATCACCCCCAAGAAGCTCACTGGGCATCCCTCAAAAGGTTGCTACGCTACTTACATGGTACCTTACACTTGGGATTACAACTTTTCAAACACACTCCACCTATTCTTCATGCCTTCTGTGATGCGGATTGGGCAGGAGACAAGGACGATTTCATGTCCACCACAGGCTTCATTGTCTACCTAGGCCGCAACCCCGTCACATGATCTTCAAAGAAGCAACGAGCCTTGGCTCGCTCTTCTACTGAAGCTGAGTTCCGAGCTGTCGCTGCCACTACCGCTGAGCTCATTTGAATTAAAAACCTCCTGTCCGAGCTTGGTATCAACCTCACTACAACTCCGGCCATTTACTGCGACAACTTAGGTGCAGTATCTTACTCTGCCAATCCAGTGTTCCACTCACGGTTGAAGCATCTCGCCCTAGCTTTTCACTTTGTGTGAGAACAAGTCAACCTTGGCACCTTGCGTGTCCAGCACATTTCAGGCTGAGATCAGCTCGCTGATGCTCTTACAAAACCCCTCTCCCGAGCTCGGTTTCAATCGCTTGCTTCCAAGATTGGACTCACACAAGGATCGTCCATCTTGCGGGGGCGTGTTAAGAATCAAAATACTCTCAAAACTTCTCAAGCAAGTGAGGCGCCCGCCCCACCAAATACCAGGCGCCCGCCTCATCCTGTCCAAGCCATTGCTGGTGCTACGGCCTCCCATGCGGCCGCCTCTCTCAGTACCATGCGCCCGCCTCACCAAGATCACGTCAAAGCTGAAGTCTCTGAGGCCCAGGCGCACGCCTCAATCTTGGCCAGGCGGCCGCCTCGCGCAAAGAACCAACAGATATTCGACTGATGCTGTTCCACTTCAGTTCATCTTAGGTTAATGTATTCTTGTTTATTTGTATGTCTCTTAGAATTAGAACAGACACAAAAATCTTGTATATATATCTCAGTTGATTCAATGGAAAATTCATCATTTGCCATATCCTTCACATGATGAAGTTTAGTTAAATACTCCATTACACCCCTATCAGTTGTTCTCACCGGACACTACTCGTTCAATTCCTCTTCTTTCTTGTTGCACAATTATGGAAGTTTAATGGTTTTAACCAATCAAACTTGAAAATGAGATTATCTTTCGGGGACAAATTAACAAAAATAGCAAATGAGAATGTCATTTTGGCACGGAGGGAGTGTAAAAGTTTGAACATCATATCATATGAAGAGCAAAGGAAACCATTCATTGGAAAAAGCACAACAAATTCAATTCACTCTCTAATAAAGTTTACTGTAATACTAAAGTTACAAAAAAAAAAATCACAAAACTTGGTCTACGAAATGATGTGTCAGGATTATGTTGGTGCGTTTAATTAAAATGCGGCGGATCCACAATTGATGCAAACAATAAAATCAGCCATTTATAGATGTTAGCAATTAGAGCCCAAAATCACATAATTGCTATCATTTTCTGACAACAAATCAATTCGCAGCATAGTTTACAATGAATTTGACAATTACCATCAACTTTGTACAAGAGTTCATGTTTGGCAGGTCCGTTTCCACTTTTGCCGGAGGATTTTTCTCAAAGCATTCACTCACCATTTTCCGGCAATAGAAAAGCGGCTTTCGCCCAAAGCAAATGTGCCATCACCAATGCAGCCCGAACAGGTTCATGGGGTTGGAATTGGGGTTTGCAAAAATTATTAGAGCCGTAAATTCGAGAATATGAAACGGAATGGAACTACTAAATCCAGCAATTTTAGGGGAGGGAAAGTCCCGAATTATTTGCAGTAACACGGGATAATACGGGACAAGAAGATGCTAATATTATAAAACTAAAATTTAATTGAGATGATGCCAAAACGTTAAATAGAAAACATAAAATTAATTTTTTGCAATCCTATAAGATAAAAATTTGTTAAATTTATAAAATAGCTTAATCAACAAAAAAAAGAGTCGATGGATAGTTGGAAAAAAAAACTAAGAATTAAGTGTTAAATATCTTTAAAATTAAAAATTTTAAATTAAAATTATAAAAATGTGGGACGTTCTGTCCCGACTTGTCCCGCATCTCCAACGGAATATCTCAAATAGGCCCGCTTTTATACGATTAGAATATACTATCCCATTCCGTCCTATTTATATGGCATGACGGGATATCCCGTCGGGACGATCCAAATTGACGGCTTTAATTTTAATTAGTTTTTCAGCCAATTTTTAAAAGGATTTTATTAATGAAAAATGAAATAAGTTGCAAGATTGTAATATAGGAGTATAATTTTGTATAATAGATTCTGAAAATGAATTTAATTTAGTAAAATTTCTAAATATACACGTAATCGATGTAATCCTGCAGTAAAAATATTTTTAGGCGCTATTTTCGTTTCATAGCAAAGTAATTATTTTGTCATTTTTGGTATTTCACATGTCATATATCCAACAATCATCCTCTTATTATTTCAACCCCGCTTTCTTTATCCTACCTCTCATAACACCTACTTTTATAACAATGTATATTAATTTCCGTTCGTAAAAAAAAATTGTATATTTTGTTATGAGATTGAGTTAGTATAACATTTTATGCATGAATACGGGTATACTTAGAAAATTTACGAGTGTGAATAGCAAAACTTTGTAAAAAAGTCAAATGATAATCACAAAATCTGGGGAGAAACGCGTTTCTCCGTCACTTATGGAGAAACGGGGCTAAGTTTGTCGCGCGACATACTTAGCCACAACAACTGGATATCCTTTCCAAAGCTTCTGGATATCCAGAAGCTTCTGGATATCCAGAAGCTTTGGAAAGGATATCCAGAAGCTTTGAAAAGGATATCCAGAAACCAAATATTTTTTCTGGCTATCCTTTCCAAAGCTTCTGGATATCCATATTCAATGTTCTGGATATCCAGAAGCTTTGGAAAGGATATCCAGAAAAAATATTTGGTTTCTGGATATCCTTTTCAAAGCTTCTGGATATCCTTTCCAAAGCTTCTGGATATCCAGAAGCTGATGAAAGTATATCCAGAAACTGGCTAAGTATGTCGCGCGACAAACCAAGCCTCGTTTCTCCAGACGCGACGGAGAAACGCGTTTCTTCCCGGACCGACTCAATGATAAACCTATTTAAGTTGATCCAAAATAATGGTTATAGTAAATCAAGGCTCAAAGTCAATATACACAATAGACTAATTTATAGAACCGTATATGGGTGAATGACCAACTAATGGTACGTATTTTTCTTTTTTTATCAAGAGGTGGTCTCCCGTGAGAATAAGGGAATCCGTCTCATGCATGAGACGGGTCGACCCATGGGTGGCAGCTCATGCCTTTTATGTTATTTTTTCGGCTTTTCAGTGGTTTAGAAAAAGTAATAGTTACCATCTCTTAATGTAATGACTGTATACATATAAAGTAACATTGTTCATAAGTAAACGTAATACCTGTTTTAAAAAAACAAAAGCTCGTTTTTACCCATTTTTTCAAATGTAATACAAACTATATGTATTACATTTGAAATGTAATAACTTATGTATATGAATGTAATAGTTTATACAAATAAATGTAACACTTTGATAGCTGAAATTGTAACATATTTCTATAGATAATGTAATACTTTTACATGTATCATGATAAATTTGAACACATTGTAACTTGTTGTTTGAAAACATATATATATCTATACATATGTGTTACAATTATGTACAAATACTATTACATATAAATAACACGTTTGTTACATTTTAGTTATAATAAGTATTATTTTTGCCAAACGAAGAAAACATAGGGAAAAACATTATTATTTTTCTGTATATATGTATTACTTTAATGTATACAAACTATTACTTTATATGCATACAATTATTACATTATGTTATAGTAACTATTACTTTTCACAAACCGAAAAAAAAACAAAATATAAAAATTAATTTTTTTTTTTTTGGCCTATGAGAGGCTGTCACGTGTCAGGGTCGAACCCATGGGTCCTGGTGCAAAATTTTTTTTTGGGCGGGTCATGGATCTGACCCGTCTCTTGGGCCTATGAGAGGCTGCCACGTGGCAGGGTCGCCCCCTAGGTCATAGAGCTGGTTCAATGGGCTGGATCATGGGTCAAAAATGACCCGTCTCATCCATGAGACGGGTCATAGTGTTCTCACATAAGTTTTTGTCTTTTATCAAATAGGGTAACGTACTAACTAGTTACTGAGTTAGGTATCGTACTTTCAAAATTAATTTCAAATAAGGTATTAGACCAAATTTTTAACTAAGGTCGTTAAAAAACCTAACGGACTTGTCAACCTCGTTTGATGATGATAACGGACTTGTCAAACTCGTTTATTATTATTATTATTATTATTATTATTATTATTTTATTATTATTATTATTATTATTTTATTATTATTTTTTCATTATTATTTTATTATTATTATTATTAATATTTTTTTATTATTTTTTTATTATTTTTTATTATTATTTTTTATTATTATTATTATTATTATTATTATTATTTTATTATTTTATTATTATTATTTTATTATTATTATTATTTTATTATTATTTTTATTATTATTATTATTATTATTATTATTATTATTATTATTTTATTATTATTTTTATTATTATTTTTATTATTTTATTATTATTATTATTATTATTATTATTATTTTATCATTATTATTTATTATTATTATTATTATTATTATTATTATTATTATTATCATTATTATTATTATTATTATTATTATTATTATGATTATTATTATTATTATTATTATTATTATTATTATTATTATTATTATTATTATCAAACGAGGTTGACAAGTCCATTAGGTTTTTAACGACGTTAGTTAAAAATTTGGTCCAATGCCTTATTTGAAATTCATTTTGAAAGTACGATATCTAAGTCAGTAACTAATTAGTACCTTACCTTTTGCGAAAAATGGAGGTTAAGTACCTTCCATAGATTGGGAATTATTCCATAATGGATGTCAATACCCCCCTTTATAGTAGCCTTCATCTCGGTCGATGATTCTTCCTTCAACGGTTTCAAATTGGATCTTTTGTTCATCCAACAATTCTTGTATCTTATGTTATTTGTGTTGGGTTTTGGGGTAACATGCGCATCGGAAGACTTAGCATAAATACAAAATCCTAGCCATGAATCCGTCTAATATGAATAGATTAAAACTATGAATATAGATTTACTAACCTTTGTTGCGCTTTTGTCTTTCGTACACGTATTCGTAATTCAGTTTGAATCGTAGACGAAACTTTGATCTTCTTCCTGTTCTTCCTTGTGATGAATCAACAATGGTAGGTCTTCAAGCTTTAGGTGATAAAGCAATCACCCTCTATCGATAATCCACACGCGAACGAACCAAGATCAATATCTTGTTGGATTGCTAGATAATCCTCTATTGTTGAAACTCTTTTCAACAATCTATGGCTAATATGGAATTGTGTTTTGATCTTTGATTCGTAATCAAAATTAATGAATTAGTGTTTCATAAACCCTAATTTTCATGTGTCTTGGCTGAGGACAAAGGGTCTATTTATACTTTATAAATATTCCTAACCATTAGGAAGAAAACCCTAATCCAAGCCAAAAAGGGAACAGTTCAGCACGAGTCGTCTCTATGGGCACGACTCATGACTTCCCTTTTTCAAGTCGTGGCACGAGTCGTGCTCAGGAAATCACTCGTGCCGATTAATGGCACGAGTCGTGCCTATGGGCACGAGTCGTTCCATTCCCTTTTTTTTCCAGATTTGAGTCATTTTCAATCCGTTCTTTGTGTGTGACCCTATAGGAATTAGGCACAAGTCGTTCCATCCCCTTTTTTTCCTGATTTGAGCCATTTTCAATCTGTTCTTTGTGTGTGACCCTATAAGAATTATATTTATGTTGGTAGTGAGTCGAAACATCGATCCTCATAAGATATAAGTGGTCTCTAGTAAGTCTTTATATCTACCCAATTAAATATAACATCAAAGCTTGATTCCTTGATAGATCATATTGAACATTAATATACAAGTGTTACCCTAAGTGATAACATCACCTGAGGTAGCGCTGACAAACAGACTCAGAGATTACAGAGACCAAGAGATCTTTTCAAACTAGAAAATCTCTCGTGGTCTAAGCCCTTGGTAAAGATGTCAGCTAATTGATACTTAGTATCAATATGAATTAGGCCTTTATCTACCATATCTCTCAGAAAATGATGACGTATATCTATGTGTTTAGTACGGGAATGCTGAACAGGGTTTTTCGAAATGTTGATAGCACTCAAGTTATCACAGTACATAGTCAAAGAATTACTCTCAAGGCCATAATTATCTAGCATATGTTTTATCCAAATAAGTTGTGAGCAACAACTACCAGCTGTAACATACTCAGATTCAGCCGTGGAAAGAGAGACATAGTTTTGTTTACGACTATACCATGATACTAAATTGTTACCCAAGTAAAAACATCCCCATTAGTACTCTTCCTATCATCCATATCCCTCGCCCAATCCGAGTCGCTAAAGCCTACCAAGTTGGTGTTAGTATCCTTACTAAACCAAATCCCTAATTCACTTGTTCCAGAAACATATTTAATTATTTTTTGACAGAATTAAGGTGGGAGACTTTAGGATTGGCTTGATAACGTGCACAAACACACACGCTAAACATGATATCAGGACGACTAGAAGTGAGATAGAGAAGGCTACCTATCATGGAACGATATAAAGTAGGATCAACATCCTCACCTACTTGGACTCTACCAAGTTTAAGAGATGAACACATAGGAATCTTAGAGCTCTTTGCACCCTCCAACCCAAACCTATTCACTAAGCTTTTTGCATACTTACTTTGTGAAATAAATATTCCTTCACTTGATTGTTTCACCTGCAAGCCTAAGAAGAATGTTAACTCACCAATCATGCTCATTTCAAATGTTGATGTCATAGCCTCTACAAAATCTTTTAGACATGTTTGAGACGTAGAGCCATAGACTATGTCATCAATATATATTTGAACAATGACTATTTCTTTTCCATGCCTTAGAATGAATAAAGTCATATCCGCTTCACCTCTTGTAAAACCATATTCAAGTAAGAAAGAGGTTAAGCGACCATACCACGCACGTGGGGCTTGTTTCAAGCCATATAAGGCTTTATCAAGTCTATATACGTGGTTTGGTTGATGAGGATATTCAAAACCTTTTGGTTGTTCAACATAATTTTTTTATTTAAATAACCATTTAAAAAGACAGCTTTAACATCCATTTGAAACAAGGTGATTTTTAGATAACAAGCTATTGCCAATAGGAGTCTTATAGATTCTATTCTAGTTACTGGAGCAAAGGTCTCATCAAAGTCAACACCTTCTATTTGTGTATAACCTTGAGCCACGAGACGAGCTTTATTTAGAACAATATTTCCTTGCTGATCCGATTTATTTTTGAAAATCCATTTTGTACCAATTACATTAGTGTTAATGGGACGTGGTACTAAACACCAAACTTCGTTACGAGCAAATTGTTCAAGTTCCTCTTGCATGGCTTGTATCTAAAAATTATCTTTTAAAGCTTCTGAAACATTCTTGGGTTCTAAAGAGGAAACAAAACAAGAGTATTTTACCTTATGGTATGTGGTGGACATGCACATATACCTCTCCATTTCATGGTAACTAATAGGCTCCTTGTTCCTAGTTTGTACCCCTTCGTCCACTTCTCCAATAATCTGTGAAGTAGGATGATTTCTTCTTATCCTCGCTGGTGGAACCCTTCTTAAACCTCCATGCACATCAGCATCATCATCAGCATGTTCGTCATTTTCAGTTGCTGGACTGGCTTCAGGTGATACCTGAGATGCTATCCCTTCAGTGGCAACACTCTGGTCAGCACCCGTGGTATCACTTGCTTTACTTTGTTCCTCCAGCTCTTCCAACAATATTAATGGAGATTCCTGGATTCCATCACCTGTAACACTTGCTAAGTCATAAAAAACAACGTTAAATGATTCTTGAATGATCTTTAACCTAAGGTTATACACCCTATATGCTCGACTGTTCTGAGTATATCCAAGAAATATTGCCTTATCACTTTTAGAGTCAAATTTAGCTAAGTAATTCTGATCATTTAGAACAAAACACATACACCCAATATGAAAATAATGAACTTTTGGTATCCTACCATTCAAAATTCCATATGGTGTCATAGTTGTACCGGGTCTTAGAAAAACTCTATTGGTCGTGTGACAAGCCGTGTTTAAGGCCTCAGCCCAAAACCTTTTTGAAATCCTTTTCGAAAACAGCATCACACGAGCCATTTCAAGCAAGGTCCTATTTTTCCTTTCAGCCACCCCATTTTCTTGAAGTGTTTTAGGAGCAGAAAATTCATGTTTAATTCCTTTTAATTCAAAAAAAATTGAAAATAAAGAATTATCAAACTCCTTGCATGATCAAACCTTATTCGCATGATAAGAGCACAAAACATGTTTTTGATTTTAGCATGTAAGATCTTAAACTTTTCAAAAGTTTCTGATTTTTCTTTTAAAAAATACATCCAAGTGAATCTAGAAAAATCATTTACTATGACAAAAGAATATCTCTTACCTCCTAAACTTTCTACCTCAATTGAACCCATTAAATCCCTATGTAAAAGTTGAAAACAGTGAGTTGTTTCAGAGTACTCCTCATGGTGTTGGGTAGCACTATGGGCAACACGTGTCTGTTTACCTTTGAGACAATCCTCACATATGATTTTCTTACTTATGTCCAGGCTAGGAATACCATTTATAGCTTCAGCCTTAATGAGTTTCACAATGTTACGAAAATGGACATGACCCAACTTTTGATGCCACAAGGTAGCATCATCAACTCTCACAGAATGACACACTTGTTTATCCTCAACAAGATAACAATTATTACTTGACCTAGTACCTGACATAACATTGTTATTGGTACAATAAAAAACTTCACAAGTGTTCTTATTGAATTTCACTTCAAGATTGTCATCACAAAGTTGGCTAATACTAATTAAATTAGTTACAAGTCCATCAACATGCAAAATATTTTTCAAAGCAGGAAATCCAGGTATATTAAGAATGCATTTTCCTATTATATTACTCTTGCCACCACCACCATATGTCACACTACCACCTTGAATTGGTTCATATTCCTTTAAAAACAGTTTTGTTCCTGTCATGTGACGTGAACAACCACTATCAAAATACCATAAACCTTCAATATTAGTTTTTAAGGCAATGTACACAACATCACATCTCAAATTAGACTTAGGTTTCCATACTTTTCTACTTTGATTATTTTCCTTCTGACTGCTAGTGATAACTGAGGTTCTAGGAAACACTTCAGGTAGCACAGATGAACTGGACAGTTTCTTTAAAAAAGTTTTACAATTAGCCCATAAAGGAACATCCATGAAAGGGTAGGCATCGTATCTTGGATTTCTCTAGAGCAATCATATGACGCATCTGCGATCAACCAAATGTCTGTGCCTATTTGTTGGCAATAACGAAGGAAGACAAACTCCTAAGGCGCCACAAGCGATGACAAAATATGTGTTCGCTCATACATCTACGAAATGTCATCTTAGTTAGTCAACTCGTTCAACAACTAATTCCTTAGATGATGCAATAACGCTGAGTTAAAAGGTTGTTTACCAGATGCAAAGAGCCACCAAGGTTTCCAGTGTCGAGGGTTTCAATGATCTTTACCTCCATGACAATTGTTGGAAAAAGATCAGCCCACTTCCTCTGTACAAAATTATCAGCAAACTTAGTATACAAATATGAAAAGGGACTTTCGATCATTAGGCCATATTACATTTACCCCACTAAAATATTCACCAAATCCCACTTTGCACCCCAGTTTGAAAAGTGGGTCTGCTTGGTACTTTAATATTGAAATCGTCCCACTTTGAATTGCCGACAGCATTGTGGTATGTTAGAACGACCATAAAGGGCTCTACTGGAGAAACAGCGTTCGTGCTAACTTATGGGTCTGAAGCCATGGCGCCATCTGAGATGGCGCTGCCGACTTACAGGGTTACTTATTATGATGAAGCGAGAAATGGACAAAGGCGCTGCAATGATCTGGATCTATGTGATGAGAAGAGGCTTCAGGCGAGAATGAGAATGATCAATTACAAGCAGAAGAAGAAGGCACGACACGAAAAGAGAGTTAACAAGAGATCATTCCATGTCGGGGATTGGATCCTCAAAAGTGTGGAGGCCACTGGGCCAAAGCCAGGGTTTACAAAGCTGAATGAAAAGTGAGAAGGTCCGTTTCAAGTGATCAAAGTCATTCGAGAAGGAACTTATAAGTTGAAGAAGAAGGATGGAGAGGAGCTTAAAAATGCCTGGAGTGTTGATCATTTAAAGCGATTCTACCAGTGAAGTTGTCGTTTTCTGTTTATGATTCAGCTTTTTTAGATTTTCGCATGCTAGATAGCAAAAGTTATGTAACTTTTCTTGTAACTTAAACATTATGGTTGTCGCATCTAGGGGGAAAGTTATGTAAAATTTGGTAGTCTAGAATGATGTATATTGGCGAATTATTGAAAAGATCGCGGGAATTTTCTAGCGACATGTTTGTACCATATTCGTCCGTACTTGTAAAATTCTAACAAAGTTAACTTTGTGTTTCATGGAACAATGTATTGATGATCGAGTTCACGAGAGGAGCCTAGCGAATATAGGTTGCCGCTAAGTAAAGCTTGAAGATGGAGGCAAGAAAGGTTGCCGCCAAGTAAAGCTTGAAGATGGAGGCAAGGAAGATTTCCGCCAAGTAAAGCTTGAAGATGGAGGCAAAGAAGGTTGCCGCCAAGTAAATCTTGAAGATGGAGGAAAGGAAGATTGCCGCCAAGTGAAGCTTGAGGATGGAGTAAAGCTTGAAGATGGAGGCAAGAGAAGGTTGCCGCCAAAGAAAAAAGTCCTGGCTTGTAGGGTCAGGCATAAGGAAGCAAAAGTTCTGGCTTGGAGGGCCAAGCATAAGGAAGCAAAAGTCCTGGCTTGGAAGGCCAGTCATAAGGAAGCAAAAGTCCTGGCTTGGAGGGCCAGGCATAAGGAAGCAAAAGTCTTGGCTTGTAGGGCCAGGCACAAGGAAGCAAAGACCTGGCTTGTAGGGTCAGGCACGGAAAGTCCTGGTTTTTTAACAGGAACAGAAAAGACCTGGCTTAAAGGCGCCAGGCAAAAAGTTAAACAAGGCGAGAAACGAGATAGTTTGGCCAAGTAGTCAAAGGCGATAAAGGAGAAGAAGTCGCCATAAAGCTAAGTAAAGCTAGAAGGCGAGAAGTATAGTTAAGGAGTAAGGTTGCCTAAAGACAAGCCTCACTCTTTTGAAGGGAGTAGTATGTATTGTTGGGTTTCGAGGGTCCATGCGCAGCGGAAGAATGCAAATTAACTCGAAAACCCGAAGGCCTAGGATCCGTTCTAGATGATTAATTAAGAAGTATGAAATAGAATTACCAACCTTGTGTGTTTTTGTCGTTGATAAACGCGTTCCAACTCCAGATTGAAGAACTAGTAAATCCTTGATGAACGATCCTTGAATCACGAACGTTAGATCTTGATTGGCGAAGATCCTCTATGTGTATCCACGCGTTGAACGAACCCTAGAACTCTTCTAGGTGGATTGCTAGATCCTTGATTGAAACTCCTTTCAATCGATGAAGAAATATGGAATTGAATGGTTTGATTTCTCAATTCACAATTGAAAATCTCTCCTTTTGGTGTTTCTCTAAGCCCAAAACGTGATAATGACGGCTAGGGCAACCAGGGGTAAGTATTTATACGTTATAAATAAAAGCCCCTTGCGAAAACCCTAAAATTAGGTCATTTACGTATCAGTCCAGCGCCAACGGGATGACTCGTCCCCCAGGGCACGAGTCATCCCCTTGCAACCTTCCACTGATTCTGGCGTCGCCCTTAAGGGGAAGAGTTGGTTTTAATTCAGGTCACGAGTCGTCCTGGTGGGCACGACTCGTCCCCATGGGCACGAGTCGTCCCCCAGGATGCTCCCTCTGATTCATTCGTCCCAGGCCAAGGGAATAGTTAGTTCAGGCCTGGGGACGAGTCGTCCCCTGAATACAAAACCTCCATATTCTTCATTTTTGACAATTCGTTCGATGTGTGTGACCCCATAGGACTATATTATGTTGGCAATGAGTTCGATCACATCGATCCTCATAAGATATGAGCGGACTCTAGCAAGCCATCATGCCTACCCAAATAATATAATGCAAAGTTCGATTTCCTATATAGAACATATCACAATCCCATTGTCACACGATGTTATATTGAACATGAGTCATGGTCCACGTCAACTCATATTGTTCAATGCTTTCTCGTTACTAAGTAAATTGATTAATCGAATGATATCAATCACATTAATTCATTCGGGCATGGCCATGCACTACATCAATCTTACTTACGAGTGGCCTAGCAAACATCTCTCTTAACGAGGGACAAATTTCCATCTTGACTTATCATTCTTCCCAACAAGAATCATATCATGCCAATAATAGCCCTTATTGTTATCCGGTTAAAGACAACGTTAAACTATATCAAACATAATATTCATCGAGTGGAAGACGATGATAATCTCAGGTCAAAGGATATCAATGATATAACTATATGAGATTTAATTATGACATACGACCATGACATAAATCTCATAATGGGTCAAGTCCAGTATCTTGTTCTCTAACAAGTACCCATGAATTTAATGTGCATCCATATGCATATAATTATCACATGATTATCCATTAAACTTCATACTAGTGCTTCATAAGTATTAGGGACACGATTATTAAAGTAAACATGCAAACATATATAATAATCAAAGTAACAATCTCTTATATAAATGAAAACTGACATTACATATAAGTCTATCTCTATAGGCCTAGGGCACTAACACCTACAGTCTCCCACTTGCACTAGGCCCAATCATTCATGTATCTTATAACCATGGACCTAACATGACCTTCATGTTTAGCTTGTGGCAAAGGCTTGGTGAGTGGATCCCCAATGTTGTCATCCGTTGGTACCTTTGCATATCTTAACGTCTTCCCTTTCACAGATTTCTCGAATGAGGTGGAAACGTCTCAAAATGTGTTTGGATCGTTGATGTGACCTTGGTTCTTTTGCTTGCACAAATGACACCACAATTGTCACAACAAAGTTCCACTGGATTAGTGATACTTGGAACAATTCCAAAACACTAATGAACTTTTGATCCAAACTGCCTCTTCTAGCTACATCATATGTTGCTAAAATTCGGCCTTAGTAGTAGAATCGGCTACGATTTTCTTCTTGGAACTCTTCCAACAAAACCGCATCTTCAATAAGCATAAACACAAATCCTAATTGCGATTTTAATTAACTTTGTCAGTTTGAAAGCTAGCATCCGTGTAACCTTTACAACAAGCTTAACTTCCAACCTTTCAAATACCAAGAACGTATCCTTAGTTCTTCTTAAGTACTTTAAGGATCGCCTTGACTGCCATCCAATGGTTCTCACCAGGATCAGATCGGTATCGACTCGTCATGCTCAAAGCATACGAGACGTCGGGTCTAGTACAAATCATGGCATACATGGCAGATCCAAATGCCGGAGCATATGGAACTTCATTCATTCTCTTTTGCTCATCAGTTGTCATAGGACACTGAGTCTCACTAAGAGTAACACCATGACCCATTGACAAGTTACCTTTCTTAGAATCTTCTAAGAATCTTGTCAATGCGAATATTTTGACTCAAACCAATTTATCCTTTTAGATCTATCTCTATAGATCTTGATACCAAGGATGTAAGCGGCTTCACCCATATCTTTCATTGAGAACCTTTCCTTGACCAAGACTTGACAGTCTTAAGTGTCGGAACTTTGTTTTCAATGAGTAAGATATCATTGTCATATAACAATAGAAATAACACTATGCTCCCACTGAATTTCATGTATACACAAATTTCATCTTCGTACTTGATGAAGTCAAACTCTTTGATCGATTCATCAAAATGAAGATTCCAACCCCTCGAAGCTTGCTTCAACCCATCTTATGGATCTTTGCAACATGCATACTTTATTAGAATTTCTTGGATCGACAAACCCTTCAGGCTGTATCATGTATACATCCTCAAGTAGGTTTCTGTTAAGAAACGCTGTTTTGACATCCATTTGCCATATCTCATATTCACAATATGCGATAATGGCAATTGAAACTCTAATAGACTTCGGCATTGTAACGGGCAAAAAGGTTTCAACATAGTCAATACTATGAATTTTCCTAAATCCCTTTGCTACAATCCTTAGTCATGAAAGTATACACCTTCCATCCATGTCGATTTTCTTCTTGAAAACCCATTTGCACTCTATGGTTTTTACACCTTCAGGTAGCTCAATCAAGTTTCAAACTTGATCATCAGACATAGATTGTAATTCGGACTCCATGGTTCCTAACCATTAATCCGAATTTGGAGTGGACATCGCATCTAGATAGTAAGTAGGATCGTCATTCTCAATGACTTCCACTTTATTACTTTCCGATATGAGAAATCAACATTTCTCGGATTCGGACTGTAACCTATCCAATCTAGGATGGACTTGTGTAACTTGAACCGGTTCCACAACTCCTTTGTGAACTTGGTTCCATCTCTACTCTTGGTTCAATGTTATTTTCAGGTTCTTGAACTCTTCAAGATCAATTTTACTCCCACTAGATCCTTTATTGAGAAACTGTTTCTCAAGAAACGAATCATATAGAGCAACAAGCACTTTGTTCTCATTGCGGTTGTAAAACTAATATCCGAAATTAACCCTGTCAGATTTGGTGCTATCTTATAAGAGACAAGTCTCTTTACATAAGATTCGCAACCCCAAATCTTCATAAAAGACATTCTTTCCTGCCACATCTCATGTGGGGACTTAGGAACCGATTTAGTATGGACACAATTCAGTGTAATCGCATCAATTTCTAATGCATATCCTCAAAAGTTAATAGGAAGGTCAACTTTGACCCATCATCGAACGAACCATGTCAAACAAGGTTCAATTCCTCCTTTCAGACACACCATTTAAAATGGTGTTCCGCATGGAGTCAACTCTGAAACAATTTCACAGTTTTAAGATGATTGTCAAACTCTTGGCTCAAATATTTACCACTTCGATCTAATCGAAGTACTTAATAGTTTTGCCAAGATTGTTTTGTACTTCATTTTGAAATATTCCAAATATCTCAATCAATTAACTTTTGGACTTCATCGGATAGACATAGTCATATCTAGATAAGTCATCAGTGAATATAAATGAAATACCGAAATCTTCCCCTAGCAATGCTGCTTAATAGTCCATATACATCTCATGTACAAGGGCCAATAAGTCACTAGCCCTCCCACTACTCTTAGTGTAGGGTGGTTTGGTCATTTTACCAAATAAACGAGATTCACATACCTCAAATGATTCATAATCATATGAGTCTAAATGTCCATGTTAATGGAGTTTAGATTATACGTTTCTCATTTATATGACCAAGCCGGCAATGCCATGTGAACGTGTTGTTCACATCATTTGGTTTAGATTTCACACTTATATTATAGATATCTTCAATATTATTTTGTATCTTAACATCAAGGATATGAAGACCATTCAATGACATATGCATTACAATAAGGCATATCATTAAATAAATATAAAGCTTCTTATTCTCAATAAGAAAATTATATCCTTCATCATCCTCATAAGAAACAAAATGATACTCCTACTCAAATTCGGAACGTAGTCACACTTGTTCAAAACAAGTACTAGTCCACAATATGGGATCTATTCTTTATTTCTTGCACATTTAAACAAATGTGGGATCTATATCCGGTATCATATACCCAAGAACAAGAAGTCGAAAAGAAAATATCTACCATATAGATACTTGAAGTAGTAGCAATCATATTGCCCTTCTTCACTTTTTAGGCCTTCCTAATAAGACTTGCAACTTTGCTTCCAATGACAATCTCATTGCAATGATAGCAAAATGCATCCTTTTGAGACACTTTGGGTTTAGCCTCTTAGGCTTTCGCAACTTTTGCCCAGGTTTAGCAACCTTTGCTTTACCTTCTTTGAGTTTCCTTTTAAACCCCTTTCTTGTGTTAACCATTAACACAACAAACCTCTCTTGCCTAGCTTGCACTTGGAACATTTCCTTTGTGCATTGTGCTAGAACAAAAGCAATTTCCACGTGTTCAAGGTTCTTCATAAGAGCCTTTTAAATATGGTGGCAAGTATAAGGCAAACAACATCATATGAATCATCTCTATGTTTCTTATGTTGCTCCTTATCTGCACTTTGCAACATTTGCAGTGGGTTTAGCAGGAATGGATTCGTCAAGAACGTACAATTTTTGCTTAAGAACACTTCTTGAGCATCTGATCAAATCAGAATAAGTTATACCGTTCTTTTCGAACTTGTCCTTCATAAGGACAAATCGCAATTTATTGTGTAACGCTATTTCTACAACGATATGCAACACATATGAACACATATAAGTACCGATTTCATTTAAGAGATTAAATAACGTATTTCATAAATACTCCCACTAAATTATATAACCTTCTTATACAAACATGCATAATATAATTTAATAGGCTAAGACCCAACTTTAATTTAATTTCAAGTCGGCTATGGCACGACTGCTCAAAATTAAACTAAAAAGGTAGATAACATTTATCAATCATATCAACATATGACTCTTAGATCCTTTATGAGATTATAGACATCATATGTCACATGTTTCAATCCCATCTTATGCCTTAGGCCCAAAACTGTTTTGATAGCCTAATTGAGTTCAACCATTTTAAACGTATAGCAATCACCGTTTGCTCATCTTGATCATACAAAGATAGAATCAATGTACCTCGCTGTGTCGTAGCCTACATGAAACTATCCGTGTACTCACAAGTGTTTAAACATGGGTGGCATAAACAAACTCAAAATTCAAAGAAGGTTCAATTATCATGTTTATCAATTAACATGGCAAGGTTGATTCATGAAAACTATATGAGCATAATTATGAACATGGAATGATGCAACACAAATCACATTTGGTTTGTAATTACTAGTACGCGGCCACGTGCTCCAAATTTATCCCACACTTCCATCGAAGTGCCTGTGGGGAAGGTTTTGGTGTCCAGCCCATATACTAAGTAATATTTCAAAACCCATATTATAGATTAATCACATTAATCACATAATTCAATTCACAATCATGGCATATCTGCATATACAATTACTTCCATAAGTAAATCCCATATAAATTCATGTTCTAAATCATATACATCATGAAAATTCATATAATCACATTACATAATTATCATCATTATCTAATATAAACATCATGAACGGGGCTCTGATACCACTGTTGGGTTTCGAGGGTCCATGCGCAGCGAAAGAATGCAAATTAACTCGAAAACCCGAAGCCCTAGGATCCGTTCTAGATGATTAATTAAGAAGTATGAAATAGAATTACCAACCTTGTGTGTTTTTGTCGTTGATAAACGAGTTCCAACTCCAGATTGAAGAACTAGTAAATCCTTGATGAACGATCCTTGAATCACGAACGTTAGATCTTGATTGGCGAAGATCCTCTATGTGTATCCACGCGTTGAACGAACCCTAGAACTCTTCAAGGTGGATTGCTAGATCCTTGATTGAAACTCCTTTCAATCGATGAAGAAATATGGAATTGAATGGTTTGATTTCTCAATTCACAATTGAAAATCTCTCCTTTTGGTGTTTCTCTAAACCCAAAACGTGATAATGACGGCTAGGGCAACCAGGGGTAAGTATTTATACGTTATAAATAAAAGCCCCTTGCGAAAACCCTAAAATTAGGTCATTTACGTATCAGTCCAGCGCCGACGGGATGACTCGTCCCTCAGGGCACGAGTCGTCCCCTTGCAACCTTCCACTGATTCTGGCGTCGCCCTTAAGGGGAAGAGTTGGTTTTAATTCAGGTCACGAGTCGTCCTGGTGGGCACGACTCGTCCCCATGGGCACGAGTCTTCCCCGTGATGCTCCCTCGATTCATTCGTCCCATGCCAAGGGAATAGTTAGTTCAGGCCTGGGGACGAGTCGTCCCCTGAATACAAAACCTCCATATTCTTCATTTTTGACAATTCGTTCGATGCGTGTGACCCCATAGGACTATATTATGTTGGCAATGAGTTCGATCACATCGATCCTCATAAGACATGAGCGGACTCTAGCAAGCCATCATGCCTACCCAAATAATATAATGCAAAGTTCGATTTCCTATAAAGAACATATCACAATCCCATTGTCACACGATGTTATATTGAACATGAGTCATGGTCCACGTCAACTCATATTGTTCAATGCTTTCTCGTTACTAAGTAAATTGATTAATCGAATGATATTAATCACATTAATTCATTCGGGCATGGCCATGCACTACATCAATCTTACTTACGAGTGGCCTAGCAAACATCTCTCTTAACGAGGGACAAATTTCCATCTTGACTTATCATTCTTCCCAACAAGAATCATATCATGCCAATAATAGCCCTTATTGTTATCCGGTTAAAGACAACGTTAAACTATATCAAACATAATATTCATCGAGTGGAAGACGATGATAATCTCAGGTCAAAGGATATCAATGATATAACTATATGAGATTTAATTATGACATACGACCATGACATAAATCTCATAATGGGTCAAGTCCAGTATCTTGTTCTCTAACAAGTACCCATGAATTTAATGTGCATCCATATGCATATAATCATCACATGATTATCCATTAAACTTCATACTAGTGCTTCATAAGTACTAGGGACACGATTATTAAAGTAAACATGCAAACATATATAATAATCAAAGTAACAATCTCTTATATAAATGAAAACTGACATTACATATAAGTCTATCTCTATAGGCCTAGGGCACTAACACCTACATGTATATGGAGATAAAGTGTGTAAAATGAATCTTTGATAAACTATCAAAGCAAAAGTCAAAGAGATCGAAAAGCAAAACAGGCGACATGTAAAAGATAGTTACAGAAGCAAAGTGATATCATGTGAGTCAGTCTAGAAGTAAAGTCGCAAACAGCGACATACAAAGGGGAAATATCCAAGGTAGAGTAATAAAGAAAAACATAAATTTCAAAGAAAGAAACCATTCATAAAGGCGAGAATCAGATGTTAAACATTAAAAGCTTAAAATGAAATGTCGCAACAAAGCGACAAATATGATTACAAATTGTTTTTTAGCATGAAGGCCCACCAAAAAGTTAGAGATAAAATTGTATCAAATTACAACCAAGATTAAAAATGTCAATTGTCGCCACGGCCATCTTGTTGTTGTTGTTGAAGCTCTTCAGCGGCAGCATAAGCAGAGTTCAAGGCATCTTTATTCTTCTAAGAAAGATCAATTCAGGCGGGAATGAAATTGTTGGCATTGATAGCAGGAACAGTCCAAGGAGCTTTTCCTAAAGTCGCATCCTCCTCCGCAAGCTGGGTAAGTTCATCATCACCGTAAGGAACAAGGCTATGTCCCTTGCGGCAATGGTCACTGAAAATTGTTTCGGACCCCCATTTGGAGAAGCGGGAAGGAGTGATAGCGGGAATTTGTTCAGCATCGGCGACGATGTTGGGCCCTACATTTTCAGTCAACATGTTTACAACTTGCATTAAAACAACTTGGTACTAACAACTTGAGTTGTTCTGTTTTTACAACTTGGTTTTCTACAGGTTGGGACACTGTTACGTTATTCCTATTTTGTAGGGAACATGCCAAAAGAAGCAAAGACTGAGTCAAAGACGTTTCCTCAGCAACGGATCTTATCTTCTCCCTCAAACAGCAAATGGCGGAAATATCTCTATTGGATCAACCTCTTTTCCGAGTTTATAGGCCCATGATTCTCTTTGTAGTTAGCCGTTGTGGAGAGGTATAAAAGGGACATAACACTTTATTTTGCACACACATGATTCACTAGCTTAAGGTCTCTTTGAATACGCTCATAGTATTGTAATCCTCAAAAACTCTTAGTAAACTTTCGGTCAAGGCAGGAGCCAAATCCTCCCGGGGTTTTATGCCGGCGAACAAGTTGTTCAAGGGCTTTCCCTAGTCAACAAACATCTTGTGTCCATTTCTATTCAACTTGATAATCATTGTACCTAGATTCTTATCACTTTAGCCACTTTTCTTCTCATCGAAATTCACTTGTTGAAATTTGACCAAAACAATTTGGCGTCGTCTGTGGGAAACTTTGATTATTTGCGTAGAAATGGTTAATCCATCATCCGGCAGTCAAGCTGAGAAGAGTCGGTCACTTCCTGCTTCCGGCACCCAAAGCAACCCTACTTTGAATGCAGAAGCCATCAACCTGGAGTTGATGACCAACATGGCCGATATGTTGAAGAAAGTAAATGACCGATTGAATGCTCAGGAGCATACGAATACCATGATATTCAATGCCATCGATAGTCTGCGTAAAGGGAAGCAAGCTGAAACTCAAGTATCCACTCTGTTTTCACCTTTACTTCCTAGATCTTTGTTTGGTGCAGGTACAGGACCGAGCCATGTCGGAGATATCCCTATGTCCAACACCTTGCCAGCCGAGAGCACAGTTGTGACATCCATTCCGATCGAACGACCAAGAATCAGCCTACCAACCAGCCAACCTGCGCTGTCATCTTGCTACACTTACGCTACACCCTCAATGGGGCAAACAGGGAGTTTCTTTAATACTTTCGATACTTTCGCACCTCAGGTTAATAATGCTCCTCTTTTCGCAGAGAACCAACTTGTTAAGGAAATTCAAACCATCAAGGAGTTGCTTCGAAGAGTGCCTGGAGTCAACTTGCCGTATCACCAAGTCTCTCCAACTTGCTACAATGAGTCTCATTTTGTGCCAGCAATAGCCAGTGTGGAGATCCCGAAGAAATTCTCAGTCCCTCATATGAAGAAGTATGATGGGAGTACCGATCCATCAGAGCATGTATTGTTGTATCAAGAATCCATGGATATCATAAGTATCCCCCCTATGTTTAAAGAAGCATGTTTTTGCAGGGGCTTTGGCTCAACCCTGTCAGGACCGGCCTTAAAATGGCTAACAGGGCTTCCTCTGAACTCTATTTCATCTTATGCTCAACTTGTCAATATGTTCATTAATCAATTTTCATGCAACAGGGCATTCGACAAGTTGACCAGTGATCTTTATAGAATTGTGCAATGTACCTAACGAAAATCTTAAAGAGTATTTGCACAGGTTCAACAAGGAGGCAGTGACTATACCCAACTTGGACGTGTCCACAGCAACGGAAGCATTCCGTATAGGCTTGAAGAAGAACTCATTGTTCTACAATGAGTTGGTGATGAATCCGGCGAAACAACTTGAGGAGATTAGAACCAGGGCCTTGCCTATCATCAGATTGGAGGAGGACAGCTTGGCAATGGGGAAATCAACTGGGAGGACTTCTACTCCTCTATTTGAGCCCTCTGACAGACGATCGGATTCCCATCACTATAAGTCCAACAGGGGCAAACCCCCTGTTAAAACTGAACCTTCTAGAATTCATGTTGTAGATGACGATCAAGAGGGAGATGATAATGATTATCCAAAAATTTCTGAATACTGCTTTTCTGTGGACATTGCAGGAATCTTGTGCGCCATGGGAAATCTTGGAGATAAAGCCAGATGGCCCAAGAAGAATGACCAGTCAACAACTTGGAAGGACAAGTCCAAGTGGTGCGCATTTCATGAAGATTTTGGGCACACCACCGAGAACTGTTTCGCCTTGAGGAAGGAGATTGCTCATTTATTGTCCAAGGGCCTTCTCAAGGATTTGTTGGGCAAGAAGAGGGTCAAAAGTGAATCCAAAGAACCTGATTCAGGGGAGCAATCTAGACCCAAGAAAGTTGCACCCCCTCCAGCCACCAAGGTAGTGAACGTTATTTCAGGTGGGTCTCATATTTGCGGCACAACTTATTCTGCAGCCAAGCGTCATGCCAAAAGCTCTAAGGAAGATCAATCAGAATTGCCTGCAAGGCGCCGTGACTTCACAGATGGTCATGTTATTTCCTTTGAAGATGAAGATAAGGACAACACGTTGGACCCTCATCATGATGGTCTAGTTGTTCAGGTTCAGATTGCTAATTGTATGGTCAAGCGGATTCTGATCGATGGTGGCAGCTCGGTCAACATCATCTTTACTCATGCTCTTGAAGATATGGGCATTCCTTTGTCCGAAGTTGTGAAGAATTCATTCGTACTGGTAGGATTCAGTGGTGAGGTGAAGCAAACAGTCGGAGAGATCAAGTTTCCCATCTACCTAGAGGGTATGAATTCCATGGAGAGGTTTTGTGTGATTGAGTGCTCTTCCTCGTACAATGTCATATTGGGAAGACCTTGGATCCACAACATGAAGGCCGTACCATCAACTTACCATCAATGCGTCAAGTTTCCAACACCCTGGGGTGTTGCCAAGTTGTAGGGAAATCAGCAAGTCTCTAAAGAGTGCTACAAGGTCAACATGAAAGCAAGTTCATCCCCTCGGCAAGCGTAGCAATTAAAGAAAAAGGCCCAGGACGTTCTTGAAGCAGTGGAGCACGATACAAAAAGCGTTCCTGTTGATGCATCAAATCCTGAGGCCCAAGTGCAAGTTGGGGTAGACTTACCCTCCAAAATTGAAGAGGAGCTGATCGAGTTCCTGAAAAGTCAGAAATGCTGTTTTGCATGGAAACATGAAGACATGACAGGGATAAGCAAGGACATCATTACTCACAAGTTGAACATTGACCCAACCATCCGTCCTGTCCACCAGAAAAGAAGGAAGTTTGCCCAGGAGCGGAACCAGATCATAAAGGATGAAGTTGAGAGGCTTCTGAAATCTAAGATGATCAGAGAAGTTCAGTATCCAAGGTGGTTGGCTAACGTTGTAGTGGTGGAGAAGAAGAATGGCAAATGGCGAGTGTGCGTGGACTTCACTGACTTGAACAAGGCCTGTCCAAAGGATCCATTCCCTCTCCCTCATATTGATTCTCTAGTTGATGAGACAGCTGGCCATGACATCTTGACATTCATGGATGCATCTTCCGGGTACCAACAAATTCAAATGGAGCCTTCAGACCAAGAAGATACAGCATTCATGACTCCGGAAGGTATATATTGTTATATTTCTATGCCATTTGGTCTTAAAAATGCAGGGGCAACCTATCAAAGGTTAGTGAACAAGATGTTCAAAGATCAACTTGGCAAGACGATGGAGGTCTACATAGAAGATATGGTAGTAAAGTCCAAGCGTATTGAAGATCATGTGGAGCACCTTGCTGAGGCATTCAACATCTTGAAAGCCTTCAATATGAAGCTCAATCCGGCGAAATGCAACTTTGGTGTTAGAGCAGGTAAATTCTTGGGATATATGGTGACCAAGAGAGGAATTGAAGCAAGTCCCGAACAAATCAAAGTCATTCTCAACTTGGAATCCCCTAAGAATATCAAAGACGTGCAAAGGTTAACAGGTAGAGTAGCTGCTTTGAATAGATTTATATCCAAATCATCTGATAAGTGCAGGTTATTCTACGAAGTATTAAGAAAAAACAAACTCTTTCAATGGACTGACCAACATGAGGCAGCTTTCCAACAACTTAAAGAATACTTGATGACGTCCCCCCTACTTGCCAAACCCGAACATGGTGAGCATCTTTATTTATATTTAGCTGTATCTGAAAATGCTGTTAGTGCAGTATTGGTGAAGGAAATCCAAGGTGAACAGCATCATGTTTACTATGTAAGTAAGTCTTTATTAGATGCTGAAACAAGGTACTCTCATCTTGAAAAATTGATATTAGCCTTAACTACCGCTGCTACCAAACTACGTCATTATTTTGAAACACATTCCATAACTGTTAGAACTAATTATCCCATGAGAAATGTGTTGAGAACTCCAGAGATGTCGGGCAGGTTGGCCAAATGGTCAGTCAAGTTGAGCACGTATGACATTTCATATGAGCCAAGAACAGCCATCAAATCGCAGGCCCTAGCCGATTTCGTAGCTGACTTCAGTCCAAGTTTGCAGCTCGAGGTAGAACTGGAAGTGCAACAACTTGAAGGTAAAACTATTCCTAGATTTTGGACATTGTTTACAGATGGAGTTTCAAATTCCAAAGGAATTGGTTTGGGAATAGTCCTGAAGTCCCCTCAAGGTGATATCATACCTCAAGCTCTAACCATTTTAATGGCAGTTATATGGCGAAGCATTCCAAAATGACTCTGTACCTCCAACATGTTAAGGCTTTAGCTTCGAAATTTCAATCATTCTCTTTGGAACAGGTCCCTAGAGAAGAGAACACAGAAGCGGACGCCTTGGCCAACTTGGGTTCCACTTGCAAATCAATGTTACATACTAATATTCCATTATTTATGTTAAGTACCCGGTAATAGACCAAGTTGAGGAAACTCAAGTGGTTACTCCACCTACTGGGGCACAAGATGCTAAGCCTTCTTGGACCCAACCTGTAATTGAGTTCCTTCAACTTGGAACTATTCCACCCGATGTTAAGAATGTTAGATCTTTTAAGATTCGTACTTCAACTTTCGTTTTGATAGATAATGTGCTGTTCAAGAAGTCTTTTGCAGGACACTACTTGAGATGTGTCGATAATGAACAAGTTGAACTGGTGCTTAAAGAAATCCATGAAGGAATATGTGGGAACCATTCTGGAGGAAAGGCATTAGCGTCAAAGGCCCTCAAGACGGGATATTATTGGCCGACCATGCGTCAAGATGCCATGAGCTATGTGCAGAAGTGTGATGCCTGCCAAAGACACAACAACATCTTGCATCAACCTGCTGAGCCTCTACATCCTATAGTCTCATCTTGGCCTTTCATGCAGTGGGGGATGGATATTGTGGGCAAGTTGCCTAGAGCTCCCGGAGGCAAAGTGTTCATGTTGGCCCTAACCGATTATTTCTCAAAATGGATTGAGGCAGAAGCTTATGTACAGGTAAGGGACAAAGAGGTAATTTCATTTCTAAAGAAAAATATCATTAGCAGATTTGGTGTACCATCAGAGATTATATGTGACAACGGGTCACAATTCATAAGCAAGAAGACCAGGGATTTTTGTACCCACTGGGGCATCAAATTAATCATGTCGACACCTGTCCACCCTCAAGCCAATGGCCAAGCAGAGTCAAGCAACAAGTTGATCATCAACAACTTGAAGAAGCGCCTAGATCAAAAGAAGGGAAAGTGGGTTGAAGAATTACCACTCGTACTTTGGGCAGATAGGACCACTACGAAAGGAGCCACAGGTAGAACTCCATATTCTTTGGTGTATGGAGCAGAAGCGGTAATTCCAATCGAGGTGACAATCCCAACAGCAAGGTATGGCTTATTAACTCAAGATGAAAATAATCTCTTGCTAACACAAGATTTAGATACAATTGATGAGATCAGGGATTTAGCCAAGATAAGGATGGCAGCTTATCAGCAACGGATTGCAAGATCGTACAACAGAAATGTCAGAGTTAGAAGGTTCCAGGTTGGTGATTTAGTTTTAAGAAAAGTATTTCAAAATACGAGAGAATTGAATGCAGGTAAACTAGCTCCCAAGTGGGAAGGCCCATATCTCATCGATGCTGAAGCCGGCAAAGGTGCGTATTGGTTGTCAACCCCAAGTGGAGACAGAATCCCTAGAAGTTGGAACGCTATCCACTTGAAACTTTATTTCATGTAAGTCCAGTTATTTATAACTAGACTTCCCAGGTACGGTTTAAATTTATGCCAAGTTCAATTACACATTTTCAATTTTTCACTCTTATTAAAATTCTTACTGACTTGAGCGTCGGAGGGGCGTTAGCTATGCTAACGCCCAACCCTAACATGAATTTGTTTTGCAAGGTGCAACTTGAGCGAACGAAATGAGCCCAACATGTTGACACGCCAGTACGGCTGATACGTGTTGGGACCCAAAGTTGGAGTAGGTCTAAGCATGTTGACACGCCAGTACGGCTCCAACATGGTTGGACCTAGGAAGAAGAATTTCAACATGTTGACACGCCAGTACGGTTGATACGTGTTGAAACTCTAGCTGGAGAGGGATAGAACTTGTTGACACGCCAGGACGGCTGATACTTGTTCTGTCTCTTCAAACGGTTACCTCTATCAAAGGTACAATTTACATTGGTTAAAAGATATTCATCTTTTCTTACGAATTAAGGTTTTGACACCTTCGCCTGGGCACACGTTTTCACACTTATTCAAGTTGTAAACTATTGGTTGTAACATTTTCATGTTACCTTTGGCTTATAACATTTGCATGTTATCTAAAGAACAAACAAGTGTTTCTTAAAGACATAAAATACTTTGCTAAAAAACCGTTAAGTGTTTTCAAAAGATTTTTTTTTTGCAACTAAAGGACAAGTTGGGTAAGCCAACCAGTCCCTAAAACCCTAAAAAAGCTTGGAGTACTAGACCAACCTAGTACCCCCAAATAAATTGTCTCGGCTCTTATGAGCCATTACAAAATAAAACCTTGTTTTTTGGGACATTCCCCCCATTTGTTGTATGTACCAACAGAGGTACGACAAATAAAAGCAAAAATTGTTTTTGTTCATCCAAAATACCCAAAGTTTTAAAATGTTTTTTTCAAACTTCATGGCCTGCTGCCGCCGGTGTTATATTTTCCCCTTGATCATTCGGAACGGCCACTATGGTGCTCAGATCCTTGTTAGCATCATCAACTAGGGCTTCCAAGGCCGCGAAGTTCACTTCTTCTGCATCCGCTGGCTCCCCAATATGGTCCTCCAAAACTTTTCTTTCATCCTCCAGATTCCAGGTTGTAGCTTGTCCATTTTTATACTCTTCTATCATCTGAACTCGAGTCTCTAACAAAGTTTTGGTGGCATTAAATTTGACGTTCTCCTCCGCAACTTCAAGCTCCTTCATGTGAGCCTTGTTCTCAGCACGGATGGCTTCCACTTCTTTTCCTAAGCGTTCAAAATCCTTCTTCAAACCTTCCATTTCACCAGCATGCTTGTTTGCTTCCTTCTTCAATTTTTCTACTTCCTTAGCACTTTTTATGTCCTCTTTTTTCGACTCTACAGCTTCATGACTGAGCCTCGCCGCCTTGATCTTCAATGTATCAATGTGGGCCACAATAGGGGTCATAATTTCCTGCACAAAAGAAAACATTAATATTTTATCAAAACTCCTTGATAAAATCCAAGGTTCTTCCTTTTTTACCTTCTCAACAGAACTTGTTATAGCAGCTCTAAACATTTCTCCTAACTTTCCCATATCCATATCGCCATTTGTATCTGTGGCCTCAGCTTCCTCTAGCTTTCTCTTCTTCGCATCCCCCTTCTTCTTGGATGCAGTCACATTGGAGCTAGCCACAACAGACACAGGGGTGGGGGGCTTACTGTCCTTCCTTGCCAAGCTTTTTGTTCTGGCTGCAGCTAGCAGCTCAGCAGCACTAACAGAGTCCTTGGAGCGAGTGGCTGCAAAAAAGGATAAAGAGTTAGAACAAAATAAAGGAATTAGAACAAATTGGAGATAGGCAAAGATTTAAGGTATTTGATTAACCTGTAGACATCTGGACAGGCTCAGATAAGGTTTCTTCAAAGTTTGTTTCTCGGGCTTCTTCAGGATCAACTTCCTCATCTGGATCTGCAACAAATTGAACTGGCAGTGCCTTAAAGGTTCTCACTAATAAATCCAACTCATAAATCTTGCTCACATTCTCCTCTGTGTTGTCCTTAAAAGGAAAGAGCACATCCAATTTCGCAACTAGGCCAAAGAGAAATTTGGAGAATTAGTTAATGGATTATTGAAGAGCATCATTAGGATAAGAAAAATTGCCTATACTACCTTGGGACCTCCACTTGAAGTTGGCACCCTCATCCTTCGCCAGGGTGTTCTTCTTCGCGAAAAAGAATTTATTCTTCCACCCTCTATCGGCGGGATCAACATTGTCATTTAAGAAAGACATCCTACCAGCCCTAACCCTAAAGCCATATCTCCCTAAACCAAAACTCCTAATCTCGTTTGTAAGAGCAAAATCCTCTAAACCAATTACCAACTCTGTTTCCGCATTTAGCCTTACTAGGGTTTGAAGGCTTCTCCAACCTTGTGGCATAAGTTGGGCATAATTAAGTTTTGTAGAAGCGAAGAACTGGGTGATTAAAGTTGGGAAAGGGAATTTCAAACCAATAACGAAGGGATATTCGGGGAAACATACCCATTCAGGGGAATAACATTCCGGGGTTAGGTCAGGGTGTGTGAAAAGCTCAGTTTCGAATGCCATGGCATGATTCTTCTTGATAATTTCTAAATTGGTAACAGGGATTGTACACTTCTCTTTATCTGGGTTCTTCAACATGTTTTGGGTTAGAAAACCCGCGGGCAAACCCTCTCCACTCTCGATTAAAGCCACCGTCTTTCTCTTCCCCATTTTTACAAGCTTAAACAGAAAATCAGAGATGGAATTGAAAAGAAAATAAGAAACTCACCGTCAATCTCTACTTGATTTTCCTCTCCAACCGTCTTCCTTGGTTCTTCTTCTCGAAATTTCTGTGAAAACTACGTTTTTGAAAGGGAGAGTTGGAACAGGAGTCTATTTATTTATGGAGATTGAAGGTGGTTGAGACTATAAAACAATCATACCTTTTTGTCTTGGGAAACTACTTAAAAAAAACCGTCCCGTCGCGTCCCTTTTTTCTCTTTTAAAAAAACCGTCATTCTTTTCTTCCGTATTTGGCAAACTTTTTGAATTCTTTTGTCTCTTTCTATTCCTCATTTTAAAATTCAAAAAGTTTGGGGGCAATTGTTGGGCCCTACATTTTCAGTCAACATGTTTACAACTTGCATTAAAACAACTTGGTACTAACAACTTGAGTTGTTCTGTTTTTACAACTTGGTTTTCTACAGGTTGGGACACTGTTAAGTTATTCCTATTTTGTAGGGAACGTGCCAAAAGAAGCAAAGACTGAGTCATAGACGTTTCCTCAGCAACGAATCTTATCTTCTCCCTCAAACAGCAAATGGCGGAAATATCTCTATTGGATCAACCTCTTTTTCGAGTTTATAGGCCCATGATTCTCTTTGTAGTTAGCCGTTGTGGAGAGGTATAAAAGGGACATAACACTGTATTTTGCACACACATGATTCACTAGCTTAAGGTCTCTTTGAATACGCTCATAGTACTGTAATCCTCAAAAACTCTTAGTAAACTTTCGGTCAAGGCAGGAGCCAAATCCTCCCGGGGTTTTATGCCGGCGAACAAGTTGTTCAAGGGCTTTCCCTAGTCAACAAACATCTTGTGTCCATTTCTATTCAACTTGATAATCATTGTACCTAGATTCTTATCACTTTAGTCACTTTTCTTCTCATCGAAATTCACTTGTTGAAATTTGACCAAAACAGACGACAGCTCTCAGAGTATGGAGAATAGCATTATCATATAGGTCCATGGCTTCAGACTCACCCTTTGCCTTTGCTTCTGCGAGATCACTCTTGAGCTTAGTGACTTGGTTAGCTTGAACAAAGTTCTCGCTCCTAAGTCGCTCATTTTCAGCGGCAATCCTTAGCAGTTTGTCTTCAGGATCTTTTCTCGCCTTCTCCATCTCTTCCTTGAATTGAGTTCTCGCATCTACCTCGGTCTGCAGATCAGCATCAGTTTTGGTCTTTTAGGCTCTTAAGTCTTTGATCGTGCCATCCCGCCTAGCTACTCTCTTCTTCAAAGTTTCCCTGCCAGTACTAAGAGTTTCCACTTGGGCAATGACGAGTGTCGAAATACGTCAAAAGTAAATTCCAACTCAAACTACCTACAATTGATTTGTAGATAGGGTAAGTAGGGTCGAACCACCGAGACACGTATTTCAAAGTAGAAAATTATTGCTATGACAAAGATTTATTAAAAACGAGGGTTTTTGTTATTTTAAAACTAATGCTTTTGAAGAAATACTAAATTTGCATAGAAAATATTTTAAATAATAAAATGGAACGGAATTCCCGGAATTGGGTTCACAGTTATGCTCAAAATTCAATAATCATCAATCAAAGTACACTTGGGGTTCGTTCTTACAAAAGTATGATTGGGACACTTAGGCGGGTGATTTGCAATCAAGTATCTCCAATTAATCTATTCTCTTGGCCCGTTCATAGATTAATTAGAAACCCATTTAGAAAAGAAGAACAATAAGAACCACAATTCTTATGAATCTTTTGGCGGGGATTCAACAAATTGTCATTATCAAGCAAAGACTAATTACAATTGAGAATTTGGCGGTTCACAATTATAATTCAAGATCATTCAAGAACACATATGGCATGCAACATACATATTCTAAAATTCCATTAAAACTACTTGACAATCCCAAGTCTACAATGAAAATGATGAAAATTAAAACTTAAAGCATAAACTGTTACCTCCAATCCCAAGAATTAGGAAAATTAGCTATCCATGGAAAAAGAAGATGAACACCAAAAATAAAACGAAAAAAAAGAAAAAAAACGAAAAGATGATAAACTGATTCCTAAAGAATAGTGTATTTAAAACCAAATTGGTGTAATTATATTCCTAGGTGAGTACATGAACAGTCACCGTGGTAATAAACTCCATGAACAGTCACCGTGGCAGCATGAACAGTCACCAAGTTTCAAGCCCAAACAAACCCAAGCCCACTTCAATTCCTTCCTTCGGCCCAAATGCTTGAAACCTTCGGCCCAACTGCCCATTGGCCCTTGATGTGCTTCATTGGCCGCCACTCTGCAATCCAGCCTTGGTCATTGTATTGTGCCACTTAGTGTTCTGTTCGTCCCATAATTCACCGTCGCCTTTTTTCGCATTTTGGACATTATAAAAATTTCTGTTGCACTTTCCGACCTTGAACTTCCAAAGTGGGCATAAAATGCTTCTAATTTGCTCAATCTTTACTTGAACCCTGAAAACTAAATAAACACTAAAAACACCCGTTAAACACACACAAAACTCAAGGATTAAGCTAAGAATAAGTTCATAAAGTATTAAATGGATGAGTGTAAAACTCACTCATCAAATACCCCCAAACTTAAACATTTGCTAGTCCTCAAGCAAACACTAAAAACAAACTATAAACAATATCAAACTAAACTAACACAAAACTAAAAACAAATTACTCTACCCGATAACTAACTATGTCCCCACATTCTTGCATGTTCCACAATTGCATCAATCACAAATCACCATCAACCGCAGGATAAAACACATTTAACATACAAGTATCAATATATTTTTCCCATTAATTGTGATATCTTACTTAATCATTATAACCATACCATAAATCTCTATGCGTGAATATCATCTCTCTCTTTGTTTTCAAACAAGATCTACTTTTATAAAGCTAAGTACACCAATCATCTTTTATTTTCTTGACTTTATCTATCAAATAGCAACACTTCAAAAAAACAAATCATGAATACTCCCTCGAATTTCACAACATAACAATCACTTGAACACCCCCAAACTTGATCATTTAAGCACATTACGTTAAAATCTTCTACCATTCAAGTAGGGAACACTGTAGCAGTGAACTCCATGCCCCTAATACTAGGTAGATATTTATTACTTTATACTCCTATTTGGCAAGGAAGCATCGTCGCAGCGAACGCCTTGCCCCGAGCTACTTTAGGAATATTTATTTAAAGGTTTGAGAGTTAGCCACTTCGGTATCGAGCTTGGTACGGACCATCACGGCGGTAAAGCTCTTCCTCCATAACGTTCTCGCATACCTGAAATCTGGTTAAGCTAGAATAATCCCTAACCAATTAATCTACACGTCTGGAGGTATCACCGAGTATCATTTGAATTGCCATTGCTCTCATTCCCCTTCCATTTGATTTCACTTTAAATTTATACAAGACAACAAGGGGGGTGTCACATCACATAATTCCATACACATCTAAGGAGTACCCATATTTTGATTTTCATGATGTTGCTATTTAGTAAACAAATTCAATAAATTAAAAGATGATGGTGTACTATAAACTTGATAAAAGAGACCAAAATTATCAACAAAGAGACTATTAACAAAGCTAATTAAGAGATTTATGACACAACTATAACCTTTAAGCAATGTACCAAAATTAATCGAAAATATACCAAAACTTGCATATACATATATCACACCACACTATCCTCATTAGCGGCCACAAAATATCACATGCAATTATGGGAAACATCAAGAATGTTAACAAAACACTATACAAGAAAAGGACATAGCTAACTACTTTTTTTTTTTTCATTTTCATTTTTTCCATTTTTTTTTTAATAAAAACTAAATTAAAACTACCCTAAAAAACACTAACACAAAATATATACATTTTCCACCCCCAAACTTAATATGCACATTGTCCCTAATGTGAATAAAAAAGAAAAAAATATAAATAATAAAAAAAAATTGAAATACTTACAACGTCAATCAGAAGAGACCCGCAAAACGGGCAATGTTCTTCACCCGTGCATCCAACTTCTCCACATTTGCACACTAGCTCGAGTCCGTCCCATCTCCACAATAAAATTTTATAAATATGAAGAATTTAAGTTCAGCACAGTGACGGCAGCTTGGTGTAACAGTGGAGAAGATGGCCGGGATTTCTGCACCTTGGCCGGAATTGATGGAGGTTTGCCCGGGGATGAGGGTGACGGTTAGGGCGTTGGCCGGAGCAGAGGAATTGCGGCTGAATTGAGAGGGTATTGCCGAGGGAAATGGGAAGGGGGGTTAGTTGGAGTGATGGTGGGGGTTGCTACCTGGGACGGAGTAGATGGCTGGAGCTGTGTTTAGGGGAGCAGCTGCGGCGGAGAAAAAGGGGTAAGGCTTTGGCTGGATTTGAGAGGGGAAGAGAAGAAGGGTGAGACAAACGGCAATGGCTTGAGAATGGAACGCCACTGTGAGGGTTTTATTTGAATTTATTTTTATTTTTTTTATTGCAAATGACCCTTGTGCCCCTATCCATGGCAAGCAATTTTGATCAGGAACTTTGGTGTGCTCACACACAATTTGGCGTGGTCACACAGCCACAAATCTGAAACATTGCTGAGATATTGACGTGGTCACACAAAATTTTTGTGTGATCACGCAAAACTCCCTGTATCCTTCCTTTCCTAAGCTGAGACATTTGTGTGGTCACACAGCATTTTCGTGTGATTACGCCAAACTCCCTTAGCATCGATTTGTTACAATAAAATCTTGGGTTGCCTCCCAAGTAGCGCTTTTGTTTAAGGTCGTATAGCTAGACCGATGCCAAGGTTATCTTAACCTTCACCTTCCTTCCTTTTGCCCACTTCACCGTCTCGCGGGTCTTCACTTTCAGTTTTAGCCCCATAAATATTCCCTTTATGTCAGTAATGCTCCACCCAATTGCGGACTTATGCCGCTTCAACACATCAAGCAACTTTCTTTCCTGCAATTCTGTTAAATCCGCAGCAATAATAACGGGCAAAGAATCACTACTATCAAGAAAAGCATACTTCAAGCTAGACGGAATTTGTTTAAGTTCTAACTCGGGAGGAGAGACAATAGACGGTAAATGCTTAGGATTAAAATTACCTAAAGATTCCACATGAACCTTTTCAGTAACTTCCTCCGTAACATCCATATCAGCAAGAATGGCCCTCGCCTCATTTTTATCAAACACACCTTCCGTGACTAACTCATACACAAACTCAGACACAAGAGAGCTCTCAAAATCAGGCTCAAGTAACATCGAATTATCATAAATATCACAAAAGAGACATTCACTGACCTCATATGGCTTTTTCATGGAATCAAAAATTGAGAAGTTAACAATTTCATCCATGACTGTCAAGGAAAATAGGGACATCATTCAAATATGCAACACCAAGTTAAAACAAAAATATATACAAAATAATATTCACAATAGCAAATAATTAAATCAACTTTAAAATAACGCGTCCCCGGCAACGGCGCCAAATTTTGACGAGTGTCGAAATACGTCAAAAGTAAATTCCAACTCAAACTACCTACAATTGATTTGTAGATAGGGTAAGTAGGGTCGAACCACCGAGACACGTATTTCAAAGTAGAAAATTATTGCTATGACAAAGATTTATTAAAAACGAGGGTTTTTGTTATTTAAAAACTAATGCTTTTGAAGAAATACTAAATTTGCATAGAAAAGATTTTAAATAATAAAATGGAACGGAATTCCCGGGATTGGGTTCACAGTTATGCTCAAATTTCAATAATCATCAATCAAAGTACACTTGGGGTTCGTTCTTACAAAAGTATGATTGGGACACTTAGGCGGGTGATTTGCAATCAAGTATCTCCAATTAATCTATTCTCTTGGCCCGTTCATAGATTAATTAGAAACCCATTTAGAAAAGAAGAACAATAAGAACCACAATTCTTATGAATCTTTTGGCGGGGATTCAACAAATTGTCATTATCAAGCAAAGACTAATTACAATTGAGAATTTGGCGGTTCACAATTATAATTCAAGATCATTCAAGAACACATATGGCATGCAACATACATATTCTAAAATTCCATTAAAACTACTTGACAATCCCAAGTCTACAATGAAAAGGATGAAAATTAAAACTTAAAGCATAAACTGTTACCTCCAATCCCAAGAATTAAGAAAATTAGCTATCCATGGAAAAAGAAGATGAACACCAAAAATAAAACGAAAAAAAAGAAAAAAAATGAAAAGATGATAAACTGATTCCTAAAGAATAGTGTATTTAAAACCCAATTGGTGTAATTATATTCCTAGGTGAGTACATGAACAGTCACCGTGGTAATAAACTCCATGAACAGTCACCGTGGCAGCATGAACAGTCACCAAGTTTCAAGCCCAAACAAACCCAAGCCCAGTTCAATTCCTTCCTTCGGCCCAAATGCTTGAAACCTTCGGCCCAACTGCCCATTGGCCCTTGATGTGCTTCATTGGCCGCCACTCTGCAATCCAGCCTTGGTCATTGTTTTGTGCCACTTAGTGTTCTGTTCGTCCCATAATTTCACCGTCGCCTTTTTTCGCATTTTGGACATTATAAAAATTTCTGTTGCACTTTCCGACCTTGAACTTCCAAAGTGGGCATAAAATGCTTCTAATTTGCTCAATCTTTACTTGAACCCTGAAAACTAAATAAACACTAAAACACCCGTTAAACACACACAAAACTCAAGGATTAAGCTAAGAATAAGTTCATAAAGTATTAAATGGATGAGTGTAAAACTCACTCATCAGGCAAGGGCCTCTTCCAGATCGGACTCAAGCTCCACACACTTTTTATCCAGACCCAAGATGGTGCTGCTGATCTGCAAGGTGAAAAGCGACAATAAAGTGTTAGTAAAAATTGTGAAGGGAATAAATGAAAGTGAGAAGATTGCAGCCGGTTATTGGGTGGTTTTGGAATCTGACATATGTTACGGGAGGCAAATGGCGTGGCAGACATATTGGCTGCAGTTGCACATGTTCATAGGCAACATGTGAGGTATTCTATGGCTAGTGAGTTGCCGGGGAGGTGCTTAATGCTTTGAGATTTGATAATTTGGGTGTTTATGTGGATCGACGTTGACATGGGGCAGCTTTTCTGGCGTTTGGTGTCAGTTTTGAGGTTTTTTGCTACAGTGCACGACCATACCTTGAAATTCTGTATGGCCATGCAAAGGCTGGCACGTCCATGTGGTTTCTGTGACTCGGCCGTGCAAAATGAATTTTTTCAGTATGAAGTTTCTACAAATGTTGCTCAGTCGTGTCTTATAGGTGCTCGCCCGTGCAGATTGGCTTGCACGCCTGTGCATCTTTGGTGCCTCGGCCGTGCAACGCCTGGGGGATTTTTGAAGTTTCTACTCGGCCACGCCCGACCGTGTCTTGGCCTTGCTCGGCCGAGCTGGTCCTTGATTGGGGCTGGGCTTGGGGTGATGGCTTGCGTTGGTCCGGATTGGGCTGTTTGGGCTTCCTCTTTCAGCAATGGTGGCTTTGGAATTGGTTTTGGGTTGGTTATTATAATTTGGTTAGGGTTGCTTTCATTTTTGAAAGTATTTTGCTGATTTTGGTTTTAGAGTTGGTCTTCATTCCCGCTCATCCTTGTAATTTTAATATTTGTCATTAATAAATTTTTCAGGTGTCGTACTGGTTCGAAAAAAAAAAAAAACCTTAAACCCTAAATCATATACATATACCCCGAACCCTAAAAATATGATTTACTGATAATAACTAATAATTGACATTTTTCATCTTTTCTTAAATCATATTTCTACCCCTAAACCTTCATTTCTATATTATAATAATTAGTAAAAATAATTTATAATAATAATAATTTAAAATATAAAATAATATTATATCATACACATAAAAAAAGTTAAAATTTTTTAATATACCCAATCCCTTAAACATATATCATCTACCCATACACCAGACATCCATACCCTATACCCTATACCCTAAACCATAACTCATATCATATACCATATACCATATACCATAAATCATAACTCATATCCTATACCATATACCCATACACCAAATACTCATACTTTATATCCTAAATCATATACCCCGTATCATATACACATACCATATACTCTAAATCATAATCCATAGGAGTATACATATACCCTAAACCTTAACATATACCCTAAAACATAACCCATACCCTATATTCTAAACCATAACATATACTTTCATTTCTTTAAAAATTCATAACTTTTTTAATATAACTTTTTGTAAAAAATTTCACTACTAACTAACATCTCAAATAGTTTTAATATAGCCAAAAAAAAATTTAAAAAAATAAATGCTATTATCCTTTCCTTTTTTTCTATTATATACTTTTATTTTTTCAAAAATTCTAACTCTTTGTAAAAAATTTCACTACTAACTAACATCTCAAATAGTTTTATTTATCCAAAAAAAAATTAAAAAAAAATTAAAAAGTATATGCTATTGTCCGTCTTTTTTTTATTATATACTTTCATTTATTTAAAAATTCTTAACTTTTTTTACATAACTTTTTGTAAAAAATTTCACTACTAACTAACATCTCAAATAGTTTTATTTATCCAAAAAAAATTAAAAAAGTAAATGCTATTGTCCGTCTCATTTCTATATTATAATAATTAGTAAAAATAATTTATTATAATAATAATTTAAAATATAAAATAATATTATATCATATACCCATACACCAGACATCCATACCATATACTCTAAACCATAACTCATCCTATACCAATATCATATACTCCAAATTATAACCCATATACATATACCATAAACCTTAACATATACCCTAAAACATAACCCATACCCTATATTCTTAACCATAACATATACTTTCATTTCTTTAAAAATTCTCAATTTTTTTTATATAACTTTTTGTAAAAAAATTCACTTCTAACAAACATCTCAAATAGTTATATTTATCAAAAAAAATTAAAAAAGTAAATGCAATTGTCCTTCCCTCTTTTTTCTATTATATACTTTCATTTTTTTAAAATTCTAAATTTTTTTTTATAATTTTTTTGTAAAAAATTTAACTACTAACTAACATCTCAAATAGTTTATTTATCCAAAAAATTTAAAAAGTAAATGCTATTGTCCGTCTCTCTTTTTTCTATTATATACTTTCATTTCTTTGAAAATTCTTAACTTTTTATATAATTTTTTGTAAAAAATTTCACTACTAAATAACATCTCAAATAGTTTTATTTATACAAAAAAAATTAAAAAAATTAAAAAAGTAAATGCTATTGTCTGTCTCTCTTTTTTCTATTATATACTTTCATTTTTTTAAATATTCTTAACTTTTTTATATAACTTTTTGTAAAAAAATTCACTAATAACTAACATCTCAAATAGTTTTATTTATCCAAAAAAAATAAAAAATTAAAAAAGTAAATGCTATTGTCTTTCCCTCTTTTTTCTATTATATACTTTCATTTTTTTAAAAATTCTTAACTTTTTTTATATAACTTTTTGTAAAAAAAATAAACACTACTAACTAACATCTCAAATAGTTTTATTTATCCAAAAAAAAAAAAAAAATTAAAAAGTAAATGCTATTGTCCGTCTCTCTTTTTTCTATTACTCCCTCCGTTCCATAACAAGCGACGCAGTTACTGTTTCACACGAAAATTAAGGAAAAAGTGAAAAAATTGATGTGTTGTGAGTGTAGATAGTTGAGTAGGAGAGAGAATTAGTGGAGAGAATAGTAAATTATAATGATGTTGTGAGTATTATAATAATGTAGGAGAGAGAATGAGTGAAGAAAATAGTAAAGATTCTTTTCCATTTTAGGAAGTGTGACTTATCAGTGGGACGCTCAAAATGGCAAAGTGTGTCGCTTGTTATGGGACGGAGGGAGTATATACTTTCATTTCTTTAAAAATTCTTAACTTTTTTTATATAATTTTTTGTAAAAAAATTCACCACTAACTAATATCTCAAATAGTTTTATTTATAAAAAAAAAATTTTAAAAAATTAAAAAAGTAAATGCTATTGTCCGTCTCTCTTTTTTCTATTATATACTTTCATTTCTTTAAAAATTCTTAACTTTTTTATATAACTTTTTATAAAAAATTTCACTACTAACTAGCATCTCAAATAGTTTTATTTATCAAAAAAAATTAAAAAAAGTAAATGCTATTGTCCGTCTCTCTAAATTTCTAATAGTGAAGGATATTGTGCGCCCCTCATTTCTTTATTATACTATCATTTGTTTAGTTAATTTCTAAATTTTTATATATAACTTTTTGAAAAAAATCTTTCTTACTAAAAAACTCAAAAATATTTATCGCTATTCAAAATAAAATAAAAATACTCATAGTGAAGAATATTGTCTGTCCTACATTTATTTATAATACTATCATTTGTTTGATAAAAACATGTAATTTAATTACTGACGGATTTTATCCGTCGGTAATAATATGTAATTATTTACTGACGGATTTAATCGGTCGGTAAAAAATATTTGTCGCTAATTCGTCGCTACCCTAAAATATAAATGAGTAAGTTTTAGGGGAAATCTGTTTCTCCATAAGTTATAAAAAGCCCACTTTCATCCTTAAAAATATCGAGTTTAGACCTTAAAACATTGAGTTTAGGCCTTAAAATACCTAGAAAATAAAATAGTGAGTTTAGGCGTTAAAACAGTGAGTTTAAGCTAGAAAATAAAATAGCGAGTTTAGACCTTAAAATAGTGAGTTTAGGCTTTAAAACACCAAGTCGATATATTTAAAAACAGGATTTTTTATAACTTATGGAGAAACATGTTTCCCTCAAAATTTTCTGAATATAAATTTAATAATTATTTTAAATCATTTAGCAATGACTCAAATCCGTAGGTAAAAATATCCGTCGCTATTCCGTCATAAATTCGTCGGTAAAAAGTGTGCAAAGTTTTGACACCACAACGGTGACAGATTAGAGTCGGAATGGAATTGCATTTTCGTTACTAAATCCGTCGTTATTCTCGTCCAAATTTCGTGTTTTGTTTTCCACTCTAGGTCGTTGCTATTCTGTCTCTATTTCGTCGCTAATATCGTCGGATTTCATCCCGTCGCTAAATTCCGTCGGTATCTGCCATTTTTCTTGTAGTGCTTTTTTTAAAAAAATTGACATTTTATTTTGATTAAAAAAATAAATATTTATCTTTAGACAGTGAAGTAGTATATTTTCTTTAAAAGCTAAATGTTCTGTTTGCAAAAATAAAAATTGTGTCGGAGCATAAACCGATTGATGAATATTGGATTGAAGTTTGCTTGTGTCGCAATGCCACTAGAGCAGTTCCCAACTTTCCATAGAGCTCAGAGACAAGAAGGTTGTAGTCTGGTGGTAGGCGCTTCTCACTTGAGATCAAAGGTCTCGAGTTTGAGTCGTTAATGGGAAAAATATGAAAACATATGTTGATCCTATTTAGATTAGGAAAAAAAAAAAAAAAAACTTCCCATAGAGCTCGTTTTGAGCCCGTCAAAACAACACAAAATCTAGGGAGAAACGCGTTTCTCCATAAGTTATGGAGAAACGGGTCCCGACATGTCGCGCGACAATGAGCTAGATAGCCAGAAACCTATGAAAGTGATATCCAGAAACCTTCAAATGAATATCCGTAAAACCTTCAAAATGTTTCTCGGATATACATTTGAAGGTTCTGGATATCGAAAACCTTCAATAGCAATTTACGGATATGCCCTAACACATTTACGGATATGCACCTAACGGTTTTACGGATATGCACCTAACAGTTTCTGGATATACATTTCACATCCTTCTGGCTATCAAATACAAAGCTTCTGGATATCAACTGCAAAGCTTCTGGCTATCAAATGCAAAGCTTCTGGATATCCAGAAGCTTTTGGTCTTGGCCTTGGATTTTTTTTTTCTGGATATACATTTCACATCCTTCTGGCTATCAAATACAAAGCTTCTGGATATCAACTGCAAAGCTTCTGGCTATCAAATGCAAAGCTTCTGGATATCCAGAAGCTTTTGGTCTTGGCCTTGGATTTTTTTTTTCTGGTTATCAAATGTAAAGCTTCTGGCTATGAAAAACACGTTTCTTCATAGTTATGGAGAAACGCGTTTCTCAGCAGACGCACTCTCAAAACAATGAATTTATAAAACTTAATATAAAATGTTTTCTTAATACATGAGTATGTTTTTACATTATTTTATTATTTAGTGCTCTATATTAAATATTATAAGCTTAATATTTTTGGATGTGGTATGTATTGTATTTTTTTTTTGTTATGCTCAAAATAGTAAGATCATATATCGACAATTTATTTTATTATTTTTCTTAGTTTTTTTTTCATTGACAATAAATTTGTTAATGTAGGCAAGCATAAGGATCCGTTATTATTATTATTATTATTATTATTATTATTATTATTATTATTATTATTATTATTATTATTATTATTATTATTATTATTATTATTATTATTATTATTATTATTATTATTATTATTATTATTATTATTATTATTATTATTATGTAAAATTGCACCAAAAATCATTCAACTATTGATCAATTGTGAATTTGATACCCAAACTATTTCTTGTTTTACTATCTAGATTAAATTATTTTTTTGTTACACGGGAGGTCACTCAAACTAAACACATCCAAATTTTATCGTTAAGTTGTCATGTACAATGCACAAATTTTAAGGGAAAGTAGGAAAATCATTATATTTTAAGATAAAACAACATTTACGGGATTCAATATATGAAACTATAAAGTAAAAGGTATACTAAAACCAAATAAAAAGACTTACTCCGTTCGTACTAATTGAACCTTCACCCTTTTTTGAGGTACAAAAATTAAGAAATAATTATTTTTATTCAAAAGTAATGTGAGTGTGAAAGGGGTTGTGAGTGGAATAATTGAGTGAAATTGATAAGCGAGACCCACAATTTAAGTATGTAAGTATGATAAGTGGGGTATGTGTAATATAATCTATAATACAATACAGGAAGCAAAAAATTGCCTCTTAGCTATACATAAATAGGGGTCAGGATTAAAAGTTAGGAATTGAACCCGACGGCTGATAATCCTTTCCCCTCTCCCACGATCTCTTCTCTTCCTACCTCAACTGTCCGTCCCGAACTTCCCCTCTTTTTGCACCGGCACACGCACGTTGTATTCCAAAAGCGGACGAACCTAACCTCTCTTCCAACTTCGGCCGAATTCCCGCAAATTAAATCACCTCATAGGTCACCGCTCCTCCATTCTTACGATACAGCGCTCTGTATACTCTCGGCTCTACAACTCTATCGCCGGCGCCAGCCCCAGCCATTCAAAAACTCCCGTTGTTACTCACTTTCGCTCCACTTCTAGGTCTCAGGTCACCGGAATTGCTCCTTTAAACATAGAGGTAATACTTCACTCAAACTCTGAATTCTCCTCTTTTCAACGGACCTCAATTTCTGTTTTTGAAATTGCTGATTTTTTTTTTAATTTTGATTCTACAGCCATTCTATTTATACATGATTTTTTTTTTTGGGTGTTGAAGAGAAGTTTTTCACCATGGAAATTAGTGTTTTCACCGGTTACTCTCTTCTTGACACTTCCCTGATGATGGCAAGGTACAAAATTATTTTGTTGTTTTGTTTGGACTTGACATTTTGTCGAATAACTTATGTGCAAGTATATTTGATAAATAAATTGTGTATGATTGGACTTGACATTTTGCCCTTTTCATCCCCAGATTTTTCATGAATTTTATTTCGATCTATTTTGGTGAACTTTGAAGGCAGTGGGTTGATTTAATTACTGTCATAGCATGAAAAACACCTGATATTCAGATTAAATATGATTCTAAGATGTTGGGTAAGTTGGGCCAACAGGGAAAATTAGTGATGGTGGCGAAGAGGAAGCAAAAGGCTTTGATAAAGTATAGCAAGTCAATATAACTGCATACGAAATAACGAGGGAAGGACAGAATTGTCCACTGACTGCCTTATCTCGTGCGGAATAGCGTGTCTCGCGCAAGATAAAGGAGTTCTGCAGACCTGCAGATGGTAGTTAATTTTTTAAGCATTTATCTATCTGGACCATACTATTAGATCTTTGTTAGTTTAGGATGTGTGAGGATAAGTTTGATCTGAGTCTTAGGTTTGACCTCCGTGTCATTCTTGGAGTGTTTAGTGTAGATTGTTATGATAAGATTAGTTGCTTTATCGAATTATGAAAGTTGATAATGTTTTATTTCCTAGCATGTCAAAAGCTTATCTATTTGGATTTATGACTATTTTCCCCTTTTGCCATTTTAGGTTAATGGCGAAAAGAAGAGTGAGTGCAAGGATCCAAAACCGGAGAGGTCGACAACAGAATCAGACTAATGATGTGAGGGAAGAGGATCATGTTGAGAATGATAACCATGAGGTTTCAGCTGAGAATAGTTCTAATCATAGGGTTGAGAATACCCAAAATGCTCAGGATGGTAATCAAGCTAATGGGGGTAATGGTCAGGGAGTGCAGTAACCAGTAGCGTCGGTGGCAGAATTAGTTCCCTTGTTGCAAGCACTTACAGGATTAATCCAGCAACAGCAGGCTCAGCAGCAACAGGTTGGTGGTGTCCCACCTAGGCAGAGTAGTGATTTAGCAGAATTTAAAAAGCATACTAGCACAACCTTTAGTGGTATTGGGGGACCTATAGCAGCGGAGGATTGGGTGCAAGAAATGGAAAAGACATTTGAGGGGATGCGCTGTCGTGAGAGTATCAAAGTGTCGTGTGCCACTTTTATGTTGAAGGAGGGGGCCTATGATTGGTGGCTTATGGAGAAGCGCAAACATCAGAATGACGAGTTTTTGTTTACTTGGGAATATTACAAAGTGGCCTTTTATGAAAAGTATTTTCCTAGGAGTGAGCAAATCCAAAGAGAGAATGACTTTATCATGTTAGTACAAAAGGACAAGACAGTGTCTGAGTATGAGGCTGAGTTTGCACGTCTTGCCAAGTTTGCCCCTACTTACGTGGCAACTGAAGAAAATCGCGTGCGTAGGCTAAAGAGGGGTTAAGGCATGCGATCAAGAGGGGTGTGGTACCATTTGAGCTTAAGACATATAAGGACGTGGTAAACAAGGTGTTGCTAGTGGAAAGAGGTCTTATCGAAGTGCAGGCAGATTGGGATGACAAGCATAAAAAGAGAGACATACAAAACAGTTTTCAGGATAATAAGGATTCAGGAAGTCAGGCAAAGAAACAGGTGACACAGTGTACTGATGGCGCCAAGTGTCGTGAGTGTGGGGGTAATCATGAAACCCAACGTTGTTATAGAATCTTAAAGGCGTGTTTCAACTATGGGAAGACCGGGCATATGATTAAGGATTGCCCAGAACCACTTAAAGAGAGGTTCACAAAGGATCGTGAGTACAAGGACAAGGGTAAGGACAACAAGGATGACTCAAATTTGAAGCGTACAGGAAGAGTCTATACCATGAAAGCTAGAGATGATGAGGATGCAAAGTGGACAGTTTATTGGGCTTAAGTTAACCTCCTTGGACTTGGTTTACCTTTTTGGGCTAGGCTTAGTAAAAACCAATTATAAATATCCTTTTATAAACCTAGAAGACTCATTTGTTATTTCAAAAACCCTAGAAAGAAAATAATAGAGGGGAGGGGGCGGCAGAGAGAACTGCCGAGTAGAGAGAGAGAGAGAAAGAGAGAGAGAGAGAGAGAGAGATGGCTTAGAGAAGAAGCAGAAGGAGGAAGTGCCTCCATTGTTGTGATTGAAAGCTCAAAATAAAAGGTAAGCAACGTTCTTGTTTCGATTTTTAAGGAAGAACACCCTAGAAAACCATTCATTTTTGATTAAGATTAGGGTTTGGGTTTGTTTATTTTGGTATTAGACATGCTAGGGTTATGAAACGATGAGAGTTTGGTGTGTTTTTGGTAGATTTCCGTGTGTGTATGTGAGTCGTGTGTGTGTGTTGTGTGTGCGGCAGGTGTTTTGGTGTGTGCTGTGAGTTTGTGTGTGTATGTGTGTTCTGTGTGTGTGTATGTTCTGAAGAGTGTGTTTAATGTGTGTTGTGAGTGTGTGTGTATGTTCTCCGTATGTGTGTATATGTTCTGCGTGTGTGTGTGTGTGTGTCAACAGTCGTGTGTATGTGTGGGATTAGGGTTGGAGTGTGTGTGAGTGTGTTAGGATTTAATGTGTGTTAGTGTGTGTTAGTGTGTGCTGGAAAAGGTGTAATTAGTGTGTGTAATTGTGAATTAGAGAGTATTATTGGGGATTGAGTATAGAAAATCCTAGGGGTATTTTAGTAAAGCCTATGGTGGATTGGTTAACCTAAGAAGATGTTAAGGAAGATTAAATTATAGGTTAATAAGAAATATTAAAGAATGTTCAGGTTAGGTAATTAGGCATTATTGTACCCTAAGAAACCTTTTTGCAATGATTGTAGATTCGTGCGCGTGAAGCATTGTTGGAAGTACTAAGCAACGCTAAGGTAAGGGATTATACATCTTTAAGTTAATTGATTTCCGCTCCGTTTCATTATTTAGGCTTCCGCATATTCTTGGCGATGTACGTTTCTTTGATACGTAAAAGCTGACCTCGCGTCAGTATTTGTTTTGACTCCCTCGTTTACCGTTATTTGCTAATCTTTTGTTATTCGTTTGCTAAATCGTTCCTTTGGTTTCGTAAATACAAAATTTTATTGTTATTGTGAAAGTTCGTATTCTGTATAAAAAATGAGTTTTGATATGATATGATTTTTGTTCCATCAATGATCGCTAAGTTAGACAACCTGCTTCGGCGGGGTATATTTGATATTTTGGCCTTCGGGCAAACTTAGTACACCGCTTCAAATTAGTGGTGGGGTGTTCCGGATACACTGTTTAGGACTCTGCGGAGTCATTTTGTTCCCTTTATGGGATTTTGGTTTGATAAGGTCAGTGGATCACTTATGTGATCATGATGTCTGTGAGTAATTTGATTACCTACGACTGGTATGGGACAGTTGTAGATAATTAGATTACTCAAGTTAGTTTTGTTCAGCTTATCAGTCCTTGGTTTAGTTAATTAAAACTGGTATGGGACGATTTTAATTAAGTAAATCATTCGAGTCAATTTGAATCGATTTCGTCATCATTTGAAACTCCAAAATATTTGTCAACTTAGTTTGTGAAACCGTTGAGATTTTGAAAGACATTTGGTTTGAGATTTGGTAAAATTTCAAATTTATGTTCTGTTATGTCTTCGATTGTTATTTGAAATTTGTATCGTTTGATATTCCTTCAGGTCAACTCCTCCTTAGTAACCGGAGGGGTTATATATGAACTTACTGGGGATTGTTCGCTCACCCTTTCATCTTCTTTTCTTCCAGATTTCAAATAGAAAGAATGTGAAACGGTTCGGGAGCACTTCATAAGGAGTCCAAGGATCGTTTTAGTTTATTTCATTTTAGACTTTTCAGTTAGTTATTGCAGTTATTTGAGAGTTTGTAAGACTTTAAAGATTTTGTTGAACTAGTGGATTGTACTAGCCGTTGAAATTGTTACCGTTATCCGCATTTAAGTTATATTCAAATTGTGGTTAGAGTTTGAATTATGGTTTTAGTAGCCGTTGGAGGTTATTTTAATATCAATTAAGTACTATTATTGTTGTGGAAATTTGGGGTCGTTACAGTTGGTATCAAAGCCTGGTTACCCTATCCAGTACTGCTGAATACGTTGCCAAAGCCAATGGAGTAATCCTATACCTGATTTGATCACTCAGCCCTGCCTCGAATTTCCTTGCTTTCTGCTCTTCGGTATCGAAGAACCTTGGAGCAAATTCCATTAGATCAGTAAACTTCTCACCATATTCTGCCACGGTCTTGCTTCCTTGCACTAGTGTTAAAAACTCTGCCACTTTAGCGTTCCTCACACTGGCAGGATAGTACTTTTCGTTAAACATATTCTTGAATGTAGTCCAAGTAATTGCCGCATCACCGCGAGCCATAGCAGCTCGTTTTTCTGCCTTCCACCACGACTGAGCTTTTCCCCTTAGCATAAAAGTCGCGAATACCACTTTTTGTTCCTCCGTGCAAGTCAATGTCTCAAAAATTCTTTCTGTATTATATTTTTTATTTTGGTAAATTTTTATTTTCAAAAGATAATACTTTTTAAAATTTAATTTATAATATTTAATTTTTAAACTTTATTTTTATAATATTTATTTTTTACTGACTTAGGGTTTGTGTCGGATCAAAATACGTGAATTGATCCTGATTTGATAATTTGGGTCATAATATTATTAATATGGGAAGGTAAGGACGGTTACGGGGAGGTGGACGGTTATGGGAAGTTGGAAGTTACAGGCGGTTAAGGGGGTTGGAGAATTTGGGTCGTCTGATCAAAATTCTGACTTTCAATCTCAGCCACCACTTATAGGGGGCTAAGAGGCGGTTAAAACCTTCATGTATTGTATCCGACGGCTGATATTCCTTTCCCCTCTCCCACGATCAATTCTCTCCCTACCTCAACTGTCCGTCCCTAACTTCCCCTCTTTTTGCACCGGCGCACGCACATAGTATTCCAAAAGCGGACGAACCTAACCTCTCTTCCAACTCCGGCCGAATTCCGGCCGATGAAATCACCTCATAGGTCACCGCTTCTCCATTCTTACGATACAACGCTCTGTATACTCTCGGCTCTACAACTCTATCGCCGGCGCCAGCCCCAGCCATTCAAAAACTCCCGTTGTTACTCACTTTCGCTCCACTTCTAGGTCTCAGGTCACCGGAATTGCTCCTTTAAACATAGAGGTAATACTTCACTCTAACTCTGAATTCTCCTCTTTTCTACGGACTTCAATTTCTGTTTTTGAAATTGCTGAATTTTTTTAATTTTGATTCTACAACCATTCTATTTATGCATGAATTTTTTTTTTTTTTTGGGGTGTTGAAGAGAAGTTTTTCACCATGGAAATTAGTGTTTTCACCGGTTACTCTCTTCTTGACACTTCCCTGATGATGGCAAGGTACAAAATTATTTTGTTGTTTTGTTTGGACTTGACATTTTGTCGAATAACTTATGTGGAAGTATATTTGATAAATAAATTGTGCATGATTGGACTTGAAATTTTGCCCTTTTCATCACCAAATTTTTCATGAATTTTATTTCGAACTATTTTGGTGAACTTTGAAGGCAGTGGGTTGATTTAATTACTGTCATAGCATGAAAAACACCGGTAATTCAGATTAAATATGATTCAAAGATGTTGGGTAAGTTAGGCCAACAGGGAAAATTAGTGATGGTGGCGAAGAGGAATCAAAAGGCTTTGATAAAGTATAGCAAGTCAATATGATTATTTGTGAGCATGGATGGTCCCAGAGATGGAAAAAGGTTAGGACCAATGGTTTTTGGAGAATGCTAAGGTTTTCGAGGAAATATGTGGATATCTAGAGGATCATGAGGTGAAGTGGGCTCACTTAGGGTGAAAAGCAATGGGATTGTGGGCAAATTTCTTTATAGGTATTGAGATCTTGGGTGTAGATAGAAAAGAGAAAGGGATTTAGGGTTGTTTTACTGCATATGGGGATGGTTATATTTCCTTTTTTATTTGTAAAGAAAAGGAGGCTAAAGTTGGGTCACTTTTTATGTCACTCTCATCGCATCGCAGGCAAATTGGTTTTGCAAGTTATTTATGAAAATTGATGATTACAGACATGTTCCAAAACCACCCTTTTGGTCCATGAATCTCTTTAACCCATCTTCCCTTCAAAACAAAACTACGTTCTAGAACTATTAGTTTTACTAAATGTTTATGTTTTACATTCCTTTTCACAATAATGATGATGGGGTAAAAAGCATGGGTCAATTTTACTAAATGTTTGTGTTTTTCATTAATTTTATCTATAATTGTGTTTGGTTTCTGTTAATGTCTTTAACTTTTCAATGCTAACTAACTCAATTCTGGTGATGCTAGCACATAGCATGAACTAATTTCGTGACTATCAGGAGTTAGCAACATTGAAGCTCAATTCTGGTGAGATTTACTTGAAACCACGCTATTTCACTTGAATAAGTGAGGACCCCACTAAAATGGCTTCTTGAAAGATCTAGATTACATAGTTTTCTTGGTGCTTAAGTGAAAGTGAGTGAACCATAAACAACTTGCTAGGCGAAACGATTGTAATGAGGAGTTATAAGTTGTACTTTAAACAAACAATCTTGATCTCATCATCTTTGTCGAATATGCTCACACATTGATATGGTTACTCTCTGTGTATAGACACAAATCACTTAGTTTCTGGAGTCTTAAATTCTCTAGCCCAATTCATATTTTTATGTTGTTAGTCTGAAATTGGTGGCCTTTCTCGCTTATTAGATGAAGTAGTTTTGTTTAACTGGTTGGAAACATACTTATGTATTGATACCACTTTTCATTTCGGTTTTACTTTTGACTTTTGTATGCTATCGACACTATTTTCTTGATAATTGTTTGTGGACTATCTATCTTGTTCTTTACTTTCAATCTAGATAGATTTGTGTTTGGTGGATTATGAGTCTTTCATTTTTTTTATTTGTTGTCAGGAAACTAATAGTCATATTTCAATGTGGGCATTGCTTACAATGAAGTTACAGTGAGCCAACTTCCTGAGAAGAACAAGGTGAGCAACTTTTTATTTCGTCTGCAAGTCAATTGGAATTTCTTTCTTTGCACTTTTTAGTATGGGATTTGAGTTTAATTTGTGCCTGTAACGACCCCAACCCTAGGCACAAATTTTGATTATTATATTATATGCTTTTAATATTTATGTTAGCTTTATGTGTTCAATCATGTCTTTAAATTCTTAAATTAAGATAAATTGGGTGAGTAGTAAGATTAGAATCTTTTGAGAATTTATTGGATATTAAATAAAGAAATTGGGGAAATAATAAAAATGGAAAAATGATAAATAGTACAAGAAGGTAAATGGGTAGGATGAATTATTTGAGTAAAGGTTAGTTTTAAATTTTAAAAAGGGAAGCCTTAGTTTAATTTTTGTGGGAGGGGGGCCAAATTGTCATACTTCCTCCTAAAGCCAAGTGTCCCTCCTCTTGCTCCCTCCTTGGCCGGTCCCCCCCCCCTCTCCATTATCCTCCTTACATTCCTTCCTTCTCCTTCATTCTTCCTTCTTCATCCTAGAGAAAGTTAGAGAACCTCCATTGAAGCCCTCCTCCCAAGCTTGAATCCAAGGCATTCTTCCACCATTTTCAAGTCTAAGGATAGTTTTGAAGTTGGATCATCTTGGGAAATTCATCTAGCTAGAAAGATCAACCTCCCATTGCAAATCCCAAGGTGAGTTATTATGACTTCCTTTCTTTGTATGCTCATCAATGATTTGATGTTGTGATTGTTATTGTAATGGTTGTTAATGCTTTAGAAACCTTCTTGAAGGTTGAAGAATTGACGTATGAAATGGGTGGAGTTAAATTAGGAGATTTAGCTTGAAATGAGATAATGAAATGGTTGGGAACTTTAAAGAGTTGAGTGCTTGGTTAATGATATAGAAAGAGGTTAATGTTCTTGGAAGATGATCTAGGATGTAATAAATGGATGGAATTTGAAATTGTTGAAGTTAGGGTTCAATGAAGATGAGTTAAAAGGGTTGAAATGGGTAGAAATAGTAGTGATAAATAATCTAGGGTTACTTGGTTTTGGAGTTTATATGTTGTTTGGGATTTGGTGAAATGAAGGTGTTCTTGGGTGTTCTTGAATAATCAATGGTAGAGGGAAGGAAGAACTAGGGTTAAAGGGGTTAAAAACCTAAGTTTGGCCGGGCAGAGGCTTGGGCGGTCGCCCAAGGGGGCTGAGCGGCCGCCCATGCCGGCGTAAACTCTCATTTCCTTGAAAACCCTCTTGGGCGGTCGCCCAAGAGGTTTGGGCGGTCGCCCAAGACCCCAGAAATCCTAACTTCAATTTCCGAACCGAATTCGTTTAGCAATCTTGTGATGGTCATAACTTAATCATATTAAATCGGAATTGGATGGTTCTTGGGTCTAAATTGGGTGTTTTTCTGAGTACTTTCTGAATATGATGGTTTCATAGCTAAAGAAGTTATCCTTATGTCCCAAAAATCTGATTTGGTTACAGCAGGTAGTATTGTACGTTAGAAGTTGAGTGGGAATTGAATAAATCATAGTTAATTCATACGGACTCGAAATTGGATGGTTCAAGAGTCCAAATTGAGTATTTTTAGGTGATCTCTCAAATGGAATTGGTTTTATAAACTAAATATGCAATGATCATTTCCAGATATTCTATTTTACCATGTGGCTATATTGTTTATCCCCTTTGTGGATTATTTGGCAAGTGTTATGTGGCTCCCCAAGTGTGGAATATTTGACAAGTTGTTATGTTATCCCAATGTGTGGATATGTTTACCATGTAGTTGTGTGGTTATTCCATTTGTGAATTTATTTGTTATCATTCATATTTGTTGATGATGCTATGCATAGTGTATTACTTAAATGTTGCATTATGGCATTGATTGGCATGAGTATACATTACCATGTTGTTATATTACTATCCCGGTTTGTGGATTTATCTCAAGTATCTATCATGTGCTTGAGCGTGTTTATGTTCGGGTGGGTATGATGGATGCCAATCAATTATGGATTTGTTCTATAAGTGATTGAAGGTACATCATATCGGTGACCCTTCCCCACTCTGTGGCCACGGGGGTGGGGGCTCAGAATGCATAACTTGTATTGACCCAAAAAGCTTTACAGATCATTGCGATAGTTGTAAGGAGGGACGATATTATTTTGGGATATTCTAATATAGGTATCCTTTCTTATATGGATGGTCCTGGGGTATGAGTCCTATAAGAGGTGAATGTGTCGGAGGCAATTCACCAAAGAGTGGAGTTTTACTCCCACGTTGTACGACTTATTGTTCAGACGGGAAAAGGTAAAATGAGGTAACGTAAGGTGTTTACCGCTTTCATAATGTGTTAAGTGTTACCATGCTACGTGTTGCATCTTGTATGGCATCTTGCTGCATTCATAATAGCTCATTGAGATTTATTCTCACCCCTCTCCCTTTACTGTTTTAGATTCCGAGACGGTGGACCGACCGAGTAAGAGCGGAAAGGAGTTAGAAGTGGTATTTTGGGAATTGTCGGGTTATGTTTAGATTGGGTAAAAAGGGTTGGTTAGCATAATTCCTTTAAAAGGTTGTATTCATAAACTTTAAATTCCATATTATATTCGATACCTTTTGTAACTAAAACAGTTTATTATTTTCATGGTTGGTCAACTTTTCATTCAATGTGGAAGGAGTAGAATTATTTTGAAATGGTTGTGTTTATGTTGGAAGTTAAATCAAAGTTTTTAAAGTATTAGGAGTTTTGGGTTAGTTTGAGGACGCTCCAGCTCGGGACACGTGTAGGTTCCGGGTCGGGGTCCTCACAGTTGGTATCAGAGCTCGGTTAGAGTTCTCGGGTAGAGTCTAGCTGAGTGAGAGTGTGTGATAACTGACGTCGAGAGCTTAATGCAGGAATTTGTTCAAAGACAGAAAATGATATTGACCAACCAAGGAATCAAGGAAAGGTGAGTTTTGGAAAGATAGATTTCCCCACCATCATTTGAGGTATTTTACCTGTCTCAGGAGTTAGGATTCATACTTTCATAAATCTTCGTTCATTCGTTCTCTTGTGGCATTACATTTCATCTTTTATTTGCATAATTGGCCTAAGAGTTGCCTTATGTGTTGGAGGTTCTACTCCGATGGGGTCGTACCTCGAATCATCCTTAATTATCTTGGTAATTGTGATTAAGTGGGCATGTATTACCGGTGGATTTGGTCGAGTACCTATCCGTGAATCATTGTTATGTTAACCTGAATTATTTGAATAGTTGTTGGTTTGAGGAGGACTGTCTCATGAAGCGAGTCTCCTTATCTACGTTTGATTACCTCTGTGTGTAATTGAGTCGGGTAAATTATTAATTGATATTATGTCACATACGCGTAATTGTCTAAAGTATGGCCTAATTAAGAGAGATTTATGGTTGTGTACTTGTGTGAGTAATTTTGCGTTGGTGTCTCGTGGGGAGACTAGATATATGAAGACTAGTATTGAAAGTGATAGTCTAAGTGAGATTATATGAGTTATAAATTATCGCGAGTAAGAGATCTTATGGAACTAATATATCTTTGCCTTAGGTGCTATAAGTATTCTCTAAGGAGAGATTGATTGAATTCTTGCTACTAAATTAAATAGGAAATCAGATATTTTTGTAAGTAATATCACCCTATAAGTTGACTAAGTGGTGTTTTTCAAGTGAGTTTCCAAAATTGGTTTTCATCAGGTATCATACCAGGGTATTGAAGCTGAATGGAGATAAGTCACTATTTCGGTATTCGGATCCCTAGATAGAGTATACAAATTTGGATGATGGAATCGATGATTCAACTTAAGAAATTAATTGATAAAGAAGATAACTAGCTTAGCGATTCTCAGTAAGGATAAATTGTTACTGTAATCAGAAAAGATGATACTTGGTGGTTAATCAAAGGGTTATAGAGATCTTAAATAGGTAACTGTGAAGAATAAGTATTCGTTATCACTTGTTGATGATTTGTATGACTGATTTTAGAAACTAGTAGGATACTCAATGGTTATTAGTTAAATTTTTCGGAGTGTTACAATTACAGTGAAAATTTGCTTAAAGGATGTACTTAAGATAACATTTATATATAGTATGACCGTTTTGATTTGTGGATTGTGTATTAGTGATGGAGCGGTAAATAGGGAAAATGCAAAGAAGTATAATAGATACAGTTATTGGTGACTTAAAGGATCAACTTCAGGAATTGGTGAAAAATGCATATGGTTTGTTTTGAGAGATGATTATCATTAGTTGAGGAAATAAAATGAGGATAAATCTTATTGGAAGACAGGATACTTTAGGATGATTATACCCTATAGACCGACTTAGTTGCGTGACTCATATGAGAAATTAGTGTGATGTTTGGTAGGTATGGGCGTTATGTGAATTTTGAGTTGTTGATGGTTATCGAGAGGTAAGTTAGTTACAGTACTATTGAGGTGTAATCGCAATTTGAGGATGATTTACCTAGTTTATAATCTTAATGATTGTTTTAGTGTTATTTATCGGGATAGTATTAGTATTGCAAGATTTTGTTTTCTTATAAAGGATTTAACTAAGTATAAATATTATGAGTGGTGGCTATACTATAAATAGAGGTCGAACAAGAAAATCATGTTAAAAAAAAAAAAATTGTTTTAAATGTGTTTTAGAACTTGGGATTTTATATCGGACATCTGTGTGAGTATTTGTGCCCTTCGGGGATAGTATGATTTAATAAGGTCAGTAAATCGTTTTTGTGTAAATTAAAATCTGTGAAGTAATTTGACTATCTACCGCTGGTATGGGACGGTTGTAGATAATTAAATCACTCGAGTTATTTTTGTTAGCTTATCAATCCTTTGAAATTTCTGAGTGGTTTAGTTAATTAAAGAAGTAAACCATTCGGGTCTCTTTGGATCTCTTCTTATGTTATCATTTGAAATTCTGAAAAATGTTGTAAATTTTCGAAAGACATGTTACTTTAAAGTTATAGTTCGTACAGAAGCAAGTAAAAAGGGCAATCTAGTTTCCCTATAATGATTAACTGTATTCAAGTGTTGGTCCAAGAAATGATTTGATAAATGTGGGGTTATTATTGTGTCGGTCACAATAGACTCGGTTTTGTTTTGGAGTTGGATCGGCTCCGTTGAGGGCGGCCAACCATCTGATTTGAATATTGATCTGTCTCTAGACCTGAAAATAAGTGGAACATTGAATTGTGTTATATAGTCGCATCAAAGGTCCCGTTTATAGAAATCATGATCTTATTAGCATGTTCATATTTATTATTTCATGGGCAGTTATTTAATGTTTATATCATGAGATATTTATTGATAAAGTCCTCATATATGTTAGGAGATAGTTTGGTTGTATAAACCCCATAGTATTAGAGGGATTGGATAGACATCATTGGGTAGATCCTACTGGAATGTAGGAATGCTATTGAGTTTAACTTTGTGAAAAATTGTGGAATCATTAATTATTATTGAGGATATGCTACGGGCATGAACAATGGATGTTAGTAGTCGATAGTACGTATGGTTACCAGTGGTTGAGTGAGTATAATGGTAGTTATCATGCTAACATTAAGATAAAACCGTATGAGGCGTTGTTAGGGAAGAAAATATCGATCTCTAATTTGTTGGGTTGAGATTAGAGAAGCAAGGCCTAAGGTAGATTGGCGCCAAAGTTTTGTTAATCCATTTGAAGTTTTAGAAAGGGTTGGTGATTTTGCTTATAGACTGACTTGGAGCAGCTTATAGAGTAATTGAAGTTTTAAATGTAATATCGTAATGTATTGGGTAACATAAGGTGTAACACTTTTCATTTAATATACTTTCTTTGAGGTCGTGAAAATTCGGGTTAGCGATAATGGTATGGTATTCTCGGAGTATCAAGTTGTTATATCACATTATTAATGGAATTAGAATCTTGGAAAGAATCATAGCATTGATGAGACTAATTGGGAATTGAAGTCTTAGAGTATTTAAGTTGTGAAAATGTATAGTAGAATCATGCCTTTGAGAAGTCTAATTGAAAATATTGAGTTAGAATGTGTGAAAGGTAGCCTTCGCTATTTGATCATTAGGGTAGCGACAGTCAAATTCGGGACGAATTTTCCTTAAGGGGAGTGAGTGTAACGACCCCAACCCTAGGCACAAATTTTGATTATTATATTATATGCTTTTAATATTTATGTTAGCTTTATGTGTTCAATCATGTCTTTAAATTCTTAAATTAAGATAAATTGGGTGAGTAGTAAGATTAGAATCTTTTGAGAATTTATTGGATATTAAATAAAGAAATTGGGGAAATAATAAAAATGGAAAAATGATAAATAGTACAAGAAGGTAAATGGGTAGGATGAATTATTTGAGTAAAGGTTAGTTTTAAATTTTAAAAAGGAAGCCTTAGTTTAAATTTTGTGGGAGGGGGGCCAAATTGTCATACTTCCTCCTAAAAGCCAAGTGTCCCTCCTCTTGCTCCCTCCTTGGCCGGTCCCCCCCCCCTCTCCATTATCCTCCTTACATTCCTTCCTTCTCCTTCATTCTTCCTTCTTCATCCTAGAGAAAGTTAGAGAACCTCCATTGAAGCCCTCCTCCCAAGCTTGAATCCAAGGCATTCTTCCACCATTTTCAAGTCTAAGGATAGTTTTGAAGTTGGATCATCTTGGGAAATTCATCTAGCTAGAAAGATCAACCTCCCATTGCAAATCCCAAGGTGAGTTATTATGACTTCCTTTCTTTGTATGCTCATCAATGATTTGATGTTGTGATTGTTATTGTAATGGTTGTTAATGCTTTAGAAACCTTCTTGAAGGTTGAAGAATTGACGTATGAAATGGGTGGAGTTAAATTAGGAGATTTAGCTTGAAATGAGATAATGAAATGGTTGGGAACTTTAAAGAGTTGAGTGCTTGGTTAATGATATAGAAAGAGGTTAATGTTCTTGGAAGATGATCTAGGATGTAATAAATGGATGGAATTTGAAATTGTTGAAGTTAGGGTTCAATGAAGATGAGTTAAAAGGGTTGAAATGGGTAGAAATAGTAGTGATAAATAATCTAGGGTTACTTGGTTTTGGAGTTTATATGTTGTTTGGGATTTGGTGAAATGAAGGTGTTCTTGGGTGTTCTTGAATAATCAATGGTAGAGGGAAGGAAGAACTAGGGTTAAAGGGGTTAAAAACCTAAGTTTGGGCTGGCAGGAGGCTTGGGCGGTCGCCCAAGGGGGGCCGAGCGGCCGCCCATGCCGGCGAAACTCTCATTTCCTTGAAAACCCTCTTAGGCGGTCGCCCAAGAGGTTTGGGCGGTCGCCCAAGACCCCAGAAATCCTAACTTCAATTCGAACCAGAATTCGTTTAGCAATCTTGTGATGGTCATAACTTAATCATATTAAATCGGAATTGGATGGTTCTTGGGTCTAAATTGGGTGTTTTTCTGAGTACTTTCTGAATATGATAGTTTCATAGCTAAAGAAGTTATCCTTATGTCCCAAAAATCTGATTTGGTTACAGCAGGTAGTATTGTACGTTAGAAGTTGAGTGGGAATTGAATAAATCATAGTTAATTCATACGGACTCGAAATTGGATGGTTCAAGAGTCCAAATTGAGTATTTTTAGGTGATCTCTCAAATGGAATTGGTTTTATAAACTAAATATGCAATGATCATTTCCAGATATTCTATTTTACCATGTGGCTATATTGTTTATCCCCTTTGTGGATTATTTGGCAAGTGTTATGTGGCTCCCCAAGTGTGGAATATTTGACAAGTTGTTATGTTATCCCAATGTGTGGATATGTTTACCATGTAGTTGTGTGGTTATTCCATTTGTGAATTTATTTGTTATCATTCATATTTGTTGATGATGCTATGCATAGTGTATTACTTAAATGTTGCATTATGGCATTGATTGGCATGAGTATACATTACCATGTTGTTATATTACTATCCCGGTTTGTGGATTTATCTCAAGTATCTATCATGTGCTTGAGCGTGTTTATGTTCGGGTGGGTATGATGGATGCCAATCAATTATGGATTTGTTCTATAAGTGATTGAAGGTACATCATATCGGTGACCCTTCCCCACTCTGTGGCCACGGGGTGGGGCTGTAACGGCTGTATTGACCCAAAAAGCTTTACAGATCTGTTGCGATAGTTGTAAGGAGGGACGATATTGTTTTTGGATATTCTAATATAGGTATCCTTTCTTATATGGATGGTCTGGGGGTATGAGTCCTATAAGAGGTGAATGTGCTGGAGGCAATTCACCAAAGAGTGGAGTTTTACTCCCACGTTGTACGACTTATTGTTCAGACGGGAAAAGGTAAAATGAGGTAACGTAAGGTGTTTACCGCTTTCATAATGTGTTAAGTGTTACCATGCTACGTGTTGCATCTTGTATGGCATCTTGCTGCATTCATAATAGCTCATTGAGATTTATTCTCACCCCTCTCCCTTTACTGTTTTAGATTCCGAGACAGGTGGACCGACCGAGTAAGAGCGGAAAGGAGTTAGAAGTGGTATTTTGGGAATTGTCGGGTTATGTTTAGATTGGGTAAAAAGGGTTGGTTAGCATAATTCCTTTAAAAGGTTGTATTCATAAACTTTAAATTCCATATTATATTCGATACCTTTTGTAACTAAAACAGTTTATTATTTTCATGGTTGGTCAACTTTTCATTCAATGTGGAAGGAGTAGAATTATTTTGAAATGGTTGTGTTTATGTTGGAAGTTAAATCAAAGTTTTTAAAGTATTAGGAGTTTTGGGTTAGTTTGAGGACGCTCCAGCTCGGGACACGTGTAGGTTCCGGGTCGGGGTCCTCACAGTTGGTATCAGAGCTCGGTTAGAGTTCTCGGGTAGAGTCTAGCTGAGTGAGAGTGTGTGATAACTGACGTCGAGAGCTTAATGCAGGAATTTGTTCAAAGACAGAAAATGATATTGACCAACCAAGGAATCAAGGAAAGGTGAGTTTTGGAAAGATAGATTTCCCCACCATCATTTGAGGTATTTTACCTGTCTCAGGAGTTAGGATTCATACTTTCATAAATCTTCGTTCATTCGTTCTCTTGTGGCATTACATTTCATCTTTTATTTGCATAATTGGCCTAAGAGTTGCCTTATGTGTTGGAGGTTCTACTCCGATGGGGTCGTACCTCGAATCATCCTTAATTATCTTGGTAATTGTGATTAAGTGGGCATGTATTACCGGTGGATTTGGTCGAGTACCTATCCGTGAATCATTGTTATGTTAACCTGAATTATTTGAATAGTTGTTGGTTTGAGGAGGACTGTCTCATGAAGCGAGTCTCCTTATCTACGTTTGATTACCTCTGTGTGTAATTGAGTCGGGTAAATTATTAATTGATATTATGTCACATACGCGTAATTGTCTAAAGTATGGCCTAATTAAGAGAGATTTATGGTTGTGTACTTGTGTGAGTAATTTTGCGTTGGTGTCTCGTGGGGAGACTAGATATATGAAGACTAGTATTGAAAGTGATAGTCTAAGTGAGATTATATGAGTTATAAATTATCGCGAGTAAGAGATCTTATGGAACTAATATATCTTTGCCTTAGGTGCTATAAGTATTCTCTAAGGAGAGATTGATTGAATTCTTGCTACTAAATTAAATAGGAAATCAGATATTTTTGTAAGTAATATCACCCTATAAGTTGACTAAGTGGTGTTTTTCAAGTGAGTTTCCAAAATTGGTTTTCATCAGGTATCATACCAGGGTATTGAAGCTGAATGGAGATAAGTCACTATTTCGGTATTCGGATCCCTAGATAGAGTATACAAATTTGGATGATGGAATCGATGATTCAACTTAAGAAATTAATTGATAAAGAAGATAACTAGCTTAGCGATTCTCAGTAAGGATAAATTGTTACTGTAATCAGAAAAGATGATACTTGGTGGTTAATCAAAGGGTTATAGAGATCTTAAATAGGTAACTGTGAAGAATAAGTATTCGTTATCACTTGTTGATGATTTGTATGACCGATTTTAGAAACTAGTAGGATACTCAATGGTTATTAGTTAAATTTTCTGAGTGTTACAATTACGGTGAAAATTTGCTTAAAGGATGTACTTAAGATAACATTTATATATAGTATGACCGTTTTGATTTGTGGATTGTGTATTAGTGATGGAGCGGTAAATAGGGAAAATGCAAAGAAGTATAATAGATACAGTTATTGGTGACTTAAAGGATCAACTTCAGGAATTGGTGAAAAATGCATATGGTTTGTTTTGAGAGATGATTATCATTAGTTGAGGAAATAAAATGAGGATAAATCTTATTGGAAGACAGGATACTTTAGGATGATCATACCCTATAGACCGACTTAGTTGCGTGACTCATATGAGAAATTAGTGTGATGTTTGGTAGGTATGGGCGTTATGTGCATTTTGAGTTGTTGATGGTTATCGAGAGGTAAGTTGAGTTACGTACTATTGAGGTGTAATCGCAATTTGAGGATGATTTACCTAGTTTATAATCTTAATGATTGTTTTAGTGTTATTTATCGGGATAGTATTAGTATTGCAAGATTTTGTTTTCTTATAAAGGATTTAACTAAGTATAAATATTATGAGTGGTGGCTATACTATAAATAGAGGTCGAACAAGAAAATCATGTTAAAAAAAAAAAAAAAATTGTTTTAAATGTGTTTTAGAACTTGGGATTTTATATCGGACATCTGTGTGAGTATTTGTGCCCTTCGGGGATAGTATGATTTAATAAGGTCAGTAAATCGTTTTTGTGTAAATTAAAATCTGTGAAGTAATTTGACTATCTACCGCTGGTATGGGACGGTTGTAGATAATTAAATCACTCGAGTTATTTTTGTTAGCTTATCAATCCTTTGAAATTTCTGAGTGGTTTAGTTAATTAAAGAAGTAAACCATTCGGGTCTCTTTGGATCTCTTCTTATGTTATCATTTGAAATTCTGAAAAATGTTGTAAATTTTCGAAAGACATGTTACTTTAAAGTTATAGTTCGTACAGAAGCAAGTAAAAAGGGCAATCTAGTTTCCTATAATGATTAACTGTATTCAAGTGTTTGTCCAAGAAATGATTTGATAAATGTGGGGTTATTATTGTGTCGGTCACAATAGACTCGGTTTTGTTTTGGAGTTGGATCGGCTCCGTTGAGGGCGGCCAACCATCTGATTTGAATATTGATCTGTCTCTAGACCTGAAAATAAGTGGAACATTGAATTGTGTTATATAGTCGACCAGTGTCCCGTTTATAGAAATCATGATCTTATTAGCATGTTCATATTTATTATTTCATGGGCAGTTATTTAATGTTTATATCATGAGATATTTATTGATAAAGTCCTCATATATGTTAGGAGATAGTTTGGTTGTATAAACCCCATAGTATTAGAGGGATTGGATAGACATCATTGGGTAGATCCTCTTTGGAATGTAGGAATGCTATTGAGTTTAACTTTGTGAAAAATTGTGGAATCATTAATTATTATTGAGGATATGCTACGGGCATGAACAATGGATGTTAGTAGTCGATAGTACGTATGGTTACCAGTGGTTGAGTGAGTATAATGGTAGTTATCATGCTAACATTAAGATAAAACCGTATTTATGAGGCGTTGTTAGGGAAGAAAATATCGATCTCTAATTTGTTGGGTTGAGATTAGAGAAGCAAGGCCTAAGGTAGATTGGCGCCAAAGTTTTGTTAATCCATTTGAAGTTTTAGAAAGGGTTGGTGATTTTGCTTATAGACTGACTTGGAGCAGCTTATAGAGTAATTGAAGTTTTAAATGTAATATCGTAATGTATTGGGTAACATAAGGTGTAACACTTTTCATTTAATATACTTTCTTTGAGGTCGTGAAAATTCGGGTTAGCGATAATGGTATGGTATTCTCGGAGTATCATGTTGTTATATCACATTATTAATGGAATTAGAATCTTGGAAAGAATCATAGCATTGATGAGACTAATTGGGAATTGAAGTCTTAGAGTATTTAAGTTGTGAAAATGTATAGTAGAATCATGCCTTTGAGAAGTCTAATTGAAAATATTGAGTTAGAATGTGTGAAAGGTAGCCTTCGCTATTTGATCATTAGGGTAAGCGACAGTCAAATTCGGGACGAATTTTCCTTAAGGGGGAGTGAGTGTAACGACCCCAACCCTAGGCACAAATTTTGATTATTATATTATATGCTTTTAATATTTATGTTAGCTTTATGTGTTCAATCATGTCTTTAAATTCTTAAATTAAGATAAATTGGGTGAGTAGTAAGATTAGAATCTTTTGAGAATTTATTGGATATTAAATAAAGAAATTGGGGAAATAATAAAAATGGAAAAATGATAAATAGTACAAGAAGGTAAATGGGTAGGATGAATTATTTGAGTAAAGGTTAGTTTTAAATTTTAAAAAGGGAAGCCTTAGTTTAAATTTTGTGGGAGGGGGCCAAATTGTCATACTTCCTCCTAAAGCCAAGTGTCCCTCCTCTTGCTCCCTCCTTGGCCGGTCCCCCCCCCTCTCCATTATCCTCCTTACATTCCTTCCTTCTCCTTCATTCTTCCTTCTTCATCCTAGAGAAAGTTAGAGAACCTCCATTGAAGCCCTCCTCCCAAGCTTGAATCCAAGGCATTCTTCCACCATTTTCAAGTCTAAGGATAGTTTTGAAGTTGGATCATCTTGGGAAATTCATCTAGCTAGAAAGATCAACCTCCCATTGCAAATCCCAAGGTGAGTTATTATGACTTCCTTTCTTTGTATGCTCATCAATGATTTGATGTTGTGATTGTTATTGTAATGGTTGTTAATGCTTTAGAAACCTTCTTGAAGGTTGAAGAATTGACGTATGAAATGGGTGGAGTTAAATTAGGAGATTTAGCTTGAAATGAGATAATGAAATGGTTGGGAACTTTAAAGAGTTGAGTGCTTGGTTAATGATATAGAAAGAGGTTAATGTTCTTGGAAGATGATCTAGGATGTAATAAATGGATGGAATTTGAAATTGTTGAAGTTAGGGTTCAATGAAGATGAGTTAAAAGGGTTGAAATGGGTAGAAATAGTAGTGATAAATAATCTAGGGTTACTTGGTTTTGGAGTTTATATGTTGTTTGGGATTTGGTGAAATGAAGGTGTTCTTGGGTGTTCTTGAATAATCAATGGTAGAGGGAAGGAAGAACTAGGGTTAAAGGGGTTAAAAACCTAAGTTTGGGCTGGCAGGAGGCTTGGGCGGTCGCCCAAGGGGGCTGAGCGGCCGCCCATGCTGGCAGAAACTCTCATTTCCTTGAAAACCCTCTTGGGCGGTCGCCCAAGAGGTTTGGGCGGTCGCCCAAGACCCCAGAAATCCTAACTTCAATTCTGAACCAGAATTCGTTTAGCAATCTTGTGATGGTCATAACTTAATCATATTAAATCGGAATTGGATGGTTCTTGGGTCTAAATTGGGTGTTTTTCTGAGTACTTTTTGAATATGATAGTTTCATAGCTAAAGAAGTTATCCTTATGTCCCAAAAATCTGATTTGGTTACAGCAGGTAGTATTGTACGTTAGAAGTTGAGTGGGAATTGAATAAATCATAGTTAATTCATACGGACTCGAAATTGGATGGTTCAAGAGTCCAAATTGAGTATTTTTAGGTGATCTCTCAAATGGAATTGGTTTTATAAACTAAATATGCAATGATCATTTCCAGATATTCTATTTTACCATGTGGCTATATTGTTTATCCCCTTTGTGGATTATTTGGCAAGTGTTATGTGGCTCCCCAAGTGTGGAATATTTGACAAGTTGTTATGTTATCCCAATGTGTGGATATGTTTACCATGTAGTTGTGTGGTTATTCCATTTGTGAATTTATTTGTTATCATTCATATTTGTTGATGATGCTATGCATAGTGTATTACTTAAATGTTGCATTATGGCATTGATTGGCATGAGTATACATTACCATGTTGTTATATTACTATCCCGGTTTATGGATTTATCTCAAGTATCTATCATGTGCTTGAGCGTGTTTATGTTCGGGTGGGTATGATGGATGCCAATCAATTATGGATTTGTTCTATAAGTGATTGAAGGTACATCATATCGGTGACCCTTCCCCACTCTGTGGCCACGGGGTGGGGCTGTAACGACTGTATTGACCCAAAAAGCTTTACAGATCTGTTGCGATAGTTGTAAGGAGGGACGATATTATTTTTGGGATATTCTAATATAGGTATCCTTTCTTATATGGATGGTCTGGGGTATGAGTCCTATAAGAGGTGAATGTGCTGGAGGCAATTCACCAAAGAGTGGAGTTTTACTCCCACGTTGTACGACTTATTGTTCAGACGGGAAAAGGTAAAATGAGGTAACGTAAGGTGTTTACCGCTTTCATAATGTGTTAAGTGTTACCATGCTACGTGTTGCATCTTGTATGGCATCTTCGCATTCATAATAGCTCATTGAGATTTATTCTCACCCCTCTCCCTTTACTGTTTTAGATTCCGAGACAGGTGGACCGACCGAGTAAGAGCGGAAAGGAGTTAGAAGTGGTATTTTGGAAATTGTCGGGTTATGTTTAGATTGGGTAAAAAGGGTTGGTTAGCATAATTCCTTTAAAAGGTTGTATTCATAAACTTTAAATTCCATATTATATTCGATACCTTTTGTAACTAAAACAGTTTATTATTTTCATGGTTGGTCAACTTTTCATTCAATGTGGAAGGAGTAGAATTATTTTGAAATGGTTGTGTTTATGTTGGAAGTTAAATCAAAGTTTTTAAAGTATTAGGAGTTTTGGGTTAGTTTGAGGACGCTCCAGCTCGGGACGCGTGTAGGTTCCGGGTCGGGGTCCTCACAGTGCCTCTCCATGATTTCTCTGGAGATGAAGTCGAAGGAGGAGAAGAACAGGAGAAGGACGATCATGAAGGCAATGTCATGGTATAGTCATCTATGATCCCTCCATCAGCGCAGACCCAAAACCCTCCATCCATCATACTTTCAGGTAATTGTAATTTGCAAAAGGCCGAATTCGTCCAAGTCTTCTTTTTATTTTTTTGGGTTGTTTTCTCTAAGCAATTGAATGAATTCTCAATGGGAAGAGAATGTAAGTATCCCCAGTCGCGAAGTCACTATATTGGCTGCTTTCCTCACCCCCCTCCATCATTGCAGTTTTTCATAATTCAGTTTAACTGAAGTTAAATGGAACTTAAAATAAGCAAAATTGAGGGGATTTTTGGAGTTTGTTCGATTCAGATTCGTTTGGTTATTTGTGTGTTGCCATAACCGAAAGTCGTGACTTTAGAGACGGGAACAAAATGCATTGTGTTGACTGAACTTGATTAGGTAATGGCACTTTGTTTCTTATTTGGAATATGCTAATATGTTGTTTGTGTTATATTGTAAGTTGATGATTATTACTCTCTCCATCCCAAAATAATGAATATCCAAATTTTCTTTTCATTAAGAACAAATTTGGATATTCATATTGGGGCAGTAAGAGTAATTATGATGCATGAAACTCCCTTTTCATTACCCAAAGATTCGATATTTGGAAGATTCATCCTGAATAACTGAATGAGTACGAAAATTTGTTCACTTTTTATTTATAATGCATTTGTTTATTGGGGTTGTTTTAGGAAGATGGTTGACTTTAAAATTCCATACAATAAGACCTTTTTGTGAGATGTTCATAGAGTTACCCAATTTGGCTTGATTCATTTTTACTATATATAAATGGGATTTATTTTTTGGGTAAACGTTTGTATCTCCCCTTTTTCGTTTTGGTTGTATCTTGGATGACAATGGTGCTTTTAAAAGTCTTCATTTGGTACATGAGCTGAGGGACATTTTTATTCTATAGGTCATAGGTCAATGACATTGTTTGTTGACGAAAATTTTCTCCATTATCTTATTACATGCTATTCTTTGTGGAGTTGTACTCTTTTGAAACTATGAAAATTGGTGGAACGACTTGTATATTATGATATCTGCAAGATAACTGTCCTTGGTTGCATTCACCCCAAATTCTTTTTATACGTTTTCATTACTGTTATTTTTATTTGTTTTACAGTTATAATTTTGGTGGACATGTTGGTTTCAGAAAAAAAAAATTATGGAAAGCCATAAAATTGGATATTATGTATTCTTAATATCAACATCTCCGGATAAACACCAGCTCGGTCAACCAATTTAGCTGTCTTCGTTTATCTGGTGAGTCATTTCATTAAATTAGAAAATATTTGGTATTTTTATTTTCTAGGTGGCTCAAAAGTACGTGATCTCTCCAAACAATTCTAGACCAACACCATAATCTTAACTATTTTAGATCTTGTGTATTGAAATGTTATTGTATATGAAAGATATATGCTTCAAGGATTGCAAACCCACTCCCTGTCACATTTTATATTGCCAAGTCCACTATGTTAATCTTTTATGGCTTCTTGATGTCAATTTGGGTTGAAGTTGCACGCACAGGCTCTTACTTTGGTTGTATTAACTATAGCTGCAGTACTATGATCATAAATCAGTGTAAAAGGCGGTCCATAGCTGGATTCAGTATGAAGGTGATGTCTTTAGGTTTCCAGGTGGAGGAACACAGTTTCCTCATGGGGCAGATGCGTATATTGAAGATCTTGCTTCTGTGATCCCAATAGGCAATGGAAGGGTTCGGACTGCATTGGACACTGGCTGTGGAGTAAGTAGATTTCATATTTTGTTATGTTTATTTAGTTATGTGCTATTTAGTCAGCTCATTAAATATTGACGTGGCCTTAATATATTCATAGGTTGCAAGTTTGGGTGCATACCTGTTTAAAAAGAATGTTATTGCCATGTCATTTGCTCCAAGAGACTCGCATGAAGCCCAAGTACAGTTTGCCTTGGAAAGAGGGGTTCCAGCAGTAATTGGGGTTCTTGGTACGATAAAGCTTCCATTTCCTTCTCGAGCCTTTGACATGGCTCACTGTTCCCGTTGTTTGATTCCATGGGGAGAAAATGGTAAGTATGGTGATCCAGATTTGTAGTTCTTCACGGAAATTTAGGAAGCCAATTTTTGTCCTATCAATCCGTAATCCCTATATTATCAGTACAATTGAACATGGTGATTGTTCTTAATTCCATAATAATATACATCTTTATTTTTGGAAAATCAACCCCCTCATTTAGTCATATTAGGATTTAGGACAAACAAACTCTATAAATGACACTCATAAGGGATAGTGGGAGTAATACTTATCTGATTATGGAAATATATGATGTTGGCAGAAGGAAAGTACTTGATGGAAGTTGATCGAGTTCTTAGACCTGGTGGATACTGGGTGCTTTCTGGCCCACCTATTAACTGAGGAATAACTATAAAGCGTGGCAGTGCCCTAAAGAGGATCTCGAAGAGGAGCAGAGGTGTGAATACCCCGTCCCGATGCAACACGCATTCGGAGGTTTAAAATAAATAATCATGGAAGTCGGACCGAAATGGGATATTCATTTAGTGACACTCGATTTAAACCATATTAAAATATTAGTTTAATTTTGAGAGTCGCCACGCCACTTTGATATAGCCCAAAGCTTTGAAAAAAGGCTAAGCATTTAATTGGGTTCGGGGGTCAAGTTACAATAGAAGAAGAAACGCTATCACTCCTATTGCCCGACGGATCGGTCTTTCTAGCATATGGAGTGTTGGTTGTGTGCGGTGTTTACAGGAATAGATAGAAGAAACGGGATCATGCATAAGGAGGAGGGGAGAGAAATAATTAATTGATGATCACACCCTAGAACCTTTGAGTTAGGCCCTCGAAAGGTGCACTAATCAACGTTCATCCTTGGGGAATTGTTGATCATGGGATAATTATTACTAAGGTGGAAGGTAAGAAATAGTTCCTAGATCCATTGGGTTTCTTGGGCGAAACCTTAGATCATCCTCGGCTATGCATATTTAAATATATTGAAATAGTCCTAAATCTAGCATAAAGGCACCATTAAATATATGTTAAGCATGCAAGCACTATTATAATATGGCAATAATAATAATAAGGAACGAAATATTAATAAAAAGGCTTACCAATTGTAGCAAGACTTTAAGGATCGAATCTAGGGCGATTCGAAGAATGTTGGGAGAGGTACGGAAGGAAAAGCAAGTATAGTCTTGATTTTCCGGTGGAAAAAACGTGTCTTGAGAATGGGTACCGAGCACACTTATTTATAGTGCTTCGGAAAATGGGCTGGACCGAGGAAAGGGTCGATCGGCCTTAAAAATAAGGTTCGATCGGCACTAAAAGGAAGGGTCGATCGGCGCTAAAAGTAAGGTTCGATCGGCACTAAAAATAAGATTCGATCGGCCTTTAAAAGAGAAGGGCCGATCGACACTTCTTTTTAGTGCCGATCGAACCTTATTTTTAAGGCCGATCGACCCTTTCCTCGGTCCAGCCCATTTTCCGAAGCACTATAAATAAGTGTGCTCGGTACCCATTCTCAAGACACGTTTTTTCCACCGGAGAATCAAGACTATACTTGCTTTTCCTTCCGTACCTCTCCCAACATTCTTCGAATCGCCCTAGATTCGATCCCTAAAGTCTTGCTACAATTGGTAAGCCTTTTTATTAATATTTCGTTCCTTATTATTATTATTGTCATATTATAATAGTACTTGCATGCTTAACATATATTTAATGGTGCCTTTATGCTAGATTTAGGACTATTTCAATATATTTAAATATGCATAGCCGAGGATGATCTAAGGTTTCGCCCAAGAAACCCAATGGATCTAGGAACTATTTCTTACCTTCCACCTTAGTAATAATTATCCCATGATCAACAATTCCCCAAGGATGAACGTTGATTAGTGCACCTTCCGAGGGCCTAACTCAAAGGTTCTAGGGTGTGATCATCAATTAATTATTTCTCTCCCCTCCTCCTTATGCATGATCCCGTTTCTTCTATCTATTCCTGTAAACACCGCACACAACCAACACTCCATATGCTAGAAATACCGATCCGTCGGGCAATAGGAGTGATAGCGTTTCTTCTTCTATTGTAACTTGACCCCCGAACCCAATTAAATGCTTAGCCTTTTTTCAAAGCTTTGGGCTATATCAAAGTGGCGTGGCGACTCTCAAAATTAAACGAATATTTTAATATGGTTTAAATCGAGTGTCACTAAATGAATATCCCATTTTGATCCGACTTCCATGATTATTTATTTTAAACCTCCGAATGCGTGTTGCATCGGGATGGGGTATTCACAGTGGCGACTCTGCTGGGGACTGTTTTGAAACTTTTTCAAACTTAGTGGGTCAGACTTTCGTTTTCTTGTATGGTGTTGTGTTTTACTTTCTTTTTTTCTTTTTCTTCTATTCTTAACTGTTGCATTGCATGCATGCATCTCATAAAAAAAAATCTTTCTCTTTTTTCCTTAAAAAGAATTAGACTTTTTACCTCACACTACCACTAGAGTCTGTGTCACACTGCACAGACACCCTTTAACCCATCGGAGAAGCCAAAGTGCGGGAAGTGTGGTGATCATGTCGCCTCCCTTTCGAGTCTCACTTGGCCATCCACTCATCAGTGCGCTTCGGCTGCACGGTGGGAGCCTGAAATCTAACCCTTGTGTCACCCACTTTGCTAGGAATACACTCCATGTGACCGGTTGGTTTGACTAGCTTTTTTATGTAGACAATTAATAAGGTCTTTCTGTTAAGTCACTACGAATCAATGATAAGTCAAGATCTATAGAGAGAATAAAGGCACTAAAAAATTGATTTCCTTTTAAAGGACATGCTATGTAAGGTTGAGTGCTTGTCAAAAGATCTTGTCATGTCATAGGTTTGTAGTGCTTCCCATAAATATCATATTAAGTGTCTATACGAGAAGGTTAGTCGTTATGATCCACCACTTTAGGACCTTTAGTTAGTTGCGAAAAAGGGGTATCCCTTCCAACCTTAGTAGGCCTAAAAATGGACAAAGCTTTTGTAAAAATAAAAAAAAAAATTCAAGCAAGTACACTGCATTGAGTCAACCCTTCTCCTAAAGCCGAGTCTTTTGATACTTCCGCAGAGCTAAGGTCGGGCCGCGTTCTTCATTCAACAATGACAACCTTGCCTCCCTCCACTACTCCAAGCTCGCCAGCTGTCTCTGCAACCGGCTCTACACCAGTCACTTCAATGGAAGGTCCAGTCAACCCCAACTTCAATGACATTCCACCTGCTCTGCACTCCTACTTTGCTGGTTTGACCATGAGGGTTGAGAAACTTGAAGAGCAGAACCGCACTTTGAAGAACCACAATCAAGAGTTGAAGGATCATTTTGTAGAAGAGCTCAGTAAAAGGGGACACAAGGTTATTTTGATGGGGAATGAAGTTGTTGATGTTGAAGATGAAACAGTTAACGCCCCAAATCCTGCCAACCCTAATGCACCTACTTTCCCTCTGCCTAACTATGTTCCCACCAGCTACAAAAATGTTCCACCACCAGTCATGTATGGGAGCTCGAGTAAATCTAAAAGACCCTATCAGCCTTCTGCCAACACACCCAAAGACCACTTTGCTAACCTACCTCCTCCCACTTTACCCTTTGGTTATTCCGGCCACCATGTTCCCACCTATTCTACCTCCCCTACCACTATTCAACCCCCAGCCATTCAGAACTCCAACATTGCTACAGACCCGACCGTGTTGGCCTTGATTGAGCAAGTAAAGGCGTTGACTGAACAAATGGGAAAGCAAGGTGTGTCCCCCATCAAGATGCTTAATCCGAACAAGGTTGCACCTTTGCCGCAAGACTTCAAGATGCCTAAGATGGCCATGTTCGGAGGAGTTACTTGTCCGAAGACTCATCTAGACAGCTACACATTGGCAATGAGGGCCAAAGACTGCACGCCCGAGCAGATGGCGAGAATGTTTCATAGCACGTTGGAAGGGGCTACTCTTCGTTGGTTTTTGAAGTTGAACGAGGAAGAAAGGGATACTTGGGACAAGGTTAGTAGAGTGTTCTCGGAAAAGTATCAAGCCAACATGGACTGGCAAGTCAACCGAGCGGATTTGGAGCACACGCTTCAAAAGAATGGGGAGTCGATCTATGATTTTTATAAGCGTTGGAATGACAAGTTGAGTGAAATTCAATACCCGCCTAAGGAGAATGAGCAGAAGCAGATTTTCTACAAGTGTTTGTTACCTGGACATAAATTGGCAGTTGGTAATGGTTATTTCCCCAATCTTAGGGAAATGGTGGATTCGGGAGTACGATACGAAAGTGGCATCACTGGGATAACTCCACCGAAAGATACTGGGGCTAGTAATAATTCGTTTCGCTATAGAGCTCCCGCCAACACTGCGGCAAAGAAGGAGCCAGTGGGTCAAGTGAATTATGTGCAAGGGGGAGCTGCTTTGGATGTTCAAGCTGTAATGAGAGGAAATGGTAATGTTCACCGCAAGAGGGAAGTGTTTGATGACTTTGGAATGCCAATGGGCAAAGTTTTTGAAGTGCTAGCAAAGAGGGGCTTGGTCAAGCCACTTGAGAATTATGAACCGATAAACAAAAGGGAAGACTTAGATGCTTCTAAGTATTGCAACTACCACAAGTACAAGGGCCACACTACTGATTACTGCATTCAGTTCAAGCGGTTGGTGCAAGACTTGATTCGGCAAGGAAAGGTGGAGAAGCCGAAATCTCCGAATGTTGTGGGGAATCCCCTTCCTAACAACAGGATCCACATGGTGGAAAGTAATTACATCAGTATGGTAGAGATGGAAGATGCTTTTGAGAAATTGGGTCTTGTAGACACCCCATTCTGAACCAATAAATCATGATTACACTACTCTTCGTCTCTCTTTTGTGTTTTGATGAAAGCACATTAGTTTCGTCATGTTTCGTTAAGTTTCTAACTAACCTCGTTAGTTTTGGACCTAACTGACTAACAGAATAAACTGAAGAGGACAAAATAGTCAAATGACTAGTTGTCTCGCACGAGACATACATGTCTCGTGCGAGATATCCCCTCGACAGGATGTGCAGAATCACTATTCTTCTCCGTCCCAAACTCTTTTCTTGATAAAACTTTATCAATCCGGTTCTCCAATCACAATTGAGTTCTGGAACCTTCCTAGGAGTGTTTTACCTCTCCACTTCTACCTCTTAAACCCCTATAAATACTGGATGACTTTCAGTGTTTCAAAGGTCGACAATTACACACAACACACACATTTTGTAGGTTTCTCTCCCTGAAAGGTTCCTACAAAATCACCACCTAAATTACCTAAAGTTTGTTCATCAACCTTGTTGATTAACAAACATCGAAGCTCGAAGGCGAAGCCCCGTCCGCATCAAGATCCAAGTCAAGGATCGAGGCGAAGCTCTGTCCGTATCAAGTTTCAACTCTAAACTTGAGTCGAAACTCTGTCCGAATCTCTTCTCAAAAGGTAATCATCCTTTAACTTTCGTTTCTCTTCTCAACCTCTCTATTGATTTTAGAGTAGTGTAATCCCATCAAAAGGATTAGCCTAGAGTCCCTTCAGTCAATGGAGGCGATCTCGAAGCATACAATCCGACATTCCTAATCAAGAAATTGATTAGGGTTTACTTGTTTTCTTTAATTATACATATTGTAAAGATTGAAAACCTCTCTTTTCTTTAGCAAGACCGATCTCCGGATTGGGTGAAATGGATGCTCCTTGACCTACCCATTTCATAACCTAAGCCCCGAACCCAAATCTCTTTCAAAATGGTTTTCCTATGTTTCCAAACGAATAATATAGGTGGCGACTCAAAAAGATGAAAAGATGAAAATTTTCTCACAACGCTACAGAAAAATCAAAATAAATTATCATTATTATTTTGCTTGTGCTAGCTCTATTTTGCAAGGTAGAATAATTTTAATTACTTAAACTATATATCTGCGTGCGATTGGTTTTTTAATTTAAAGTCCGGTCCATGGAGGATTCGGGAGTTGTAATTTAAATTAATTTAATTCCTTCTCTCTCTCTCTTTATGTGGAACTACGACGGCCTGAGTCTCCCTAATTTGGGGGAAACGTAGGCAACCACTTGGTGCGGCCACTACCTATTTTTCTTTAGTTTTCAAAAAATAAAAGTTTCTATTTTACCCTATCACCTAGATTGAACTATCACACACGCGCACTCATACTATAACTGTCATTGCACTACATACCCTCGATAAACTCGGGACCCACACTAAGGAAGGATGACGGTAACCACCTAGTCGCCGGTCTCTCCGAAGTTGGATCATCCCACTCCGCGTATTCAATCCATCTAGATTGTCATATCGCGGGGAGCCTAGCCTTCCAGCCCTGCATCGCCACATATCATGTAGATTGACTTTTTAAGACACTCCTTGACCGGTCGGTTTGATCTTGGAGTCCTTGTAATCCCTTGTCAAGATTTCGTTTTGTGCAATAATCCATGGAAAAGAAATCAAAAAATTGTCCCTTCGGAAACGTCCCTATGATTATCCCTTCGGATTTGCCCCTAAAAAGAGAAAAATTTCTCACTAAATTTATTGCACAAAACTTGATGTTACTTGAGATTACTTCGACCCCTAGGTCCCTAGGTTTGGTTTTTGAACGTTAGAAACCCCCAAAACGGATTTTCCGTCCGACCAAAATTAGGATTAAAATCAGAAAATTGTGACTTTCCGTGGTGTTATCTCGCGCGAGATTACTTGTCCCGTGCGAGATAAGTGTTCGGTCTTTTCGTGTTTTGGCCAACACCTTCAAACCTTCAAGCCTTCATTCACCCTATTCAGCCGACTTGTTGGGACTCGATCATGGTTTAACACGGTTGCTACACGTCTAGGTTTTCGCCAAAGCTCGACACGATGTCTGCTTCTCCTTCTACCACCGAGGCCGATTTCAACGAAGCTAAGGTCCAACTCATCGAAGCCATGACTAGGTTGGATGAACAAAGTAAGCAAATTGATGAGCAAAACGCCCAAATGGCCGCCCTCATGAAAGAAATCAACGAGTTGAAAGTCAAGAAAAGCAGAAAACAAAAGCAGAAAGTGGAATCCTCCTCCGATGAAGAGGAATCCTACACCAAAGTGAATAAGAAAACCAAGAAGTCAAGCAAGAAAAAGGAAGAATCCGATTCCTCCTCTTCCTCGTCCTCCTCCGATGACGAAGGACATACCTCCAAGGGCACTAAAACCAAGAAAGAAGGCAGTGGTGAAACTACTAAACTTGGTGACCATGTTACTAAGAACTACCTCGAGAAGAAACTTGCAACTCTTGACACTTCCAAAGGGTCATTCGTTCCATTTGATCCCGATGCTCTTCAACAATCAATCACTAAGTTTCCTCGCAAGTACAAGACACCCGACATCGCCAAGTTCAATGGTACTACCTGTCCTCGAGCTCATGTTGAGACCTACACTTGGGCCATGCTTCCGATGGGCGTTGATAACACAATCTTGGCCCAATGCTTTCCTCAAACCTTAGAAGGTGCTGCAAGGGATTGGTACATGTCTCTTCCTACGACTACAAGGCTTGATTGGTCATCTGCATGTTTAGTCTTCCAAAGGCAGTTTGAAGACAACTCCACGTACCGCCCTACTAGGAGGGATCTTGAACAAACCAAACAACATGCAAATGAGTCCTTTGCTGAATTTTCTAGAAGATGGAGACTCAAACTCACTGAAATTGTCGAAAGGCCTACTCTCAAAGAACAAATCCACATCTTCCTTCAATGCCTTCGTGATGAATTTCAAGAGAAGCTCGCCGGCAATTACTTTCCTAGTTTCAATGAACTCCTCGAGTCCGGAATTAGAGTTGACGACTTCCTCAAAAGTAAAAAGAGGGAAAGTAACTTCCGCTACAACAAACCCGCTACAAGTAAGGATGCTTCAGTCAACGCTATTGCACTCAGCCGCCCCAACACCGGAAAGTATTCTGCTGTCCCTCCTCCCGAAAAGAAAAAGAGGCACTACGACAAAATTGAAGGAATCACTCAAGAAGAACTCTTCGATGTGCTTGTCCAAAATGAAAAGATCAAACCAAGGGAAGGTGGTCCTCCGAAGGATATGGGTCCGAATCATGCTCATCACTTATTCTGCAAGTACCACAATTTCACCGGCCACAACACCAACTCCTGCCACCACTTGAAGGACATCATCCAAGACCTCTTTGACAACGGAGAGTTAGAACGTCCCAACGTCATCACCAATCCTCTCCCTCGCAATCCATGAAGAAGATGAAGCTCCGAGAAGAAAGATGCACTTACCACTTTGGGGCTACCACTATCCTCTCCCTTTCTCCTTTGATAGAAGTAGACTAGATTTTAAATTTCCACGTATGAACTCGAAGAGTCGTTCTGTCTTTCTAGTACTTCTCACCTCCTCTAGTTTGTGTCCTCTAAATTATCGAGTCTGTTTTAATTTCTTCAATTAATCAAAGTCATTTCTTTCCCTAAACACTTTCCCTAAGGTTGTTCTACCTCATGAGTATCACTTAATTCATGCAAAATAATGGACCTTCCATTCCCTAAATCATCACAAAAAAAAATTAGAGACTTCTAAGCGAGTTTAAGAATAAAGTTATCCTTAGAAAGCTTAAGGGCTAAACATTACCCCTACTGAAAGTCAAAGATCAACAAACGAAGAAAGCCAAAGGCGCTGCTGTCAACATTCATCCCAAGAAGGGTGGGGCTACTCAATTCAAAGCTTTGAGAGTACAAAAAAAAAAAAAAAAAAAAAAAAAAAAAAAAACTCTCAAGCTTTCATCGCCCCCACAACAAAGGTGAAACCTCAAATGAACGAAGGACTCTCCCACAAAGAAGAAGAGTCAAGTAGCACCTACAAAAGAAACAAAAGAAATGCAGATTACTCAACATCCTCTTACGACAAGTAAAGAAGACTTTCAGTAGCAAGAAAAAAGTTTACCCTTAAGTCATACTAATGATTGGCTTTCTTCTCAAACTTATTTAGAAACTTCTAGATGATGCACGGTTCATTCACAGGTAGAATAACTTTTCTAGATCTTTGAGCCAAGAAGCGTTTCTTGTTGAGTCTAGAGGCTTCCTGTTAGCCATTTTCATACACACTCTTGAAATCCAAGCATCAAAACTGGGGCTTCCTAACCTCTCCTCCCCCAGTCAATCTCTACTTCAACTCTTCAAAATAATCAAATCTGCAGTAGGAGCTTTCCTCTTTGCTTCTCACTCTCATCATTAGAGAATACGCTTCTCCAAAGAATCAATGCTTGGATCACCTTCCAAAAATAGAGTCCGTCTCTCCTCAATAAACTTGAGATCTCATTTCTCTCTCCTCAATAAGATTCTCTCCTTTGAGTCCTCTTCGAGTACACATACTTTTCAAAAAAAAAAATGGCTCGCTAGGTTGAAAACTCGTAAAGAGCGGCCTAGGCAAAAGTTAGAGCACAAAAACAAAAGACGCAAAAGAGATGCCCGCTAGATTGAAAACCCGAAAGGGCGGTCTAGGCAAAAACCAGGGTGCGTCACTAAGAAAAAAAAATCAAGGACAAAGGGAGAGTATTCTTCAACCTTCTTCATCGAGCATCATTCGATCCTCTTCAAATCAAACCAATAAGGAGAGTCTTCTTCGATCATCTTCAAATCAAGAGAGCAGACCCACAAGTCTGTTCACAAAACCATCTACCACTTGCAAGCAACTTGGGGCTTGAGATACCAAAGGGCCTTGGACATAAAGCCATTACGACAGTCGACAGATGTATAGTCGTTTGCCTCCTAGAGACACGACTCAAGGAGAAGTAAGAATGAAGATTCTCAACAGACCTAGATGTGTTCACGCAAGGATACTCATCGAACGAAATCCTACAACAATGAAGAAACAGTACAGCCTCGCTGACTAGCAACAGATTCTGCATAAACCTGATTTGGTCCCAACTTGTCAAACACAAGTTCACTCATACAATTCACCCATCTCAAATATACAGATCCATACAAATGTTCCTACATTTCCATATACCATATACTCATACATAAACTCACCACCAAAATGACCGTCCGGCCATTTACACGAACAGACGTGAGCACCACCACGTAAGTCTAGTTAAACAACTAAAACCTGGAAAATCTACTTGGAATCTTTATGTGCTGACAGGTACAGAAAAGTAAGAATCTTTCGGGTCCATCCGAGACCAGCATGCATCTATCCTTGCATTACAGGGGTCGACAGAACCTCCACTTCAACCGACAACTTCAAGTCCGTGACCTCGGCAATACCAGCAAAGTCTGTGACGGCAGCAAACTTCAAGACCGTGACCTCGGCAACATCAACAAAGTCTGTGATGGCAGCAACCTCAAGTCCGTGACCTCGGCGACATCAACAAAGTCTGTGATGGCAGCAACCTCAAGTCCGTGACCTCGGCAACATCAACAAAGTCTATGATGGCAACAACCTCAAGTCCGTGACCTCGGCGACATCAACAAAGTCTGTGATGGCAGCAACTTCAAGTCCGTGACCTCGGAAACAACTTCAAAGTCTGTGATGGCAGCAAACATCAAGTCCGTGACCTCGGCAACAACTTCAAAGTCTGTGATGGCAGCAAACTTCAAAGTCCGTGACCTCGGCAACAACGGCAACGTCAGTAACCTCGGGCGGCGCGCTTCAACAACTTCATCAACAAACAGGCATCTTCAGAATTGGGTCAAGTCCTTGATTCCTCAGTATGATTTTACCTTTTCAAAAAAAAAAAAATCCCTCTTCGATTTTCAAAAAATGCTTTTCAAAATACCTAAAATAGCCTTTTTAGTGTTTTGGAGTCGAACTACGTTTGGTCTGATTCTCTCTTAGAGATACGTAGGCAGCCGTGCGGTACGACCATCCCAATGTTCAGAATGATGTCTTTCTATCGACGACACTTCTTCTTTCATAAGACCTGTCGCCGAGGGGCTCTGTAGACACCCCATTCTGAACCAATAAATCATGATTACACTACTCTTCGTCTCTCTTTTGTGTTTTGATGAAAGCACATTAGTTTCGTCATGTTTCGTTAAGTTTCTAACTAACCTCGTTAGTTTTGGACCTAACTGACTAACGGAATAAACTGAAGAGGACAAAATAGTCAAACGACTAGTTGTCTCGCACGAGACATACATGTCTCGCGCGAGATATCCCCTCGACAGGATGTGCAGAATCACAATTCTTCTCCGTCCCAAACTCTTTTCTTGATAAAACTTTATCAATCCGGTTCTCCAATCACAATTGAGTTCTGGAACCTTCCTAAGAGTGTTTTACCTCTCCACTTCTACCTCTTAAACCCCTATAAATACTGGATGACTTTCAGTGTTTCAAAGGTCGACAATTACACACAACACACACATTTTGTAGGTTTCTCTCCCTGAAAGGTTCCTACAAAATCACCACCTAAATTACCTAAAGTTTGTTCATCAACCTTGTTGATTAACAAACATCGAAGCTCGAAGGCGAAGCCCCGTCCGCATCAAGATCCAAGTCAAGGATCGAGGCAAAGCTCTGTCCGTATCAAGTTTCAACTCTAAACTTGAGTCGAAACTCTGTCCGAATCTCTTCTCAAAAGGTAATCATCCTTTAACTTTCGTTTCTCTTCTCAACCTCTCTATTGATTTTAGAGTAGTGTAATCCCATCAAAAGGATTAGCCTAGAGTCCCTTCAGTCAATGGAGGCGATCTCGAAGCATACAATCCGACATTCCTAATCAAGAAATTGATTAGGGTTTACTTGTTTTCTTTAATTATACATATTGTAAAGATTGAAAACCTCTCTTTTCTTTAGCAAGACCGATCTCCGGATTGGGTGAAATGGATGCTCCTTGACCTACCCATTTCATAACCTAAGCCCCGAACCCAAATCTCTTTCAAAATGGTTTTCCTATGTTTCCAAACGAATAATATAGGTGGCGAGTCAAAAAGATGAAAAGATGAAAATTTTCTCACAACGCTACAGGTCTGTCGACAGAAAAGGTGTTCTCAGCTATTGTCAGAAAGGGAGTGCTTGTTCCAGATTTGTCCAAGTGTGCTGGTTTTGCTTTGAAGAGGGCTGTGCAGAAGCTCATTTTAGAAGGGAAGATAGAGAATCCAAATAAAGTAGTTGGTAGTGATATTGCTTTGGTAGAGAAAGACCTCACTGATCCGATCGAGTTTGTTGTGACAGACAGTGAGGCAGTCGTGTCAGTCTGTACTTCGAATTCCATTAATAAAGAATTTTCTTGTTATATGCTGTCTTTTGAGGAACTGTCTAGGGAAGTTGCCTCATTAAATGATGTCTACTCGGAAGAGAGTCCTAAACCTCTCTCGCTGGCCGATATTCAAGAAGAAGTCTCCGACATGGAAAGGAACGGAGTTAATTTACTCACAAGGTCCGGAAGGGTGTATCAAGCAGAAGATAAGGGGGCGAAGAAAGTCTTTGGTCCGAAAATAGAGGTGGTAAATCCCGAGGAAGAGGATCCTATTCTCACTCAGCTGAAACAAACCCAAGCCAACATATCCCTATGGTCCTTGCTCACATCCTCGCAAGGTTCTAAAAAGCGCTAGGCAGATGCTAGGCGGCGGAGTCGGGCCTAGCGCCTAGGCGGGGACTAGTCGGGGACTAATCGGGATTAGTCGGGATTAGTCAGGACCTAGGTGGGGCTTAGAACTAGGCGTTGGAGAGGGGCCTAGCGCCTAGGCGGGGCCTAGGCGCCCTTAGGCGAGGTCTTTTAGAACAGAGCGTCCTCGTATGCCCACAGGATGATGTTGGAATAGAATCTAGCTGCAACTTTGGTACCATCTGATACGAAGCCGGAGGATGTAACACAGATGATTGGTAATATACATTTTGGGAACATCATCACGTTTTTGGAGTTGGACATGCCAGAATTTGGGTCAGATCACAACGAGCCGCTGCACATTACTATTGAGGTCAACGGGAAGAGACTGCCACGTATTTTCATTGATAACGGTTCTGCCGTGAATATATTACCTTCCAGGATGATGGATGTCCTCGATTTAAGTCCTACAGATTTAAGACCCTCAGTTCATTCTGTCCGAGGATATGACTCTACTAGCCGGTCGGTGTTGGGAATAATCAGTTTGCCTCTTACTTGCGGAATCACCACCATGATTGCCGATTTCCAAGTCATAGACATACCCTCCACTTTCACCATGTTGCTGGGTCGGCCATGGTTGCGTCAAATGAATGGAGTCCCTTCCTCACTACATCAGTGTGTAAAGTTTCAGTCAGGCGACCAAGTGACAGTCATCTACAGCGATTTGGTTACATCTCAAGGGTCGAACACTGGGGGAAAGCCTGTTCTACAGATTCAGCATGAAGAAGGCAGTTCGATGTTCAGTGGTTTTCAGTTAGTGGCACAGGCACAGATTTGCGCAGTAGACCTCACAAAAACGTCAGACAGAGTGCGGCCAGCTGTCAGAATGATGAGGAACATGGGATTTGTACCTGGACTGGGGCTTGGTAGGCATCTCCAAGGACCTACTAGAGCAGTGGAAGCTATTGATCATCGCAGCCAGCACGGTTTAGGCTATGTCCTTACCCCTGAGGACCGGGCTGAAGAGAAAAGGATTGAGTATCTCAAGAGAGCGAAGCTGCCCTACAAGAAGCCAGAGATGAGACCATACCGCCTGTCCCTTAATAGTTATTTTGTCAAGGAAGGCGAGGAGTTTTCTTGCATGGAGTTTAATGAACCATGGTTTGATCACACGGGTAAGCTACAGAAGGGTTTTGAGATCTTCAGGGATACAGAGTTCGACAGATCAAAGCTGAAGATAGTTCTTATGGACCCGCGTCAGAAGGGAGGCAAGGTTGTCATGATTCAGAGCCAGTATACCATCAAGACTGAGGACAAGTTGGCAGATCAGCTAGGGCAGGTGTCTTTGGATGAGCCGTTGGTCGAGAACACTGCAGTTCCAGAAGCATCAGAGGAATGGGATGGTCAAACCCTGCTACAGCATTTGGGGAATCTGAATATAGAGGATGATATGGTTGCAGTCATTGGAGCGGAGCAGACAGACGACATTGATCCAAGGACTTTGGTGACACCCATGACTGGGAAGCTGAAGAATTGGTGCATACTTGGTGGACCCATAGCCACAAAGAAATACATGGTTGAAGAGCTAGGACTGATTCCTCCTCCTGTTGAGTCTCCTGTTGGTTCCCCCAAGTCCTCTGTTTCTCCCAAGTCGTCTGTTTTGTCTGAGTCAGATGTGTTTTCTTTTGAATTTGAGTCTTCTTCTAAGACTGATGACCTCACGTCAGAGGACTATGACTTAGTCGCAAACGTTGTTTTCCCTTTTGCAATGAATGAAAAGCTAGATCTTTCCGAGTATCCCCTCATAGCCAGTCTTTTAAATGATAAATTAACTAAAAATGATGCTCAACTTAATCAAATTAACTTAGTTAATAATGATTCATTAGAAAAAGCAGACACACTAAATAACGAATACATTAAAGAAATTTCTGAGCAAATTATTAATCAAAAGGAAGGTCGAGCCCAAGCTGCCGATGAGGTGTTAGCATGTATTAATTTGGGAACGGAAGAGGATCCAAGAGAGACGCAAATCGGGAGTTTCTTCGAAGGCACTGAAAGGGAAGCTTTGCTCGAGCTGCTCAAAGAATACTCGGATGTGTTCGCATGGTCATATAAGGATATGCCGGGGCTGGATAACTCGATAGTGGAGCACAGAATACCACTAGCACCAGAAGCCAAGCCTGTCAAACAGAAGTTGCGCCGCATCAAGCCAGAATGGTCTCTGCAAGTCAAAGAAGAGATAGAGAAGCTCCTCCAGGTGGGTTTTATCAGAGTCATTGAGTATCCGACATGGTTATCCAACATTGTGACGGTCAGTAAATCGAACGGCAAGGTCAGAGTTTGTGTTAACTTTCGAGACCTCAACAAGGCTAGCCCTAAGGATGACTTCCCGCTACCCAACATCGACATGTTAGTAGATGCCACTGCTAATTACGAGGTCAAGTCCTTTGTAGATGGTTTTGCAGGTTACAATCAGCTCAAGATGGCCGAGGCGGACCAAGAAAAGACAGCTTTCACTACGCCATGGGGAACGTATTGTTACAAGGTAATGCCATTCGGGTTGAAGAATGCAGGGGCTACATATCAAAGAGCGGTCACAGCATTATTCCATGACATGATTCATAAGGAGATTGAGGTGTATGTCGACGATATGATCATTCATTCCAAAGGGTCAGACGGTCAGCACTTTATTGATTTGAGAAAGTTCTTTGACAGGCTGCGCGAGCACTCCATGCGTCTGAATCCTGCCAAGTGTACATTCGGGGTTGTTCGAGGAAAGGTCCTGGGTTACATGGTCACAGAACGCGGGATTGAGGCAGATCCAAGGAAGATTCAAGCTATTATGGAAATGAGGCCACCACGTATAGAAAAGGAAGTTAAGGGATTCATGGGACGGCTACAATACATCAGCCGCTTCATTAATCAATTGACTACTATGTGCGAGCCAATTTTCAGATTGGTGAAGAAGACCGCAAGTGTAGATTGGGACTGGAAGTGTCAGGAGGCCTTCGAGGAAATCAAGAAATATTTGGTCAATCCCCCTATCCTTCGCCCCCCCACATTCGGAGAAACCATTGCTCTTGTACCTAACAGTAACAGATACAGCCGTTGGGGCTATGCTGGCACAGGAAGCCAAAGATTCTCGGGTGGAGAACGCTGTTTATTTCGTTAGCCGAAAGTTGCAGGGAAGTGAGCTAAACTACTCAGCGTTGGAAAAGACTTGCACCGGGCTAGTTTGGGTGGTTAATAAGCTCAAGCATTACTTGTCGGCACATCCGATTCTACTGGTGTCAAAGATGGATCCAATTAAGTATTTGTTCGACAAGCCTTCTCTGTCCATGAGGCTAGCCAAGTGGTCAGTATTTCTGGGGGAATTCGATATCACCTATGTGCCAAGAAAATCAGTTAAAGGACGAGCCATAGCAGATCATTTAGCAGAGTTTCCTAGTACAGAAGAACAGGGGCTTGAACCGGAGTTTCCAGACGAGGGGATTTTCAGCCTTGATGCAGAAGAGAGATGGCAACTATTCTTCGATGGGGCCGCAAAAAAGAGAGGCAACAGAGTGGGAATCCTTTTGGTTGATCCCAAAGATGAGCACACCCCCATCGCCATCAAGCTGAATTTTACAACCACCAACAACGCAGCTGAATATGAAGCTTGCATAGCTGGTTTAGAAGCAGCCTTAAAGCGTAATGTGAAAGAGTTGGAGGTATATGGAGACTCAGCTTTAATCATCAATCAAACATCCAAGAAGTGGAAGACCGTTGACCCCTACCTGCAACAGTATCAGACTTATATGGAAGAGCTAGTCAGACAATTCAGAGAAGTGACATTCCATTACCTACCCAGAGACAGAAATAGGTTCGCCGACGCTTTAGCTACTCTTGCTTCTTTGGTCGAAATCCCTCACGGAATGTCTGTAAAACCATTCAGGGTTGGTCGGAGAGAGAACCCCGCTTACTGCTGCGAAGCCTACTGCTACGAGATTCAAGCTGACACCGAGGAAAATAAAGATCAGTGGTACTGTGAATGTGTGCCCCAAATTTTTGTGTATTTTGGAAATTCACGCGAGTTTGAAGACATCCGAGTTTAATTTGAAAAACGGAGTCGCCACGCCATTTTGATTACCTCAAAACTTTGAAAAAAGGTTTATTGGGTTCGGAGGTTAAGTTACCCCTTGGGAAGAACGTTTGGCGTTCACCCAAGATGCCTTGCCGGAACAAGTCTCCCAAGATTTCATTAATCGTGCTTGCTTGCGTGCTTTCTTTGTGTGCATGTGTTTGAAAATAGGGGTGGGAATGTCCCAAGTTGTCTTCCGGACGTACAAACCATTTGTTGGTTGTCGCTCGGGTTTCCTTGGATTTTATGTATTCGGGATTATGATCCCGTCCTCATCTTGTGACTTGTGATCATCGCATTTTAAACCTCGGGACCCTCGGGACTTGCGTGATCGAGAGAATGACTCTCTTTGTGGTCAAAGATGAGGTTCTTTAGGAAGGAATGTCCTTAGCCCATCAATCCTACGCTTTAAGACGGTCGAGCTCGTATAGAGGCTTCATACTCTTTCTTAAGCGATAATAGGAGATATAGGGTTCAAGGTTGTCCCTTTCTAAAAAAGTCGTGAACCTTTTAATGGAAGGAACGATGCAAAGATGAGAACTTTTACACCGGTCCGCTCCAAGGTTGGGGGAAAGGGGAAATGCATGATAAAAAATGACTCTTTAATGAAAAGATGACATTTTTATGTTTGCAAATGATGCTTTTTGTTTGAAAGACATGATCTTTATGCAAGTGATGCATAAAGATAGGATTTTTATGCAAATGATGCATGAAAAAAAAGGGTTTTGATGCAAATGATGCATTTTTATTGAAAAGATTGGATTTTTATGTATAAAGGATGCATAAAAATGACTTTTTTATTTGAAAATGGGGGTTTTAGGTGCAAAGGATGCACCTTTATGAAAAAGACTACATTTTTATGACAAATGAGGTCTAATGCATGCAAAAGGGGAAGGGGATGATAAAGATATGATCTTTATCTATGAATGCCAAGTCCCAAGCAAGATATATGAATGCAATGAGCAAGTATATCAAATTAAAATGTGAGGTTAGGGCGTGCGAGGTTACCAATGGCTTCCTTTTGCTTCTTTGGACCGAGCTAGGAGGAGAGGTTGGTCTTGGATCTTCAAGGAGGAGGGAGATGGCTTCTTGAGCTTCTTCTTCACCTTCTTGAGTTTTCACCAGCCTTCTTCACGTATTAGGAGTGTTTGTGTGTGTGTTATGTGTTTTTTGTCCTCCTCGAAATGGGTAGAGGAGGCCTCTATTTATAGGTAATCTGGATAGAGCCAATGAAGCCGTGCGGCATGAGGCAGCGAGCAAATGCAGCCGTGCGGGCTTATCCTGAATGACTCAGCATTCTAGAACCATGCAAGGTGGCATATTCTAGAACCCTCCCTCCTAATTAAGAAAAACGTGTTTCTTAATTAGGAAGGATCCCCTTCAGCCTTAAATTAATAAAAAATAGTCCCGGAATGTTTCCGAAACGCTGGGAAGGTCTGGGGAATTACCGGAAAACTTACCGAAATTACCGGGAAATTTAACCGGAAGGCATGAGCCAGATTTGGGTACTTACAGAAGCCCCTCGGCAACGTCACTTGCAAGGCAAGTGGGGTTGTCGATAGAAAAGGATCCGATCTGGCGAATGCCGAGACGGATTGAGAGACCGAGGTGGTCGAGTGGCTGAACCTCTGGAAGGCTACCTACGTATCCCGGAGGAATCAAGCCAGGCCGTAGTTCGAAAAAGATCCGCTGGGGAAAGGGGTGTCATATGTGACTAATTGGCTGAACCTAAAGTAGGCTACCTACGTATCCCGGAGGAATCAAGCCAGGCCGTAGTTCAGAATAGGATCCACTGGGGAAAGGAGAAAAGAAACTGGTCTCTTGCTGGGGAGATAGAAGATGAAATGACCTGAGAGGTCAAGCAATTGATCCTACTAGGGATATGCTAGAAATGACCAAGGTGGTCGGATGGTTGGACCTTTTATGAAAGGCTACCTTACCACTGAAGAGTGATGAAGGAATAGGGTGACCACTGCGGTCGGATGGCTGGACCTTTTATGAAAGGCTACCTTACCACTGAAGAGTGATGAAGGAATAGGGTGACCACTGCGGTCGAATGGCTGGACCTTTTATGAAAGGCTACCTTACCACTGAAGAGTGATGAAGGAATAGGGTGACCACTGCGGTCGGATGGCTGGACCTTTTATGAAAGGCTACCTACGTATCCCGGAGGAATCAAGCCTTGGTCGTAGTTCAAGCATCACTAGACAGTTGGGAACGATGTCTAAGATCCTTGAGATTTTTGACAATTAATGGAGGTTGTCACCTGATTGACAATTAATGGAGGTTGTCACCTGATTAACAATTACTGGAGGATGTCACCTGATTGACAATTACTGGAGGATGTCACCTGATTGACAATTAATGGAGGATGTCACCTGATTGACAATTACTGGAGGATGTCACCTGATTGACAATTAATGGAGGTTGTCACCTGATTGACAATTACTGGAGGATGTCACCCGATTGACAATTAATGGAGGTTGTCACCTGATTGACAATTACTGGAGGATGTCACCTGATTGACAATTACTGGAGGATGTCACCTGATTGACAATTACTGGAGGATGTCACCTGATTGACAATTACTGGAGGATGTCACCTGATTGACAATTAATGGAGGTTGTCACCTAGTGTTATCCCGTTATAACGGAACTAATGGAGGTGACTGGAAAGAAAGCTTAATTGCTTAACAGAGGAGAGATATCTTCTGAAAAAGATGTTATCTTAGTTAAAAGATAACGAGAATTGGAGGCCCAAGTGGAAAGTCCAGGGGCAAAGTTGTAATTTTTGCTCAGAGCGAAAGAGGCCGCCCGGCATGAGAGGGAGGCAAAAGAAGCCGTACGGCTGGAAACCTGATTTTTACAGATTATTTAAAGACAGATTCGAACGGGCCAGTGGCATTATGTTGCCGCCCAAGAACGCAGAGAGAGAGAGAGAAGAGAGGAAGAGAATTTCGAATTCTTTCAATCCTCTTTGCTTCCCTTTGATTTGAGATGGATCCGGCACCGCGACAAGCAAGGAGGAATGTCTCCGCCGCCGCGAGATGGAGGAGGAAGGAGCTTGTGAGAACGGATAGGAGATACGATTTTCTCATGCCTCCGTCGGAGCTTTACCCGGGAAGAGGGGAGCACAAATCTACAAACCCGCGATCGGTTGGGGTAAGCATTCTTATTTGGCTCGAATCCGATTGATTTTGATTGAATTTTGAATGATTTAGGGCTTGACCCGAACTTAGGAATTTTCTAGGATTTTCCTAGGATTTTTGAATGATTTTTGAGATGCATGAACAACCTAGGAGGTCAAGAATATGCATGTGCAATTTATTTGATGAAAATAATGAGAATAACTCACTTTTTTCTCGCAAATGAAGTAGGAATGAAAGAATTGTCTAAAGTGAGATGGAGTTCTTGCCTTGTGCTAGAACTAGGTCGAAATCTTGATTTTCAATGAGAAAACATGACTTTGGGAGATGAAAATGATTCATGCATGCCATTTTTGAAAGAATAATGCTTATGTGCAAAGAATTGTGAAAATTGTGATTTTGTGCTTTTAGGAAAGCAATGACATGTTTCAAGTGATGAAAGACATGTTTTTTTTTACGCAAAAGATGCTAGAAAATTTTTATGAATGCTTTTCTTTTTTGAAAATATGTGCACTTCTTGAATATACGCATGCTTTTGGAATGAGATGAAGGACTGACGCTTCTTTTGATGTGCTTGTCTACAGGAGAACAAGTCTAGGGGGCCGTCTGAGATAGCGGTCAAGCTTTGGCAGCGGATGCCGGATTTTGAGAAGAATGGGGTGAACCCCAAAGAGTTGGTGAGGGCTACCGGCCTGGACGCATTTGTTGAGGCTATCGGCACGGGGATTCACATCACTTCTAAGAGCAAGGGCTTGGTCCAGGCTCTTTCTGAGTTTTGGTGGGACTCTACTCATAGCTTCCATCTGAGCTGGGGAGAGCTTACAGTGACTCCGGCAGATTTCACAGCCATTACTGGTCTATAGTTCACCGGGAGGCCCGTGACTTGGAGAGACCATATTACTGCTGAGGAATTCCAGGATTTGGTTGGATTTGAGCTGATTCCCAAGGGATTGGGTATGGAGACGAGGAATGTAGAGGTGGCAGTCCAGAACTGCATGCGGGATTTTGCAGCCAGTGATGTGACTGCTCAGCAGCTGGCGAGGGGCTTTGTTTGGTTGATGCTGTCAGTCACCATCTTTGCTAATTCTGGGACGTTGGCCATGACTTGCCTCCTCGATTCTTTGGTTGATGTTGAGGGAATGGGGACGGTCTCTTGGGGCGAGGCCGGATTGGCAGAGTTATACTTCTCTTTGGACATGTACAGTCGAAACAAAGCTGCTTCTATGGACTGCTTCTCATTTGCCCTTGAGGTAGTCTCTCTTTCTTTTCTCTTTTCTCTTTTTCTGTCTTGAGACTTTTATGAGAGAGAAAAATGACCTTTTTGATGTTTTTGAACATGCTGGCCTGGTTTTGCGAGGTGATCGGGTTCTTTCCTTGGAACCAACAGAGTGATATCACCATTTTTCCTGCCATGGTTCGCTGGAGGGGAGATGTGAGGGATAAGTTCACGGGGAAGACCCGTATCACTTTTGATTATAAGATGGTGAAGCCGGTGCTCAACAAGGACGGTTGTGATGGAGTGGACTTCTACCCGTGGGGCAGGTATCCAGAGATTTTGCTGGGAGAGGCCATCGAGGTGGCGAGGCAGAGGAGGTGGCTCACAGGGCTGACTTGCGACATCATATATCTGGGGGACCGTTTCTCGAGGCAGCATGGCCATGTCCCTCCATTGGACGCCATTACTCCACACGACCCTCCAGCACGGATGCTGCAGCCCAGAGACTGGCAGGCGGATGATATTGAGAGGTACCAGGGAGGTATAGCTGCGGAGGAGTATTTTGACATGGATACCCCATACGCTGTGTTTGTGGAGCAGCGCTTGAGGACGCCACAGAAGCTGGTGAAGCTGGCGGTCACTCAGGGATATGGGGAGGATGAGCCTACTGACCCGCCTATCCCTCCTGCACATCTCTCATATGTTGTACACGGAGTACCGAGGAGGATGAGGATTCCTGTCCCTGACACGAGGGAGCCCCAAAGATACCCCCGCCACCTGATAGCACTGTGAGTATACTTTTAGGGTCTTATTCCCTTTTCAGCTTTCAGATTTTTCTGCTTTTTGCGATTTCTGAGATTTTTCTAAGATTTTCTTTTCTTTTCTCAGGTTCCAGCACGCACTTATGACAGGTTGGTCAGGCAGAATAGGGGCTGGAAAGACGTGTGTCGATCCTTGGTCAAGAAGCTGGCCTGCGCTACTAAAGCGTCGACAAGCATGCAGGAGCCTATGCGCAAAACGAGGCACGTCGGGGGCACAGCATCCTCTTCCTCGGCTTCGGAGTACTCATCCAGTGCCAGGCCTTAGAGGCGAGGTCCTAATGCTGACATCTTGGAGCAGCTGGCGGAGTATGAGCACGACAATATCCATCTTTCCGATGCGAGCGACCCGGAGGACGTGATGAGAGAGCCCAGCATTTATGAGGTGAGCAGCGATGAAGAAGAAGGTGATGAGGAAGGTGATGAGGAGGAGTCGGAGGCCTAGGAGGTCTCTAGAGTGGATTTAGGAACAAACAAACAATGAACACTTTTTTTATGCACAATTTGTTTATTTTTTTCTTTATTTTGACGCCGATGGGGCGTAGACATTGTATTCACGTCTTATTTACTTTTCTAATTTATGCTTTTTCAATTTGCATATTATCTGAGCCTTGGGGCGAATTTTTTTGCTTGGAATTGGGGCTGAAACTGGGCCAAAATGATTTATAATGGTGTATAAACGCTTGAATGGCTCCTGGATATGTTTTTGTACAGGTTACGGTTGAGAAAGTGGGGTGAAAGCTCCCTTGGGCAGCAACTTTGATTGCTGCAAATTTTTTTTCTGCAGATGGAAAATGTAGCCGTGCGGCATGGCCTTGAGGGCAAAAGAGGCCGTGCGGCTAACAGTTCTGTCTGGACTGGTCATTTTCTGAATAAAACCAAAGCTTGGCCATTTCATTTCATTTTCAACCCAAACTTGTTCCAACTGTTCCCAAAGCATATTTTGGACCCAAAGACAACACCTTTGATCATTTTTCGCAATGGAGAGGCCCGTTAGACTGCAAAGGGGGAAGCGAGACCATTTTCTGTCCGGTCTTCAATCTTGGGCGAGATATAACTTTCGATCTCACAAGGGGCTGCTTGATTCTTCCTTCAAAATCAAGTCTTTGTGGCATTTGAGGGATCTCCCGCCCGATTGGGACTTGTTGAGAGCCGCAGCAAAGTTTTGGGACGTCCGGAGACATGTTTACTGCTTTTCTTACAACGAGCTCGTCCTGACGCATGAAGACTTCCGAGCCTTGATTGGGGGTCCCGAGACTGAGGCTATATCTATTCCGCTGATCGGGGACGTGCCGGTGGCGGTAAAGCTTGCATCTTTTCTGCAGATTTCTCTGGGAGAGGCTGAAAGGATGATGGTAGCCCCGGACAGGATTGACCTTTCTGATATCCCGGGCAGGTTCGGGTCTCCAGCTATGGCTGCGACCACGGTGGCTATGGACGCATTTATCCTTTGTGTCTTTTCTGCTCTGTTCACTGCTGAGTCCGTGGGGATTTGTCATGGTGGTCTCTTGGACATGGTCAGAGACTGCAGGGCTGGGAAAGACATTGTCCCGCTGGTTTTGGGAGAAACACTGCATGGGATTGACAGGATGGCTCGGGGAGACCATTTCATGAGGTCTGGGAGTCCGGCTGTGCTGACTTTGTGGCTGCAGGAGAGGCTCGGGGCTTTGCCAGGGGCTTCGCCGACTCAGTGCCCTTGGGTGATTTCCCGGAGAGGTGCACCTCGACAGCAGGATCAGGGTAGCTGGGAGCTGATGATGGCCAGGCTATCCACTTCTGACATCCGTTGGTGGATACCTCATTGGAGGTTGCAGACCAGGAGGACACTTCAGGAGTCCTATATTGTGAGGGTTCCAGGATTCTGCTGGTCATCCTTCTACATACCTTGCTTGGTATCCAGGCAGTTTGGGGCTTTACAGGAGCCTTTGAGTGATTGGGAGGACATCCGGACCATGGAGGTGGTGTCATTGGACATGAGGGATCCAGCCAGCTTCACTTTTTTCTCGAGGGCTTGGACATATGCTGCTTTCCCACCCAGGGCTATCTTCAGGAGCAGGAGTGAAATAGCCCGGATCCGAGAGAGGCTTCGAAGCCCCGGCATCTGGCATCTTTCGCGTTGGAGCGGTTTGGTCTCGCCGTTTTTGTTTTTGTAGAGTCGCCACACCGTTTTTATTAAGCCCAAAACATTGAAAAAGGGCATCAGTTTAAAGATAATTTTAAACTGTTTTTGTGTGATGAGATTTTGAGTTCGGAGGTCAGATGACTCCCGGGAAGAGAATATTAGAATATTAGAGCTCACCCGAGTAGCCTCGTAAAACGAGTCTTTCGGATACCCCTAATATCCTTTAAATGTTGTGTGTGTGTGCTTTTAAAAATGCATGCTGTATCGGATATCTACATTGTATGCTATGTATGGAAATGTATTGAAATAGTGTAGGAAGGAAGCCTTACCAATGTTGGTTCGTGTCTGTCTTCCGCTGGGGAATGGTGTTTGAGGCTCGGAGTAGCTCCTGGCACGGATCGGGATTGCTTCTGAGGGACCGGTTGTCCGCGACGTAGTTTCTGGGCGTGAGTTGAGGTTGCCGGGCTGCGTTCGGGCAGAGGTTCCCAAGGCGTGCGGGGATCGTCGGGATCACTCGGGCAGAGGTTCTGGCGTCAGGGTGGCAGTGAGTCACTCGGGCAGAGTTTCGGCGTGGTTTGGGATCGTCGGTTTGACTCGGAAAGAGCCGGACACCGTGGAAAGACCAGGCAAGGCCTCGGAGTACCACGAGGGGCCTCAGAGTACCTCGAGAGTGCCTCTGGGCAGCGCGGGAGCGTCTCGAGCGCTGAGAGGCTTCTGAGCACCACAAGGGGAGCTTCTAAGGCCTCTAAGGATCCGAAGGGGCCGGGAGTGCCTCGAGAGGACTTAGAAGGGGAGCCAAGGCTAAGGGAGGAAGAGAGAAGAGGGAGGTGTGAAAAATGAGGAGGGGGAGCCCTCTATTTATAGTAAAAATTTCGGAGACAAAGAGGTCCGTACGGACCTTCTTGGTTATCCGTAATTTTGGATTTCCTCGATTTGAGGGAATCTCGCAATGATGGAGAATATTCTGGGAATGATGATGTCCCCCATGCAAGAAGGTCCGTACGGACCAACTGGCATGCAAAGAGGTCCGTACGGACCAACCATGCATTGGAAGTAATCATTTCTCCCGGGATTTGAGGGAATATTGTGGACTTTAAGGAGGATTTAGTAATCATTGAAACAAAGAGGTCCGTACGGACCTTAATTGCTTTTCTGATTTCCTGAAAATTCCCAAAAGGTCCTTTTTGTCCCTTTTTATCCTGCAGAAGGCTCCTCCTTGGTTTGGCTGGGGTTTGAGAGGGTTTCGAGAGGGTTTTGAGAGGGTTTTGAGTGCCGGAGGTCTCCGAGACTGCGTTGATGAGTCTGCGGAGTTTCCCGTGTGTTTGAAAGGGGGTGATCCAGATTGGGGTACTTACAGAAGCCCCTCGACGACGTCACTTATGAAAGAAGTGGGGTCGCCGATAAGATAAGGGTCCTAATCTGGATCGCGTGCAGGGAGAGGAAGTGACCGTGAGGGTCAATGCGAGGACGTGCGGTGTCCTTTGTGTGACCGTTTAGGTCAATAGGTCGGACCCCGTGATAGGATTCTACGTATCCTCGCGGGAATCAAGCCCGGTCCGTAGTTCGGGCGTGAGTGTTTGTGAATGCGGGCGCGGTGGTGCCCCGGAGTGCCAGTGTGACCGCCGAGGTCAGTGGAAGACGTGGTGGTGTCCCGGGTGACCGTATAGGTCGGGGGTAAGGACGTGGTGGCGTCCCGGGTGACCGCATAGGTCTGATAAAGACGGGCGGCGTCCGGGACCGCATAGTGTCGCAGGGTGACGGGTGACGCGGGCGTCCCCGGGCGACCGATAGCCATGCGATAAGGACGTGGCGGCGTCCCCGGGTGACCGTGATAGTGTCGGTGATAAGGACGCCAGTGGCGTCCCCGGCGACCGTATAGGTCGGTTGATAAGGACGTGGGCGGCGCCCGGGTGACCCAGTAAGTCGGTGATAAGGACGCGCGGCGCCCCGGCGACCGATAAAAAACAGGTGGGATAAGTGACGCGCGGCGTCCGGTGACCGTATAGCCGGTGATAAGGACGTGGTGGCGGTCCGGGTGACCGCATAGGTCGGTGATAAGGACGTGGTGGCGGCCCGGGTGACCGTGACAGGCTTCAGGTGATAAGGACGGGCGGCGTCCGGGTGACCGTATAGGTCGTGGGTGATAAGGACGCCGCGGCGCTCCGGTGACCGTGTGATAGGTCGGTGATAAGTTGACGCGCGGCGTCCGGCGACCGCATAAAGTGCGGTGATAAGGACGTGGTGGCGGCCCGCGTGACCGTGATAGTCGGGTGATAAAGGACGCCAGCGGCGTCCTGGGTGACCGATGTGATGTCGGTGATAAGGACGGTTGCGGCTTCAGCACCTGGCGACAGGCCGATAAGGTGAATCAGAGGAGTCAAGTGATAAGCGGACGCGCGGCGTCCGGTGACCGTATAGGTCGAGTCGGTGATAAGGACGTGGTGGCGTCCCCGGGTGACCGACAGTTCGGGATAAATGGACTTCGGGACCTGGTGCAACCAGGAGCCCGGGACCTAAATTTCAGAGTATGACCTAATCGGTCGTGGCCTGTTCGTGCGTACGAACCCAAATTTCTCGGGCCGAGAGTGATAGGTGCCCAAGCTGGGAGGACGATGAATCCTGACTTCTTGGGATTGAGGCTGAGGTACTGTCAATTGGGATCTAGTCGAGCGGCCTTACGAAAGCCGCGTGCATGGGATTTTTGCATGTCAAGTCGAATCCCAGTACTGGACTTACTGAGCTCGCTGGGACCTAGTTCAGAGCCGCAGTATGCTTAAGTCGATTTCCCTTTGACCTAAGCCGGGACTGGAGCTCGGCTTACTTCATGGCCTGCTTGCGAGCCCGCTGAGGTGGGCAAGGTTCGGGCCGATTTCTTAGCTTCACCATTCGGCATTGCAATTGGGAGGCGCACGTGACCCTTGTAGGGCCCTTCCTCTCGTACTGGGAAGATGACTTCGGACCTCTTTCGGTGGCCAAACGCTTGAGTTGTCGCTGAGCTGCTGGGAGGCGCCGCCTCGATATCGTGTGGCCGGGATATGGGCTCTTGCATGACTTCCTTTCGACTGCTGAGCCGAGCTCTGCTGAATTGCCGTTGATGGGCGAGGTCCGGTGCTTACGGGGCTCGCTTTGCCGTGGAGGTTCGGGCTTACGCGGCCGGTTGATGCCGCGCGGCTTCTCAACCGGTGCCTACGCTGACACGGCCCTTGGTTGATTTGGGAAGATGTGCGGGCGAGGTCCTGGCCCACGCGACGGTGGTTGATTTGCCGCTGAGCGGGCGAGGTCCGGCTCTTACGTCATGGCCGTTGATTCCTTGATTTGCCGCGAAGTCCGGGCGAGGTCCGGAATTGCCTGGGCTGTGGCGAGGTCCGGGGCTCCTCTTACGCTTGACGGCCGCGGATTGATTTGCCGCTGGAAGTGGGCGAGGTCCTGGCCTTACGCCGACGGCCTAAGTGGTTGATTTGCCGCTGAAGGGCGAGGTCCGGTCTTACGCTTGACTACGGGGATTGATTTGAAGGGTTAGGGACCATTCCGCACTGGATTTGCCTGAAAAGGCCTTAGGATGCCAGGCAAAGATTATAAGGGCAAAGGAAAGTAATTTGGCCACCCTCGCAAAGAGGTCCGTACGGACCAACCGTTGCAAAGAGGTCCGTACGGACCACCTTGGTTTTTTACAGCTCCTGTGTTTGACTGTGCTTTAAATACCGAGGCCCTTCCCATTCCTTCTTCCTCATTTTCCAGCTTCGTGAACTGGGCGAGAGAGAGAGAGAAAATTCCTCCATTGTTAACCAAAATCAAAAAATTTTTTGCTTGAATTTCTTGCCATGGCCGAAGGATCTCGAAGGAGTCGTCGTCAACGCAACAGAAGTGGCTGAAAGCAATGGATGGAGCTTCAAAGGAATTGGACCTTCGTTCGCTCCATCTTCGAAGAACCCTGATGTTTTGTATCCGAATCCGGAGGTGCATAATCGTCGCTCCATGAACGCTGGGGAGGTAAGAAACTGCTCCGCTTTGATTCCCTCGTCGAATTTTTGAATGCTAGAACTAGGTTTTAGTTTTTCGCATTTTTGAATTTTTTGTTATTATTTTATGCCTTTTGTGAAATTCTTGATGAATTGTTGAAAATGGACATGTAAAAATTGTGGGTATGTGTATTTTGTGCAGAAATGTGTAGATTAGCTCTTATTTGTGAAAATAAAATGCCTATCTAGTGAATTGCATGCTTTGGTGTTTTGTACCGTATGCTATTTATGTATGTACATTATGAGAAAAATTATCGTGTAGTGATAATTTTTGTGAAAAAATGTGACATGTGCCGTGTTTTGTGACGGGTTATATGTGAAAGTGTGTGCCGTGGTTGGGACGGATTTTCTTTGAGAATGTGCTATATAGTGTGTGCCGTGTTTTTGGGTGACGGACTTTGTGGGGAAAATATGTGCAATATGTGCCGTGTTGGGACGGATTTTCTTTTGAAAATGTGTCGTAGGGTTTAATCCCCCTTTTTTTTTTCTTTTCGAGAAAATGTGTACAGTGTGTGCCGTGTTTTGTGACGGACTGCATGGGAGAAATTATATGCATGATATATGTAAAAATTATGTGCATTATATGCCGTGTTTTGTGACGGGTTACATGGAAAAATTATATGTATAATGTATGTGAAAATTAGGTGTAATATGTGCCGTGTTTTGTGACGGGTTATATGTGCCTTTATATTAAGTACTGTGATTGACGTACCTTTGCTGTGTTTACCTGCAGGATGCTGGGCTTACGGCCGGGAAGGCCAAGAGGATGAAGACTCGGGATCGCCGAGGCCAGTTGTGGAGCTATGGCAATGATGCCCGATATTTCCGTGGGCGGTAGGCCGAGTCCCCTGAGGTTGGGTTTATGCTTCGGCCTAGGTGTGTTCGTTGAGAACCCGGGCCGGAGCTGCTCGACACGAGGAAGAACAAGAGTGTCTTCCCGGGTTTATCCGAGTATTGGTGGGATACCACCCACACCTTCCACCCGAGCCGGGGCGAGGTGACAGTGACGCCCACCGATTTTGCCGCTATTACACGGCTCTCCTTCAAAGGGGGCCTCGTGAGGTGGAGAGACATGATCTCCGATGATGTGGCCGACCGAGCCGCCGGGCTTTGAGCCTCGTCCTCGCAGGGCCCGGGGATGCCGTACATGCCGACGTAGAGATGAGGATCACGGCCGCATTGGGGCCTACATCCGGGTACCGGCCAGTGACAATGGAGCAAGCTGGGCGCGCTCCTTCTTGTGGTATGCACCGTCCGAGACTTTGTTCTCGAACCACGCGACCGCAGCCTCCCTTTGCTCACTGGAGAGCTTGACCGATCTCGGATAGGGTCTCGCGACATTGCTTGGGGCGAGGCAGCTTGGCCGAGCTCTACTTCTCCTTGGACCGGTTTAGCCGGGGTGGCCCGTCTGGGCTCGCTTTGACTTTGCTTTGGAGGTATGAGTTTATTGTCGTTTTTTTTGATTTAGCAACTTGTCATTTCTCCATTGTCTTTTGCACCGAGCCTTCTCTCGTTTTTTTTTTTTTTGTCACAGGTGTGGTTTTATGAGGTTTTCCAAAGGCTTCCCGTGGGATAGGGATCCCGGGGCCGTTGCCGCGCACCCGCTTACGCCGGGACGGGCTCGCACGGCGAGGAAGAGGAGGACCACTGGGAAGCTCACCATCGCCACGGGACGTGTGCAGGAGCCGCTTGGAGCGGGATAGCCGTGAGGGGTTCGCTCTGCTCCCGTGGGTTCTGCATGAGGGAGATGAGTTCGAGGGGGCTCCCGAGGCGACAGCCGCGGCGAAGATGCCGCGAGGCTCGACTTGTGACGCCATGCACTGGGAGCGAGTCTTCCGGGCAAGATGGCCCCTGTGCTTCCCGTGGCTCCGAGGGACCCTCCCTTTGGGATGCTTGACTCCCGGACATGGATGTGCCGGACTTCGAGAGGTACTGACGGTGCCTGCCGAGGAGTTCATCTTGTACGGAGAGGAGTACGGGGCCTTCGTGAGGAGGAAGCCGAGGACGCCCTGTGCACCGGCGCGGAGAGAGAGGCCGGCCCGCAGCTCCCCTGCAGGTTCCGATGCCGGGACCGGATTTCACGTACGTCCGCGGGGACGGATCGAGGAGGAGGGTGTCTCGTACTGCCCGAGCAGCTCCCGCCGCATACAGAGCGGACCCCGACAGATCGGCGAGTGTGGCCGACTCTTTTCCATCTTGGCATCTTTTCTCGCGTTTTTTCTTTTTGTTGTTGAGTATAACCGTATTTGATGAGCGTTTCCTTGGCTTCTTGTTGGTGCAGTCCCGGGAGAGCCTACGATATGCCGACTCGCCGCTACGTGGCGACGCGCTCCTTCGCTAAGAAGATGGCGTCGAAGGTGTCCCGTCGGCTCGCGTCGTGTGCCGGCGCACGAGCCTATGCCTTCGAGGCATTCTCGTGGACGTTCCTCCGCCTAGAGCCGAGCCTGAGCCGCAGCAGAGGGGCCTTTGAGGGGCGGCATAGCATGGATGCCGGACTTCTTCGAGCCGCAGTGGCCTTCGAGGGAGCAGCTCTTTATCGGGCTCATGCCTCCGCACGGCGCACAGTGGCGAGGGTTCCTCGTGAGCCTTCTTTCTTTGATCCTTTCGCCGGATTTGATCCTTCCGAGTACTTCTCGTGGGAGCCTCAGCGGGTGCTCTGTATTCCGACGAGGAGGATGTGACGGCGAGTTCGCCGGGATGCCCGACTTTTCTTTGGAGGATCTTGGCGAGGAGGATGATGATGAGGATTCCGAGTAGTATTCATTTGCTTTCCCTCTTTTCATATCCCTCTCTTTTTTTTTTTTTTTTGTTTAGCAAACGTACATTTTGTACTGTAATAAAACACATGTATTTGCATGGCAAACAAAGATTTTATTTTAAGATGTAATGTCATTTATTTTTGTGATTCCCGGAATTGTCCTAGAAATTGTTGCTATTATTATTTTTATTTTTGTACATGCCACGTGAGCCGAGAGTGCGTTTGTGGGTAGTGTTGGTTTGCCGGAAATGGCTTTGGCCGTTGTTTGACCTGCTTTGGAGCAAGGTTTTGCCGAGGACAAAGGGTTTTTGTACCGTTTTCCGGGGAAATGGGTTCTGCTTTGCAAGGAGGTCCGTACGGACATACTTAGCATGCAAAGAGGTCCGTACGGACCAACCTTGCTTTTGGGAAGGACATAAATGCTTTCCAAAGGTCGGTTCTTCCTCATTTCCCCATTTGCACCATTTTCGAGCTTTCTTCCCCATTTTCTCTAGGAACCTCCATTTTTGCCATGGATTCTTCGTATGTCCCTAGAATTTTGCCGAGGCTTTCGCAGAGAGGCAAGCACACTTCCTGAGCAGCTTGAAAACGTGGATGCGGCGCCGTATGAGGCATCGTAGACGGGCTTTCGAGGTAAGGTTTCGTCTTTGCTCTGGCTTGGTCTTTTAAGGAGTCGGGTTCCCGATTGGGATTTGCTGCGGGCCGCCGCGAAGTTCCTGGGATGTTAGGAGGCACGTGTACCAAGTTTCTCCTACAATGAAATGGTGCCCACTTTTGAAGATTTTCGGCTTTGATTGGAGGACCGGAGGTGGAGGCCATCTCGCTCCTTCGTGGTGGTGCCGCCGCGAGCGTGAAGCTTGCAGACTTTCTTCGTACTTCGTTGGAAGAAGTGCAGTGGCATGATCCTTGATTCGGGTCATATCGACATTTCTGCGCCGCCGGAGCGGTTCATGGTTGATGATGAGAGTGACGTCTCTTGGGATGTATTTGCCTCAGCGTGACGATAGCGACGCTTTTCCGGTCGCCTCCTCGGCATTTGTGATGGCGCTGCTAGATGTGGTAGGGCACCGCAGAGCCGGGAGAGGATATTGTCCCGTTGGTGCCGGGGGAGACTCTTCATGGTATCGACCGTCCGGCGACCGGGGATCGTTTTATGAGAGGGGGAAGCCCCGCTTTGCTCACCTTGTGGCCGCGAGAGAGACTTCAGCCATGCCCGAGGCTCCGACGTCGTTTAGCCCGTGGTCATTTGCTCGCCGACCTCTTGTGTCGGATATGGATCACCCGCCCGGGAGAGATGGATGGCACGCCTTGGTACGCATCGATCCGCCGGTGGGTTCCGTGACCGGGAGGATCGAGACCAGTGAGGATCTGGCAGAAGGGTCCTACGTTGTCGAGTTCCAGGTTTGTCTTGGTCCTCCTTCTATATTCCGTCGCTTGTTTCCCGGCAGCTTGGGATGAAGCAGAGCCTTTGTTTGGCCGGGATGACCTTGCTACCGCGGAGATAGCTCCTCTTGTATGGCAGCCTGTGTGCCTTCGTATTGTCCGAGGTATGGAAGTATTCCGCTTCCCTCCCGTGGTACTCCTTAGACGTCGGGAGAGCGTCGTATTGACGACTCAAGCATCCGGCCCGGTATGAGCAAAGATGTCTGGGCAGTCCCAAGTGGTCTTGGGAGAGCAGTGCGTGCAGCGATTCTGGGACCCGGCTGTCGTAGTAGCTATTGCCTTAGGAGTGCCGAAGCCCGGTCCGACCCTTCGATGTGACGGAGACGCTTTGTTTGACTACGAGACTAGAGTTGACCGACCGACAGGGAGAGGTCCTCTTTACGCACTCGCAGGAGGAGATCCGAGCCGAAGCACGGCGAATGAAGCCCCGAGAGCTACCGGATTATTTGACTCTACGGGAGGACCCCGCATCTCTGACCGAGAGACGCAGAGTTGGGTTCACGTGGAGCGAAAGAAGACTCGCCGGGACGAGGGAAGAAAGGAAAGAATGGCGAGGGGACAAGCGCAGATGGCGCGGAATGACCTCCTAGGTATCCATTCATTGCATTGCAAACACATTATTAGTTAAATGTATTAAGTCGTCTTTTAGCATGTTGTGAACTTGAGAGTAGACCGTGCTTGAACTCATCAAGAAATGTTGTAACCGTTAGTGATTTGTGATTTACTTTTAAAGCTTTGTCGAGACGCAAGATCTCTTGTTTGCCTTTGCTTCGTTGTGCACTTTGTCGGCGTCCATCTGACTTTTCTCGTTGCATCCGCTGGACCGAAGGGCCTCGAGCCATGACGGCAATCCCTTTGCACGAGGCTTTGATTTGGCCGAGAGGTTGAATGCTCCCCGACAAGTCGTTTTGACGGTCTTTTTCGTAGCTTCCTTGCCGCTTGTTGGCGTCGGGCTCTTGACCTCAATTTCGCAGCCTTCGCTTGAGCTTCTTTTTTTTTTTTTTTTTTTTGTGAGCCCTTGCTCGAGCTCTCTTTTTTTTTTTTTTTTTTTTGAAGCGCGTGAGGGCGAAGACAAGCCCCCGGCTTGGAAGTAGACATGAGCCGCCGTTTGATGCCGAGTGACCCTCGGATGTCCTTGATGTTGCCGCCGTCGCTTGACTTGGTCAAGGTGACCGCCGGGGCGTGTTCTTGAAAAGTGCGGAGCTTGATGGAGGTCTTGATTGACATTCAAACTTTTGACTTTTTTGTGTATTTTTAGACCGGACTAATTAAGGTTGCCTACGTTCCTCCTGACTAGAGGGCTCTCAGTCCGCGTAGTTCGACACTACATGGAGTGCCAAGAGATGCACAGCTTGTTCTTCTTCGTGCGAAGTATCCGCGAAGTTTGCTTCCGTTGACCGGATTCATGAAGGGATTGCCGTCTAGGTCCGTTAGCTTCATGGCGCCTCCGGAGAAGATCTTTTGAACCACGAAAGGGCCGATCCATGTGGGTTCCCATTTTCCCAGCTGGGTTGGTTCGAGCGGGAGGCTTTTCTTCGAGTACAAGGTCACCTTCCCCGATGTCTCTGGATTTGACTTTCTTGTCGAAAGCTCTAGCCATCCCGCTTTGATAGGCTCCTGACGTGTTCCATGGCCTTTAGTCGTCGCTCGTCTAGCGTGAGCCAATTCGTCATGTCGGCTTCGAGCCATTCGACTTCGTTGATGTCATTTTCCACAAAGACTCTGAGTGAGGGAATTTCTAGCTCGACGGGAAGGACCGCTTCCATCCCGTATGTCGTGGCAAATGGGGTTTCTCCCGTGGTCGTTCGACCGATGTGCGGTAGCCCCAAAGTGCAAGGTGCAGCTTCTGGGCCAATCTCGTCCCTGGGTGGTCATTTTTCTGATGATCCGTTCGAGGGTTTTGTTTGCCGCTTCCACGGCGCCGTTTGTTTGTGGCCGGTAGGGAGAAGATTTGTGGCGTGTGATCTTGAATTCAGCCAGCCAGCCTGTCGAATTCTCCTTCGAAGTGTGAGCCGTTGTCCGATATGACCTCATTTGGGATGCCGTATCGGCATATGATGTTTTCCTTGAGGAAATGTGCGACCTTCTTGGAGGTGAGTACCTTGTAGACTTGGCTTCGACCCATTTGGTGAAGTAGTCGATGGCTACTAAGATGAACTCGTGACCGTTGTCGCCCGGGCGGAGCGATTTTCCCGATGACGTCAATTCCCAAGTGGCAAAGGGCCAAGGTGTAGTCATGCAAGAGAGATCGTGGGGCGGCAGATGATTGAGGTTGGAGAACCGTTGGCACTTGTCGCAGCCTTTCGGACAAAGTGGATGCAATCCGCTCCATGGAGATCCAAGAGTAGCCCATCCCGAGAATGATTTGCATCGTGGCTCGGGCATTCATGTGGGGACCGCAAGCCCCATTGTGGACTTCTGCTCATGAACTTGTCTCGCTTCTTCTTGGCCGACGCAGCCGTAGGAGTGGCCCATGGTAGCGTTTCTTGTATAACATGTCCCCGAGGATGACGAAGTGAGAGGCAAGGCGTTTAGTGGCCATGATGCTCTTGGTTTTGACCCCTTCGTGTGTCGACCTTCCTTGTTCATGAAGGCGCTTTCGTTCTTGAGGTATTGGAAGATCCGGGTTGTACCATGGCTCATTGACGGGCTTAGGTTCTCGGTTCGATCTCACAACAAAGAGTGTGAATTTCCTTTCGTCCGACTTTGAAGGGTTTGATTGCTTTTCCTTCGTGGATTTCCACAAGGGAGGCCAAGGTGGCTAAGGCATCTCGCAAACCCGTTTCGGTCTCTTGGCAAGTAATGGAAGGTGACCTCTTCGAATTGTGTGATGAGGTCCTCTATGCAGTGCATGGTATTTTTGCAAGCCCGGTCTATGGTTTTCCACTTGTTGGAGACTTGGTTGATGATCAAGGCCGAGTCCCCATAAACTTCGAAGTTTCGGACATTCCTCTCGAGTGCGGCTTGTAGTCCAAGAAATGCAGCTTCATATTCGGCGGCATTGTTGGTTACCTCGAAATTGAGCTTTATAGCAATTGGGGTGTGCTCGCCTGGGATCCACCAAGAGCATACCGATGCCGTTTCCTTTGGTTGGCCGCTCCGTCAAAGAATAGCTTGCCATCGGTTTTCGCCTTCGATTGCGAAGATTCCCTCGTCCGGAAATTGTGGTTCAGTGGCCTCGAGCCTCGTCTGCTGGGAAATCACCAGCTTGTTCACCCATGGCCCGTCCCTTGATTGATTTTTGGTTTACGTACTTGATGTCAAATTCCGCCAGGAAGAAAGACCATTTGGCGAGCCTCATTGACAGAGATGGTTTGTCGAAGAGGTACTGACCGGGTCCATTTTGGAAACCAAGCTGTACCGTGTGCGACCGCATGTAGTGCCGTAGTTTCCCGACAACCCATACCGTAGCCGCGCAGTTTTCTCGAGGGCCGAGTAATTGAGTTCGCCGCCTTGAAACTTTCGACCGACGAAGTAGATGGCGTTTCGACCCGCGACTCTTTCTTTTCTTGACAGAGCATGGCTCCAACCGCGTGCCTGGCCACAGCTTAGGTATAGCAACAAAGGGCTTTTCCTCGTGGGGAGGACAGAGAATCGGAGGACTCACAAGGTATGCTTTTATTTTTTCAAAGGCATCTTGGCATTCTCGAGTTCCATTCGATGTCGGCGTTCTTCTTCATCGCCTTGAAGATTGGCTCGCACATAGAGGTCAATTGGTTGACGAAGCGGCCGATATATTGCAGCGGCCCATGAAGCTTTTCACCTCTCGTCCGAGTTTGCGGTGGTCTCATTTCGATGATAGCTTTGATCTTTGAGGATCCACCTCGATGCCTCTCTCGGTGACTATGTATCCCAAAACCTTGCCTCGGCTAACTCCAAATGTGCATTTGGCAGGTTAAGCCTCATTGAGTGTTTTCTGAGGCGATTGAAGAATTTTCTCAGTCTCGTGAGGTGTTGTCCGTCCGATCCCTTTGAGTGAACGATCATGTCATCGACGTACACTTCGATCTCTTTGTGGATCATATCGTGGAAGAGGGCGGTTGCCGCCCGTTGGTAGGTAGCCCCAGCCGTTCTTTAGTCCGAACGGCATTACCGTGTAGCAAGAGGTTCCCTGTGGGTTGTGAAAGCCGTCTTTTCTTGGTCTTCTTCGGCCATCTTGATCCGATCAGATTGTAGCCGGCAAAACCGTCCACGAAGGACTTGACTTCGAAATTGGTCAGAGTGTCTACCAACATGTCGATGTTGGGTAGTGGAAAATCGTCCTGGGACTTGCTTTGTTGAGATCTCTAAGTCCACGCAACAACAGACTTTTCCATTGGCCTCGTGACCGTGGACAATATTGGAGAGCCATGTGGGGTACTCGATCACCCCGATGAAGCCGACGCGGAGCATTTTTTCGATCTCCTCTTTGACTTGTAAAGACCATTCTCGGCTTGATTCGGCGTAGCTTTTGCTTGATGGGCTTAGCCTCGGGATTTAAGGGAATCCGTGCTCCACAATGTTAGGATCTAATCCGGGCATGTCTCGGTAAGACCAAGCGAACACGTCCACGAACTCTTCGAGCAATGCAAATAATGCGTCTTGCTCGTGCCGGTGAAGAAACTTCCGATTTGCGTCTCTTTCGCTCTTCGCCAGCTCCCAAATTCACTTTGGTTAAAACCTCCTCGGCACTTGGGCCCGGTTTTTCTCTCGTTTGACAACATGCTTAAAGATGTGCTTAATGTATTGTTCGTTTAATGTGTCTCGCTTCTTTATCAAGTGAATCGTTATTAACCGCTTGTGTGTTAGTTAATTTATCGCTTGTTAAAGATGCAATGAGAGGATACTCGGAAAGATCGAAGCATTCATTAAGAGCATACGGGAATACATTATTGGCAATGAGTTCGTAATCTTCCGGCGTGAGGCCATCGATGACTCGAGAGACTCAAATTCAAAGCTAATGGACTCAGGATGAGTTTTGACACTAGACTCTAGGACTCGAGGGGTCGACCAAGTTGTTCGATCATGTCCTTTTTGCCGGGCAAGAGGTCCTGAGAATGTGGCCCAGCTTATTGAGGGGCAAATGAGCTTGATAGGAGAAGGGGCTTGAAAGGCTTTATGTCACCGTTCCCGATCATTGCTATCACAGAGTTATCGAAACAAAATCGATTAGATCTCGGCATCTCGATTTCTTCTTTGAAGAGCAGTGTGTAGCAAAGGGTTCGTCCCAAGCATCGTCTCGCGGAGTCTCTTGCTTTTGTCTTGGGCATTGCTAGCTCGAATGCGTACTCTTCCCGCTTGTTGAAGGCAGAGAGTGTCGACAGAGAGTTTTTCGAGTTCTTCCGCCAAAGAGGGAGTTTTCCCGAACCAAAATTCGCTGTGAATAGTGGTGGTTGTGGATCCCGGCAGGGCGGTGTGTCGAGGAATGCTCTTCGGACAGGATTTGGCTTCGAGGCCTCCGAATCTTGCCAGTTCTCGCTGGAGCTTGTCCATGGTTGTCGGCCGCCTTTGTTTGGCGCCGATCGCCTCGTTCCTTTTTCTCGATCTTCTTCCAAGTTGCCGGCCTTCCTTGTGAAGTACTTGGTCATGTCGAAGCCGTAAGGACGAAGATCGGAGATTGCGTGCAAGCCTCTTTTGTTATCTCGTGGAGCGTTTACGTGCAGCCTCGCTTGTCCTCCGCAATGTGTTCGGGAGTAGGAGAGTATCCTGTGCCGTGCAGTGGTATTCTGTTCTCTTTGATATTGATGATCCGTTGAGTGCCCCGATGGCGTTTTCCCAAACCGAGCCCCGGATGTAGTTCATGTGCTTCATCATTTTCATCGGGGAGGGATCTTGTCCCAAATCAAAGGCAGTCTATGTGGCACACTTGGGCCTTTGGGCTTTCGATGGTGAACCCCGTTAACATCATGCCATCATCGTCGGGTTTGATTTCTAAGACCGGGACGCCGTTGGTATCGGTCCTTTCATGACTATGCCGTCGCCGTAGATGATGGTCATATCTCGTTCCTCGGACGAACTTTACGCACCGATGGAGAGTGGATGCCACCCCATTGATCCGATGTAGCCAAGGGCGTCCCAAAATGGCAGTGAATGTGATCGGGATGTCGATGACTTGAAGTCCTGTCAGACCATTTGTTTTCCAAACCAAAGGTTCAAGGTGGCTATTCCCAAGACTCGGGCGGGATGTCGAGTCGTATGCCTTGATTGCTCGAGTCGAGGGTTTTAGATCGCTGCTTTGATCCCTAGCAAATCCATCATTTTGGCCGGAAGGACGTTCATGGATGATCCCCCATCTACCAACACCCGAGGGAGACGGCGCTCGTCCCGCTGAATCACATGTAGAGAGGCTCGTTGTGGTCGCCCCAAATTTTGGAAGATCGAGTTCATGAAGGTGATGATATTGCCGTAATTGACGTTGCCAATCATCTCGAACCGCTTCATCGTGTGTCACCGTGATGGGAACCATGGTCCGGGCCAGCTTTCTTCCAACTTGAGCTTGTGCGGGTAAGATGAAGTGAGTAAGGACCAGAGTGAGATGTTAGCCCGAGTGCGCTGAGCCGTGTCAAGACAGATCTTCACTTTGGGTCCGTGGTTTCACTTCTTTGGCGTAGGGTCCCTTTTCGCCCGTGGCTCAGGTATGACTGGCCTTTTGTCCGTCCGTGGAGGATTCACTGGATTTGACCGAACGTGTCGTAACATTCACCTGGACTTGTGGTTTTGCTTGTCTCTCCCGCTTTTCTCGGGAGCTGGGAGTGAGCCTCGATTGCGTAAGGCCGATCGCGCATTTCAATTCGTTCACCGTCATGGCTTTTATCGAAGCATCAATAGTGGCTTTGAGATCTTCCCAAGACAGGGGTTGGATTATCTGACCTTCGGGCCTTCGGTGGCGGTGCGAAGCTCGTCCCACCTGATCATGGAGCAAACATTGCCGTGGCCCCGTGCGTAACTAGGCCGGGAGATTTGTCCGGAGTAGATGACGTAGTAGTCAAACTTTCCTGAGGGTTCTCCAAGGGTTCCGACTGTGGGATCACCGCATTCATACCTCTTTTTCGCCTTTTGTCGAGAAGATAGCTTCTTCTTTCGTCGAGGACGGCCCTCGTTCATCGTGCATCCCGGAATTCCATTTCCGCACAAGCACCGCAATCGCAGACGTCCCACCGTATGTGTTCGTTGTTCGGCGGTGGTACCGGGACCTCGTGAGGCCGGATGGGCAAGCTTTCCTCCGGAAGGTCTTGTGGCCTTACGTCATAACCGCATGGCTCGTACGAGGGTAACAGTTGACTTCTCGGGAGACAATGAGAGACGTTAGAGGCCGTAGGAGCGCCATAGCTTGGGAAGCCCTGTGTGGTCAGCGGCTAAGGTTCCGAAGTGGTGCATGGCACCTTCGATCCAGCTTGTTGCTCACCTTGACGTTTCTCAATAGCCATGAGGACCCGCCAAACTTCTTCCAAGTGTTGGGAAATTTCTTGGGGGTAAGGTCCCGTTCTCATCCTTGTTATCCACCGACTTGGCCATGGGGATTCGACGGACCGTCCCGGTGACGGAGCCGGGAAGAAGGTAGGACCTTGCCGTTTTGACACCGGGAGACGGGTTCCTGGTACTCTCGACCACTCTCTCGTTAGCCGGAGGGGGCGACGGGCAAGGTTTAGACACGGAATGGCCTAACGGGATAAAAGGGGAAAGCTCACGTGGCATGCGGTTTCCGTTTCTTTTATTTTCCGATTTTTTTTTTTGTTGTTTTAATTTACTTAAAACAAAGATTTTCTCGTAATCCTAGGTAGGTTGGAAAAGATTGCTCTTCTTTTTCGCAACTATGCTAGATCCCGGGTCACGGAGACCATCTCGTGCGGCTATAAGCCCCTCGTTTTGCACCCGTATTTCGACATCCCAGCGGATGGACCTGTGCGAGGGTCCTATAGTGCAAGCGGTTTCCACCGGCCTAAAAGAAAAATCGAACCTAAGGACCGAGCCTCACATGTTCGTTTTGATGCGTTAGCCATGCGAATAGTGAACCGAGCCGCCACCGAGTCAAGATCGTGTCAAGAGTTCTGCATGACCTTCTCTTGCTTTGCTTGCGCAAGGGATCTCGTGACGTTAGGCGTTGGCCGGGTCATATCGTCATGGCCGACGTATCAAAGGCGTGATGACATGGTGTCATGCGAGCATGGATGTATATCCGGATCGGAACATCGTTCAGGGTGTAGCCGAAATCAAGATCAAAGTCAAGATTTTAGCATGACCTTTCATCCCTTTGCTTGCGCAAAGGATCTTGAGTTCCGAGCCTTGACTCAGAAAATGGCCGGCATGGTATATGTATCCAGCCGTATGACACGGACCGGGTAAAACCAACCGAGTCCGGACAGAGTGTGACTCAAGACTCAAACGTGTGGTTGACGCTCGGGCTAGGACGGGATGTTTGGAATGATCCCGTGCGCGCCAAGCAGGCCTAGGAAGACCAAACGGATCGCAACCGAGACCACTCCGGTTAAGGGTCAGAAGTGTGCAGCTGTATCCGAGGCAAAGAAGGCGCATAGTGTGCGGTGTAACCGAGGCAGCCAGTGTGAGTAGAGTGCGGTGTAACCGAGGCAAAGAAGGCAGAGTAGAGTGCGGTCTCTAAAATTCTTTTTCCGAGTAAAATAGAAATTTTTGAAGAATTTTAAATGTATGCACGTATGTATATTGATGCATTTTTTTTTTTGTATTATTATTTTTTTTTAAATAAAAACGAAGCACGTGCACACACACACAACAGTTTAAAGGAAGGGGTAAAATGAAAGTTTTACCTTCATCATCGTTTTAAAAATCTTTTTTTTTGTTTACAAGTTTTTAAAACAAAAAGTCCCCAAATGAGTCGCCAACCGAAATTACCCGGATCCGGCTCGCGCGCGGATGGTGCCCCCGAGTGCATCTCGCGCTTCGCTGCTCGGGAATGTTCGCCCGGATCCGAGAGGCAAGACAATCGCGCCCCTAAGATCCGGCTTATTCCGTCTTAGCGTTTGCGAGGTTGGAGGTGTCTCGCCGTGTTTTGCTTTGCAGAGTCGCCACGCCGTTTTTATTAAGCCCAAAACATTGAAAAGGGCACGCTTAAAGATAAATTTTAAACTGTTTTTGTGTGATGAGATTTTGAGTTCGGAGGTCGATGACTCCTCGGGAAGAGAATATTAGAATATTAGAGCTCACTCCGAGTAGCCTCGTAAAACGAGTCTTTCTGATACCCCTAATATCCTTTAAAAAGTTGTGTGTGTGTGTGTGCTTTTAAAAATGCATGTCAGATCGGATGTCTACATTGTATTGAAATGTATTGAAATAGAATAGGAAGGAAGCCTTACCAATGTTGGTTCGTGTCTCTGTCTTCCGCAGGGAATAGTGTTTGAGGTCTGAGTAGCTGCTCCTGATTGCTTCGGGATGCCGGTTGTCCATGGACGAGTTTCGGCGTGAGTTGAGGTTGTAGGCTGCGTTCGGCAGAGGTTCGGCGTGGCGTGGGGATCGCTGGGATCACTCGGGCAGAGGTTCGGCGTGCGTTGGAATCGTTGGTTGGAGTCTCGGGCAGAGGTTCGGCAAGTGGTTTGGGATCGCCGGCTTGACTCTGAAAGAGCCGGACACCGTGGAAAGACTGTGCAAGGCCTCTGAGTACCACGAGGGGCCTCGTGAGTACCTCGAGAGTGCCTCGGCAGCGGGAGCGTCTCTGAGCGCTGAGAGGCTTCTGAGCACCTCGAGGGGGCTCAAGGCCTCTAAGGATCCGAAGGGGCCGGGAATGCCTCGAAAGGTCTTAGAAGGGGAGCCGAAGGCTTAGTGGAGGAAGAGAGAAGTGGGAGGTGTGAAAAATGAGGAGGGGGAGCCCTCTATTTATAGTCTCAGATTTGGTGCAAAGAGGTCCGTACTGACCTCCTTGGTTATCCAGTAATTTTGGTTTTCCTCGATTTGAGGGAATATGCAATGATGGTGAATATTCTGGAAATGATGATGTCCCCTTGCAAAGAGGTCCGTACGGACCATCTTGCATGCAAAGAGGTCCGTACGGACCAAGTCTGCATGGAAACCATCATTTCTCCCGGGATTTGAGGGAATATTGTGGACTTTAAGGGGATTTAGTAATTATGGAAACAAAGAGGTCCGTACGGACCTATATTGCTTTTCCATTTCCCGAAAATTCCCGAAAGGCCCTTTGTCCCTTTTTATCCTGCAAAGGCTCCTCCCCTGGTTTGGTTGGGGGTTTGAGAGGGTTTTAAGAGGGTTTTGAGTGAGAGAGGTCTCTGAGACTGCGTGGATGAGTCTGCGGTGTTTCCCGTGTGTTTGAAAGGGAGTGATCCAGATTGGGGTACTTACACCATTGCTCCCGATCGGGGATATTTTCCCTATCACGTCAATGCCCCAAGTTGCAAACGGCCAAGGAGTCACAGCAAAGCATGTGTCATGAGGTGGGAGATGGTTGAGGTTGGCAAACCGCCGGCATTTGTCGCAGTTCGACGCAACGCACTGCCTCCATGGAGATCCGGTAGTAACCCATTCTCGAGGATCACTTGCACGTGGCTCGCATTCATGTGAGGACCGCAGTGGACCATTGTGGACTTCGGTCATCAACTCTTCGGCTCTTTCTGAGTGACACATAAGAGGAGTGGTCCTTGATACCGCTTCTTGTATAGGTTGCCTCCTAGAATGACATAATGAGAAGCCAACCTTTTCGTGGCTTGTAAGCTCTTGGCTCGATACCTTCTTTCGGTCTACCTTCTTCGTCTCGAAAGCCGACTCTCCGTCTGAGGAATTGGTAACTGATTGTACCAAGGTTCCTTTATAGGCTCGGGTCCTGTGTCCACTTCACAAATGTAAAGTCCGGGGCTTCTCTTCTACCCACTCAAGGGCTTTATGGCTTTTCCTGGGATCTCTACCAATGAGGCTAGAGTAGCTAGGGCATCTCGCGAACTGCTCTTTTCCCTCGGCAAGTAGTGGAAAGTCACTTCTCCGAACCGTCCTACCAACTCCTCCATACGGGCATGATACCGTTGTAGATTAGGGTCCGCAGCCTTCCACTTGTTGGAGACTTGGTTGATGATCGTGGCCGAGTCTCCGTAAACTTCGAGCTCCTTGACATTTCTTTCTAAGGCAGCCTCCAAACCAAAGAATGCAGCTTCATACTCGCGACATTGTTCGTGGCAGAAAGTTCAACTTGAGGGCTATGGGGTATGCTCATCTTTCGGATCGACCAATAGCATTCCTACACCATTTCCTCTTTTGTTAGCGGCTCCGTCAAAGAACAATTGCCATCTATTTTCGTGCTCAACCGCAAAGATCCCTTCATCTCGGAAATTGGGGTTCGTGCCCTTTGTCTTCATTACTCGGGAAATTCGCCAGTGATCCGACAATGCTTGACCCGATGGCCTTTCTCGGTCACATAGTTGATGTCGTATTCGCCAAGAAGAAGGACCACTTCGCTAAACGCATCGAGAGGGAAGGCTTGTCAAAGATGTACTTGATGGGGTCCATTTTGGAGACCAAATTCACAGTGGTGGGCTTCGCATATAATGCTTCAACTTGCCGACTACCTGCACTGCCTCCCGCACAGTCTTTTCACATGCCGAGTAATTGAGCTCACTCCCCGTAGCTTCCACCGACAAAGTAAATGGCATTTTCTACCCGAGAGTCTTTCTTTTCCCCGAGCAAGCATAGCCCCAACCGCCGTGCTCCGCGATAAAGTGAGATAGAGCAGTAAGAGGCTTCGCTCTATGTGGGGCATAGTACGGGGATGTACTAAGTATGCCTTGATCCGGTCAAAGGCATCCCGGCATTCTTCGGTCCATTCTCGTGTCCACATTCTTCTTCATGAGCTTGAAGATGGGCTCGCACATAGTGGTCAACCGATTGACGAAACGGCTAATGTACCGCAATTTACCCATGAAGCTCTTGACTTCGTTTGGGTTTGAGGTGGCCTCATATCCATGATGGCTTTGATCTTTCTGGGGTCAACTTCTATACCTCGCTCCGTGACCATATACCCGAGCACTTTTCCCCTTGTCACTCCGAAGGTGCATTTGGCGTGGTTTAGTCTCATGGAATGTTGTTTCAACCTCTCAAAGAATTTTCGTAGGTCAACAAAGTGCCGCCCACCTTCTCCTTTGGAGTGGATTATCATGTCATCTACGTAGACCTCAATCTCCTTGTGGATCATGTCATGAAAAAAGCGCTGGTCGCCGCCTTCTTCGTAAGTAGCCCCGCATTCTTGAGCCCGAATGGCATTACCGTTTAACAAGAGGTTCCCATGGTGTGGTGAAGGCCGTCTTTTCTTGGTCTTCCTCGGCCATCTTGATCTCGGTTGTAGCTCGCAAAACCATCAACGAAGGATTTGACTTCGTAGTTGGCAAAGGGAATCCACCAGATGTCTATGTTTGGCGTAGGGTAGTCGTCTTTGGGCCGGGCCTTGTTCGTATCTCTGAAATCCACACAAGCAGCCGCACCTTCCCATCGGCCTTGGTTACTGGCCACGATGTTGGACAACCATGTCGGGTATTCAATAACTCGATGAACCCTACCCGCGTAGCTTCTCAATTTCTTCTTTGACCCGTAGAGACCATTCCGGCTTGATCTTTCTCGCTCGCATTACGCTTAGCATCTAGTGCTAGAGGGATTCTCGTGCTCTACTATCGAACTGTCTAGCCCCTAGATATCCTTGTATGACCATGCAAACACGTCGACGTATTCTCCGAGCAGCTCGATCAATCCGTCCCTTTCAACCCCCGGGAAGAAGCTTCCAATCTGTGTCTCTTTAGGTTCCTCAATAGTACCCAAGTTCACACTTATCAAAACCTCCTCGGCAGCTTGGGCCCGGTTTTCCTCTTTTTCCGAAACCTCGCTTAAAGATTTCTTTAATGTATTGTTCGTTTAGTGTGTTTGCATCTTGTTCAAATGATTCATTATTAACCGTTGTTAAGTTTTGAGTTAATTTATCATTTGTTAAGTTGGCAATAAGAGGATAATCGTAAAGATTTGTCATTTCATTCAAAATAAGGGGAAAGATGACATCGATTACATTTTCATAATCCTCAGCGCGTGAGGCCTTCTGATGACTCGAGGACTCGGAATTCGAAGATTCCCGACTCAACCGAATAGACAACAGGGTGTTTGACACGACCGGGTTGAGGAGGACGGGGTACCAATCCAAGCTCCGTGATCATTTGCCGTTGATCGGCTATCGGCCCCGAGAATGTCTCCCCAATTCTTCAATGGCATTTCGTCTTAGTTACCAAAGTGCGAGGATCAAAATGACTTTCACCATCGTCTCCAATAACGGCAACTATCTCATCATCTCGAATCGAAGTCGATCAAGTCTCGGGATTTGTGCTTCTTCGTCAAACAACTCTTGCAAACCCCACTCGATCGCCTTCACCGGGCTGCAAAGCCTTCTATCTCGTCGATCTTGGAAGAGCTAACTCAAAGGCGGAGAAGTCCATTGTCCCGAATGCCGACTCTTTGACACCGGCCGGATTTCCTTTGAAGACGTACTCATTCTCGAACGGTGGTGGTGGCCCTGTGGATATCTCGGCAAATCAAGGAACATTCTTCGAACGGGATTGGCCGGCTTTCCCCTAACTTTCTCAAGGTTCTCTAGAAGGGTTTTCTCGCAAGGAGATCCGGCGATCACTTTCATCATATTGTGTCCCTCCTTTTATAAAGTAATGGGTCGAGACAGACCGTAAGGATGGAGCCGGACCCTTCACCTTTCGTGCCTTTAGCTTTTCTAGCATCCCGAGAGTTCGGTTTGTACCCCAAGCCATATCTCGGTAGTCTCAAGCTCCTTCACATCAATGATGGTGTTACGACCTTGAAGTCTTCTACCCAATCCAAGTCCCTAAGATAGCTCATTTTTCGCATCATTCTCATGGCAGAGGGATTTTATCGGAAGTAGTGATGAGGTCGCGCAACACACTTGTGCCTTGGAAGAAGCTACGGAGAATCCTGGTCAATGCTAACCCTTCATCATCATGCTTGATCTCCAATATCGGGATGTCCCCTGCCGGTTCCTTCTACCGTGACACCGTCCCCATAAATGGTGGTGATAGTTCCATCACTCGATCGAAATTTGACGCACCGATGCAAAGTAGAGGCTACCCCGTTTATCTCGGTGGATCCAAGGCCGTCCCAAAGAAGGCAAGAAATGAAATCGGAATGTCAATAACTTGAAAATCAACGTCCATGACCCTTTTTCCGAACCACATCTTGAGAGTGGCGATCCCCAAAACCGATCGTGCAAAGGGAGTCATAGGCCTTAATAGTCTCGACTAGAAGGCTTTAAGTCCGTTGGCTTCGCATCCAATAAATCCATCATCTTAGCCGGCAAGACATTCATTGCACCCCCGTCAACTAGTACTCGTGGCAATCGACGCTCTTCTAACTCGGACTGTGATGTAAAGAGGTTCGTTGTGGCTAGCCCCATACTTTGGCGGTGTCCAATTCAAATGAAGGTAATGATGTTTCCGTAGTGGATATTTCCAATCATTTGGACGACCTCATCCGGGGTGACATCTATGGGCACCATGGTCTTGGCCAAACTTTCTTCTAGCTTCAACTTATGAGGGTATGAGGAGGTTAACAGGGACCATAAGGAGATATTGGCTTGGGTACACTTCAACCGAGTTAGGACTCGGATCCTCCTTATCGTAGTCGCTTTTCGCTTTCGGCTTATAAGGTCTTTTATCTCGTCTTTGGTTCCGAGACGGCATTCCTTTTGTCACCCTTACCGCTTCAATACTCATCCGTCTGCACCGAGTCATCACATAGACATCGGATTTTCCTTGGTCATTATTCCTACGGGAGGATTCTCACAATTCTTTCAAAGTCGAGGTGGATTTTTACCGGCGTATGGCCAATTCCCGCCGATTGATTCGATTGACGGTGCCGCCGGAAGCATAGGCGGCTTCCCGACCGGTCCTGTGTTACCGGCTTTTTGACCTTTTCACATTCTCCGTTTAAAGCTTTCACGCCTCATTCAAACTTTTCAAAGTCAAAGATGCAACAAGAATTATCACTTCCGGAGTTTGGAGCTTGGCAAATGGCTTTCTCATCCGAACCTAGCAACTTCTTTAACAGAGTAGGATCACATTCCTCATCACCGTCAAGCATGTCTTTTCTTTCCCCGGGGTCAACCTTTGACGGCATCTTTGACGTTGGCCAAACATTTTCTCGAAATGGGAAATTCCATCATCAATAAGGATTTCTCAAGGGATCAAACCTCATGGCGGGTTTCTTTTCCTTACCGTCGTCGGAAGATTTTCTCGGGCTTTTTGGCTTCCGGGCTAACCACTCCTCTATTGTCCCTTCCTAAGCACTTCGACCGTGTCTTCAGTGTTACTACGTAGCTCTCGTGGGAACTTTCGTCTTGGCTCTTATGACCAATGAGGGCAAAAGCAGTCGGGATACTTGACGCCATATGAGGGGTATCTCGACTCTTCCTGGCTTAGGGATTACCAGGAAGACATCATTATCATCGTAGACATAAAGGGACTCGGGGTCGCCTCTAAACTCGTGACTCTTTCCAAGGCATCCATACATTCTTCTTCGTACCAAGTTTCAGGAGTGACTACTAACACCGTGATGTAGTCTACCCTTCCTGATGAGAGTTTGGCTTCGGCAACGCTTACATGTTCTAGATCGGTGGGAGGAGCCCACTTCCCTCTTTTGGCTAAAGCTTCAATCAAGTCTCTCCATTCACCTACCAAGTCTTTGTACGGAGTATTGAACTCTAGGATATAGGACTCATACACCGCCTCATCCTTCTCCGAGCCTCAGATAGGCCGTGCACACACTTTGAAGTGATCTCATCCCCTATTCCAGTCTCGTGGCTTTCTCGCTCATCTTGCCCTTCGGGTTTCACTTCCGTTGGCTCCAAGTCCATTCCTTCTACTCGAACCTGTCATCATCACCGTAAATCCACCCATTCCTATTCTCGTTCCCGACCGACTCTTCGCCGTAGCCGTCCGAGAGGAGGCACCACAAAGGCGTTGACAAAATTGGAAAGGTCAAACCGGCACCGGGATTCCAAGGTAGGGAAATTTGGCTCGCCGAAAGGAGGAAAAGGGTCCCATGGGGGATGCAGAGGAAGCGAGGGTGTCGGGACCCTAACCGGGGGTATTGGAGGAGACCGAGAAAGGACGATCTTTGGCAATGGGTCATATGAAGATGGGGGAGGGCATTGGTTATAGGCTAGCTCTTCTTCCTCGGTCATCTCGGTTACCCAAACCAAGATCTGCTCTCGTCACAATCGGTCATTCTCGACTCTCGAACCGATGAAACCGGGGATTCGGCGAACCGTTCCGAGGATTCCGCGCTAACAAGTCGCCGACCCGGTGTTCTCACCCACTTCTTTCTCACAAGGGAAAGGGATAGGAAAGGTTTTAGACTCGGGGTAGGTGTTTGGTCAAGGCTCGTGCAATATGCAAATTAGAATCTTCAAGTTTACTTAAACCCGGGTCTTTTATTAATATCTATCTGGTTGGAAAAGGGGTTTTGCCCTTCTTTTTCGTAACTACACTAGATCCTGGATCAGTGGGTTCCGTCACTACGTCTATAAGCCCCTCGTATTCCACCTGTATTTCGACCTCCCAGGGTGGACAGCCCCGGGCGAGGGTCCTATAGGGCACGCGGATCCCACCGACCGAGAGTAAAGAACGCTCCTATCGGGTCTAGCGGGTCATAGGACCTTTCAACGCACGAGCGATGCGGATTATAGTCAAGGCAATACCGGGAAAGTCTCGTCTCTCTGCCTTGACGGATCTTTGACAGAGTTTCGCTTGAGCGAATGACGGTTTTTTGACTCTCGGTAATGTCCAAGAATATAATAGGCATGGGTCGGGCGGCAAAAGCCGGATGACACAGTGTCACATTGAACTTCGTTGCATACGCAGTGCGTGAGTCAGAATCGAAGTCAATGCCGGTCAAGATCTTGCCAATTTTTCCTTGTCGGAATTTTGGTAGAGCTTCGCTTGAGCGAAAGATCTTTTGATTTTTGGCAAAGACTTGGTCTTGACTCTTACACATTCCGTGCGGGTCAAGGTCAATAGTCAATGTCGGAGTCAAGATTCCACCGATCTTTTCCTTGTCGGAATTTCGGCAGAATTTCGCTTGAGCGAAAATCTTGGCTTCCGTTATGAGCTAAGGCTTGACCTTTACGTGGGTATGCAACTGGGCTATATGACACGGACTAGACCAAAAACCAACCAAAAAGTCACGGTTTTTTGAAACGTGTGACACGGATCGTGCATTGGTCGACACCGGCCGCCATGGGGAGGTTGGGATGATTCCGTGCGCGCCCGGAGCATCGTAAGGCCGTCCGTGATCGCACTGGAACCACCTCGGGTTTGAAGGACGTGCGTGCAAAAGTGTACAGGATATATCAGGTGCGCGTAGTGTGCGGTCTCCTAAAAATGTTCCTTTTTGAGTTAAAACAGAGATTTTCAGAAATGTGTTTTAAAGGAATGATTTTCGGGACGGGGAGAATACAACACATAAGCACGTAAATTTTCTGGGAGCCCTGGTCAGCCGTGGAGCCGAGTAGCCCCAAGCCGCTAGGACCGCGATTAACCATGATTTTTCCTGGTGGAATTGCCACCGAGGTCGTATGGTCGTAGAATCCTATGAGGATTAGCCGTACGACCGCATGGATCAATTTTCCGTGTTCCACTCCTTTCGCTATTTTTCGGGTTGTTTCCCGTGCTCAAAGTATGCCTGAGATTCCAAGATGCAAATGATGCAATGCATGGTGAAGAAAGCAAGCACGATTAATGAAATCGGCGATGGGAGTCTAACCCGCTCAAAGGGAAAAGCTTTCTTCTATTTTTTCAAAATTTTTTTTTTCGAAAAAGGGATACTGGTACGTGGGATTGTTAAACCACCTTGTTATCCCAAGCCCCGGGTTAGGGAGCGATACAGGAAGGGTAAGTGGGGTCCACCTATATACCAAGTATCGATTTTTGTTTTGAAAATAAAGCTTTTCTCCTTTGGGATATCCCCAGCGGAGTCGCCAAACTGTGAATGTGTGCCCAAAATTTTTGTTTATTGGAATTCACGCGAGTTTGAAGACATCCGAGTTATTTGAAAAACGGAGTCGCCACGCCATTTTGATTACCTCAAAACTTTGAAAAAAAGGTTTTATGGGTTCGGAGGTTAAGTTACCCCTTGGGAAGAACGTTTGGCGTTCACCCAAAGTGCCTTGCCGGAGCAAGTCTCCCTAGATTTCATTAATCGTGTTTGCTTGCGTGCTTTCTTTGTGTGCATGTGTTTGAGAGTAAAAGGGGGAAATGTCCCAAGTTATCTTCCGGACGTACAAACCATTTGTTGGTTGTCGCTCGGGATTCCTTGGAATTTATGTATTTGGGATTATGATCCCGTCCTCATCTTATGACTTGTGATCATCGCATTTTATACCTCGGGACCCTCGGGACTTGCGTGATCGAGAGAATGACTCTCTTTTGGTCAAAGATGAGGTTCCTTAGGAAGGAATGTCCTTAGCCCATCAATCCTACGCTTTTAAGATGGTCGAGCTCGTATAGAGGCTTCATACTCATTCTTAAGCGATAATCGGAGATATAGGGTTCAAGGTTATCCTTTTCCTAAAGAAATCATGAACCTTTAATGGAAGGAACGATGCAAAGATGAGAACTTTTACATCGGTCCGTTCCAAGGTTGGGGGAAAGGGGAAATGCATGATGAAAAATGACTCTTTAATGAAAAGATGACATTTTTGGTTTTAGCAAATGATGCTTTTTGATTTAAAGAAATGATCTTTATGCAAATGATGCATAAAGATAGGATTTTTATGCAAATGATGCATTAGAAAAGGGGGTTTTGATGCAAATGATGCATTTTTATTGAAAAAGATTTGATCTTTATATGCAAATGATGCATAAAGATAACATTTTTACTTGAAAATAGGGATTTTAGGTGCAAATGATGCACCTTTATGAAAAAGACTACATTTTTATGACAAATGAGGTCTTAATGCATGCAAAAAAGGGGAAGGGGATGATAAAGATGTGATCTTTAAGCTACCAAGTCCCAAGCAATATAAAGACAATGCAATGAGCAATTTATAAAGCAATTAGGATGCAAGGATAGGGCGTGCGAGGTTACCAATGACTTCCTTTGCTTCTCGGGACGGAGCTAGGAGGAGAGGTCGATCTTTGGTCTTCAAGGAGGAGGGATGTAGCTTCTTGGCCTTCCTTCTTCTTCTTCTTGAATTCCCAGCAGTTTCTTCACGTATTTCAGAGTGTATTGTGTATTTTTCTCATATATTGTGTGTGTTGAAATGGGTAGAGGAGGGCTCTATTTATAGGCGATCCTGGATAAGGCTAATGAAGCCGTGCGGCTGCAGGCCCTTTGCAAATGAGGCCGTGCGGTCTTATCCATTGTGACTCAGCATTCTAGAACCATGCAAGGTGGCATTATTCTAGAAGCTTCTCCCTAATTAAGAAAAACGTGTTTTCTTAATTAGGAAGGCTCCATACAGCCCTAATTTTAATTTGGGACTGCTCTAGGACATTTCCGGAACACTAGGAAGGTCCGGGGAATTACCGGGAAATTTACCGAAATGTCGGGAAAATTAACCGGAAGGCATGAGCCAGATTTGGGTACTTACAGGTATGCGTTGGACTTATCCGCCAACTGAATCACAACTCTAGTATCCTCCAATTCACCCAACTTAAGTTCTTCAAACAATGTATACGGAATTACATTGATTGAAGCCCCCAAATCGAGCATAGCCTTCTGCACCGAGCTACCCCCCAACGATATCGAAACCACGAATATGCCTGGATCACTACACTTTTTGGGCATCTTTTTCTGATAAACTGCGCTCACATGCTCAATCACCTTCACTTTCTTCATGGCCTTCAGCTTATTATTCCTCTTGGTAGTACACAGTTCCTTCAAGAATTTGGCATATCTAGGAACTGTTTTGAGAAGGTCCAAGAACGGAATATTTACCTCAATATTTTTGAAAGTTTCAAACATGCTCTTCTCCGACTCTTGTGATGTATCTCTGCTCAATGCCATTGGAAAAGGAACTTCCGGCTCATAGACATGCAACGGTGGTGGAACATATTTCTCTTCAGGGGTCTTCTCTACCTTCTCTTCCACCACTAACTCCGGTTCCACTCGCTTCTTAACATTTAATTCAGACTCTATAGGAACCATTTGCCCCTCAACTTTCTTCTTTCTCCTCACATAAACAGCACTAACATTATGCTTCGGAAGTTGCTCAGTCTGAGGTGGTGATTTTGCCGCCTCTCTAGCTTCCATTCTTACCACTGCCTCTGCAATCTACCCCATTTGTCTCTCCAGGTTACCAATACTAGCATCAGTCCTCTGCTGATACTGTTGAAAATCGCTTGATAAGGTAGTCATACTCTGAGCCAGTGTACGAAACATGTCATCTGTAGACTGCTGCTGCTGCTACTGTGGTGGTTATCCCCATCTAGCATTGGGTTGATTACCCCCATAGTTATACTGTCTCTGCTGCTGCTATGGGAACCCAACTGAATTCACATTCCCCTGCCCTTCTGTCCGACTCAACAGTAACTGCTTCATCATACATTTCAACTCCTTGACCTCGGACTCAAGCTTCTCATTCTCCCCACTGCTTATGCCCATAGCACTAACCTATCTGACACTGGATCTTCTCCCATGTGTTCAGGTACTCCTTGCTAGCACCTCTAGGGTAGTTTTGTTCAGTATGCTACCCCCACACGAAGAGTCAACCATCCTCTTGTCCTGATCAGTAAGTCCTCCGTGGAAATACATTATCAGCTGATCCGTATCATACCCGTGATAGGGACAATTCCAGGTGAGTGTATGAAACCGATTGTAAAACCCATAAAATGATTCATCTGCCTTCTGTTCCATGTTACTGATGTCCCTTTTCATGACATTTATCTGATCTATTGGGAAGAACTCATCCAAAAAGACTTCTTTCATCTTCTGCCAGGTGGTGATACTGTTAGCCAGCAAGTGGTAATACCATGTATTAGCATTGTCTTTCAGGGTGAAAGAAAATGCTCTCAATAAAAGCTGTTCGAGAGGTAAGGCTGTCTGTTTCATGCTCTGACATATCTGCACAAACTGAGCGATGTGCTGATTTGGATTCTGTCCCGGTAAACCGTTGAAGTGGGGCAATTGATTAAGTAGCCCAGGCTTCAACTCAAATGTAACCCCAACAGGTAAATTTGGAAATAAGACTGCTTGTGGTTGCTCTCCCCAATTGGGAGCTACTCTCTGCCTTAATGTCAATGGAGGTACTACCTCCTCTCTATTATTTCCTCTACCTTTTCCATTCACATTATTCTCCACTTCAGGAATTACATCACCTTCTGTTCTCGCCATCTTATCCACTAAGAAAGCTTTCCTCCTGTTCCTGAAAATTATTTCAATTTTTGGTTCACAAAGCTCAAGAAAATTATTAGTAGAACGGGTATGGACCATACAATGATCCACACCACGAAGGGACAAGGATAACGTAAAACAAACAATTAAAATAAAAAGACAAAAATTAAATAAGAACACAAACAAATAACACCGTTCCCCGGTAACGGCGCCAAAATTTGACAGGCTAAAGTCGCACGCCTACAAATTAAATACCAAGACAAGACTCGGCTACAAAACTGCAGCAAGGGCAAGTCCAGAATCGATCCACTGAAGAACGGTATTTGTTGTGTAATGGTCAAAGAACAGTTTGGGGGTTTGTTTGAATTGTTTGTCGTAATAACTACAACAAGTAAATAAATGTGATTGTAAACAATTATAAAAGAAAAGCACTTCAGATTTGTTTCTGTCCCCGTTTACCAATCCAATATCATATGTATAATTTCTTTCCCGTCCTCCTATTCACTTGATCCGAGATGTATTTCAATCTCTATCTCTTTCTTATTAATGGTTATAAGCAGTGGCACACTCACCTATAACCCTAATCAATAATCAAATCTAACTGGCACAGTCTAGGTTTAGATAATCAATTAATAAAGCTTTAAGAGATTAAGATCAAGAATTTCACTATTCTTTTGCAAATAGAACAAAATCTAGTTTTACCCACTTCTCAATTTACCATGTGTAAGTACCCCAATCTGGATCACCCCCTTTCAAGCACACGGGAAGCACCGCAGACTCATCAACGCAGTCTCGACGACCTCTGGCACTCAAAACCCTCTCAAAACCCCCAGCCAAACCAAGGGAGGAGCCTTCCTGGGATAAAAAGGGACAAAAGGACCTTTTGGGAATTTTCAGGAAATTGGAAAAGCAAAAATGGTCCGTACGGACCTCTTTGTTTTCATAATTACTGAATCCCCTTAAAGTCCACAATATTCCCTCAAATCCTGGAGAAAATGATTACCCTCATGCTTAGTTGGTCCGTACGGACCTCTTTGCATGTCAAGATGGTCCGTACGGACCTTATTGCTCAGGGGACATCATGATTTCAGAATATTCACCATCATCACATATTCCCTCAAATCGAGGAAATCCAAAATTCTGGATAACCAAGGAGGTCCGTACGGACCTCTTTGCAATTTTCTGGCACTATAAATAGAGGGCTCCCCCTCCTCATTTTCACACATCTCCCACTTCTCTCTTCCTCCCTAGGCCTTCTGGCTTCCCCTCTAAGTCCTCTCGAGGCACTCCCGGCCCCTTTCGGATCCTTCCGAGGCCTTCCGAGCCCCCTTGTGGTGCTCCGAAGCCTCCCCGAGCGCTCCCGCAACGCTCCCGCGCTGCCCCGAGGCACTCTCGAGGTACTCTGAGGCCCCTCGTGGTACTCCAAGGCCTTGCCTGGTCTTTCCACGGTGTCCCGGCTCTTTCCGAGTCAAACCGGCGATCCCAAACCACGCCGAAACTCTGCCCGAGTGACTCCTGCCACCCCAACGCACGCCGAACCTCGCCCAAGTGATCCCGACGATCCCCACGCACGCCGAACCTCTGCCCGAACGCAGCCTGCAACATCAACTCGCGCCGAAACTCTGTCCGCAGACAACCGGCATCTCTCGAAGCAATCCCGATCCGTACCAGAACGCTACTCCGACCTCAAACACTATTCCCCTGCGGAAGACAGACACAAACCAACATTGGTAAGGCTTCCTTCCGTTACTATTTCAATACATTTTCATACATAGCATACAATGTAGACATCCGATACAGCATGCATTTTTTAAAAGCACACACACACATACACAACATTTAAAGGATATTAGGGGTATCCGAAAGACTCGTTTTACGAGGCGACTCGGGTGAGCTCTAATATTCTAATATTCTCTTCCCGAGGAGTCATCTGACCTCCGAACTCAAAATCTCATCACACAAAAACAGTTTAAAATTATCTTTAAACTGATGCCCTTTTTCAATGTTTTGGGCTTAATAAAAACGGCGTGGCGACTCTACAATTGCGAAAACAACGGCGAGACACCTCCAACACGCTAAAGCGGAATAAGCCAGATGCCGGGGCGCGAACGCGCTGCCTCTCGGATCCGGGCGACTTTCCCGAAAAGCGACAAATGCGAGATGCACGGGGCCCTCCGCGCGCGAGCCGGATCCCGGGTAATTTCACCATGGCACATGCATAAATCTCAAAGATGCTACTTGTGAAAAATCCTAATCTGGCACAGACTTAGAATTAAACTAGCAATAAATCAATTACAAGGAAAAAGAGGATGATCAAATCTCAAAACCCTAGAAAAAGATCTAGCAATTAAAACAAGTAAAACTATGAATAGGGATTAAGGAATAAAGAAATAAATACCTCAATTGAAAATAAACGGTTCAAGATTCAAATCTAAAGTAATGGAGTTTAGTTCTCCATGAAAAAGCTCAACTCTCTCTAGGAAAAATAAACTAAAAAAATGAGCCCTAAAACTGAAGTTGAAAAGAATATTTATATTCCTCCAACTCAAAACCTAAACTAATAATTATAAAAAAAAATAATTATAAAATGAAAATGAAAAGAAATTAAAATTAACATTAAACTCCTTTGTCTGGTCAACTCAAATTGCCCCTCGATCAACGCCCTTTGCTTGGGTCAACACGGCATGATTTACGTATAGCCTTGCAAAATCAATTAAGTTTCTTTATTTCTTTTTTTTTTTCAATTTGGTCCTCCAACTCTTCATGCTTTCATTCTGGTCACTGAACTTTGCTCCAACTGCAATTTGATCCCTAAATTTCGTATATTTTCAGCTTTATCCTCAGCATTAAAAAACTTTCGCAGGAAAATCATAAACTCACTAAAGATAGTCTCAAAATACAATGATTTTTCTACTAACTCACCAATTCAACATCTACTCGAAATTAAATCAAAACTAGTCTAGATTACATCAAAATAATGATAAAATGTCAAAAAAAATTAGGGAATTACATATAATGAAATCCGCCACATCAACTTTTAAAAAACCACAAATTAATTTCAAATTATTACATTCTTCAATTATCAACCGAAAGTAACCACATGAAGTGTTCTTTCTGATCACATACATCAGACCAGGGCCGGCCATGTCACAGGCTCTTGGCTTTTCAATTAGAGTTTTCAATTAAGGATTTTCGAAATCAATTAGGACTTAGGGAATAGGGATTGAAGAAGGAGAATGAATTACTTACTTGATTAGTGACGGTGGCGTGGTGCAAGTGGCAGTGGTGGTGCGTCGGCGGCTCTCTGCGGCAGCGGGCGTAGGTGAGTTCGTAACTGTTCTCCCTTTCAAATTTTTTTTTTCGTTTTTTTTTCTTTCAATCTTTTATTTTCCTTTTTTTGTTAAGTAACAAAAGAAATTAGAGAAAATTTTAAATTTGGGGTTTTTTTTTTAATGTGATATGTTGAATATGTATGGGCCAAATATTGATTTGGGTTAAAATTGGGCCTACCTATTACATATACCCAATAATTTTGGAGGCCCCTAAAAAAGTCAAATTTTTTCTGTGGCCCTAGGCCATGGCCTCACATGCCTCTTGCCATGGCCGACCCTGCAACTATAGACACAGAAACACAGTTATTTTCGCTTCGCTGTTTTTAATGAGCGAGATCAGATCACATCTTGTCCCCCGGGGCACATTCGAGCGGTTAAGGAAGCAACATTGCTGGGCTTGCAACCTCAGCGTGTGGAGTTCGAATCTTGGCAGGAGCAGCCAATTAATTGGTGATGTAAGAGTGATGTAAATGCCTTGTAGGAGGGCTCCCTTGGGGCCAGGAGTATAAGGGGTGCTGCCGCCCTGACTACCTCGGGCATATCTCGCAGTTTACCTCCTCCAGTCACTGAGGGGTCGGTAGCTGGTGGTCCAGGATTAGTCCGGCGAAGCTGAAAACCTAAAAAAAAAAAGAGATCAGATCACATCTTCGAATTGATAACTAAAATGAATCGAGCAAAATATATACTCCCTCTGTCCCGCTATAACCCGCACAGTTACTGTTTTTACGTAAATTAAGGCTCCATTTATTTGGGGAAAAATATTTTCCCCATTTTTCGGTGTTTGTTTCGCACCAGAAAATGGAGAAAATATTTTTCGAAAAATATTTTTCCAATTTTCTAAGTAAATTGATTTACGAAAAATGATAACACCTTCACATACACACACACCCACATTACCCACCCCACATCAACCACCCCTACCCCATCACCATCACCACCTCCTGCCACCCACCCCAATCCCACCACCCCGAGTAAAAAAAATATCATTTTAAATTTATTTTTAAAAACTCCTCCCTCAATCCACTCACCACCCCACCCCCACCCCCGTTGAGTCAAAAAAAAATTATTTTAAATTTATTTTTAACAACTCTTTCCCCACTTCACTCTTCCCCCACTCCACTCACCACCCCCTGCCACCCAACCCCCACCCCCTACCACCCTACCCCCCAACCCCCACCCTACCCCCACACCCCCTCGTTGGGTTAAAAAAACAATCATTTTTTGAAAAACAGTTTACAATTAAATTAAAAAAAAAAATTTGACCCGACGGGGTTGGGGGGGCTGGTGGGTGGGGTGGCGGTGGGGGGTGGGGGGGTAGGGTGATAGGGGTTGGTGAGTGAATTGGGGAGGAGTTGTTAAAAATAAATTTAAAATGATTAATTGTTTTTTTACTCGACCGGGGTGGGGTGGGGGGCAGGGGTGGTGAGTGGATTGGGGGAGAAGTTGTTAAAAATAAATTTAAAATGATTAAATTTTTTTTTACTCGATCGGGGGGGGGGGGTGGTGGGAGGGGTGGGGTGACAGGGGGTTGTGAGTGGATTGGGGGAGGATTTGTTAAAAATAAATTTAAAATGATTAATTTTTTTTTACTAGAAGGGGGGGGGGTAGTGGTGAGTATGGTGTGGTGGTGGTGATTGGGGTGGGTAAATTTATAGTCAACTCAATCGAACATTTTTCAGAAAATATTTTCCTTATCAAACACTCTAAAACATGTTTATCTTATTTTTCGAAAAAATATTTTCATTTTTCGAAAAACATTTTGCAGAAAATCATTTTTCGAAAAATGTTTTACGCTAAACAAACGGAGCCTAAGGAATATGATATTTTAATAAATAGTAAACAAAGTGAGAGGGATTAGTAAGGATTAACAGAGATTTGACATTTAGTCAAATCTCCCTAATCCTTCCCTCCACATTTTGAATTTTCCTTAAGACCATTGAATTACTTACTGTAAAAAAATAAAACAGTCACAATCCAAATTTTAATATTAATAGGAGTATTTACAATTACAAACCCAGTTAAATCTGAAAAGTTTAAAATTGAAGCCCAAAATATTCAAATTACATTTTTGCCTCCATTTCTTCCCTCCTAATTTACTTAAGACAGCCTATTAGTAGAAGTCTGCCTTCAATTCATCCAAAATTTGAAACCAAAAGTTTGAAATTAAACCCAGAACACCATTTCTTCATAAATCTTCTTCAAAAAGCTTCTACAAAAATGAAAAACTTGACCAAGGAAGAAAGGAATTTGCTGGCCCACTTTCTATTATTCTCTGCTGAAGATGGAGTTCTTCCAAGAGGCTTGGCTACAAAAGCTTCTACAAAGTTTGGAGTTAGCAAGAGGACAGTTTGGGTCACTTGGGCTCAAGTCAAAAAGCAACAGTCACTTAGAGTTCCTGTTTGTTTAACAAACAAACAAAAAAAAAAAAAACAAATGAAGAGGTAAGAGAGTTCAATTAGATGTTGATAAAATGAAAGCTATTCCCTTTTTCAAAAAGAAATACAATAAGAAATTTAGCACATGGGTTGGGAGTTAGTAAAAGCACAATAGGGAGGTGAAAAAAAGATGTTGAGATCAGATCCCACACGAATGCCATAAAGCCAGCTTAAACTTTTCAAATGAACTAGCAAGGCTCAGATTTAGTGTTGATACACTAACATTTGACAGAGAAACAAATAAACAAAAGTTCAAACCCATGACACATATAGTACATGCTGATGAAAAATGGTTTCAAATGACAGAATGTACAACTAGGTACTACATGTGTCCTGGAGAAGAAGAACCACATAGATCATGCCAAAGTAAAAGATATGTTCCCAAAGTTATGTTCATATGTGTTGTAAGTAGACCAATCTATTCAATTAATAGAGATTTAGTGTTTGATGGAAAGATTAGAGTGTGGCCATTTACCAAAACAGCCCAGCAAAAAGAAATAGTCAAATCAGACCAGCTGGAACAATGGTCACAAAACCACCTGATGGAATCAACAGGCAAATTACAAAAGCCATGATGCTCAACCATGTAAACTTCTTAAAAAAAATTCATGTTTTTCAATTCAAAACAATCAAAACAGACCAGTTGGAACAATGGTCACAAAACCACTTGATGGAATCAACAGGCAAGTTACAAAAGTTATGTTCATATGTGTTGTATTCAGACCAATATACTCAATTGATGTTTTGATTGCAGATTATCCCTGCAATCAAAGCAAAGTGGACAGAAAATGAAAGCAAGGATATTGTCATTCAATGGGACAATGCTCCCCCTCATATTCGCATTGATGATGATGAATTCAGAGCAGCAGCAACTGCTGATGGTTTCAACATAAGCATAGTATTCCGGCCTCCAAAGTCCCCCGATACCAATATAAATGACATGGGCTGGTTTAGGTCCATAGATACACTCAAGAGAACTTCCGACGCAAGAACAGTTGATGAGTTGGTCCTAGCAGTTCATAACTCATTTGCAAGCCTCGAACAAATCACATTGAACAAGATTTTTATAAGCTTGCAAAGTACCATGATCAAAATCATGGAGGCAAAGGGGAAAAACAACTTCCCACTTCCACACGATGGAAAAGATGCACTAGAAAGATTGGGGCTGCTTCCAAATGACCAATATGTACAACCACAACTGATGAGGGAGAGTATTTGGTATCTAATGGAACATGGGCAAGCAAATGGACTAGAAGGCATGTTGGCAGATTTAAACTAGGTATGAATTTCTGTATGCCAAAATTTTTGTAAGCCTTAAAATGGCAAAACTTTTGTATGCCTTTAGAATGGCAAAACTTTTGTAAGCCTTTAAAATGGCAAAAAAAATCCATTTGTTTAATGGAAATTGTTACTCTCAGAAATTAATCATCATAGAGCCATGTTTGCCAAGATTTCTCTTAGAAAAAAATCATCACTGAGATCTATCAGAAATTAATCATCATAGAGCCATGTTTGCCAAGATTTCTCTCAGAAATAAATCGTCACTGAGATCTCTCATAAATTAATCATCATAGAGATATGAAAAATTCACACACTAGTTAACAAACTGCCAGCTCACCAATTCAGATCCAAGATAGACTATGTTTTCATCACATAATGTTAAATAAGAGCATAAATTCATCATTTCACACACAATATAATTGTTCCAAAAGCCTAATTGTATTCTTAGAAACTCCCAACATCAAAATGAACATAAAATAAGGAAGAAGTAAAGAAATGACCTTCACATTTACTGGGTATCATCACCACTTTCTTCTTAGTCTGGCTTAACTAAGTGGGCGAACGACAAAACATCATACGAGTATTCAGTAGATGAGTTGGACCCGTCGATTTTATAATCCTTCACCAAAGAAAATTTGTTCTTTGAATGCCAACCGATGAGTTCCTCGTATTCCTTCTCAAAGGCCTCATATTCCGATTTTGATAAAGTTTGCGGCACCAATTCGTCGGCCAAAACTGTCTCTGACACGAAAATGTCGGCCAAAGACTGAGAGACGGATGACGGCGGCGGCGAAGACTCAGGCAACAGATGCCTATCGTCACAAGGAAACGAGTTATTCTCAAGTTGGGATGGTGGCGTCTCCGGCACAACTGTGTCAACCGAAGATGAACCACCCCGATCTACTTCGTCGTTCAATAATAAATCGGGACAGGAATAAGGTATCTCAGATGGACATGGATTTGTAGAATTTTTGGTTAAAGAGATTGGATCCATGTAAATCTGTTTACGATGATAAGCAGCGAAATTGGGGATAAGGGAGATTCGTGAGATTCGTGAATGAGAATGAGAGAGAAAGAGAGAAAGATAGACAGAGATAAGTTTGAGAATGGATAAAATTAAATTGGGTGGGTGAAAATTAAGTTGAATTAGAATTAGTAATTAAGAGATTAGTGGGTGTTTAGGTGGGGTAGGGCCAATATTTTATTAATATAATAAACTTTCATTTTTCGAAATGTGCGATTTCGGAATGTGCGATTTATAATGAAACGCCCAATGAAAAAAATGTGCAGGTTATAGCGGGACGGAGGAGAGAGTATATATAAACTCCTTTTCTCCCATAATAAAGTACTATTTCTGTCCCTATATGAATGTATAAATTCAAGAATTTTGTCTTGAAATTGAAATGAATGTCTTTTTTGCAATTTTTTTTGGCCCCAAACGTTTTTTTAACCATTTTTTTAACTATTCATTCTATTATATTCTATTATCGTAAAATTAAATATTTAGAAAGTGAATAGCAAAAATATTTATATAATTTTGCCATTAAAATACATAAAAACACACATTTTCATTTTCAGAGAGTACCCCTATTTTTATAACCATTTTTCTTAAAGTAAGATTTTTTAGAATACTTTTTTTATTAATTTTATCACTTGTCATAGTTACAAATATTATCCTTTTACTGTTTTCTACTTCATTTTTTTTCCTACCCACTCTCAATCCCTATTTTTATAACAATTTTTCAAAAAAAAAATCTTAAAGCAAATTGATATTTTGTTATGGGACATTGGGATAGAGAGTATCCCCTTCGTCCCATCTCAATAGGTACACTTTGACTTTTATTATTAAGGGTTAATGACAATTTAGGGCCTGTAATATAGGGGCGGTATCATATTGGGGCCTGAAGTCCTAAAACTATTAATTTGGAGCCCGAATTTACAATTTTGATCAATTTGGAGCTTTTTGACGAAAAACGTTAAAAAACCCCGTTAAGTGACCATGTGCGAGGCATATGACATTCAGTGAGGGCATTTTGGTCATTTCGCGTTCAACCCAGACTTCAGGCCCTAAATTGACATTTTTCCTATAAAATAATAAATAAAAATATTTAATTTTTTTTTCTAAAAAAATAAAACATAATAAAAAGAAAAACTCTTCCACTCTCCCACGCTCCACACACCGTCGCTCCATCCCCAGCTCCACACACCATCGCCGCCACTCTCCCACGCCGTCGCCCTTCTCTCTGCCCTCCAGCTCCGACATCGGCTCAGACTTAGAGCATCCTCTTCCCCTCGTGTCTTCCCCCATTTCCCCACCCCATCCATCATCCTCATCATCCCCACCCACCTTCGTCCACAACCGTTTCTCCTCCGCCCACTCAAACACAAACTCTCTCTATCTCTGTGTTTCACGAAATCAAAACGTAGTGGCCTCCATTCTCAGCGTGACGATGGATTTCGGGTGGGGTAATTTACCCAGATCTGAAATAATTTTGCTAATTAAGGTTCAGTTTTAAATCTGCATCTCTCATCTCCATCGCCATCTTCATTGCCATTTTCGTTAATCAATTCTGCCTCTTCATCCCTCTTCATCGATTCTGCCTTTTTTTTCTTAATTTGAATCTACACCAAGCTTTGAGGAAGATAAAACCAAGCTTTGGGAAAGACAAAAGGTTGAAGGAGATATGCCACTGAATCATTTTTTTGTTAGGAACTTTCTGAATCTAACCTTTTAATTCAGATATGGGTTTGTTATGGTTGCTGTTGTTGTATGACTGAAGGTTGAAGGATATCTGGCCATCTTCATCCAGTTGATTTGGTGGCTGCCGAAGGTGATGAAGGTGGGTGGATTTTGGTGGTCGGTTTTGAGATGGGAACGGGGCTGTGAATTTGGGTTGGGTTTTGGTGGTTGCCGGGGCTGTGAATTTTGGTGGTGCAGTGGTGGGTTGGGATTTGGTGGCTACCGAAGGTGATGAAGGTGGGTGGATTTTGGTGATCGGTTTTGAGACAGATGGTGGTGCGGTGGTGGGTTGAGAAGAAACTCTTGAGTTTTTTTTTTGTAAAAAAATATTATTATTTTATAATTTTCTTATTCATTATATAATCAATGAAATAAATATATATATTCCTTAAAAATGAAATATTTAGCTTTAGTTTAAATATAATAATGCTACTAAAATAATTTATTAATGTTCAAAAAAGTATTTCATAAATTAAATAATTTATTAATTATTTTTTGTAAAAAAAAAAACTAAATATTTTTATTTATTATTTTATAGGAAAAATGTCAATTTAGGGCCTGAAGTCTGGGCCTGAAAGTGAAATGAGCAAAATGCCCTCACTGAATGTCACATGCCTCGCACATGGTCACTTAACGGGGTTTTTTAATGTTTTCCGTCAAAAAGCCCCAAATTGATCAAAATTGTAAATTCGGGTCCCAAATTAATAGTTTTAGGACTTCAGACCCCAATGTAGTACCGCCCCTATACTACAGGCCCTAAATTGTCATTATTATTAATTCAATCAAACTTTAATCATAATTTTATAAAAATTTACATATTTCTATGCAATTTTAAAAATTATTATTATTTTACAATTAAATATCTAGACTCGAATGAGTTGACCAAAAAGTCAAAATATGGACATTGAAATGTGAAGGAGGGAGTATATAAAATACTCCCTCCGTCCCAGAAAATTCGTCACTTTTTACTTAAAATTGCGTCCCATTTGAAGCGTCACATTTCCTAAAATGGAAATGTTTTATTAATATTCTATTAAACCCACTCACTATTCCCTCCACTAATTCTCTCTCCTAAAACACTATTACACTCACAACACTTTTTAAATTTACTATTTCCTCCACTAATTCTCTCTCCTCTTTTCAAATTACACTCACAACATTTTTTCTTTTCACTTTTTTCCTTAATTTGCGTGTCGAGCCTAAAATGGTGACACTTTTCTTGGGACGGAGGGAGTATACTCCATACGTCCCACTCGATTTAGGATAATTTGTTATTTTGGACGTTTCACTTGACATATGATATCACAAAATGACATGTTTATATTATTTTTATATTTCATTGGATTCACTTGTCGTACTCACAACAACAATTTTCTTACTATTTCTCCAACTCATTTTCTCTCCTATTTTATTTTTTACTCTTAATACTTACTACTCATTATTTTTTCTCTTATTATATTAAAATTTCTTAATCCTCGTGCCAAAAAAGAAAATTCTAAATCCCTCCCAAAACGCTAGTTCCAATTCCTAAATATTGTTAAAAAAAAATTGAAGTGCGACAATTTCTAATTTAATAAGTGACCAGATTTCTTTTTTTATTTTAATTTTTTTGGGACATTTGGCATGTTGATGAAGAAAGTGGATATTGTCCTCTATTCTGAAATTGATCAAGTTTCATCTCATGTGAGAGTGAGTTGGATCAACGGTCCATCAAAGTCTAGTGGGTCGATGGATTGGACTTGACAGAGTTGAGCCCGTGACCCAACAATCCTTTTGTACCGGGACCCATCACCTGCTATTATTCTTCACCTTTGACTGCTCTCATTTTTCTTTTTGATTTTTTTTTTCTTTTTGGGTAATAATAAAATTATAAAAAAGTCTTACAAATTTGGTTTACAAAATAATGTGTTAATATTTTGTTGATGAGTGACGAGTTCACAAATCAATGCAACCAATAAAATATTGTTGCCTCTTTTTTTATCCAGTTTTTTTGTAAACTTTTAAAATTGCCCTTTTTTTTTTTTAACTTGTGCACTAAAGACACGCGTTAAGCTTTTTAAATAAGGGAATCAAAGCATTTATTAAACATATTTTAACTTATTCATTTTCATAATTATAAAAAAAATTATATGTAAATTTACATATTTATGAAAATATATAAATACATTAATTGAATTATTTAATAAGCTTAATATGTGCTATATTAGGATACACGTTAAAAAAATGTTTTTTTTTTTTTTTTTTTTTTTTTTTTTTTTTTAGCTTTAAGCAATGACCATATCTATCGTACTATTTTCTTCCTTTTCACTAAAATAGAATATACTTCAATAGATACTCCCTCCGACCCGCTAATATTAGCACAAACACTGTTTGCGCGGGAATTAAGGAATATGATATTTTAATAAAATGTTGTGAGTGTAAAAAAATGAGTGGAGAGAGAATGAGTGGAGTGTGTAATAAATTATAATGGTGTTGTGAGTATTAAAATAATGTAGGAGAGAGAATGAGTGGGGTTGGGTGAATATTTTATTAATATAAAGTTTCCTTTTTGGGAGTGTGCGGATATTAGCGGGACGCCCAAAAAGGAAAGTGTGCTAATATTAGCGGGACGGAGGGAGTATTTATAAAGCTTTTATTATTGCTTCTGTCAGCTTTTTGAGAGAATTTAAAAAATTGACCTTGAAGCAACTTTAGACTACCCACAATGGGCAGATGAAATGGGAGATGAAATCCCATTTCATCTACCTCAAACCTTGCAATGGTTGTCGGCTACGGGTTGAATTAATTTACGGGATGGAATGTTTCATCCCGGTTAAAACTCTGTTTTGCCTTTTTTTTTTTTTTTAGTTGCCACGTGTCAAGACCTTATTGGTCTTGACTTTATTATTTTTTCACCCAATTACTTAAACTCAATTATCTCATAATAAATGATTTAAAAATAAAAAGAAAAATTCACCAAAATTCATCTTTTTTTTTTCCCTAAAAATTGATATAAGTTTCATTTGATTTGGATACAAAAAAAAAAAAACACTTAGTTTTCAATTTAAATTTGAATTATTACCTAGTAAATTAATTATTTTTTTAATTATTTTTTTCACCAAAATTCATCATTTTTTTTCCCTACAAATCGATATAAGTTTCATTTGATTTGGATACAAAAAAACACTTAGTTTTCAATTTGAAATTTGAATTATTACCTAGTAAATTGATTATTTTTTTAATTTTTTTTTTCACCAAAATTCATCATTTTTTTTCCCTACAAATCGATATAAGTTTCATTTGATTTGGATACAAAAAAAAAAACACTTAGTTTTCAATTTGGGCTGAATTATTACCTAGTAAATTGATTATTTTTTAATTTTTTTTTTCACCAAAATTCATCATTTTTTTTTCCCTACAAATCGATATAAGTTTCATTTGATTTGGACACAAAAAAAAAAAAACACTTAATTTTCAATTTGAAATTTTGAATTATTACCTAGTAAATTAATTATTTTTAAGTTTTTTTCACCAAAATTCATCATTTTTTTTTCCCTACAAATCGATATAAGTTTCATTTGATTTGGACACAAAAAAATAAAGAATATAAATAAAATAAAATAAAAGTAGTGGGGTATAGAATGATGAGTTGGAGGGAGTTGAAATTTAATTTAAGTTAGCCATTGGAGTGGGGGTAAATGAAATGGATAGATGAAATATTAGGTGAATGAGAAAAAGTGTAAAAAGTGTTAGATAAAATGGGAGAGTGGGATGAAACCATTGTGGGTAGTCTTAGGATAAAAACTCTCTCAAGTCTCAATTCTATGTTAACATTCCCTCTTCCAAAATAAATAATCACCTTTAGAAAAAAAAATGTTTCGAAATTAATAAATGAATGACTTTTTTTTTGAAAAAAAATATATTTCTAAATATTTTTTACAATTTTTTTCGGGATATTTTCCCAAAACTAATTTTGAAAGATGAATATATCAAAAAAACCACACAAGTTGGATATTACAAAAACTCTTTGAATGTTACAAAAAACTTTTTTTTTTCGTTTATCTGGCAAATAACTGATAAATGCATTTATCAGTTATAAACAACTGATAAATGCATTTATCAGTTGTTTAACCAAGAAATCAAGCACAAAATTCTCTTTAAAAAACCTAAAAATGATTTATCAGTTATAAACAACTGATAAATGCATTTATCGGCTATTTTAACTAAGAAGACAAAAAAAAAAAAAAAAGAAGAAAATTAAAGTAGTTTTTTGTAATATTTTAACTTACATGTTTTTTTTCTTCGTAAATAGCATATTTTTGAGATAATTTTTGGTAAAAACTTCTTTTTTCTCATTACCTATTATATACCTATAAGACTAAAAATTTAAGATGTAGATAACAAAAGACTTAATATACCTCAACTATCAAAAAAAATTACAAAAAGTTGAATTTTTTAAATTTATCAAATATAAAAAGTGAACATTCTTTTAGGTACGGAGGGAGCACGTTTTAAAATCAAACTTTTAATTATTTTTATATACTTTCTCTATCTCAGAAAATGTAATTTACTAGTTTGTATATCACGTATATAATGATAAAATTGACTAAATCATTTTTTTATTTACAAATGTAATATTTATTTAAGTTAAAAATAAAATTAAAAAATATAATATTTATTAAGAGACAGATAAAAAGAAATATTTATTTTTCTCTATGACAAGAAAGAGAACAAAAATAATAAAGATAAAGAGTTTTAGACTATAGTGGAATTGGCATAGGGTTCTTCTGCCAATTTAGGTGAAGTCCCTTTCCATTACAGCCTCCAAAGCCAGGTAGGGTTACAATTTTTTGGCCTGACAAAGCAAAAGACAATCACAGTTCACACCCAGTGTATCAATTTTATTATGGATTAATTTTCATGTTTACTTTACCTTTTAAATTTGAACAAATTTAATTTATTGAGATTTGATTTGATTTCCTTTTTTTTTATCAATTTTATTATGTAAATAATTATTTTATCCTTAAATCTACAAAATGTCTAATGTAGCATTTAAATATACATTGAGGAGATTTATAACTAAAATAAGTTATTTTGTATAATTAAAGTTGATAAAAGGGCAAAAATGAGATGAAACTAAATATAGGAGAATGGTGAGACTTGTGATATCCCCATCCCAAATTCAAAAAATGTAAAAGTTTAGTGTGATACATATATAAGGTTCACACACTGGCCCACTAATTACTTCATTATTTGAGTCAACCACAGCCCCTCGGCTAACTCGCAATCCTTAAGGCCGGATTGCCGCTCTGATACCATTTGTAACTAGGGATGGCAACGGGGCGGGTTCGGAACGGGTTTTGCATTTCCCAAACCCGCCCCTATAGTCATCTACCCTTTTCCGAACCCGCCCCGCCCCGTTACTTGCACTACCCGAGCGCCCCGCCCCGCCCCGAGTTAACCAAACTGAAAGTTTTCAACCCAAATACACCTGATACGAGGGCGTGAAACCTTTTTACTTTCACTAAACCCTCTTTCCCTCCTTTCAATCTCCATTTCTTTCTCTTTTCCAATTTCCCCATTTCTGAAATTCACTGATCAATTCAATTGGCGTTGCTCTTACAAGAATGAAAGGTGATTATTGAAGGAGCTTCCAGGTTTCCTCTTATATTCTTGAATTTCCCCCTTTCTTAGTTTTTCCTTAATTTTTAAATCAGCTCTTTCGAGATAAATTTAAAGGATTGATATACAAAATTTATGTAAAGAACTGGGAGTGGGAAATAAAATGAAGGAACGAGGAGGAACCCTAACCCTATGCGTCGCCTTAGTAATAGTCAGGGGTATTTTTGTAATTTCCTATCTAATCGGGGCGGGTACGGGGCGGGGCGGGGGTAAACCCGAACCCTATAAAAACCCGGCGGGTTTTCAATTTTGAATCCCAAACCCGGCCTATTAGGGTCGGGTCTTTTCGGGTCGGGTTTCGGGTTTTTGCCATCCCTATTTGTAACGACTTGAACCCGAAGTTCGACCGCTTTACGTAGGCATCACATACTAGCGCCCTAAACACCTTCTCAATTGGGTTAACCACAGTTCATCACATACCTCCAAAAGTTCAATAAATGATTTGATACATAGTAATAGTGTATGAACCTTCTGTATATCACACTAAATTTTTATATTTTTCTAATGTATAATGGGAATATCAAAAGACTTGTCCAAATCCTAGGTGTGAGCCGTAAAATTAACCTATTTTATCCTAGCAAAAGCTAATACTTTTCGAAAAGAAAGTCTCATTTTTTTAATGGTTGATTTAATTAATTTTGATTAAACTTTGAGAAAAATAATTATTTTGATGAAACTCTATTAATTTCGTTGGTAGTACTTTAATACCGTATCAACAACAAATTTTTAAAATTTCATTAGAATAATTATTTTATCTAAATTTTTCATCAAAATTCAATTAAATTAATCACTAAATAAATAGAACTATCATTTCAGAATATGCACGCGAGGTCTTAGCCTGATGGTTAGAGTTCATGGCTTCCAACCTGGAGGTCATGGGTTCGATTCCCCCACCAGTGGTTAGAGGGAATGACATTGCCCTCCCTAGCATAGCTAGGCGCCTCTTTGAAGTGCATCAAGGGGAGAGCGGTGAAATGTGTTGATCCACTTTTTAAAATAGAAGGGAAAAAAAAAAGAAAGAAAGAAAGTTTAGATATTACAAATGGAAAATTTTTATTTTTATTTTTAATAATCATTTAATTTGAAGCATTTGACTTTGATAGGTAAAAATAATAATAATTATTATTAATCTTTTTAAAAGGGAAATAATGAATAAAAAGTTTCAAAGTCTCCAAATTTCAAAAAGTGATCTTATCAATCCCACTTTTAAAAATTTAACATCATTTAAGAAATTCAACACCTGCATAAGTGGTACTCATTTCATCTCAATGAGTGTTCATTATTGATTTAAAGGAAATTTTAAAAGTTCAAATTTTGAGAATTTCTTAGTATTATACTCCCTCCGTCCCAGAACAATCTTCACGCTTTCCCTTTTGGGCGTCCCAAAACTTACTTCACACATTTAAAACTTACCTAAAAAGGAAAGGAATCTTTACTATTCCCCCCACTCATTCTCTCTCCTACATTATTTTAATACTCACAACACCATTATAATTTACTATTCTCTCCACTCATTCTCTCTCCTATTTTATTTTTACACTCACAACACTTTCAATATAATAATCTCTCCTTAAAACATGTGCAAACAGTGTATGTGAACATTGTTCTGGGACGGAGGGAGTATGTGTACAATTATTCTTAGAGATTTTACTATATTGCAAGTGTAAATTTAAAAATGATGTAAAATAATAATAATAAAGGATTGAAAAAGCTTCCCCAAGAAACAATATTTTTTAATTTATTTATTAAATGGACTTTCATTTAGCAAAGAGGGGAGTAATGTGAATATTTCTTACGACCCAAAATATGTGTTATTGTTTTAATTTTATTTTATCAACTTAAATGAGTTTTATATAAAAAGATATAACAATTTCACTATCCTCGTATATTTCTTATTATCGCTATTGATACACCATTAAATATACTATCAAATAATATATTTAAAATTTTAGGAAGTTAATTATATTAATTTCATATCATAAATCCAATTTTGACTAGTACTATACTCCCTATGTAAATACATAAATGTTCATTTTTTTTAAAAAAAATTACTTGATCCTCACCAATAATCATATTTTTATTTACAATTATACTCTTATTAGTGTACTGTATTATATATTGTCGGGGGTGAATAACCAAAATATGTAACATACTTTCACTTTTTTACAATCAGTGCAATGTATTAACTAGTGACACCTTAATACAATGTAGTTTATCAATTCGTTATATACAATGCAATTTATATACTATTTTCATGCGAAGTAGTTTCTAATTTTGAATAAAATCAGTGCAATGTATTAACTCGTGGACATTTTTTAAAAACGAAATAGTAAATTTTATACTCCATCCGTTTCAAAATGTTTGTTCCATTTGACTTTTTTGTTAAACTTTGACCACAAATTTATGATAGATTAATCATGTTCATGAAATTCTAAAAGTTGTTGTTGATAATATTATTAATGGTGAATCAATAGGAATTTTTAGAATTTCATGAACATAATTAAATTGTCATATATTTGTGGTCAAAGTTTAACAAAAAAATTAAATGGGACAAACATTTTGGAATGGATGGAGTATGTCAATTTAACACCATATTAGACTCAAGTTGACTTGATTTTCTGCAGAGTTTTTCAGTGAACTAGAGTAACAAGTAGCTAATTTCAAGTTTCATTTTCATTGAGGTCAAAATAGTGTCTACTACCTCCCAACTACCATCCCACATTGGCTTGCACCAATTTTTTTTTTTTTTTTTGAATATTCCATTGGTAAATTTTACTATGCAAAAAGACAGACTATTATTATTCTAATAACTCACTTACAATTTTTTCTTATACACTATAATTTTGAATATATATATATATATATATATATATATATATATATATATATATATATATATATATATATATATATACTCCCTCTTTAAATTACATAAATCCCTAAAAATGTGACAATATTATAAGACGGAGGGAGAATTATTTATCAATGATTGAAGGAATCAATCTTTATTTGTATGATCTGTGATTGCCAGGAATTGAATTATCTGTTGTGAAATTGGGGGGATCACCACATCCACTCAAATTTCATACTAGCGAATATCAACATGGTAAAATAAATCAACACATTTATAATATGAAAGAACAAGAACAAAGTTAACACCGATAATTTGTTAACCCGGCTCATTCACCAACTCGTGAACTACATCCGAGGCACCAAGCCAGACATCACTATAATAATATATGAAGGATTACAACTTTACATATGCACTCACGAGATCTAAAGATAAGTAACTCTCCACGCAAAGCAATCTCTCATATACATTATCTCACCTCCCCAAGAACTTACAAAATAACACGAAGTCATGGCGGGTCAGTAGGACGCCCCCATGGCTCTCCAGCCCCCGGCCCCTCCTAGATACTATTTTGTGGCTCTCCTCGATATCCTAACTTTTCCCTCTTTGGTACAAATATTATGGTGGTAGTCACAATATATTTATAGGGATACAAAACCTATTCCTAATCAAAACCCGATTCACCCGAGTCCTTGACATGGAAGGAGTATCACATAAATTAGGAATCAATTTGTTACCAAAATTAATTCCACTCCAAGCCTTACACGCCTCTGCAGTAAGAAACCGTTCGCCACAAGCGCGGTCGCGAAGACCTCCAGCCGCGGCCGCCCTCATCGACCGAGGCTTCTTCACCCACGTCCGACCTCTCGCCGCGGTCGCTCCACCACGAGCGGCCGCCCTCCTCAACCGATCGGCCAATCGCTTCCTCCACGGTTTGATCCTCTCCTCGGTTTTGGCTCCAATCCCAACAATCTCCCACCCGGAGACATAAACCACCATTGTGACATGCTCCCATCATACTCCCACCTGAGAATGATCCACCAAGTATTTTCCCCACCATGTTGAGCCACCACGCTCCTCCACCATGAGCCACCACGCCCAAGTAATAAGGCGAGTTGAAACCAAGCGACGCTTCAACCACTCCGTGTTAGATCCTTCTTGCCTCCCCAAATCAACTTCTACCTTGATTTATTTGCAAGACTAACTTCGCCTTCTCCCTCCTAGATCCACTCCCTTGCATGCTCCACTACGAAACTCTGGACACACCTTGCTTCTTGCATTGTCTCCTCGTGAACCTTTTCTCGCTCTCTTGTTAGGTACTTGCTGATCGTCTCCTTGTCGGCCGCCTACACATTGTCACCTCCCAACACACCGTTTATTGATGTCTCTCCTTTTTTACACCAACAAAGCCGGCCTCCAAGCCTCTTGCTCCCTACTCCTAACGAAATTGATGTTGTTGGTGAGAGTACAACATCCCCTTACCCTCATTCGTCAAGCGAGAAGTCCTCCTCTTCTCACGTGGTCCAACCGGCTTATACCACTCACCTTTGCACGAAGAAATTGTATCAAAATAGGAAACAAAACAACGCAGTAAATCCCTTCCCGTCACGAGCGCGGTCGCAAGAAGACTCTCCAGCCGCGGTCGCGCACAAATGGATTTCCCCGAGCCAAACTTCGTCCACCCGGGCGGTCGCCCACCACCACACGGGCGGTCGCCCATCACAACAGTAAAGTCCTTCGCGATTTTTCCTCCTTGATCTCACCAACTCCTCCGACTTAGACTCCTTTTCTTTCATATTTTTCTCCAACCACCTCGATCGCCCCAATAACCCTCAACATCTCCGCATCCATCTTGATTTCTCGCATCTCCAAAATTCCACCTCGAATTTCGCAGATCTCAACAAGAAACAAACGAACTCTTCGGACTTATCGATCTTCCGCACGATCGTAGACCTATTTGCACGTGTCTTGCTTCGACCATAAACCCTAGAAGCTCTCAAATCCCCGCACGTCTTCCACACGAAGAATTTGCACGAAAATCATTGCCTCTTTTCTTCACCTCGATCTCTCCTAGATCTCGAACCAAAAGCTCGATACCGCTTGTTGTGAAATTGGGGGATCACCACATCCACTAGCCCATACTAGCGAAATCATCAACATGGAGAAAATAAATCAACACATGATAATATGAAAGAACAAGAACAAGAACACCGATAATTTGTTAACCCTAGGTTCATTCACCAACTCGTGAACTACATCCGAGGCACCAAGCCAGGACATCACTATAATAATATATGAAGGATTACAACTTTACATATGCACTCGCCACGGATCTAGCATAGTAACTCTCCATGCAAAGCAATCTCTCATATACATTATCTCACCTCCCAAGAACTTACAAAATAACACATCATGGCCGGGTTGTAGGATCGCCCCCACGGCTCTCCCTAGCCCCGCCCCTCCTAGATACTATTTTGTGGCTCTCCTTGATATCCTAACTTTTCCCCTCTTTGGTACAAATATTATGGTGGTAGTCACAATATATTTATAGGGATACAAAACCTATTCCTAATCAAAACCTGATTCACCCGGAGTCCTTGACATGGAAGGAGTATCACATAAATTAGGAATCAATTTGTTACCAAAATTAATTCCACTCCAAGCCTTACACGCCTCTGCAGAAGAAACCGTCCGCCACAAGCGCGGTCGCGCAGCACCTCCAGCGCGGCCGCCCTCATCGACCGAGGCTTCTTCACCCACGTCCGACCTCTCAGCGCGGTCGCCCTCCACCACGAGCGCGGCCGCCCTCCTCAACAGTCAGCCCCGAATTTCTGCTCCTCCATGGTTTTGATCCTCTCCTTGGTTTTGGCTCCAATCCCAACATTATCTAGAAATAAGTTTGGCCACACACTCTCAATTATATAGTCTCTCACACGCTTAAATTATTAAATTATGGATTCCACTTGTCAATCTCATTCACTTCTACTTTTCATACATTCAAATTGTGGGTATTATTTGTCATACCCATTTATTTCTTCTCTCTCACTCACGACCTTTTTCTCACTCATCATTTTAAAAAAAAGTTGTGTTAAGAAAAAAGGGAAAGATATTAATGGGGCGGAGGAGGGAGTATATATAAAGTTGAAATTTTCTCCGACTGGTCAAATGATATGTTTCCAGTAATCTCGTGATCCCATTTATATTACATTTAACTTCTTCACGCTTCCATTCAATCTTTCAATGATTCCTAACATTCTCAGACAAAAAAATTCCGACATTACTCTCTGCAAATGGTATTGTGGTAGGGCTCGACTCACTCGATTTGACTCGTGATTTGGATACTAACTTAGCCCGAGTAATCTCAATAGACGTTAATTATAGCGAGTAAATTATAAAAATCAGCTTATGATATAAAACAAACCAGATATTAAAACGGTTAAAGATATTATCACAAATAATTCGTGAATTGACAAACATTACCTATAATATATAAAGATCATTGGCCATTCCTGATGAAGGCCATTTTGGGTTTTTGTCCGTGGGCTTTTTTTTGGCCCGTGGCCCGTTAAGCCCATAGCCCGTGATTCGTGGTCCGGCCCGTAGGTTTGGCGGTACAGGCCCGGCTTTGATTTTAGGGTGACGGGCGGGCCAAACCCGCGGGCTTCCAAAGCCCGTTTGCCCAATTTCCGTTTGGCCCTTTTTTTTTTTTTATAATTTATACTCCCTCCGTCCCGGCCGACTTAGGACTTTGCGTCCCACCCGACTTAGGACGGTCCAAAATGGAAACCTTAAATCACTATTCTCTCCACTTATTCTCTCTCCTACATTATTTTAATACTCACAACACCATTATAATTTATTATTCCCTCCACTCATTCTCTCTCCTATTTTTAAATTACACTCACAACATTTACCTTTTCCTTAATCCCCGTGCCATTTCAAAAAATCCTAAGTCGGCCGGGACGGAGGGAGTATTTAATATTTGAGTAATTAACACCAATGTCATTGTGTCCAAGTGGTAAGCAGGCAAGTAACACTCCCATTCCACCAAGGTTCGATCCCAATACACCCCATTTCAAATTTTGTAAAAAAAAAAAAAAGGGATAATCCGTTTGGCCGTGGATCCTTGGATCCGAGCCAAACGGGCGGGCCTTAAATAATAGGATTCAATCACGGGCCGGGCCGGGCTTAAGCCCAGCTTGGATTTACACACTGCGACGAACACGCTTCGCCCAGTTTGCAGTTTGTCAGGTCGCTCACGGGTCGGGCCGGGCCGGGTAACCCGTGTGGCCTTCATCAGCCATTCCGTTTAACACCAATTGATTTTAAGGTGGAACCTCAAATTTTAAAATAGTATCAGATCAGGTTCATTACACATGACGGGGCATATTAGAGATATTATCACATATCGAAAATTGACAAACCTTCCGTATAATATATAAAGATCCAACTTCTCATTGGATTGCAACAAATGTCAATTAAAATAGTATCAGATCAGGTTCATTACACATGACGGGGCATATTAGAGATATTATCACATATCGAAAATTGACAAACCTTCCGTATAATATATAAAGATCCAACTTCTCATTGGATTGCAACAAATGTCAATATTGGAAAAGGGTTGCAAAAATTCAAATGTTGAGAGTAAAATTACAAAAGCTGATACTCCTTATACGTGGGTAACTATTTTGTTAACTCAAAGGAGTAATCTCAACATACGCGAATTAAGTCGAGCTCAAAGGTGACTATTTTGTTAACAGAGCACTGGAGGAGTAATCTCAACATACGCGAATTAAGTCGAGCTCAAAGGTGACTATTTTGTTAACGAGGCGGCTGGAACAACGCCTAGCGGAGGTCACGGGTTCGACTACAGGAGTTAGAGTGGATGTTTATCCCTCCCTAGTTAATATTAGGCGTTTCTGGGGTGAGAATTTTAAGGAAATTTCAGAGAATTGATAGACTTAGTTGTGAATTGACTTAAAGAACTTGCTCTTGAGGTGAAGCGCTCAAAAAAAAAAAAAAAAGAAAAAGGAGAAGGAGTATTCTCATCAGACGCAAATTAAGTCGAGCTCAAAAGGTCACTATTTTGTTAACTCTATAAGTGTAACTTAACTCTAGCTCGATTTAAAAAAAAAAAAAAAACCTCTAAATCACATGATTTTACTGTGAATTGATATTGATTTGCTAGTTTACAAAATACTCCCTCTCTCCCAAACCTAGATACCCATATTGTGCGGCGTGAGAATTAAGAAAAGTGAGTAATGGAAAAAGTGTTGTGAGTATAAAAGTAAAATATGAGAGAGAATGAGTGGAGGAAATAGTAAAGTTGATTGGTGTTGTGAGTATAAAAGTAAAATAGGAGAGAGAATGAGTGGAGGAAATAGTAAAGATTTTTTGCCATTTTAGGAAAGGAATATGTTAGTTTGAAACGCTCAAAATGACAAAATGAATATCTAGATTTGGAACGGAGGGAGTAGATAAATACAAGGGTAAAGTACAAACTAGATGGTACCAAACAAAATAATTGTGCCACTACCACTAGTCTCATATGACAGTCTCTTTATACTTTTCTTCTTGATATGCTCACATACATTTTTTGTTTTATATTTTGAGTTTCACCAGCCACATAAATTGACATAAACCTCTACCAATTTTACCCTTTCCTCCCAACTATTAAAAATATTTGGAAAAATAAATTTAAAAAATTTAAAGAAACAAAGGAAAGGAAAAATATAATAATCACACATGTTACTGTGGCATCATGGGCAACACATAAACATTGATATCTTCAGTGTAGCTTAATGCCTTTTGAAAGGGCCCATAGTTGACATTGTACTCAAAGGGTAATGAATTCTAAGAAACATTATGGTAAAGTCATTAAAATAATCACTCGTTCTGTTGTGGAATTTTTAAATAAGTAAAATACATTTATCAAAAGCACATATGTGACATTTATTATGTGATAGAGGGAGTATTATAGAAAGACGGTAATACACGAACCTCTTTTGATAGAGATTGAGAGATCGAGTCTCGACTGAACCAGAAAATGTGTGTTAAAAGCTTAAATTGTTAGAGAAGGGTTCACGGACATCATGCTCCAATATTAACAAAAGGCAAACCTATTTTGTAGCCTATCATAGGTTCACGGGAATTGAGGCATACGCGGTTCAGATTGCACAACAGTTCGGACTAACAACGATAGAGATTAAAACTTCACAAATCGAAGTGGAAGTGGGAGGGGGGGGGTATGAAAGAATTGTAGTTAGGACCGTATACACTTGTGTGGTCAATTATGCGTACAGTTGTTCACACAATTGTCCTAACAAGTGTCTAAACAACTTTGACAATAAAACAACTCACACGAACATAATTAAATGCAGCAGAATAATAAATACTTCATCAAGAACTTTAGTACTTATCTAAAAGTATAGAAAACATATTTAAAAACAAAAATTAGCCGTTAGTTAAAATGTAATCTAATTATTTACGTATATACAATTATTTCCTAAACTAATTATATAAATTATACAAACTAACTTATAAATCAGAATCACAAAGATTTAAAAAGATATAAGAGTATTTTTATACTCTTTCTAGGTAAAAAGACGATTATGCCCTCAAAAATAGATTTAATGGCCGACAATCCAATCCGACTACTATGCAGTCGAATGTCACACGGGCCTAAGATTCAAGTTCATTAGAAGAAGAAAAAAGTAAAACATAAAGAAACAAATAAACAAGAATGAAACTTTACCTTTCAGCCTGTTGAACTTGAAGATAACAAGCTAGCGCAGCATTCAGATGTTTGTTTCTATACCCAACTTCCCCCTCTCCTTTCATGCCAGCAACTTCCATACTTCTGTCTATATCATCGTTGCCGACTGCTAGGCAATGGAGGGACCAATGAGCTTTGGAAGCAGGCTCAAACAGTCACGGGTAACTGTCTCTGAAACACTCTCTTCTATATCTCTTATCTCTAACTCCTCCTTGACCAAAAAAACTCCTTCGATGGCTTCCTCCTCCTCCTCTTCAACGGTGTTCTCCCATGAACAAGACAGTTTTGACCTTGAATCGATACGGTTACTCGTTAGTTTAATCAATAAACACATTAATGAGTTGCTAGCAAATACTAAAGCATGGAAGTCTTTGAAGTCAAAATGCAGTTCAAACCTCAATGTACAAAAGCAGGAGTTTTTCGAGTTTTCCGAGCAGTCAATAGTTTCGAATCTTTATTGGGGTATCGAAAACGTCGAAGATGCAATACAAGCAAATAAGGCGGAAGATGGAGTTTTGAAGCTTAAAGATGCTGAAAAAATGCTTCAAGCACCAGCTTTGCTTAATGAACAAGGACTTACGGCTAAAATATCAAATTCTTACTTGGTTTGTTGCTCCTACTTTTATCTTTCCATTGTTAGGAAGCTTCAAGGGGATGAATTGCAAGTTGCCATTCATTTTCTGCAAGCTCTTTTGGTGTCTCCCAGAATTCTTTATTCCGAATTTGCCCCTGAGCTCTGTAGAAGCATATATCAGTCTTGCATTACATCATCGGTAGGGGCAGAATTGGGCTCCAAGAGTCACGAAAAGCAGGCATTCGAAGCTATGAAAGTGATAGCTAAGAGGTACAAGGCATGGCTAATGTATTATCAAGTCATGTCTTATGGAGATTCTCCAGGGTCCCGGCGTCTATCCAGAGATATTGATGACAATTCTAAACGTATTTCGTAAGTCTTTCTTGATTTCTACTATTAATTGTTCTTGATTCGAGTGATGTCTCAGTAACTTGTTGGCAATGTATCCTACAATTTCTAAGAATTTTAGAAAGAAGTTATCAACAAGTGCTGCTCATGTACAGGAATATGAACTCCAGCAGTACCAGATCTTCTAGCTCATATGAACGTGTGGCCAGACTGCAGACTTATCAGAATGTAAGGCTCGACTTACTCGTACAATTATTATCTAGTTTGAATACTTCTATAAAACAATAATAATATTCTAATTTAATGGTTTTCCCTAGATTAAACTAAGAGTAAGAGCCATCCAAACAAAAAACTCAACAGAAAGCAGAGAAGTAAATACAGCATAGGAAAGCATGAAATCACGAGAGAAAACCAAACACAGAAAAGCTCGTTTAACTTACTTCGACTGACTTGGTGCGTGAATCCGTTCCCACATTCACCTGTGTAAGACATACCGAGAGGGAACTGCAAAACAAACCTCAAATCACTTTGATTGAAGTATAGTAATATTCCATCATATAGTAGTAAAAGAAAAACAATTACAATGCAGTTTGAGAAGGTTCATCCATTTGATCCTCAAAAGCATATAACAACATCAGAAAACATTTCCAAATTACAAAAAGAAAAGGAAGTAGTTACAGTTTCTCATCGAGTTCCTGGCCTAGACATAACAAAAAGCTTGCATATGAAGCGCCTGCAAGATATGCTGAATGAATCAGATTCAGACACGCCAAGTTCCCTGGACTCAGAAAACGGCAATTTCACAGATTCGGAGGTATTTTTCTTTCTTACTGCTTGTATTATGCCCTTCTAGTATGAAGATTTACATTCCCCACTTTCTATTTCAGCACCGGGAATGTGGAGAAGACTCTAAAAGCTCATGGAGAACAGTAAGGAGTACTGCAGATGATCTACAACCAGAACCGTTTGATAAGTTTGGTCAAAATCGCAATTTACTACTTCCCTCCGTCCCATAATAAATATCTCATCTTGACTTTTTGGTTGAACTTTAATCAAAGATGCGACATTTATTTTGGGACGGAGCTGCATTTTAGAGACAAGCTAATGTTATAAATACAATTGCATTGACATCTGCAGGAAGCATAAGTCAAAATTTGAGAGAGCAATATCCAAGGCACAAGCACCCAGAAAATTACAGTACAAAGAAGCTAATGAAGTAAATATCACCAAGTTCTTTTCTGGAAGACGGTCCAGTTCATTAAGTGAATTAGATTTATCAAAGTTGGAGCTCGAGGACATAGAATTGCACACATTCTGGAATTACTATATCCCAGAAGAAACCAATACACAGAGTTATCAAATGTCCCAAACGGATTTACAAGAATGTTTCAGGTCACATACAGAAGAAGATTACCAAATAGAACAGGCTGGAATAGTTGAAAAAGTTATCTCAAGACTATGTTTCTCAGAAGGATTGGGAAACTGTGAGGAAGAATCGACAGTTGAAATTACAACAGTTTACGAGACGTTAGCCAGTAAAACGGGAATAAAATATTCCTTATTAAAGGATGTTATTTTGGACCAACTGCTAATGGCTATTTCGACTTCCACAGAAGAAAGGGTAACAAGAGCATCAGTATCAATACTTTCAAGTATAGTTTCTCGAAACCAGTCTGCCATTGCTGATATAAAGAAGAAAGGCTTACAGTTATGTGATCTAGCAAATGCTTTAAAGAGAAATGTTTACGAGGCAGCTATTCTTATTCATTTAATAAATCCATCTCCGGTCGAAATTAAAACCCTAGAGCTATTGCCTACCCTAGTGGAGATTGTGTGCACTTCTCATAGCTACAAGACTAGCTTAAAGTCACTTCTCGTGACACCTCCTTCTGCGTCGCTTAAGATGATTGAAGTATTAGTGACTGCGTTTGACTATTCAACAAATAATATGCATTTGGCGGCAATTAGTTCACCTAACGTACTTTCGTGTCTCGTAAATGTCCCACGAAATGATAATCTCGAAGAGTTTATCTCTTTGGCCGGCATTCTTGTGAAATGCATGCGTTTTGATGGGCAATGTCGGAAACATATAACACAGTTCACTTCTATATCTCCATTCATTTCTCTCCTATTGAGTAACCAGAAACATGCTACACTTGTAGCTCTGGAATTCTTCCACGAAATACTCCGCATCCCCAGGTACTGGTTAAATTCTAAGTAAAAGATTAGTCCTTAATTAATGTTTTTATTACATGCTTTGATTCTGTTAGTAATTACTCCCTCAATCCCATATCGCACTTTCCTTTTTAGTCTGTCCCAAAATATATAACGCGTTTCTAAATTAGGAAACAATCTTAGTGCAATTTTACTATCGTAAAAGCAATGTAAAAAAGTAAAGCACGTTCATGAAAATCATTATGGGACAGGAAGTATATCACAAAAGCTATTACAATTCCTAGTTTGGTTCAGCTGTTCAATACTCAAGGAGATGTTTTTCAATTGTATCAGGTCGGCAGCCATTCATCTACTACAGAAGATACGAGAAGAAGGTAGCATCAATATTATCTGTGTCTTATTGCTAGCCATTCAGCAACCTCAGCTAGATTACAAACTCCTAGCAGCAAGTTTGTTTCTCCAACTTAACATGCTGGTAGGCAATGATCTTTATAAAGTTTAGTACTCCCACCGTCCCATAATAAATGTTGCATTTGACTTACTATGATTGTTTCCTTATATAGAAATGCAACATTTAGTGTGGGACAGACCAAAAAAGGGAAGTACGATTTTAGTTTAGCAATTACCCCTCCATTAAAAGTGATTGCTGATGTAGCTACGTGATAAACTTTCAGGAAGACTCACCAGACAAATTTATAAATCTGGAAACGGCAATTGAAGCTCTCCTCGAGACACTGATGTGGGAAGAAAATTCTGCTGCACAGCAATTGTCTGCGTTTATTCTATCAAACCTTGGTGGGACTTATTCTTGGACAGGTGAGCCGTATACAGTACCATGGTTGGTCAAGAAGGCTGGGTTGACTTCACTGCAACACAGGAATATTATTAAAAACTGTGATTGGTCAGACAATTCCCTGCAGGTGAGCTATGATGAACATATGAAATAAATAGTGCTATAAATGATTGTTTAATTTCATTTTTAACCACGGTACTTTGGTCCGTCTTCCATTTTAACCATTATACTTACTTGTTTGCATGAAATCTTTAGTTATTCACATTTCCACCCCTCCATGTGAAAGTTTAGAGGGTGAAAGTGTGAATAATTAAAATTTTCCATCATAATTTGACGGGTTAACTTTTTGGGGCTTGAGCAAACACTTTCCAGAGTACAACAACAACAACAACAACAAAGCCTTAGTCCCAAAATAATTTGGGGTCGGCTAACATGAATCCTCATATGTCATCGTGTAAAAAGGTTGTTGGAAAAAAAAAAATCAACCCCCCACATGGGTTTTTGCCCTCCACTCCGGCCTCTTCAACGCCATACTTTCATCCACTTCAAGTAAACTCATATCATTTTCAATCACTCTAATCCAAGTTTGTTTGGGTCTTCCCCTAACCCTCGCCATTTTATCATTTCTCCACTGTTTCGGCCTCCTAACCGGTGCATCACTCGGTCTCCTTCTCACATGTCCAAACCACCTTAGACGATTTTCCCTCATTTTATACTCAATGGGCGCTAACTCCTACTTTACCTCTGATCACCTCATTCCCCAATCGATCATTTCTTGTATGACCGCACATCGATCGAAGCATATGCATCTCCGCCACATTCATCTTATGCACGTGACACTGTTTCACGACCCAACATTCGGAGCCATAAAGCAGTGCCGGCCTAATTGCCGTGCGGTAGAATTTTCCCTTTAATTTATGGGGCATGCCGCGATCACATAGAAACCCTATGACACTCTTCCGCTTCAACCAACCTGCTTTAATCCTATGAGCCACATCTCCATCTAATTCTCCATCATTTTGGATAATGGATCCAAGATAGCGAAAAAACTCAGAAGCTTGGACAATATTTCTATCAAATGTGACCGCCCCTGCCTCCCTACTTCCAACTCTGCTAAACTTACACTCCAAATATTCAGTCTTGCTCCTGCTCAGTCTAAAACCTCGAGATTCCAAAGTGTGTCTCCATAACTCCAATTTACTTTCAACACCCTCTCTTGTCTCATCAATCAGCACAATATCATCTGCGAACAACATACACCTTGGTATATCATCTTGGATTGACCTCATCAATTCGTCCATTATCAAAGCAAAAGGGAAGGGGCTAAGTGCGGAACCTTGATGCACTCCAATCTTTATAGGGAACTCTTCATTCTTCCGGACACTAGTCTGTACACAAGTACTAACTCCATTATACATGTCCTTGATAATATCAATATACTTCTTTGAAACACCCTTCTTTGCTAATGCCCACAAAAGTACCTCTCTTGGCACTTTATCATACGCCTTCTCCAAATCAATGAAAATCAAATGCAAATCTTTCTTTTGATCCCGATATTTCTCCATGGTTTGTCTCATAAGATATATTGCCTCCATAGTCGATCTTCTCGGTATAAACCCAAATTGGTTATCCGAAATATCCACAATTTTTCTCAGCCTTTATGCAATCACTCTTTCCCAAAGTTTCATAGTATGGCTCATTAGTTTGATCCCCCGATAGTTGGCACAATCTTGGATATCCCCTTTGTTCTTATACAAAGGGATCAGAGTACTCTTCCGCCACTCCAATGGCATTGTGTTAATTCTCCATATCTTGTTAAATAGCGTTGTTAACCAATCTATTCCCCTCTCCCCTAAACATCTCCAAACCTCAATTGGTATTCCATCCGGTCCTACAGCTTTCTTCGATCCCATCTTCTTCATTGCCATTTCCACTTCAACCTTTTGAATTCTCCGCATAAAATCTCGATTAACCATACTCGAAGAGATATTTAAATCTCCAATATCCTGCTCTTGACCGCCATTGAACAAGGTATCAAAGTACGAACTCCATCTCTCTTTTATCTCTTTATCCCCGACTAGAACTCTTTGGTCTACATCCTTCACCCATTTAACCGTCCCAATATCTCGTGTCCTCTTATCCCTCGTACGAGCGAGTCTGTAGATGTCCTTTTCCCCTTCTTTTGTATCCAACTTATCATAAAGTTCCTGATTCACCTTTGCTCTTGCGTCTCTTACTGCTTTCTTAGCATCTCTTCTAGCTTCCTTATACTTCTCATAGTTCTCGTCGCTCCTACATTTCCCCAATAATTTGTAGCAATCTCGCTTGCCCTTTATTGCTTGTTTTACTTCCTCGTTCCACCATGATGTGTCCTTACTTGGTGGCACATTTCCTCTAGATTCTCCAAGGACTTCTTTCGCCACCTCCTTTATGGCATGTTTCATCTTAGTCCAAGTCGAATCTATAGACTAAGATGGAACATGCTATAAAGAAGGTGGCGAAAGAAGTCCTTGGAGAATCTAGAGACCCGAATGAAGTAAAATGGTTAAAGTGGAAGTCGGTCCAAAGTACAATTGTTGAAAATGAAATAAAACAATAATTTTTATAGCAATTAAAAGAGACCCGAATGAACTTGCAGGACAACGGCATTGACACTTGGTGCAGTAAGATTGCACGGCAGATCATAAAGCTCAGGAATCCTGTTTTCCATGCTTTGGAGAAGGGACTAAAAAGCAAGAGCAAGAGAGTTTCTAAAGACTGTATTACAACTATTGCATGGCTTGGGTGTGAAATTGTCAAAAGTCCAGAAGATTTGAGATGTTCTGCTAGTGAGATTTTACTAAGTACAATTGAGCAATATGTGCATCCCGGATTGGAGCTTGAAGAAAGACTTTTAGCATGCCTGTGTATATACAATTACACATCTGGTAGAGGTAATTCACATCTGTCCAATAAGTTTCTTATTATCAAAAACAAAAATAGTAACATGGTTCACCATTGAAAGTGACATTTTCTATTTTTATTTCTTAGCTCGAGTTGTATTTTTGCAGGAATGCAGAAATTAATTCACCTCTCTGAAGGTGTACGAGAGTCACTTAGACGCCTTTCAAGTATAACCTGGATGGCAGAGGAACTGCTGAAGGTAGCCGATTTTTACCAGCCAAATAAATGGGTGAGCCTACTATTTTTATTTCTTGTTTTTTATTATTCTTTTTTTATAAATGTTTATGTTTTCATGTTTCTCTTGATTTTCTTCATGCTTATTTCTTCTTTTAAATATCTTCGTAACTTTCACATTTTTTATCATCTCTCCACTTTCTTATTATATTCTCACCTCTTCATTGACGAGTCCTTATGATGATTTATGTTAGCTGACCCCAATTTATTTTGGGACTAAGGCTTTGTTGTTGTTGTTGTTGTTGTCGTCTAGTACAATCCAGTTACTTTACAGACTAGAGACAAAAGAACATGTTAAATTAGTAGCTACGGTTTGTGTATATTGAGAAATGAAAATGAATTTTATGTACTGAATTTCAACTCCATTTCAATTGCAAGTGCAGAGAATATCTTGCGTTCATACACAAACTCTGGAAGCTGGTCATAAAGGCAGTGGAGCTGTTGGTTCCCTCATCTACTTTCGGGGACAGCTTTGCAGCGGATATGCAGACGGTTCTATTAAGGTTCGAAATACAAGATTCATAATATTTTTTCAAATAATAGAGGTATCTCTATAAAGAGATGCAATGAATTTGAACATGCAAGAAGCTGATTTTTGAGAAAGATAGATATGCAATAAATAAAAAGGCAAAATAAATAATTACCAGTGGTTATGTGTTGCAGGTTTGGGACATCAAAGGACAAACAGCCACACTTGTATTGGACATAAAGGAGCACAGAAAGGCAGTGACATGTTTTTCGCTTTTCGAACCAGGGAACTGCCTGTTGAGTGGATCTGCTGATAAAACCATAAGGGTAATCAATTTAGTTAGCAACAACGATGACCTTCCTTCTATTTCCATGATTATTAAGAAGGTTAAAAGTGTCTTTTTCTACTACAGATTTGGCAAATGGTTGATTATAAATTGCAGTGCATTGAAATTATACCAACAAAGGATCCCGTTCGAAGTATGGATACATCTGGCGAACTAATTTTTGCAATTACGCATAGCCATAAGATGAAGGTAATAAGAACAAACTTGAAGGGCAAAATTAGTCACATTGACTGTCTGTTTAAACTCAATTTCATCCCTTCTAAGAAATCTACTCCCTCCGTCCCAAAATCAATGTTCATTTTTCATTAAGGGGACATTCCGAAAAAGTTGACTTTTAGCAGATTTTAGTAGAAAAGATGCATGGATATCCTCGTTATTCACTTTCAAAGTTTCAAACTTTTAGTTTTGCAAGTATATAATGAACTATGAAAAACAAATCTGAAAAAAACCATTTAGGGACAGTTTTTTTTTTTTTTTTTTTTTGTGAAAAAATGTCATTCTTTTTGGGACGGGGGTAGTACAAGTAACCATTTCCCTTAAAATGCATTGCGTTCTTCAGGTGATTGATACATCAAGAACTGTGAGAGATCTATGCAAAAGCAAACATGTAAAGAGCATAAGATCAAACAATGGAAAGGTTTACATAGGCTGCATGGATTCAAGCATACAGGTTTGTATAAAAATCTTGTGTTAAAACTAAACTGATGTCGCAAATGTCTAACAAGTAAACTGAATTGCATTTTATAGGAGTTAGCTTTAATCAACAATCGGCAACAGGAGCTCAAAGCACCCTCAACTATATGGAGATTGCAAAACAGGCCCATCAATTCCATTGAATTGTTCAAAGACTGGCTTTATAGTGCAAGTACTAGTGTTGAGGGTTCCAAAATCAAGGTAAGATTGCTATCAGTAATATATTAATACAAAATAAGACGTGCCACTGATTGAGAAGTATAACACAGGAATGGAGAAGACAGAGCAAGTCCCAAATGTCAATAGTACCGGAAAAAAGAGCAAATGTATTAGCAATGTGTGTAGTGGAGGATTTCATGTACTTACAATGCAGTTCATCTACGAGCAGCATTGAGGTGATCACTTATCCTTTGTCTATAGGGCACAAACCATTTCCACATTAAAGAAAATGGAAGTACTTAGGTTACTGTAACGACCCGAACCCGAAAACCCAGTCTCTTCAACATTACCACCACACACTGGCCCACTAAACAACATCTTGGGTCCACTTGGCTAACCACAAGCCCACTCAGAAGTCAATGGATGATGTTGGTGCCCAGTAGTAATGGGTGAGAACTTAATTAACACAATCGAAGTTTATATCTTTCTGATGTGTGATTGGAGTTATCGTATAGAAATTTGTATGCTACGCAAACTTGCTCACTCGAGGAGAAAATCAACACCTCCTATATATGCTAGAAGACATTATAATTGCATTTTAATTTAACAAATATTAAAAACCAGATCTGGTTGAGAGGAGCACAGCACAAAGTGGGAAGGTTATCAGCAGGCAGCAAGATAACAAGTTTATTGACAGCCAATGACATGATTCTATGTGGCACTGAAACAGGACTAATCAAGGTATGTACTATCATCTGTCTAATTCAAGTTACTTATTATTGTTACATCATTATCCTCATTTCCCTATCTTGTGACTGGCAGGGTTGGATCCCATTATAGTGGAAGAATCTTCAAGTGCCATACTATTGCATATGCAGTACAGCCAGATCAATAATGTTCAATAGGATTGAGTGTATAGAGCATACCTGGTAGACGAAGGGGGCTATCACATAGTTTATAGATAATGCAATTTACCCTAAACAAATATTTTTCGTGTATATTAGTTGTATATTTATGCTTTTACAAGGAGTAAATATTTATGGATGTGGATATTATAATTTAACTTTCAGGGATATTTCACACAAAGTACACAACGAGCCTCTGATTAAAAAATTAAGCTTGCGAGGATATTATAATTTAACTTTTAACACTTGTATATTGAAATAATTAAATAAAGCATTATTCTAAAGGTGATACACATAAAAAGTAACTGCATATTAAGTGATCTTCATGCATGACCTCTTATATGGAAATCAAATTGAGCAAGCAAAACCAACATTACAAGAAGAAAATGAATCATATTGAAAGAAATTGAGTAGCTAAGATTAACAAGTGAAAACACAAATACTTTGTGTGAGTCCCGGTGTGATAGCACCAGTACTAACACCGGTACAAAAAGCAAAAAGCAGCAGAATAAGAACTTTAAGAAAGTAAAACTCAGATTTAAATATTTATCTACAACAACTTGCTGTAGACAATAAAAAGCTTCTCTTTATAAACTCAATTAATTGAGTGACGGTTACACGAACAATGTTAACAAAAGAAGAACAAAACAAACTAAATGATCAAACAATCTCTCACACTAAACACTCCTTGATTCTTTGGAAATTCAGAGATTAAAGCACACAAAAACCGTTGTTGTGAATGAGATGTGCGGTTCTTATTTATAGGAGAAGAGATCCTTGTTTGTAGGGAGTGATTTGCTTGATAAAATCCTCCATATTTAGAGTTCTACCTTCCTTTGAACTCTTGTCAATCAAGTCAATCTTTCCTTATCATGCACTATTTTCCTTGTGTGAGAGATACCTACAAAATAACCAAATATACACTAAAAATATCCAAAATTCGGTTAGTAGGTTAGTCAAATAAATAAAACCTAAATTATAACATTTACAATATTTACCTATTTTAACTAATATCAAGAAAGTAACAAATCTATCAAACTGTGTGTGACATCACACTCTTTTAATCTCCCACTGATTTATTACTTTCTGGTCAAAACGAATCATAAGTCAATAGTAGTTATCATAAACTAATATCAAATATCAAACTCCCCCTAAACAAGAAAATATGAAATATTGTTTAAAAAGCATAACAGTTCATAACTAGCATCCTAATCTGCTTTATCCATTTCAGCCCTGGTTTCTTCAAATAGCTCCCAACGGAAGTTCTACCTGATGTCATCGAATACTTGGCTTGTGCTTGCTCCCCCTTTTTATCTAGAAAGATTAGCCTTGGCAGCCAACAATTTGTTCCTTCTAGCCGCCATTTTCTTGAACTGCACACGAGCCTGGAGCAGTCTTCTCAAGAAATTTGATTTCTTCATCATAAATGTCTGCTGGATCAATTGGTGGCATTGGAGATGTGGGCACATCTTCACCCACACCAGCCATATCATCCTCATCATCATCATGCACTTCAACTGTTGGATCATCTGGAAACTCAACAGGGAGGTCAATAGTAAGTTTGGTGCATTTCAGAACTGACTGAATCCCAAAAGGTTCAACTTTCTCCAATAGCCTGTATCAGAAGAAGGAGTAACATCCACCCCTTGTTCCAAACACATACCCGAAAATAAGCAAGGAAAAGGAAGATCAGACGGTAGTTCCTTTTCAGCAAATTGGACAATACTAGCAAACACAATCTCCCAAGATTAAACTCTATACCCCAGAATATCCTATAGATGAGATCTGCATGGGTTGTGGTGACAGTGTTTCTGTTGGTGGTTGGTTTCCAATTGAGGGTGGCAATTTTGAATAGAAAACCACAGAGGGAGGTTAGCATGGTGCACTTATAATGGTTGTGTCAGATGGGATCAAGGCTATTTGAGATAGCCGATGCAATTTCATTTTTTGGGGCCATGGCAGGTATGTTTTGAGGATTGGAAGTTTGAAGAAAAGAATTGATGGTAGGGGGAGAAGGATATAGCTTTACCCTGATTGTTACCATTTCAAAGCAATCAGATCTTGGGTCTTAAATGAATTGAAGGAGGTTTACATAAAATTCACACACAAGAGAGGGATAAAAATGTGCAGGGTAGGTGACAGTGTGGAGAAGGGATTTTTCCCTTACCTAGTCATCCTCATGTCCTCAAAAGTCCTATCTTGGACCCTTTCCACAATAAAACTTTTCATTCTAAAGAACTCAAATCTTTCCTTTGCCTCATTGGATATAAATGTTTCGGAAGAAGGGGGACTTATAGTGATTTTGGAAGGTTTGGCATGTGTGGAACGCCTAGGCATAGGCGTGGAACTAGCAGTGGATTGAGCCTTCTTTGTATCCTTCTTCCTTGATGTAGGTGCTGGTGTCATCACATCTTCACCAGCATCAACTTTCCCTTTAGCCTTTTTCAGATCCAATAGGGCTTGAAAGGGAATATTTTCATCCTCTTCATGATGGGTACAAACGAAGAGGAGAGTTTCAGCCGCTGATGATAGTGGTGATGTGGTAGCAGTGGGCATGGCATCGGTGGTAGCAGGTGGAGGATCAGAACAAGTTGTTTTTGTTGTTGCCAAATCCTTGGGCGTGGCCACGACATGAGGAAAAATGCCCTCAATGTCATGGCTTGCTGATTCGACAAAAAATCCTCTGTTGATTGATGACCGTAGTTCATCAATGTCTTCAATCCTATTACTCTGTGGTACTATCTCAAAATCATCAGCATTTGGCCCTTCCGAGTCGCTTGAGTCAGTAGGAGCAACATACCTTCAACGCCGAGGACCAGTGTCACTGGCAGCCTTGCTCTGTTTTGGAGGTGCAGCTTTAGTTGATGGACTGCCTGAGCTGGTAATTGAGGGCTTCCTCTTCTTACGTTTTGTTGCAGTGCTTGGCTCGTAGTCCTCGTCTTCTCCTTCTAGAAATTCCGGCTCGACCATGTTTGGCCTCACCCTAGGAATATACTCCTCCATATGAGGAGAAAACCCTTTCTGACGCAGAGACCAATTTGGCCCCTTTTACATCCCCGCTTGAGTCCCAATCGACCTTAAATCTCTCGGATTATCAGCGTCGATGAAGTTATCGTGAGCCCCAGGGAGTGAAATTGAAATGGGTAAAGCTTCTGTGTCGACAAACAGCTCCACAGTGCTGTCGTATACATCTGTTGGAACCGTCAGAGATGATGGTGGTGAAGAAACATTGTCTGTTCGTGTATCCTTAGCCAGCGACGCCATGGAGTCCTGTTTGAGAGAGACAGACAGACGGAGATAGCATCAGTAATTTGCAGAGAGAGGTTAATGAGAAGAAGGTGGTGATGATTGAAGAGAGATAGGTGCTATTTATGATGTGATAGCAGGACGGAGAAGGGAAAGTAATGTCCTTGTAGGAAAAAGACTCTTAGGTAGGTAGAGTTTAAGAAGGATAAAACTTAATACCTTGGCATCTGAATTTTTGGTACTTACCTCAACCTCTTGGAATTCCTTAGATGATAAGGATCAACTTTGTAGTAAACCTTGTATAATTCAAACCCCTTTTCCCTTATGTAATTGATATACCTGCATTAAAAACACCACAAAGATCCGAAAATATACTCCCCCTAAACACATTATCACCACGAATATGAGATCCAAGATTTTATTGAGCACAAGATTTTTAACTAATTAGGGATGATGAGAAGGAAATTATTTGTACAATATTTTCACCAATGACCAGGTTGACCTAAGTTATGTCTAAGAATATGATGCAAAATGTACAAGCATGTGAATAATAAATCTCAGTATACGTGTGGTATGAGATGAGATCACACCCGGGGAAACATCTCCTCTAAGAAAGTCAATGAATTGATTTTTTATCTTGCTTGGCCTCTAAGATGCACCCACCTGTAAGTGCTCCAATTTGAGTTGGTAGCGTTTTCGTTAGAAAGTTAACGAAAGTTTTAACATTTCTAACATTTCTAACTATTCCTAACATTTCTAACAAAGTGAGGGTAGATTAGGAATTGCCATTTAAAGATAAACAAGGAAAAGAATCTCAAAAAGCAAAAGAAATTGGAAAAATCCGAATTGGGCAAGTTGAAAAACATAAAGTCTTTCGGGAATTTTGAATTTTATTCCTCTGTCCAAAGCTCCGGCCTCGAGATGAATGCTGCACGCCACGGGAACCCTCCGCGCGGACATATATGACATTTCCAGTGTCCTATAAATTGAACCCTCCTCTCTCAGTTTAAAGGGGGGAATTGGATCACAGCAACGAAGTTCTGGCGAAATATAGAGAGAAAACAGTGGGAATCCCTTGATTGCCACCTTTTTCTCTTGAATCTTTCCCAATCAAATACCAAACACACCCAACCTTGATACTCCTCAAGCCAAACACCAAATCTTGATACTCCTCAAGTCAAATTCCAAGCCTAGGAAGATAGGGTGTCACCATTGGTAAAGCCCTCCTTCTCAAAACCCTAAAATTCACTTTTGACTTCTTGTTCATCTTGTTCTTCTTACTTGGATCTACTTGATGTTTAGTTTAACTTGAGTTTTGACCCAAGATGGTCATCTTGAAGTTCATCTTCATGAATGACCATCTCAAATGGTCTATATTTTAAATCTCTAAATTGATTTTTTCTCTTTAATTTCATTTCTACAAAATATCCCCTTTCCCTTTGCAAAGGACATGTTTAAACCCCATAAATTCCCCAAGGATGACTTGAATATGATAACCACTCAATAAAAAGTAGTGGTATCAAGTCTAGGGATGAAAATGGGGTGAACATAGATGCAAATCCCCCAAAAATCACATTTTCCCTCAAGAACATCTTGCTGTCCAGTAGCATTGTTCTGAGAACTCAGTCCATTTTCTTATTTTTTGGACCCAGTAAAACTTGGAATTGGGTGTTGACTACAAAACACTTTTTGTAGCCAACATCCAGATCTTTCCAGATATATTTTTATTTTATTTTTTGAGTGAGTAAAACTCCTTTTTTCAATTTTTCTTTTAGAGGCCAGTTCATCAGCTTCTGGAAATCCAGATTTCACATCTGAGATTTCCAGAAGGTTTTGACCCCTCAAATTACTTCCAAAATGAAAAGTTTCTTTGCAGAAACCCTATTTAGGGTGTTTTAAGCAACTTTCATTCTCGGACTTTCCCCAGATTCTGAGGTTTTGAAGCCTTTAAGCCCATTTCAAAGTCAAAGGTCAACTGCCTTCTTTCATTCTGGCAGAATTGCTTTTCAAATCCAAAAATCTTTTGAGTGCCAAGACTCAACCCAAAAATTCTCCAAAAAATCATGGGATCAGTTTAAAGTCTTAAAAAGAGATCCCAATTTTCACTTTTCCCAGTTTCAAATTATTTTGGTCAAAACACGCACACACACACACACAACAAAAGGATTTCAAATGTTTGGAAGACTCGTTTTGCGAGGCGCGTCGGGTGCACACTAACGTCCTTCCCGACGCGTAACATGACCTCCGAACCTAAATCTCTGATCTCTGGCTTTTTTCAAAGTTTTGGCCTTCAAAATTAAAATGGCGTGGCGACTCCGTTTTTCCAGTTTTATTTGGTTTTTCAAAGAAACGCAAAATCGAATTTTTCCCGCGAATGGCAACATCATCACGGCGACTACTGGGACAAATAAGCTTTTTCTAAAAAAAATGATAATTGGTATATTGGTGGAAACCATTAAACTTCCCGTTATCGCCTCCTAACACGAGTCGGGGATAAATTGTGGTCTAACAATCCCACGTACCGGTATCATTATTTTCAAAAAAAAAAAAGAAAAGCTTTTGAGGGTCAAGCTTCCGTCTCAACATTTGAAAATCCTTTGCTTTGTGTGTGTTGATTTTTGCACAGTTTTCGTGTTTGTTTTTGGCCGCCTCGGAAAAGTCAAAATTTTGACTGTCGGAATAATGTCCCTAACTGTTGGAATTCTCGTGCTTATGTGTTCACTAAATTTTCAAAAAAAAAATTCAAAAAAAAAAGATTTTTCAAAAAAGAAAATTTCCAAAAAAAAATCATGCATCATGCTTTTTAAGACACATAAAAAAATCTCTATTTTACTCCTAAAGGGAAGATAGATCGCTTCGCACACTACGCGCACGTGACCGTACACTGCACACTACGTCCCTAACCCGGGGAAATCCTTGTCGCGGTCCGTTTGGTCTTATTACGCCTCTCGGATGAGCACAGGACTACCCAAACATCCCATGGAGCCTCGTGTCGACCATGCACTTGTCCGTGACACACTTTGTCCGAGACCCGGTTGGTTTTTAGTCTGGTCTGTGTCATGCCCTGTCTGTGTATAGACCTTTCCTTTCAAGCCTTTGTCGGCATACCGACTCAATATCTTTCGGGGACCCTAATCAGCCGAAGTTCTGCCGGTTTTCCGCCGCAGACTTTGACCAAGATATTGACCGGCGCCTTGACTTCGGCCCGATCGGCACAAATTATACACCGACTCCCAGCATTGACACCGAGTCATCAAGGATTAATGAATATTCCATGCCTAATTACGGCTAACCGACGACAAGTCAAGATCAATTGTGGACGCTTATCAGCCCAAATCATGCCGACTTTTCGTCGAGCCCTCGGACATGATCTTGACTTTTGACGTCGCCCCGTCCGTAATTTACATCGAATGCTCGTTAAGACTCGATTACCCGCCAGACTTTTAGGATCGTTTTCTTTCGGTCGGTGGGACCCGCTTGCCCTATAAGACCCTCGCCCGGGGCTGTCCACACTGGGAGGTCGAAATACAGGTGGAATACGAGGGGCTTATAGACGTAGTGACGGGGCCCACTGATCCAGGAATCAGAGTAGTTCGAAAAAAAAGAAGAGCAATCTTTTCCAACCGATTAGGTTAATAAAACGTGTTTTAAGTAAACATGAACAAATAATCGCATGTTGCATGAGCCAAAAGCCCAAACACCTACCCTCCTTCAATTCCCGCCATCTCGAACCCTCGTGTCTTTCCCCGCAGCCTCCGCGTAAAGCTTGGTTTCGGCACCGGGTCACCGTTTAATCAGCTGGGAAGAGTCAAGTGCCTCATCGCCTTCGCCGTTTGTTTCAACTCCGGGTTTCAGAATGTCCGCATCACCGGTAACGAGGGGGACAACGTCACTCCGCCTCCCGGACTCCTCGCATGTATCAAAGAATGGAATCGCTTAGCGCAACGTATGAGAATGCGACAGAAGCACAGCTCGAATAGCCTTATCGAGGCTATTAAGAGCCATGGTTTGGCCACCAGCCTCAATCCCGATGGAACCTTCACTGTGGAAGAAGAGGATGACCCCAATCCCAATCTCGCCGCCCGATTACTCCCGGGATGCCACCACCAACCTCCTTCGGTGCTACCGTAACACATGTTCCTCGATCTCTCGGGTCAGACCACCGGATCCATGCAGCCCCGATGGGACGATTCGGTTCACAGCTCCTCAGTGGGGGCAAAGTCAGCACGGAATGTCCTCTCATGGTTGGGGATACCTCGGAATGCCACAGCAGATTGGAATCCCACCTCAGTTCGGAACCGATCAATCCAGACCTTCACATCAACAGCCACAATTTGGAATGCCGCCACAATCTGGTTCGGGGCCACAGTCAGGAGCCCCTCCTCAGAATGGTACTGGTTCAGTTGCTCCTCACACAGCTTTCACAAATCCATTCACTCAGACTTCTATGGGTTGTCAAGCCTTCATCCCGGTTTCATCCGAATCACTAGGACCACAGTATCCTCTCGGTTATGCATCCTCGCCACAACCAGCCATGCAATTCAACAACCAGGGACAACAACCCGCACTTAAGCCTACTTATGGGCCTCACTCCGAAAATCCAAGCCATATGGCTACCTCAGATCTGCCTCCATCTTCTCTGCCGATTGAAAGCCAACAAAGAAGTCACTGGGTTCTATCCTTTTGCCCCAGCCTCCTACCTACACTCCCTGTGGTAATTTGGGCCAAGGACAGGTTTTCACCTATGCTCCGGGATATGGTATTCCTTCCACCAATGCACCACCAACAGCTAGTCCTCTTCCTAGCTCAAATATCAGCTCAGGAATTCCCGCTCCGCCTTTGGATCCCCAATTGGCTTGGTTTATAGAGCAACACAAGGAAATGAAAGCACAGATTGCTGAATTGACCGCCAGAAAGAACACTGCTCTTCGGCCTACAGATCCCGACTCGATTGTCCCCCTGCCTCACAAGTTTGTGATGCCCACTGAATTGTTTCGACGGGAGTGCATGCCCTAAAACTCACTTGGACACCTATACTTTGGCAATGAAGGCTAAGGGATGCACAAACCAACAAGTTGGCCGATTACTTTAGTCTCTCTTTGAAGTCGTGGGCTTTGAAATGGTTTTTCCGATTGCACTGAAGCTAGGGCTACTTGGGAACAAATTACCAAGACTTTCACGTATAAGTATAAAGCCAACTTGGAGTGGGAGACAAACAGAGTTGACCTGCAAACAACGATGCAGCGCCCTAATGAGAATATTGGGGATTTCTATAAGAGATGGAACTTAAAGCTCAGTGAAATGGCCATTCCTCCCTCTGACGAGGAGCAGTTAGACATCTTTCGCTCATGCTTGAAGCCGCATTTGAGAGCTTCCCTCAGCCACTTCCCTACGCCGACTTGCGTGCAATGGTTAATTCCGGCTAAGTTTGAAAAGGCTTACAATCAGCCCGACCGCTGCACCTCGCCACGGATATCGGGCTCCTCCCTCCAACACTACTCTCGCTTTCGCTAAAGGCAAAGAGGCGATCGGCTACGCGGGACAGATCAGAACAATGCCACTTCCTTTGTTCCCAAGAAGCCTGATGCATCCAGATCCCGGCTCCAAGACTTGAGAAACTTTGGGATACCTTTGAGTGATATCTTCAGAGGTTTGGTGAGAGAAGGTTTGCTCCGGCCTTTGGAAAATTATCAGCCTAGAAACCCCAACGCTCCGTTGGATACCTCCAAGCATTGTGCCTTTCATCAGTACCATGGGCACCTGACGGATGATTGCGTCCCCCTGAAAAAGGCCATCCAAGGGTTGATTGAGCAAGGGAGGTTAGAGATGCCTGAGGGACCCAATACTATCAATAACCCGCTCCCTAACAACATGAGTGTCAACATGATCGAGTTTGGTGGTTCAAGCCTTGTGGGCACAATGGAGTTTGACTCGTCCCTTTGCAAGGCCAATGAACCAGTCATCGCAGGCAATGAAGATGGTTGGATTGAGCAAAAAGTTGCCAAGGAAATCCTGATGGAAAGGTCTGCAATAGCTCCCGTCTCCAGCGTCGAAGAATAGATGCATGGTTCAACAGCAAAGAGCGGCTAGACTGGGGGCTACCTATCTTTAAAATAGTCTTTTGAGTCAACCTTCGTAGGTTCTAGTACTTTTCTTTCACCTAAGTCCTTCCTGGACATTTGTCGTTGTAGTCCATTTTGGACATAGTGGTTAAGTGTCTAATTTTTAATATAAGTCTTTTTTCTTTTCTTGCTAGACTCGAGACATCATTTGCGCACCCACGTTACACTTAATTGAAATGGTTTTATCCAAAATGATCACTTGTGCTGCTCAACCACTAATTCTTCGAAAATGATTAATATTTAAACTAATCGGAGTGAGAAAATCAATTGATATCCTTCCCAAATTGGGGCTTACCAACTCCCCATCTTGCATCTCATATGCTCACATCCCTTTCATCATCATCATCATCATCTCGTTGCTCGATGAATTTGCATGGATCTTTTCTCATATAAAGCTTAAGCAAGCAATGAAGACTTAATCTCGTAGGGATTGCGGTTGAAACCTTTCACCCATAGGAAAGCCATTACCTCACCCTTACTAAACACTACCCTCTCATTTCAAGATCGGCGTGTTTTGAAACCCGGTTTAGCCATCATTTTTGCTCCATACTGAGAGAAAGTCCAAGCGAGCCCGAGAAGTTAGCTTCGAGAATCGGCGATGCGCAAATTATCTCAAGCCATGAAGGAAGGACAAAGATAATCCTCAACTCCTCAGAAGCTTTCCAAGTCAAAAAAAAACAAAAAAAAAAAAAAAAAAAAACAAAAAAAAAAAAAAAAAAAAAAAAAAAAAAAAGAAAAAGAAACAAAAAAAAAGAAGGATTTTAAAATCCTCACAATCTCGGATATAATTCCAAGCTCCTCAGGAAGCCTTCCAAAAAAAAAGAAGAAGAACTCAAAAGCCCCCGACATCTCAAGAAGCTCTCCAATGATCAAAAAGGAGCCCGAATTCTCACAAGATCGCAAAAAGTTGTCGCAGCTTCTGACTTCCTCTTATCATTACCTTAAACCAATCCCAAGCCATCCTCTCAATTTTAGAGGATACTCCCATCACCATTACCTCGCCCTCGCCAAGTCGAAATCCGACCTCTCATTCTTGGAGGCAATCAATCTTCCTCGCCATAGATTGCCCAAACACATTCCCGCGAGCCAACCTCTCATCTTTAGAGGTTCGCCAAGCAAAGGCCTAGCCGACCTCTCATCTCAAGAGGTCATAATCTCCCAAATCACCCGATAGCCGATCGAAGCCCTAAACCCAACTACAGCCCCTACCTGATAGCAGCTTTCATTCTAATATCCTCGATGTCGGGATCAAATTAATGCTTCATTGCTTGCTTAAATTGGAATCTAATCCATTTTGGTTCAAAATTACCAATCAAAGATTGTGCAAATTCAACCCTTCCCTTCATGTGAGCATATTTCATTTCTCCTCACAAACACTTGCCGTGGATGTCCCATCAAGCTTCGCATCCGTGTCTTTCATGGACACTCTAAGGGGATATGTTATTCAATCCTCCAAATCCTCAAAATCCCCAAAGGTCCTCGACCCTCGAATTTCAACATTCATTCTCTTTTCATTCGGGATAGGCCCGAACTACGGCGACCCGAGCTCTTCATAATGGAGGGAACGTAGGCAACCGTAAATGGTCCGTCGAAATCACAAACAAATCTCAAAAAAAAAAATCCGGTCTCATCAAGGATCGTCCCTATACACTTTCCGCCCTTCCAAGCTTGATTTTCGATATCAGTTGGTTTTCTCCTTGTGATTAATCAAAATATTTGTTCATATCAGATTTAGGGATTGAATAACCCGAACATTAACAAAAGGTTTTAAGCGACCTTTGTGATCATCATGAATAAGACAAGTTTTCAAGTGTCTCGACAAGTCTTCTCTCTCTCCATCATAGGAAATAGAGCCAAACACTGTCTTTCTGTCTGCAGGGGCTTCCATACACTTTTCCACACCTTGTGATGCTTATACTCTCTCAAAAGAGTCAAACCAAAAGCGAGAGTGTCATACACAAATTCGGGAGACATTCCCATCTTTCAAAAGATATGCCCCGGCACGTAAACATTTCTGAGTCTTGTCCAGTAACTGGTTGACTAAGGTCCGAAAAGATGGGTTCCCCCTCCGTAAGACTACTCTGAATTTCTTCATGCCGGGGCTTGCTAAGCGGTTCTCCTGTGTTCTCCTGTAGCAGCTCTTCAAGCTGGGGCTTATATAGTCATCTTTGGGTCCACGTTGGGTTCTTCACTACGAGATAGACTCGCCAAGTCGCTTCTTCAAAATCCGGACTTTGCCTACTCAGGATCCGGGGGCTTTGTCAAGATGGTCTTTCGGACCCGAATTTTATCAAGCTGCAAGAAAGAATTTCAGCTTCAGAACGTGGCACACGGCAGCCTTCCCGTAGCATCGGAATTCAAGATCGTGGTTTCTCCCGCATTAGCAATTTCATCAAATCATTCTCCGAGCAAAGTTTCGCCAAAGTCACACTCACCCAAATGAAAGAGATTTCACTCATATCAACGCGCCCTAGAGCCTGTCACAAGACGGCTTCAAATGACCAAGATTGAGAGGGAAATTTTCAATCAAGACCCGGATCCGAATCCAATCTCATCAAGATTGAGGTCCATGTGATATTGCCTGACAAAACCTCACCAACAACCGGTTTAAATCGCGATCAAGGGTTCTCATCCCCCATCGATCAAAATCTGTTCCAAGCAGTCTCCATACCCACGCATCCCCACTAAAAATCTCCCAAGGGCTCATGTAGCATGCACAAAACTTGAGTCAATAGGAATAATCCTAAATCATCGAAGATCATAAATCATAATTTTCCTGCCCGGAAGCTTAGGCTAAGTGCATCTTCTAAAGCAAGTAAATGCATCATCCCATAATCATTTTTGGTTCCATGCATGCATCTGTCATCATGAGTGCCATATATGCATCTTCCTCTTCACTAACGAATGCAGGAATTCAAACGTGAAATCAAATCCCCTTTTTTCGGCAAGGATGATCTTCACCAAAGACGACCTCCATGAATGAAGACGCCCTCCAACATCTACAGCTTGGCAAAGACAAGCTCCTGCTCGCAACTTGCTAAAGACGACCTCCAATGTCCACAAATGGATGAAAACAGCCCCCAATGAAGACCACCTCCAGGTGTCACAATTCGGTCGAGACGCCAAGTTCTCGAATACAAGTCGGTCGGGGACGCCAAGTTCTCAAAATGCAAATCGGCTGGACGCCAAGTTCTCAAATGCAAATCAAATGCCAGGTTGGTCCGAGACGCCAAGTTCTCAAATACAATTCGGTCGAGACGCCAAGTTCTCAAATACAACCGGCCAGTGGACGCCAAGTTCTCAAATGCAAATCAAATACAATTCGGTCAGAGAGGCCAAGTTCTCACATACAAACCGGTCAGAAACGCCAAGTTCTCCAATACAAATCGGTCAGGGACGCCAAGTTCTCAAATACAAATCGGTCAGAGACGCCAAGTTCTCCAAGGCAAGAAGGTCGAGACGCCAAGCTCTCCAATACAATGCGGTCGAGACACCAAGTTCTCAAAAGCAAGAAGTCCCAATGTGAATACAAGCTCAACCACCTCTACAAGGTTGACGATCACCAAAGAAGATGCAGACTCAACCAAACTCCTCCTTCAGTCAAAATGCTTCCAAAGACAAAGAAATCGTCGCAGAAACCGTCCCACGAACAAAGAACTTAACAACTCTTCATCAACATCAGGCCGTAGCCTCAGTCCTTCCTAAGAACTACAGTGTAAGCACAAAGCACGTATGAAAGCATATCTTAGTCAACTACTTTTCTAAAAGAACATTATCATCGATCATAGGGCGACTTCCCAAAATAGTCAAACCTAGGGCGACTTCCCCAAAATAGTCAAACCACGGGCGACTTCCCAAAATAGTCAAACCATAGGGAGACTTCCCAAAAATAGTCAGATCGTAGGGCGACTCCCCCAAAACAGTCAAACCATAGGGCGACTTCCCAAAAATAGTCAAACCACAGGGCGACTTCCCAAAAATAGTCAAACCATAGGGCGACTTCCCAAAAATAGTCAGATCATAGGGCGACTTCCCAAAAATAGTCAGATCATAGGGTGACTTCCCAAAAATAGTCAAACCATAGGGCGACTTCCCAAAAATAGTCAAACCATAGGGCGACTTCCCAAAAATAGTCAAACCATAGGGCGACTTCCCAAAAGCAGTCAAACCATAGGGCGACTTCCCAAAAATAGTCAAACCACAGGGCGACTTCCCAAAAATAGTCAGATCATAGGGCGACTTCCCAAAAATAGTCGGATCATAGGGTGACTTCCCAAAAATAGTCAAACCATAGGGCGACTTCCCAAAAATAGTCAGATCATAGGGTGACTTCCCAAAAATAGTCAAACCATAGGGCGACTTCCCAAAAATAGTCAGATCATAGGGTGACTTCCCAAAAATAGTCAAACCATAGGGCGACTTCCCAAAAATAGTCGGATCATAGGGCGACTTCCCAAAAATAGTCGAATCATAGGGTGACTTCCCAAACAGCCATCAAACCATGGGCGACTTCCCTAAAATAGTCAATCCTCGGGTGACCCCCAGATACGATCAATCCTTGGTCCATCCACTTGACCGACATTGATCACCTTTCTTCCCGATGGTTCTCGTAAGCCGAGTCTTCCCAGGCAAGAACACCTTCAAATAGCCTCCATCAGTGCCGAACCTCAACTTAGGTTCATACTCTGAACTAAGTTCCCATTTAGGTTCATACTCTGAACAAAACCTCAACTTAGGTTCATACTCTGAACTAAGTTCCCATTTAGGTTCATACTCTGAACAAAACCTCAACTTAGGTTCATACTCCTGAACTAAGTTCCCATTTAGGTTCATACTCTGAACAAAACCTCAACTTAGGTTCATACTCACGAACTAAGTTCCCATTTAGGTTCATACTCCTGAACAAAACCTCAACTTAGGTTCATACTCTGAAATAAGTTCCCATTTAGGTTCATACTCTGAACCAAATCTCAACTTAGGTTCATACTCTGAACTAAGTATCCATTTAGGTTCATACTCTGAACAAGACCTCAACTTAGGTTCATACTCCCGAACTAAGTCCCCATTTAGGTTCATACTCACGAACCAAATCTCAACTTAGGTTCATACTCTGAACTAAGTTCCCATTTAGGTTCATACCCTCTCACAAGAAATTCTGAGCGGTTAAACGTAAGACCGAGTGCCTGAGAAAGATAACGGAATCCCGTTTCTTTCATCAAAATTACCCGGCGGTTAAACGTAAGACCGAGTGCCCGAGAAAGATAACGGAATCCCGTTTCTTTCATCAAAATTACCCCGGTCAAACGTAAGACCGAGTGACCCGAGAAAGATAACGAGATCCCGTATCTTTCATCAAAATCACCCAACGGCAGTCAAACGTAAGACCGATCTCCCCGAGAAAGATAACGGATCCCGTATCTTTCATCAAAATCTTCCCCGGCAGTCAAACGTAAGACCGAATGCCCCGAGAAAGATAACGAGATCCCGTATCTTTCATCAAAATCTTCCCTAGTAAAACGTAAGACCGATCTCCTCGAGAAAGATAACGAGATCCCGTATCTTTCATCAAAATCATCCTCGGCAGTCAAACGTAAGACCGATTTCCCCAAGAAAGATAACGAGATCCCGTATCTTTCATCAAAATCTTCCGGCGATCAAACGTAAGACCGATTTCCCAGACGAATACGTCTGATTTTCCCCAGCAAAGGCTAACAAAATCCCCAGCAAAGTCAACGGAATCCCAAAAGCCAACGGAATCTCGAGTAGTACTCGAACTACGAAAGGGCTTGATTCCCACTAGGGATACGTAGGTAGCCTATCATTAGGTCCAGCCCCTCGGCCAAAACGGTCACCCTCTCCTTCGGCAGCAGACGAAGTCCACCGAAAGGCCATTTCAAATTAAGGTTCGAGGCACCTAAAAAAGCCATCATCATCAAGGTCCGAGGCGCCTAAAAAGCCATCTTCAAGGTTCGAGGCACCTAAAAAGCCATCATCAAGGTCCGAGGCGCCTAAAAAGCCATCATCATCAAGGTTCGAGGCACCTAAAATGCCATCTCCAAGGTTCGAGGCACCTAAAACGCCATCTCCAAGGTCCGAGGCACCTAAAACGCCATCTCCAAGGTTTGAGGCACCTAAGACGCTATCACTAGAAAAGCGATAAATCGCAGTCATCCCCAGCAGAGACCGAAAATGGTCATTCCTATCCCCAGCAGAGCGGATACCCGTCAGACCGAAAATGGTCATCTCTTATCCCCAGCAGAGTTTCTTTCCAGCAACCGACTGCAGAACTCGCTCATCAGGTTCGAGGCACCTAAAACGCCATCATTCCCCGGGTCAAAGACCCGAACTACGGCCGGCTTGATTCCCACTCGGGATACGTAGGTAGCCTATCGCTAGGTTCAGCCACTCGATCACTTGATCATCCTGCCAAATATGGAGCCTTACTCTTATCGACGACCCCGCTTCCTTGAAAGCCGTCGCCGAGGGCTCGTAAGTGCTCCAATTTGAGTTGGTAGCGTTTTCGTTAGAAAGTTAACGAAAGTTTTAACATTTCTAACATTTCTAACTATTCCTAACATTTCTAACAAAGTGAGGGTAGATTAGGAATTGCCATTTAAAGATAAACAAGGAAAAGAATCTCAAAAGCAAAAGAAATTGGAAAAATCCGAATTGGGCAAGTTGAAAAACATAAAGTCTTGGAATTTTGAATTTTATTCCTCCTGTCCAAAGCCTGCAGTCTCGAGATGAACAGTGCACGCCTACGGGAACCCTCCGCGCGGACATATATGACATTTCCAGTGTCCTATAAATTGAACCCTCCTCTCTCAGTTTAAGGGAGGAATTTGATCACAGCAACGAAGTTCTGGCGAAATATAGAGAGAAAACAGTGGGAATCCCTTGATTGCCACCTTTTTCTCTTGAATCTTTCCCAATCAAATACCAAACACACCCAACCTTGATACTCCTCAAGCCAAACACCAAATCTTGATACTCCTCAAGTCAAATTCCAAGCCTAGGAAGATAGGGTGTCACCATTGGTAAAGCCCTCCTTCTCAAAACCCTAAAATTCACTTTTGACTTCTTGTTCATCTTGTTCTTCTTACTTGGATCTACTTGATGTTTAGTTTAACTTGAGTTTTGACCCAAGATGGTCATCTTGAAGTTCATCTTCATGAATGACCATCTCAAATGGTCTATATTTTAAATCTCTAAATTGATTTTTTCTCTTTAATTTCATTTCTACAAAATATCCCCTTTCCCTTTGCAAAGGACATGTTTAAACCCCATAAATTCCCCAAGGATGACTTGAATATGATAACCACTCAATAAAAAGTAGTGGTATCAAGTCTAGGGATGAAAATGGGGTGAACATAGATGCAAATCCCCCAAAAATCACATTTTCCCTCAAGAACATCTTGCTGTCCAGTAGCATTGTTCTGAGAACTCAGTCCATTTTCTTATTTTTTGGACCCAGTAAAACTTGGAATTGGGTGTTGACTACAAAACACTTTTTGTATCCAACATCCAGATCTTTCCAGAAATATTTTTATTTTATTTTTTGAGTGAGTAAAACTCCTTTTTCAATTTTTCTTTTAGAGGCCAGTTCATCAGCTTCTGGAAATCCAGATTTCACATCTGAGATTTCCAGAAGGTTTTGACCCCTCAAATTACTTCCAAAATGAAAAGTTTCTTTGCAGAAACCCTATTTAGGGTGTTTTAAGCAACTTTCATTCTCGGACTTTCCCCAGATTCTGAGGTTTTGAAGCCTTTAAGCCCATTTCAAAGTCAAAGGTCAACTGCCTTCTTTCATTCTGGCAGAATTGCTTTTCAAATCCAAAAATCTTTTGAGTGCCAAGACTCAACCCAAAAATTCTCCAAAAAATCATGGGATCAGTTTAAAGTCTTAAAAGAGATCCCAATTTTCACTTTTCCCAGTTTCAAATTATTTTGGTCAAAACACACACGCACACACACACACACAACAAAAGGATTTCAAATGTTTAGAAGACTCGTTTTGCGAGGCGCGTCGGGTGCACACTAACGTCCTTCCCGACGCGTAACATGACCTCCGAACCTAAATCTCTGATCTCGGGCTTTTTTCAAAGTTTTGGCCTTCAAAATTAAAATGGCGTGGCGACTCCGTTTTTCCGGTTTTATTTGGTTTTTCAAAGAAACGCAAAAATCGAATTTTTCCCGCGAATGGCAACATCATCACACCACCCATTTTTTATTTGCGGGAAAGAATTTTGTGGGTAGCTTTCACTCTTCTTTACCTTCATGGATAGCAATCTTTCGAATGATCTAGTCAATTTGACTCAAACTTTCTCTTGATGTGTTTTTTATCACATTGAAATGACTTCATACCAAAATTGAAGCAGATGTTTCCCTTAGATTAGGCACCCACCAAAAAGACATCCAATAGGATAAATTGTGCGTCAAAATGTATTAACACTTTTAAGAAGGATTCATAATTCAGAGAGGAGACGAGTCGAGGGTAAGATTCAAGTGACCACACTGAGAAATAGTGCAATAAACAAGCATGCCCTTTTTTTGTTAGAAAATAAAATATATAGGTGTAGGTGATAAATGACTTTTTTATAATCATTTATAGCATTTCATCTTTAGTATTTACTTAGTTTTTATTCTCTTTTAGTCTTAAATTAGTGTAATTTAGCTTCCTTTATATCATATCTTCGATATTACACTTGTTGGTATATTTCTAGCATTTTCTACAGGTTTTAAGTCAATTCTTGAGCAAATGAAGCTTTGGGAAAACTAAGGAACCAAAGGCAAGGAAGGACAGCTTCAAAATGATCATCCATGCCAAAGTCAAGCTGAAGCGGCCATGCGTTATGTTTAGGAGCGGTCGTGCATCTGCCCTCAGCCGGGCCAATTTGGCCCCAAATTGGCGGAGTGGCCGAGTCTTCATTTCTGGAGTGGCCGAGCAATCCAGGCCAAAGCGGCCGTGCAGAATGGCCAGTTCAAATATGAAGTTGGCGCCAAGGCTGGAGCGGCCGTGCAAGTCTATAGAGCACGGCCGTGCACTTACTGATACAGACATGAAAAGGCACCTTTTGAAGACAGCCCTTTGAAGAATCACGCCCTTAGCCTAGGATGCCTATTTAAAGGCACTTTTGTATCAGTCTTAGAGATTGAATTTTGATAGAATTACCTCATATTACATAGAAAAAACTCTAGCAATTATTTACTTCATAAATCTCTCGAATATTCAACTTGTATTCTTGGAGTTTGACTTGAAGTATCGAAGCAATAAACATCGAAGTTACTTTCAGCCTTTGTCTTCATCTAAGCATAAGTTTTCTATTCCTATCTTCATATTTCATCTCTTTATGTTTATTTTAACTATGGCTAGTGAGTAATCCCCCAAATTCTTGGGGTTGGAAACTTAAAACGTCTTTTATTCATCATCTTTTATAAAGTCTTGTCATCTTCTCTTCATCTTAACAATTCTCTTTATATTATACTAAAAATGACTTACATTTTGGAGACGTCCAACTTGTATGATTCTAGTTAATCGAGAGAAGTACCTAGCGGAGAATCTCGATTAACGAAACCATATAAATGAATTAGGTTTCATTGATCACGAGAGTAGTTCAATGGCCTAGGGGTGTTCCTTAAATGGAAAGTACATAAATTTCGGAACATTAATGGATCCTTACTAATTATGGGCCATCGAGAGATAGGGCATAATTAGTGAAGGATACAAACGCTACTTGCTTGATCGTGAGAAGTAGTGTAGGCTTAATGTACCATCCTTGATTTCGATGAGTATTTATATTTTCAAAGACATGGCTAATTGATGAATAATTGACTAAATGAATCTCAATCCCGAGAATGCTTCCATTTATAAGAGTTTTAACTAAAGTATTTTCTGTGTATGTTCTTATCATTTTCTTAATTCAAACTATATTTTTCTCAATCTCATCTTTATTCTTTAGTAAAAGCAAATATATCCCAAAGTAAACCCTGTCCTCGTGGGATCGACCCGTACTTGCATTCGCTATATTACTATAGCCCGTGCACTTGCGGTATTAAAAGAATCGTTAAGGTTTGAAGCTACCAGTAGGCTCTGGTGTGACCAAACGAGGGATCACACCATCAGATGACATACAAACTCAGAGACTTTTTTAGGGTAGAAAATATCTGAAAATCAAGGGCTTTGGTGAAAATATCAGCCAATTGCTTTTCATTACTTATAGATTACAAGCTAATAATTTTATGCTCAACAAGATCACGAATAAAATGATGTCTAATGTCTATTTGTTTAGCACGAGAGTGCTGAACACGATTTTTTGATATTTCTATGGCACTTAGATTATCACAAAAGACAATTAAAACATCACTTTTAATCCCATAATCCTTAATCATCTAATTCATCCAAAGAAGTTGAGAACAACAATTGCCAACAACATATTCCGACTCATCAGTTGAGAGGGATACGCAGTTTTGTTTTCGACTGTACCATGAAACCAAGTTATTCTCAAGGTAAAAACACCCACTAGTTATGCTTTTTCTATCATCAGTGTTGTCTGCCCAATCAAAGTCACTGAATCCTACCAGATTTGTATTTGTCTCTCGAGTATAGTTTAGCCCTAAGTTGATTGTTCCCTTAATATATGTAATTATTCTCTTTACTGCCTTAAGGTGTGAGACTTTTGGGCTAGCTTGATATCTCGCACACAGGCACACAATAAACATGATGTTAGAACGACTTGTTGCGAGATACATCAAGCTCCCAATCATACTTCTATACAAGGTGGGGTTAACATCAACACCATTCTCGTCCTTACACAACTTTTGGGAAGATCCCATAAGAGTCTTAAGATGATAAGAGTTGTCAAGAGAGAATTTTTTGACCAAGTTTCTAGCATACTTACTTTGTGAAATAAACATTCCCTACTTACTCTGTTTTATTTGGAGTCCTAGAAAATAATTTAATTCACCCACCATACTCATTTCAAAGGTGGTGGTCATACTGGTAACAAAGAAATCCAACATGGTTTTGGATGAAAATCCAAACACAATGTCGTCAACATAAATTTGAGCCACCAAAATCTCCTCTTTTATCTCTTAAAATGAATAGAGTCTTGTCTACTTCACTTCTCTTAAAACCCATTTGTATGAGGTGCTCATTGAGCCTCCCATACCAATCCCTAGGGGCTTGCTTCAAGCCATAGAAGACTTTCTTTAGCTTATAAACATGATCAGGACAATGGGGATCAGTGAAGCTCTTTGGTTGCTCAACATAGGCTTCTTCATTAAGGACAACATTCAAGAAGGTACTATTTACATCCATTTGATGTAGAATGATGTACAAATAACATGCAATGGCAAGAAGAAGCCTAATAGATTCTATTCGAGCAACTGAGCAAATGTTTTTTCAAAATCAATCCCCTCAACTTGAGTGTAGCCTTGAGCAACAAGCCTAGCTTTGTTTATAGTTATTTGCCCATTCTCATTTGTTTTGTTTTTGAAAATCCACTTGTTCCCTATAACATTTCCCCCATTAGGCCTAGGGACCAAGACTCACACATCATTTTTCTCAAATTTGTTTAATTCTTCTTGCATTGCCACAATCCAGTTATCATCTTTCATTGGATCTATTACATTCTTAGGCTCAAGATAAGACACGAAACAACAAGAACTTACCTTGCTTACATGTGAGCTTACACAGCTCAATCTAGCCAATTCTCTGTAGTTGATTCTTGGCTTCTCCCTTGTGCTTACCTTTTCATTGACATTACCAACCACCTGTGAGACTGGGTGATTCTTCTGAATTATGCTGGGTAAGTCTTTGGTTCTGTCCAGGTTGCCTTCCTCACAGTCTGAGCTGTAGACGAATCTTCTGAGTCTGATGCAGACTCATTTGATCCTGATGTAGGTTGTGATGTGATCACACCAGGACCTGCATTATCTTTCTGTATCTCTGTTTCTGATTGCTGTTTCTATCCAGCTTTTTTTTTAGTGTCTTCCACCATTTCCACGCAACATGAGACATCATTTTCAGTAGTTTTTAGATTCAAATCAGCAATATCATCAAAATTGACATTAATAGACTTCATAACAGTTTTGGTTCTAAGGTTATAAACCCTATATGCACAGCTGTTTGTGGAGTATCCTAGTAACACAGATTTGTCACTTTTAGAGTCAAATTTTGACAAATAGTCTCTATCATTCAGAACATAGCATATGCATTCGAAAACATGAAAATACTTGAGAGTAGGCTTTTTGTCGAGAAGTATTTCATAAGGAGTCATGGTTGACCCAACTCTCGAGTAGACTCTATTTCCTATGTGATAAGCTGTGTTAAGTGCCTCAACCTAGAATCACTTAGAGATGTTTTTGGAACTAAGCATGACACGTGCCATTTCTTGCAAAGTGCGATTCTTTCTTTCCGCCACCACATTCTGTTGAGAAGTTTTAGGGTCTGAGAAGTCATGGATTATTCCTTTGGAGTCACAAAATTTAGAGAACAAAGTGTTCTCATATTCAGTACAATGTCGGACCGAATTTTAATCACCTTCTTACCATGCAAGTTTTTGACCTTTTTATACCACACTTTAAACACCTCAATGGCTTCTGATTTTTCTTTAAAATATAGCACTCATGTGTATCTAGAGAAATCATCTACAAACACAAACAAATATTTCTTTTTACTCAAGTTTTCTACCTCAATGGGTCACATAAGGTCAGTATGGATGAGTTCCAAGATTTCAGAAGTGGAACTTTGATCAACCTTTTTGTGGGAAGCTTTAGTTTGCTTTCCATTTTGACAAAGACCACACACACTTACTTGTTTGAAAGCTAGTTTGGGTAAGTGTTTAACAACATTAAATCTCACAAACTCTTTCATTTTCCTAAAACTTGCATGACCTAACTTTTGATGTCAAACCACAAGATCATTTACTTCCCATGTTTTAAACTTCTTCAAGTTTGGCCTTCCCAGTATTTAATTTTGCAAAAGTTCCATTAGCCTTTTCAAATTCTGTTTTGGTCTTCTCTAGTTCAACATTACGTTTAGTGATCATGACTTCGAGTTTGGCTATGGCATCCTTTTGGTTGTCATTTTCAGTGGTAGCCTTTTCAAGTTCAACTTTTAAAGTAGAAATTTCAGTAGAGAGTTTCTCATTAACCTTTTCAAAATCTGTCATTTTTTCTACTCGTTTTACCGGTCAGCAAATAAATCAGTATAAGCATCAAGAAGTTCTTGGTAACTTCCATCACTTTCCTATTCATTCTCTGGTTTTTCAGAAACCAACGAGTTAAAACATGTGACCTCAGAGTCAAAGGATGTGATACATGGTGTGACTACATACGAAGTAACATCAGACTGATGTTTGTGACTTAGAGACAAGATTTCCATGATTGCTAAGTTTAGCGTTTCATGTTCGTCCTCGCTGTCACTCAGGGTCGCACAAAGGCTTATTCTCTTTTTCTTAAGAGTGTTGGCATAATCATTGGCATAGTGCCCAAAGCCTTTGCAGGCTCTACATTGAATAGATTCAGATCTTCTTTTAGTAAAACTTCCAGGTCTCTTGAAATTACTCTCAATATCCTGAATTGGTTTTTCAAACGTGTTTTGAATTTTTGAAGGAAATTTGTTGTCCCGTTTGTTTTTCAAGAATGAAGTAAACTTTTTGGTTAACAGGGCAACATCTTCAGTTTCCAAATTCGAAGTGTCAATTTCCTTAGAGATTTCTTCAATTTTTTTTACACTTTGGATACATTTGAGAGAGCAAATGCAAGAGCAATGTTTTCAGCCTTTTGTTGCTGTTGAATTGACAAGTTAATTTCAAACATGGTCAGAATACCCACAAGAGTATCTAAACTCATGGTTGTGGTATCATGTGCTTCCTTAACGACAGCAATTTTGATATTAAATTTTTCATTAACGGTTCTCAACATTTTGCTTACTAACCTAGCATTTGATATAGGCTCACATAGGGAGAGACATTCGTTTGAGATTTCTCTCAATTTAGCAGAATAGTTTTTGATTTCTTCAATCTCATTTATTCTCAAGTTTTCAAACTTGGTCATGAGAATTCTCAACCTACTGGCCTTAACACTATCATCACCTTCACGGTGACCTTGCAAAATATCCCAGGCTGTTTTTCCTACGTTTTGATTTATAACAAGTCGAAACATGTGTTCATACACATGACTTGATATAGCACCAAGAGCATTGGAATTATAATTAGCAAGAGTGAATTCTGCTGTAGTTCAGTGTTTCTCAGGTTTAAGCTTGTAGATTTTTTCTGAGGTTTCCCCCGTTTTATTCTTGCTTTCAACCTTAGGAGTAGACCATGGGACAATGATGCTAAGCCACGCCCTCTCATTCATTGCTTTGATGAAAAAATGCATTTTAGCTTTCCATATAGCATAGTTTGTTCCATCCAATACAGAAGGACGATATTGATTCAAATGTCCTTCTATAATGGCTACTCTTTCTGGATCTCACTCAGTGTAATCGAGTGGAGCTCTGATACCAATTGAAAGAAATTGAGTAGTTAATATTGACAAGTGAAAACACAAATACCTCGTGTGAGTCATGGTGTGATAGCACCAGTACTAACAACAGTACAAAAAGCAGCGGAATAAGAACTTTAAAAAAGTAAAACTCAGATTTAAATACTTATCTACAGCAACTTGTTGTATACAATAAAAAGCTTCTCTTTATAAACGCAATTGAGTGACGGTTACACGAACAATGTTAACAAGAAAAGAACAAAACAAACTAAATGATCAAACAATCTCTCACACTAAACACTTTTTGATTCTTTGTAACTTCAGATATTAAAGCAAACAAAAACCGTTGTTGTGAATGAGCCGTGCGGTTTTTATTTATAGAAAAAGATATTATTGTTTGTAGGGAGTGATTTGCTTGAAAACATACTTCATATTTAGACTTCTAACTTCCTTTGAACTCTTGTCAATCAAGTCAATCCTTTTTTATCATGGACTTTTTTCATTGTGTGAGAAATACCTACAAAATAATCAAATATACACTAAAAATATCCAAAATTCGGTTAGTAGGTTAGTCAAATAAATAAAACCTAAATTATAACATTTACAATATTTACCTACTTTAACTAATATCAAGAAAGTAACAAATCTATAATAATATAGATTTGTTACTTTCTTTCACATTTCCTCTGTCCAATCAAATAAATTCACTTTGAGATTCAAATATCAATTAAAAATTGATCAAAACAGTCAAAATCAGAATATGAAAAGTTCAAGGTGTATAATTGAGACAAATAAAATGGTGAAGAATGCTATTAAAGGCACACTAGATGTATACCTTGAACTGAAATTGAAGATGTAGAGCGGATTTCTCGATTATATTCATCGGATATGAACTTCCACTGGTGTAGTTTTCATGAGGGATTTTCTTTCTGGAGCTATGGCAGTCGGAAGAGCGCCGGACTGACTGAGCCCTTTGGCGGTAAATAAATGACAATTCTATTTCAAAGATTTAGGGCTTTTACTATTAGGGGATTTGAGGCGGGTCATTATGGTACGATCTATTTAATGATTTATACTTAAATTTTCACAGAATCTTATTAATTGATGGGTATCGGAAAAAAATGATGAATTTTGATGAAAAAAACATTAAAAAAATTAATTTACTAGGTGATAATTCAGCTCAAATTGAAAAATGAGTGTTTTTTTTTTTGTCCAAATCAAATGAAACTTATATCAATTTATAGGGAAAAAATGATGAATTTTGATGAATTTTTATTTTTATTTTTAAATCATTTATTATGAGATAATTGAGCTTAAATAATTGGGTGAAAAAATAATAAAGTACGGACCAATAAGGCCTTGACACATAGCAGCTTTAAAAAAAAAAAAAAAAGGCAAAAGCAATTGTTTCAATCCGGATGAAACATTTCAACCCACCTTTTCATCCAACCCCCTTTCATACCGCGAGCATTTCATCCCACTTAAACCCATTTCATCCACCCTTTCAATCCACCATTGTACCTAGTCTAAGATTGATGTACAATCTACGCTTCAAATCCTAATGTACTCGATTTGGGTGGGTGTGCAGTTGGTGATATAGATTGTCCGTACAGAGTCCACGCTACATGGTCAAAATTTGATGTACGGTAAGATCACATGCAAATATATCTCAGTCGAAAATAAGTTTTACACTACTACATGAGAAAATAGTTTTAATATAATTCGTAAGTAATCTACGTTAATTAAATGCGACATTTGCTATGGAAGAAAAACAATCCAACAAAAGCAAGTAAAAATTTGATGCATAAATTTTTAAGGGGATTTACCGTATAATCTATTAAACTTATCAATTTTATCTTATAATACACAAGCAATATTTCATCTAATCATCTAATTCTTATTTTAATAAGTAAAACATCCCATCATTTTACTAATTTCACCCTTCCATCATTTTACTAACTAGTTTAACCCCCGTGCGATGCACGGAAAGTTAATAAAGAATAACTGATCGAAATTTAAACGAATACAAAAGAAATAGAGATGTTTGTATACATTGTAAAAAAATTATTTGTAACATATATTATGAGTAAAAATATCAGAATGAAGGTCACTAAAATAAATATTATGTTACATCCGAGCGATTGTATTTGAATATAAAATTTGATTCTTATTCGTATTCAATTCGTATTTAAATATAAAAAAATTATTTATATTACATTCAAAATGGAAATTCGAATTATTCGATTCAAATATTTGATTTGACCTACTATTTGAAAAAATACAAAGTCAAAATCAAGGCCACGGCCGATCAAGCCCAAGCCGGCCATTGGATAAAGCCACAGACGAACCATGCATGCTTGGCTAAGCTTCATCCTCATTATATAACAAAGACAACCCATCTTACTTTGTGTTTTTTTCTATGTGGGATACAAACCTAGGCCAAGGCCAAGGGCGCCAAGGCAACGCCAAAGCGGCCAAGCCAATGCCAAGGCAGATTTCCCACATAGAAAGAAAACAAATAAAAAATGACTTTGGCCTTGAAATATGAAGAGACTTCAAGGTAGGTGTAATTATATTTATATACATATATATATATATACATATATATATATATATATATATATATATATATATATATATAATTTTAATAATTAGTAATATTAAATATATATATATATAATAATTAATAAATTAAAGCCCTTCACCAAATGGACAACACGTGTCCAAATTACCAAAAGACAAAATAAAAATAAATTAAAGCCCAATCACAAAGTTGCCACGTATCTATTAAATCAGTTTTTTTGCCATTTTGTCACGGCGTGAAATGACGAAATTGCCCCTCAAACCCCCTTTAATTACCCCAATCAAGTTATTATATACTCCCTCCGTCTCAGCTCAATTGAGAATTATTTTCTATTTGGTTTCGTCTCAACTCAATTGAGGCTGTCCAAAATGGAAGGGAATCTTTACTATTTTTCCCACTCATTTTCTTTCAGTTTTTCTCTCTCTTACTTTTTCTTAATCTAAGTGCCTAAAAATTTGATATCAATTGGGCTGAGATGGAGGGGGTACATATAGATATAGATATAGATATAAATTTGAAAGAATGACCCATTTTAATTATAAAAAAAAATCTCTTTAAATTGAGACTATTTTCTTTAAAAAATTAATTTATTAAAAAATAATTTAGGTAAATGAAATGGGTTAAAAAAAAAACCTACATCCTACGGCCAAATGCGTGTCCAAACCAAAAAAAAAAAGAAGAAGAAAAATCCATCACAGATTGCCACGTGTCTTTTTAGCCGGATTTATTGCCATTTTGCCATGGCGTGAAATGACGAAATTGCGCCTCAAACCCCCTTTAATTACCACAATCTTCCTTTTATATAGATATAGATTTGAAAGAATTACACATTTTAATTATATAGATGGAGACTAAAAAAATTGAGACCAATCTTATAGTAAAATGAGTACATACACCATTTTCTACCCACATTAAAAAAAATAAAAAAAGAAAATAAATTGAAATAATAATTTCTTTCTCTAAAAATATTATTTATTTTCTTCACTATTTTTTAATTTTTTCAATCAAATTAATTCCTATATTATAAATACACAATTTTTTAAGACGAATAGAAAAATTGACAAATTTATTAATAATTTATTTACTATGCTTCAAAGATTTATTTAAAAAAATTTAAATAAATTGTTTGATATAACGAACTAAAATAACCAAAATAATCATATTACCCCATCCCAATTATTAAATACTCCCTCCGTCGCCAAACCAAAAGTCCAACTCTCCCATTTGGTCCGTCCCAGACCAAGAGTCCATTTACTTAAATGACAAGCTTTTGAATATATTTATTCCCTTCTAATTTAATATATTTACAAAAAAATCATTCATTATACCCTTATAAAGCTAACATATTTACAAAAAAAATTCAATCATTAACTTACTATTCCTCTCACTCATTATCTCTCCTTTTAAAAAACTAATCATTAACTACTACTCCTTACCCCATATTATATAAAAAAAAAATCCATTAATTATACCCTTATAAAGTTAACATATTTACAAAAAAAAAAACAATCATTAACTACTATTCCCTATCCCACATTTAACTTTTATTCATTTTTTAAAAAATTTCTTAAAAAGCATAAAATCTCCACCAAGGACCCTTGGTCTGGGACGGAGGGAGTAGAAACCAAAACCCACACTCCCCCCATATATATATATATATATATATATATATATATATATATATATATATATATATATATATATATATATATATATATATATATATATTATTAACTTAAATAACCCCATATACTTTATAAATACAAAATGATTTTTTTAAAAAAAAATCAACACCATCCCAACTCCTCATCCTATACCCACCACTTTTACTTTATTTTTGATTCTTTATTTTCATGATTAGTCAAATTATTATTATTATTATTATTATTATTATCATTTATAATTAAAAATAAATACTTCACACTTAATTAATTTTCACTAAAAATATAATAAAATAAAAGGAAATTAACAAAGGATAATCAAGAAATTTATATTTAAAAAAGAGGGTTATTTTTTTGGTCAAAAATAATTTTGACTAAAAACATATTGAAAAATTAAAAAGAAAAATTAACAAAGGATAATTAAGAAATTTATATTTAAAAATAAATGTTTTTTTTCTGTATCCAAATTAAATGAAAAAAGTCTCTATTTAAAGAGGAAAAAAAAATTATGAATTTTGGTGTAAATAAAAATTAAAAAAAAATTAATTTATTATATAATAATTGAGGTAAAAGAAATGGGGGAGAAATAAAAAACCAAAATCCAATTCACCAATAGGAGGCCGCCAAGTGTCCCCAAAAAAAAAAAAAAAAAAAAAAAACCAAAAGTCAGCATTGTTCAAGCACTTAACGCTCCATTGTCTGCGCGTCGCTTATACGCGACATTGAAATTACCGAAATACCCTTCAGTAAAATGGCGACATGTGTCCAAATGTCCAAAAAAATAAAAAATTTAATGAAGCCGAATCACACGCTGACACGTGTCGTTTCAGATGAGTTTTTTTACAATTTGCCACCAAGTGAAAAGACTAAAATGGCCCTCATATCCCCTTTATTTACCAAGATCTTATTATTATATATGTATAGATTTCATCTTCTTTATCAATTTATTTTCTCTCCAACCACCATCACCTTAGGTCACCCCCTCCCCATCTTCTTCGGTCAACAACTCCGACGACTTTTTTTTAACCTCTCCGGCGATCAAACAAATGAGAACTTAACTTATCAGTAGGTTCTCAGTTGTCAACTAAACTACTAAAAACACGATTAACTCCGGCGACCAAACAACTAAGAACTTAACTTATCGGAAATTTCTCAGTTGTGAACTAAACTACTAACAACACGATTAACGCCGGCAACCACCAACTTTGGCGACCTATACAGCGATCAAACAACTGAAAACTTAATTTATCAGTAAGTTCTCAGTTGTCAACTAAATTACTAACAACACGATTAACTCTAGCGAACACCAACTCCAGCGACCTCTCCGGCGACCAAACAACTGAGAACTTAACTTATTAGTAAGTTTTCAGTAGTCAACTAAACTACTAATAACACGATTAACTTCGACGACCACTAACTCCGTCGATCAAACAACTAAGAACTTAACTTATCAGTAAGTTCTCAGTTGTCAGCTAAACTACTAAGAACACGATCAACTCTGGCGACCACTAACTCCGTCGACCTCCCCAACGACCAAACAACTGAGAACATAACTTATCAGTAAACTCTCAGTTGTTAACTAAACTAATAACAACATGATCAACTCCGACGACCAAACAACTGATAAATTTACTTATCATTAAGTTCTCAGTTGTATACACTAATAACACGATCAACTCCGATAATCACCAACTCCGGCGACCAAACAACTGATAACTTATAAGTAAGTTCTCAGTTGTCAACTGAACTACTAAGAACATGATCAACTCAGGCGACCACCAACTCCGGTGACCTCTCCGGCGACCAAACAACTGAGAACTTAACTTATCAGTAAGTTCTTAGTTGTCTCCACTAAGAAAACAATCAACTACGGCGATCAAATAACTGAGAACTAATCAGTATGTTCTTAGTTATCAACTAAACTACTAAGAACACGATCAACTCCGGCGACCACCAACTATGGCGACCTCTCCGGTGACTAAACAACTAACAAACAACTGAGAACTTAACTTATCAGTAAGTTCTCAGCTGTCTCCACTAAGCACACGATCAACTCTGACGATCACCAACTCCAACAACCAAACAACTGAGAACTTATCAGTAAGTTCTCATTTGTCAACTAAACTACTAAGAACACGATCAACTCCGGCGACCAAACAATCGAGAACTTAACTTATCAATAAGTTCTCAGTAGTCAACTAAACTGCTAAGAACCCGATTCAACTCCGGCGACCAAACAACTGAGAACTTAATTTATCAGTATGTTCTCAGTTGTTGACAAATGTCGTTTTTCATTTTAAAGCTAAAAATGCTATTTTTCATACTTATGGTAGACAAATTAAGCTTTCAGCCAACAAAGGGCATTAAACAAGAGAGCTATAACATTATTATTATTATTATTATTATTATTATTATTATTATTATTATTATTATTATTATTATTATTATTTTGGTACAACTAAACTACAATTTTTTATTCTTCATTTCATAAACTAGAAATAAAACAGTAGTTGTCTGGTACAATCAAGATTCAAGAGGAAGAACTTGGAACAATAGGACACTAAACATCCTACCAAAAACTGGGATTTGGTTCTAAAAAAACAACCTTAAACAAGGTTGACATGGCAGCCAATCTGAACCAAGCTGCCATATCCAAATCCCACAAACAAACCCAAACCCTCCCCCATGTTTCCAAACTCCCAGACAAATTACAAAGACCTATATAAAAGATTTATGCAAAGCAAAACCTTGGACCTAAAACTGGTGATAAGTAGAAACCTCAGAACCAGAACAGGGTGGGTTAACTGTATTCTCGATCAATTATGGCCATGAAAGGGTCTCTGTGGAGAGACTAAGGGGGATTACAACAGGCATATCCTGCAAAAATGGGTGGAAAAAGGTTTGGCCATGGTTCATCGGAAAACAACCAACTGAGCTAGAAGGGACCCACTACCATCTCAAAGTCTTCATGTTCAACTCGCAACGTGGAGGGATTACGAGTAACAAAATGTTTCCACTCTTTTGCATCAATCTTCCCGTCTCTTTTCAAATATGCATCCTCGAAGGTCTTTACAAGAAGGAACCACAAAACTGAGCTCAGTTAAAAATAAACGAAAAGAAAAAGTAATTTTTGCATATAACCCATACCTTGTCAATAATGGCTCCAACCAAATCGTTAGAGAGGATCAAGTCTGACTCAACGAGAAGAGCTAAAATCACAACTCCTCCCTTTCGATAAACCCCGTATGCCATATGTCACATAGTTGAAATGAAACTGCAACCATAAGCTTGTTATATAGGCTTGTTCCCTTAGTTTTTAACAGAAATTTTGGTAGAACTGAAAAAGGGGTTTTACAATTTTCATACAAGAGATTTTCTCTGCTTGGGGTGCATCAGGATATGGAAGATGCTCAAACCTCTGACAAACTCCCCGAAACCTATTAATTCATTGTTTTTTTAGTCGAACAAGCTGAACATTTTTCATAGCAGAAGAAAGAAACATTAAATTCAGAAATTGTACTCCCTCCGTCCCAAAATGAATGTCCAATTTTTTTCAAATTTGCTCTTGAAGAGTGAATTTGAAAAGTTTTTGGACATTCATTTTGGGGACAGAGGGAGGACATATATAAGCATTAAGTTCTTAGCAACCAGAAGCTGACCCTGTATGCGAAAAGAGAGACTGCCTTTTGTTGTTACCAAACAATCCAAGCTGAAACTCTTCCGACGAATTCATAGATTAAAAAAACCTAGTTTTGGATCTAAATATAATAAATCCAGTAAGTATATAATCAATTGCTGAGAGGGAAGAAGATTCTACTTTGTTGATGAACCCATCGTCTACTACAGAGCTGCTTAACTTCTTGAAGAGTTCATGCAAATCTTTATCCTCTTTGACAGTAACTACAAATGTAGATAAAACAAACTTTATCTAATAGAAAAAAGGAAATAAATTTTCTCTAACAAGTAAAGAAATAAGATTTATTTCTCACAACATGTTTGAGAAGATAGTAAACATCTTATGGCGCAGATCTGGCCCGATTCAAAGAACTTGGAGGTGTGAAAGATAGATTTGTGTTAGTCGGAGATAGGGGAGGTGACGACCGGAGATGGGAAGGGGAGAAAGAGCCTGGAGGTGGGGAGGTGAGAGCTTGTCGGAGAGGGAGGGTGGGGGTGACAGCGGTCACACAAAGGAGGGTTGGGCAGGAGGGAGTCACCGGAGCTGGGGAGATCGTCGCCGTAAGTGGGGGAGGGGAGGGGTGTGTCGGAAATAGGGTGGCGGGAGAGAGGGAGTAGAGAGAGAAAGTGTGTGTGTTTGTGATGTAGGAGATGAAGGAGACGACGAAGATGAAGGAGACGACTACAGTAGCCCAGGCGATCGCCTCGCATAGCTTCAACGGAGGTGGTTCTTCTGTCATCCAGGCGGGCACTTCATCCAAGCCCAAGCGAGCGCCTTAAGGTGGAACAAACACGGCCAATGTTACTGACGGCGAGGCGGGGGCATGAAACCCTCCAGGTGGGCGCCTCAGAGGGACGATCACAAGCAGCAAGGTCACTGGACTCCAGGCGGGCGCATGGCTTCTTCCCAGGCGGGCGCCTCGCGTCGACAATGGTTTCCTAATTTCGTTTTTTAATTCCGTTTTACTGTTGATTGGCGTTAAAACTTGGGGTTATTTTGGTCATTGATTTATTATTATGTCTTAGGGTTTGGAGAAGTATTTAAACACTTTTAGGGCATGTTTAAACTCAGTTTTTGATCAATTAATTTGAAGAGTTTTCTCTTTTTCTGGTGGATTCCAGTTCATTGTGTTTCTAGGGTTCATCGCTTGTGAACTCTTGTGTTTAGTGCGCTAATCACGAATTTATCGCTTTCGTGGTGCGTCAGTTGGTATCAGAGCAGGCTGTATCCTGTCTTTCATCACTGATTCGTTATGGGGGATCAAGCAACGAAAGCAGATATCGATGGTATAACCACCGCTATTGTTGCGTTGACAACACAGATTGCGGCATTGGTGGCTGCTCAACAGTGTCAAAACGCTCGTGCTAATCGAAACCGTGGTGGCCAGAGAGATAGGGAGGTTGAACAGGGTCGACGCTCTAGGAGGGCCAAAAATCAGGATGAAGAGGATTCTAGTTCCAATTCCGATGATGAAGTTGATAGTGATAATGAGCCGGGTCAGGGTGGTAATCGACACCGCCAAGATTATAAGATTAAGGTTGATATTCCGTTATTCTATGGAACTAAGGGTATTGAGGATTTTCTTGATTTGCAGAATGACGTTGATCGTTTTTTCGAGGTTATGGAGGTACCTACGAATAAACAGGTAAAGATGGTGGTGATCCGATTGAAGAGTACTGCTGCGGTTTGGTGGGAAAAACTTGTTGCTCAGAGGCGACGACAAGGGAAAGGACCCATTAAAACCTGGAGGCGTATGAAGCAGTTGATTTCAGAGCGGTTTCTGCCAGCAGATTATGAACAGACTTTGTATAAGCTGTATCTCAACTGTGTGCAGGGTAAGAGGATGATGAATTTCAGAGGTATACAGCGCGGGTTAGGGTTGAAGAGACTGAGGATCAGAGAATCGCTCATTATATTAATGGGTTGAAGGGTTCAATACAGGAAAAGATGGGTTTACATCAGGTGTGGACTTTGACGGATGCTTCTACTCTGGCTTTAAAAGCTGAACTTATGGAGAAGTCGAGTTCGAAAAGTTCCACCCCTTTTCCCAGGTTTCCTCAACAAGGTAGTTCTGAAGTAGTAGCCGAGAAGGACCCAACTCCGCAGGCCAAGAGTACAGTCGGTGCAAGTAGTAGCACAGGGAATAAGTCTCCAACACAGAAAACAGCAAATCCGTATGCCAAGCCAACGGGGGATAAGTGTTTTCGCTGTCAGGGACATGGTCACAGGTCGAACATTTGCCCCACCCGGAGAACTGCTGCAGTTTTGCATGAGTACGATGAGGAAGAACCCGAGGTTAATGAGTATGAAGGGGTCGAGTTTGCTGAAGAGGAGTCTGAGGAGAGGGTCGGGTGTGTGCTTTAACAAATACTACTTTCTTCCAAAGACGAGGGCCAATGGAAGAACCTGTTGAGAGCACACTGTTCTGTTAAGAACAAGGTATGTAATATGATTATTTATAATGGTTGTACTGAAAATCTTGTTTCACAGAAATTGGTTGAATTTCTAGGTTTAAAGACTGAACCTCATGATAATCCTTATAGTTTGGGATGGGTGAATAAGGGTTCGGAACTCCGAGTAACACGAACTTGCAGGGTCCCTATTTCCATTGGCAAGCATTATAAAGAGGAGGTTGTTTGTGACGCTCTGAGTATGGACGTATGTCACATATTGCTTGGTCACCCATGGCAATATGATCACGATATTACTTATCGAGGTAGGGATAATGTGTTGATGTTCACATGGGATAAACATAAAATTGATATAGCTCCTGTATTACGTTTTGAGAAACAGTTTGAGAAGGAGAAACCGGCTGTGATGCTCATACAGAACGAGAAGGATCTAGCAGCAGCTATTGATGAAGCAGAGTTCTTTTGTCCGATAGTGATTAAAGGGCTGTTGAGTTCTGTTAGTGTGGAGATCAGAATGCCGAGGGATATTGAAGAACTTCTTTCAGGGTTTCAGGAGTTGCTTTCTGATGAGTTACCTAACGAGCTTCCTCCTATGAGGGACATTCAGCATCAGATTGACTTGATTCCGGGAGCTAGTCTGCCAAACCTCCCGCATTATCGCATGAGTCCTAAGGAGAACGAGATACTTAGGGAGCAGATTGAAGACTTGTTGCGGAAGGGGTTCATCAGGGAGAGTATGAGTCTGTGTGCAGTACCGGTCCTTCTTGTGCCAAAGAAGGGGAATCAATGGCGTATGTGTGTTGACAGCAGGGCCATCAACAAGATCACCATCAAGTACAGATTTCCTATCCCTCGTTTGGAGGACATGCTTGATGAGTTATCCGGTTCTAAGGTGTTTACGAAGTTGGATTTGCGCAGTGGGTACCATCAGATTCGGATCAGACATGGAGATGAGTGGAAGACAGCTTTCAAGAGCAGGGATGGTCTTTATGAGTGGCTAGTTATGCCATTCGGGTTATCTAATGCCCCTAGCACCTTCATGAGGCTGATGAACCAGGTATTCCGACCTTTTATTGGCTCTTTTGTAGTAGTCTATTTTGATGATATCCTGATTTATAGTAAAGATATGACTGCACATTTGGAACATCTTAGACAAGTGTTGCAGGTCTTAAGAGATAATCAGTTGTATATCAATCTTAAGAAGTGTATATTATGCACCAACAAATTGCTTTTTCTGGGATTTGTTGTTGGTGAGGATGGGATTCAAGTTGATGAGGAGAAGGTGAGGGCGATAAGGGAGTGGCCGGTCCCACTATCAGTCACAGAGGTACGCAGTTTCCATGGCTTGGCTACCTTTTACAGGAGGTTCGTGCGTAATTTCAGCACCATTACTGCACCTATTACCGAGTGTTTGAAGAAGGGGAAATTTCAGTGGGGCTTTGAGCAAGATCAGAGTTTTGCCCTCATCAAGGAACAACTTTGCACCGCACCAGTTTTTGCCTTACCAGATTTTGACAAGATATTTTAGGTGGAGTGTGATGCTAGCGGCGTGGGAATTGGGGCTGTTCTCTCACAAGAAAAGCATCCGGTGGCTTTCTTCAGTGAGAAGTTGAGTGAGGCTCGACAGAAGTGGAGTACTTATGATCAGGAGTTCTATGCAGTTTTTCGGGCTTTGCGACAGTGGGAGCATTACTTGGTTCAGAGGGAGTTTATTCTGTTTTCTGATCATCTTGCTTTGAAGTTTTTGCATAGTCAGAAAGTGATAAACAAAATGCATGCTCGCTGGGTTAGCTATTTGCAGAAGTTCCCTTTTATTATTCAACATAAGTCAGGAGCTCAAAACAAGGTTGCGGATGCTTTGAGCAGGAGAGCTTCTTTGTTGCTCATTTTATCTTAGGAGGTTGTGAGTTTCGACTTGCTGAAAGACTTGTACGAGGAGGATGCATATTTCATGGAGATATGGTCGAAGTGCGTGGGTAAACACCCAAGTGCAGATTTTCATATTCGAGATGGTTTTCTGTTTAAAGGGGATCGGTTGTGCATTCCTATTTCTTCCCTACGGGAGAAACTGATTCGGGATTTACATGGAGGGGATCTTGGTGGACATTTGGGTCGAGACAAGACTATTGCTGGTTTGGAGGAGCGTTATTTATGACCTCATCTGAGGAAGGACGCGAGTTCAATTGTTAGGAGATGCTATATTTTTCAGGTTTCTAAAGGTCAGTCTCAAAATATTGGTCTTTATTTACCTTTACCTATTCCTGATGATATTTGGCTGGATTTGTCCATGGACTTTGTTTTGGGCTTACCTCTACCTATTCCTAATTTCGTTTTACTGTTGATTGGCCTTAAAACTTGGGGTTGGTCATTGATTTATTATTGTGTCTTTGGGTTTGGAGAAGTATTTAAACACTTTTAGGGCATGTTTAAACTCAGTTTTTGATCAATTAATTTGAAGAGTTTTCTCTTTTTCTGGTGGATTCCAGTTCATTGTGTTTCTAGGGTTCATCGCTTGTGAACTCTTGTGTTTAGTGCGTTAATCACGAATTTATCGCTTCCGTGCTTCGTCAGTTTGTGTGTGTGTGAGAGAGAGAGTGTGATGGGGGAGGGGTGTGTGAGAAAGATATTTCAAATGGATTAAGGGATTATATGGTTAATTTAATTTTAGAGTAGAATTAGAAGGTAGAATTGATAATTTTATATCTTGGGTTGGGATGTAGTTTGGATTAGAAAGTAATTTTTACAATTTTTTATTAATCCATCTCTTCATAAAAAATTGCTTGTTTACACCATAAAACTTGGCTACTTCACAATAGCAACTATACTAACAATATATACTAACAACCCAAAAACTGGTGGCCGGCCGGAGTTCTTTTGCCCAAGTAATACATTCTAAGCAGCAAACTCAGGATAGAAAGGAAATCCAGTCTGCTGCAACCAAGCTCCTGTGTTCTTATTAAAATCTGCATCAAGAAACCTGCTAGCCGTATACTTAATCGCCTCGTTCCGATTAATCACACGAACATTAGGCCACTTCACTCTACCTGCCGTATTTGATCCGGGCCCACGGTTAGCATACTCGAGATAAGTAGCCGTCTTCTGATGCATAACCTTAATATCCCACTCTAAATACCCTTCGGGTCTAATAAGGTCTCCTAACTCGGACTGCATGTAAACTGTCTTACAATACGGCTTCCATGGCCGTCCCAAATAAGTTGGAACTTGCAGACGTGTGGGGAACAAATCTTTGTCAGGCATAACTCTAACGTTCTGGAGAACCAATGCAGATGCTTCGTGAGGGTATAATCCTCCGTCGGCTGTCACCATGTTTGATTGGCCGGGCCCCGGCTTTCTGACGAAGATATCGCTGTCTTGGATCAGGCAAACGCCGCTTCCGAAAATGAAATCAACAGTTCCGTAAATAGCACAGTTTTTGTAGAACTGTCTTTGGCCGTGGTAGTAAAGGGAGTCTTGGAAACCTTCAATGCTGCAGTCGAATACTGCTGAATGATCACCTGCTATGCGGAGCGCCACAGCTTGATGTCCTTCGTGTCCAGCCGTGTTTCTGAATGTCATGGACTTGGCCAAGAATCCCATTCCTAGAGCGGCTGAAAATATATAGAAATGATCTTATTCATTCAGACAATGTGGTTGTAATTTTGTAATTCGAAACTGAAATGTAAATATATACTTACAGAATGTGGAAGTTAGGGAAGCACCGACTTTATTCTGTGCAGCGTTTTTCCGTCCTGTAATGATAGTCTTACCACGTCCATCTCCGTACATGAAAACGTTCTTCATATACTTTTCAACGGTGACGATCTCATCATAGACACCGGCTTTGACATGGATAACAAATCTACCTTGAAATTTCTTGTTGTTTTTGGGGTATGAGGCGAGAGCGTCTTTAATGGTCTTGAATTGGCCACTGCCGTCCTTTGCAACGACAGCATTTGGTGGTGGCCCTCCAGGAGCGGCCAAAAGCTTACGGTCGTTGGGGTGAAGCCAATTGGGATATCCATCATGGTCAACTTCAATGTCTTCTAGGAGTCTTCGAGACTTTGATGAAGTAAGTTGATTTTGTAAGTCGTCGAAGTTGATTTGAATGTCGAGTGACTTGAGGATGTCTCCGAACCCGTAAATTATGTCGACTGCAGTTCTGGTGAGCTCGGTTGAGTTACGCAAAGCATTGGCAACAGCTTGCTTCTGCTCCTCGTTCTGGATGTTATCGAGGCATGTCTCTTGATATACGTCAATCATCGTGAGCCACACGCGAAGATCGTACGCATGCTTGCCCATGTTTTCAAGATTGGTCTCGTCGACAGTCTTCATGATGAGCTCATCAAGATCTTCCAACGCGTAGTTCAAATTAGCCTCGCAATCCTTAATGATTTCCTCGTCTGCGGGGGTCTTTGCCTTTGACTCTTCAATGGCTTTCTTGACCGACAAAGTCGCCTCCAATCCCTTCTTCAACTCGTCAACGGTTGATTGGATGATCGCCCTCACGTAGTCCTTAGGGGTGGCAGACACGTTCTTGGCAGCCGTGCTCAAGGCATTCGTGCAAGTCTCCTTGTACTGAGTTGACTCGCACATGCTCGTAACAGCCTTGTTGGATGTTGTCACGGCCCCACTTTTGTCTTCGCCGTTGCCACGACCCACCACTGCAATCGTCCCAATCACTGCGCCCACAACAAGGAACATGGACACCATGGAAACCACCACCTTCTTTCCCGCCGCCATTTTTTCGTAACTTTTAACTCTATCTCACTCTAGACTGTCTTTTTTTTTTCTCGAGATTTTATTCGGTTTTTTTGCTCTCTCTTCTTGCGATCAACAAGACTCGAGACAGAGAGAACAAAAATCACACACACAAACTTAGGAGAACCCCTCTCCCTTTCACAGTTTGTAGGGGTTGATCGACTTTGAGATGGAAAGTGAGAAATCCATTGGAACATTGACATGCATAAATAGTTGCGGGAAATGAAAATTTTCTGTTTGAAATGCATGGATAACCATATAAATTTCTCAAAATATGGTTATTTTTGCACAGTTTTTTCATGGCTGACCAAGATTATCTCCCCCTTTTTCTCTCTTTCAAGAAATAATTTTCCTCCATTTTTATCTCCAACTCATTGCTCTCTGTGTTTACACTACACGCTTGTCCAGTCGTCTGTAGATCTACAACTTAGTGGTGGATTGAGTAGTGAGCCATTGCGTCGCTTCAAAATTTACGCATAACTAGCTTCAAGCTAAGAACTCTGCTAAGTTGATCTGTTGGATATTTTTTTTATTTTTTTTCAGACGAATATGTAATTTTCCGAGACTGCCTCTTCAGTAGGTGTAATCTCTTAATGCAGCTGAAATTTTAGCCATCAAATTGGCTACTTGAAGTGTTTATTAAATCTGAATTTGAAGGGGAACCAAGTAAATTTTCAGACTGAACAGTTCAGATGTTGAACAATTGGACCAGATTCAAGCAAATTTCATTATAGTACCGTACACATTTTTTTCAGACTAAATTCTCTAACAATAAGGACATTAAGGATATGTAAATACAACTAGGGGAAAACCAACATTTGTTATACTCCCTCCGTCCCCAAATTTTATTTAAATGAACACTCTGAAAATGTATGTTTTTATACATTTTAATGACAATCCATAAATATTCTTATTACCCACTTTCTAAACATTTAGTTTTTTTTTATAATAAAACGAATAGCGATTTTTTTTGATAAAAAAGCGTTCAGAGACAGATTTTTGCAAAACAGACATTCTTTTTGGCACAAAAATTTCTTGAATTTGGACATTCATTTAGGGGAAGAGGGAGTATCAAACTTTGATCTCATTTCTCAATCAAATAATCACTTTCTGGAAATTGCAGAAGCGGAACTTCAGTATACAAAAAAATTATAAGAACGATTTTTACATCAACCACTTTTACTCGGTGAGAAGTATAAACAAAAATTGTACTTAGATCATCTGATCAAAAAGCCAGAGGAAGATCCGGAAAGATCGTATAATCACCCTGGAGATTGTGTACTATTACTAGCTATATATACCCTGTATCAAACAAGGCTTTACTGACATGGATCATTGGAGGCGGAACTTGAGTCTTTTCAAGGACGTTGCGAAGGTTGTTCGAGGAACTTGGCCACACGTTCTGTTTTCGCAGCTGTCCTGTGATCATAGTACTCAACGACTGCAGCTCCTGCGAGCGCAGCAAGTGTTAGCGCTTGAGCATGTAGCCTGTTTTTAACAAGAAAAATATCCATTAATATTCATTTTCCACAACTCATGTAGAAAATATGCTACAGTTTACATATTATCACTCATTAGACAATTTACCAAGTTGAGCATAACAATATACTCCCTCCATTCCATACTAAGTGTCACATTTAACTTGTCAATGCTTTAAAAAAAGTGTTTTACTTGTTTGTATACATTACTTGTACCATGATGAAATTACACACTAAGACTAATTCCTTGTCAGGAATTGTGACACTTATTTTGGGATGGATCAAAAAAGGGAAGTGCGACAATTGTTATGGGACAGAGGGAGCAGTGAAGAAGGTCACTTGTTAATTTTTTGGAGTCTATTAGTACTTCAAAATTTTTAAAAATTGCACTAAAAATAACATTTTGTCAATTTTGACCCTTTGATTTCTGAAAAAAAAAATGTACTATAATATCATTTGACCCGCTTTCATGCCAAATTTCTATATGATCTTCTAACTAGTGCAGAAATTCTTTGCTGTGGAATAGTGGATAAAGAAATGGATGTTCAAATTAGGTGATTTTAATTGTTCATAACTACTGATAGAAGTGGAGCCTTGGCGTATCGGTTGGAGTTGTTGCCATGTGATCGGAGTTCAGAGAATCTAGCCCATGTGAACCCGGATTATTTCCTGTACCCACGCATAGTAAAGCTTTTGTAGCCCCAGATTGCCTTTTTTTATAGTGAAGTGATAGATCTTCTAATGGAAAGGAAACAAATCAAGCAAAGTGTAGCAGAATTGACAGAGTTCTTGTGTCTAATAACTGGATTGGAGAGTTTTGGAATTTCAATTACCTTTGTCCCAAAATTAATGATTTTTTTTTTTTAAATCTTTTACTTTAAATGATTTTTACCAAAAAACATTTCATAGTTCATTACATAGTTGCAAAACTAAACGTCTGAAAGTGGATAAACAAGAATATTTATGTATTTTTCTACTAAAATCAACATTTTCAGAATTTTCATTAAATGAAAAATGAATATTCATTTTGGGACGGAGGGAGTATCAATCCGCTCTTCAAAGGCATACCCGTCTTCGTCTTCGTTGTCCCATTATCTATCCTGAAGTGAGAGTAGATTGTATAACGATAAAGTATAAGGTTTCATCTCAAAACCAATTGACTATGGCAGGAGTAGTCCAGGATCTTTATATATTTATATATTAAGTACAAGGTTTATTTATTCTCGATTTGGCATAAGTGTTTCAAAATATAACTTGGAAAAAATAAGGGTTGCACGAGAAAATATTAAATTCTTCTCAACTTGTGGTGGGATGATCCTTGCATAAGCTGTGTTTTTCTTTGATCATGGCAGATTGGCAGTTCATCGTAATGGGAGCAAGGCAAATTCGATAATAGCTTGTTACTCTATGATATGCATACAGGCAGCATACCTCAAGCACATACGTTGCGCCTTCTTTTGCTATAGTTGAAGAAGTTCCTTTTTATCTGTTATCTCGCTACACAATAGTCTGACGCACCAACGACCCAGATTTAATCTTCCACAAATGGTTGACCTCTGTTGTGTTATACTACAGCACAGGCTTAGGATCCCTATTATCTTCTAATCCAAAGCTTAAATTGCTGCCAATTAGAGACGGATTTAGTTATTTCTTTGAGTCTTGGTGTCATTTTGGTGCTTTTGAGTCTCTTAGAAGTTGTAGATTAGTTCTTATCTTCCACCGCGTTGTAAAATCCCTTTCTTTATTTTTTTTCGCATGAAATAATAATATCAGAACTACAAAATTTCCAACGGGGAACTTGGACATGATATCAATGTAACTAGTTAATTGAAATTTTACTCAAGTTTCTCGAAAATCAAATAAGCAAGTAAAGTATGATCAATAAAATGTTGACTTGTCAAATGAGATCGTTTTAAGAAAGAGAATACATTAAGTACCTGGCATGAATGATCTTAACACTTGGCTTCATGTTGGGCTGAGACCAATTGTATGCAATCGAACCAACAATCCCGCTCAACCATAAACACCCTTCAATTTCCATTACCCAAATTAAAAAAAATACAAATGTTTAATTTATACATAATCAATACTCCCTCCGTCCCATTAGTATCCATACACAGTTAGTTACTGTACGCATAGATTAAGGAAAAAATAATAATGATATAAATGCTGTGAGTGTAAAAGTAAAGTAAGAGAGAGAATTAGTGGAGGGAATAGTAAATTATAATGGTGTTGTGAGTATTAAAATAATGTAGGAGAGAGAATGAGTGGAGAGAATAGTGATAAAAACTTTCCATTTTAGGAAGTGTGTGATTTGTAGTGGGACACCAAAAAAAAAGGAAAGTGTGTGATTTGTAATGGGACGGAGGGAGTATATCTTCATTGAGGTTGGATAAATGGATCATGCAAAAAAAAAATTGTATTTAAAAATAAATGTATTTAAGAAAGAGAATACATTACCAACAGTACGAAGCTTGTGATCAACAATCCATTCCCTCCATGATTGAACCGAATTCTTTGATTCTGCCATTTTTGGGCTTTCTTTTTATTTTGATTTTTTTTTTCTTCTGGATTTTAGAATCGGAAAATTTCAGAATGAAGGAATGGAAATGATGACGCCAAGCTTTTCAGGGTCAAGAGCGGTTCAAGGATATCTGGCTTGATATTTTTGGTGATTTATTGTACCTAGAACACAACATAAACAAGCACCATTAAGGTCAAAGTTGGATGTTACTCCAACTCAGGCCCTCGGGTGTGAGAGTAAGAATACTGAGATATATAAGACGTTTGAATGTCTTGGAGTGTGTGTATGTGTTTAGGGTTTAGAGTAATATGGCTTACTCAATATATTTGGAACTTACCTTGCCCAAGGGGACAAATGTCTTCTATTTATAGACAATGGAGAGGTGCTTGTTGATGTAAGCAATGAGATCAGCCCTAGAGGGCACTTTGGGGCCACCTACACGTGTCCGCAGCTAATTGGCCCTGTCAGGGAGGGAACATTGACTGTAAAGGGGACATGGCTGAAAGGGACATGAGCCGTGTATATGGCTTGGCGCATTAAATGAAATAGTAGGCGCCTGACTGAGCCGCATTAAATGCGTGATGGGGGAGCCGACAACTTGCATGTCAGAGCCAATAAGCTAACGTGCTCAGTAAGGCTTGACATTAACCGGGAGGCAGGTGAGATAATCGGGAGGCAGGTATGAGCCCGCGGTCAACATCTTGGGCGCGGTCAAAGGTATTTGACGCGGGCACGGATGGAGCGGTCATACCTCCTGCGGGCACAAATCTAGCGGTCAGGATCCCTCCGGTCTTGGATTAGGAGGATGTGGAGAAGAGCGCGGTCTTGACCTCAAGGGTCTATCTGTCCGCGGTCTTGACTACAGCGGTCTAGGGAATGCCACGTCACAGGTTCCTTGGATCAGACCGAGCGTGGGCCCGGTCCAGCAGGTTCGGGCTCATCAATGGCCCCTAGCTCCAAGTGTGATTATTTATGGTCTGAGCGAGGAGGTACTAGAAGCTCAATTGGATCAGACCGCTGCTTTAGCGAGCATCAGTGTTGGCCTTTTTTGTTGGTTGTTGCTCTGCCTCATGGGCTTATAGGCACGTTCGGGAAGCACAGATGGGAGACACGTGGCCCCATGCATGCTATGCCTCCCGGTTAATAAGTGGGCCCCTTGGCATATGAAAAGACAGCGCGTGTAAGGTACGGAGGGCACGTGTCAGTCATCCAAGGGGTACCATAAATGCAAAATGGGGAATTTTTTGAATTTTCAAACGTTTGGAGACGATTTGTGGTTCGAGGAACAGTTTGTGGGCTAATTAATACGGGTTAAACGGGTTAACCCGTATAGGTAGGCCTTATAAATACCAACCCTTAAACCTCAAACCCTTTTTACCGTCTTCAAACCTTTAAAGAGCTAGAGAGAGAATTCTGCTGTGATTTTGAGTTTGCGTCCTTCGAGCCCCATCCTCAAGCTTTACCTTTCGTAAGTAATTTTTATTTGATTCTTCTTCATCTCCTTCTATTTTTCTGGGTTTTGAGAATGACTACTCGTGAATTTGGACCCCGCCGTCCCATAGAGTTAGGAGATGGGAGCACTCCGAATCTTTTTGCCGTTTGTAAACGGACAGGGGGAATATTTAGGAAGGTAGGCCATGGTTGGCTTAAGTTATCCATGGAGTGCTTCCAATATTTTTGTGAGAAATCCCAATGGGGGCCTTTTGTCCGACCCCGGTTATGGGAGGCCAAGGATAAAAGGGTAAAAAAGAACAGTGATGTTTTGGTGTTGGGGAATACAAGTAGGCGAGAAATTTGTAATGGGGGTTTTGTGCAGGTTTCCCCGCGAGAGAGATTCGGCTCTGAACGCCGTTGAACTAGTGAGGAGAGCGATTCGCGTCCCCGAAGTAATTTGTGACTGGAAAAAGTGCGAATTGATGGATTCCAACAACACCAATGAGTCGCGGGCACCTGTCCCCGAGGACCTGAGTGACCCCTTAGATGTTCTCCCTCTGAGGACCGTTTTCCTGATATTGTGCCCGGGGCCCCTAGGACGGGGGCAATTGAACTGAGTAGCAGTGAGGAGTTAGAGCCTCTGAATTTTGAGGTGACCGGAGGTGGGGAGAAGGAAACTGAAGTGACCTCTGCTCGTGGTGATGCCACCGGTCTCTTTGGCTCGACGAGCTCGGAGACCGAGGAGGATGACCGCGAGGAGGAGGATAGGAGGGCCGCGGGGACCTCTAGGAAGGCTGCTGAGACCACGGAAATTGTGGATGCCTTTGAGGACTCTGACTCCGAGGAGGAGATGGTTGTGGCCCCTGCCCATGCCCGAGGTAGAGGCAAAAGACCTGCGGTGGAGGCCAATCCTGGCCGTGGCCGCAAGAGAAAGGCCAAGGAAGTGGCTACCATTGACTGGGAGGAGGAGATATATGAGCTTTACAATGTTGACCGCAATGCCTTCCGTGTTCGCACCCTGGGCCATGTACAGATAAAGGGGAAGGACAAGTTGCGGCCAGAAACGGTAGCAGATGTCCGCGAGGACAATAGGGCCTGTGTTTTTTACGGTGCCCAATTTGAAAATGGCCTCAGACTTCTCTTGGATCCCTTCTTTTACTTTTTTCTGGAGTTCAATAGCTGACTACCCATGCACCTGACTCCTAATGCCATCAGGGCTATTGTCTCCTTCATAACCGCTTGCAGGGTCTTAGGCTATGAACCAACTCTTTCTGGGCTTTATGTCTATTGTCAGAACCAAATCTCCAATGGGAACCTGAGCCTGAAGGCTAAGAACTACTCTGCCCGGACCTTCTCTCCTCCTTCCAACAAATTTGACCAATGGAACCAAAAGGACATATTGGTCATAGAGTCTAGGTTCGGGTGGATCTTCCCCAAGCCTTTAAATCCTGTTTCGATGAGGGTGACCATCAAGAACTATCCTGACCCTTTTCCTTCCGAGGCTATGCGAGTTGCCCTGGAATCCTATCTGGCCAAGTACATAGCCGATGATGTGGAGCCTGTGTACGATGTGGGCGCAATTGTTGAGTTTGAGGCCCTGCTCGTCTACTCAGGGGTGGCTCCTCGAAGGGAGGGTGCCCCATATGCCCCTAGAGTAGAGATAGAGGCCCAGCCTCGTGACCCTGATTGGAGGGTGCACGAGTATTATCAGTTTGAGGCCGATTGTAAGACCTGCATGCTGGGCGCTGAATGCGTGCCTCCAGAATTAATTGGTCTCTGACTCCTTTTTGACTTGCTGCTTATTTTTATTGCTCTTTGAATTTTCGAACTGTCTTCTAACCATTTTTCTTTTCTTTCAGAGTAGATCCCGAGGAGTACAACTTCTGATGGCCCCAATGAGTGCCGCTCAGCTGAAGGCCAAGAACATGAAGGCCCAGAAGGAAGCTGCCGCGAGGAGGCAGGCTGAGCTGGCTGGAGCAGCGGGCAAGGGTGCTAATATGCCCATTGCTAATAGGAAGACCGGTGAACCTCTGACCGGCCCCAAAGTTATCCCCACAACTGGGGAACTGCCTCCACCCCCAAGGGGTCCTCCTCCTGCCAATGTTATCTGTGCATCCTCTCCCGGCCGCACAATTTCTTCCGGGCATAACCAAGAGCCTCGGAAGAGGAGCGAAAGAGATGGAGAGTTGGGGCATGGACAGAGAGGGTCCAAGCTTCAGAAAATTGGGGATGCACCCCTCCGGGCTACCACTGCCCCCGCTGCGATCTCCTCCACTGCTCCCCCAGTAGGGGGCACCATCTGCTCAGTTTCCTACCCAGTGGCCCCTTTGACCACTCGTGAGGAGACGCTGGCCGTCAGAAAAAAGCTATCTGATGTGCCCGCTGTCACCGGGGTGGACATTTATGCCCGGAATGCCAACAACTCCTCGGTGGGGATCGGGCTGGTGAACCGTCTATACTCTCCGGACTTCTACAAGAATGTAGTTGCCCAGGAGAACGCCTCCGCTCTGGTGGGGGATATAGGCCTTGCCCTTACTGAGGTTTGAACTTGCCTTCCTCCGATATCTCACACTTTTGAATTTTTGTGAACTTTTTCTAACTCTTTCTCCCCGCAGGCGGGCAACAAGGTGCTGAGGCTGCGGGAGTGCTGCGATGGCCTGTCCGCTGATCTTGAGGCCAATACTAAGGATTTGGCGGGCAAGCTCCGCGAGCTGGAGCAGGCACAGGAGAGGGTTGGGACCTTGAACTCTCTCCTGGATGCTAAGGACAAGGCCTTCGCTCAGAAGGAGGCTGATTTGAAGGACTTCTCCGAACGTCTGGCAGATGTGGAGAAGGACCTTGAAAAGGCCAAGGGGGAGCGGAATGAGCTCCGGGGAAAGAGGGCCGAGTGGGAGCCTCGGAATGCTGAGCTGGCCAAGAGGTTGGAGGCATCCAAGGCCACTGTCTCCACCTTGGAGGCCAAAGTTGATGAACTCTCCGAGCAGCTGCTCCCACTTAGGCAGTTTCAGTTGGAGAGGGATGCCATGCTGCTCGCTGCTCGGAAGGAGGCGGTGGAGGAGTATAAGAACTCAGAGGAATTCAAGAACTTTCTCATTGCTGAGAATTTGGCCCAGTATGAGGCCGGCTGCCGGACCCAGCTCAGGAATTTTGCTGCTACGGGCAAGTTCTCCGCTCAGCAGTTGGCCATTATTGGCTCACTTGTTGCTACTGATGCGGAGTGCCTGCCCGGGCATGCCCTAGTCCCTTTCACCGAGGACGATATCAAGGGCCTTGAGCTGGCAGCAGCGGCCTCTCTGCCCGCCACTGCTGAGATCACGGCCACCGCTCTCATTGGGGAGATTGACACTCTGAGATTTGGGGATGACCCAATATATTACGAGGAGGCCATTGCCCGCGTCCTTCCCAACGGACCGGCAATTGGTGAACTTATCCCCCAGCGGGCAGCTCCAACTCCAATCTCCGTCGAGGCCGCTTTTGATCCTATCACGGATCTGCTCGTGAACAGCCTGCCTTCTCCAACTCCCAACACAGAAGATCCCAAGGAGCAAGCTCCTTTAGCTTAGGATTTTTTCTTTTTCTTTTTGTGTAATAGATGGATAGGACCTTGTAAATTTTTCTATCAATGGAAACATTTTTTCTTAGTACTTGTATTTCTCTTAATTGCTTGTCTTGTAGGCTGTTTTAAGTGTTGGCAATTTTTGAGTACCTTGATACTTGCATTCTTGCTCCTACTTTTACCAGCATTTTTGACTAACAATTAAATTTTATACTCTCTTTCAGCGGTCAAAAGCATAGTAGGCCCTTTGCCCGCATTTTTTGAGTTTTCCTAACTCTTTATTCAAAACCCCTTGGGCTTTTTGTGAGAGTCAGCCATATTTCTCTGTGACCGCGTTTGTTTAGCCTTGTGTCAAACTTTGAGGCCTTAACCCCGGTTTGTCTATTTGGCTTTGTTAAACTTTTTTGATCACTCCCATCCATTTACACTTATTCCCAGCCTTGCGAGCTGTGGTGTAAGTCAAAAGCAGCCAAGGCAAGCTACTTTCATAGGGCATGTAGAGTGTGGCCGTGAGGCTATAGTCTACGCAACAGTAGGTAGGAGCATATTTAGCATAGAGGCCCTTTAACCTACCGGCATCTGTATCCCCTTATTTGAGGTTCACGCTTTTTGACCCTTTATTCAAAACTCCTTGGAGTTTTTTGTGAGGGTCTTGTGGCGATCATGTAAGCGGGCTTATATGTAGGCCTTTGTTACATACAGGCATGCGAGTAACGGCCCTAACGAGGGCCTTCGCGCACTTAGTGGGTCCGGACTTCAGGTCTTTGTCCCCACTAGAATCCGTAGGTACGGACATCATGGCCTTTGTACCCACGTTCATCTATATCCACTTTTTCTTGGTGGTGTCACGCGGGCAGGAAAGAGTATCCTCCCCGCGATCGAGTACGGGCTTGGTGGCCTTTGTACCCATATAGGCTTGCGGATCTTAATGGATCTTTGCGCATCAGTAGGTAGGAGCTCATATGTTGGCCCTTGAACCTACTGGCATCCGCTTGCGGGCATCCACTTTAGCTTTTGAGGCTGGTGGGAATAAAGTTACAATAGTTTTGCACAAAAATTTGATGGCAACTTCATCCTAATATGTAGGGGTCTATACTCCCTCAAAAAATTACAACGATTTCAAAAGAAGTACTTTCTAAGATGATCACTATTCCAAGTGTGCTTGAGGTCTTTTCCTTCCTTTGTTCGTAATATGTAGGTGCCCTCCTTGACTATTTTGGTGACCTCATATGGACCCTCCCATTTCGGGGAGAGCTTGTTGAAACCGGGCTGGGTCCCTTGGACCTCCACATTTATGAGTACCCAATCTCCAACTGAAAAACTCCTCCTATTTACTCTTTTGTCGTGGTGCTTCTTCGCCTTCTGCTTGTAGTTCACCATTTTTTCATTTGCCCTCATTCTCTTTCCTTCGAGATCTTCCAGGTCACACCTTCTGTTTGCCTCATTTTGAGACTCATCGAAGTATGTGACTCTGTACGAGGGTAGGGCTACCTCAACTGGAGCCATTGCCTCTGACCCATACGTGAGCGAGAAAGGAGTTTCTCCTGTAGAATTTCTTATTGTGGTGCGGACAACCCATAATGCGGTCTGGAGCTCGTCCAACCATCGTCCTCCAAGTTTTTCTTAAGGGTGGTCAGGACTAGCTTGTTCGCGGCCTCAGCTTGGCCATTTCCCTGAGGATAAGCAACTGCGGACTGACGGTGTTGCATCTTCATTCTCACACATTCAGCGGTGAATTTCGCGGAGAATTGGGTGCCATTGTCTGAAATTATTGCTCGCGGAACCCCAAATCGGCAATAGATGTGATCGTGGACAAAATTGATGGTATTCTCCTCGGAGATAGTAGCTAAGCCCTTGGCCTCTGTCCATTTGGTAAAATAATCCACGGCCACAACGGCATACTTAATGCTTCCTCGAGCAGTTGGGAATGGTCCAATGAGATCAATCCCCCACGTATCAAACGGCCACGATGGTACAACCAAAGTTTGCTCTGTTGATGGTAGTCTAGGGATGTCCGCAAATCTCTGGCACTTATCACATTTTCTCACATACTCCTGCGCATCCCTTCTTATTGTAGGCCAAAAGAATCCCTGGAATTTGATCTTGTCTGAGAGGGTATGAGCACCAGGATGTCCATCACAAACTCCCTCATGAACCTCATAGAGTAAGTTGGTGACCATGTGAGTTTTGACACATCTTAGCAAAGGATTGGTGAATGATCATCGAAAAAGTACCCCATCGAGGACGAGGTATTTTGCAGACACTGTTCTAATGGTTCTAGCCCTTGCTGGATCCTCGGGGAGGGTTTGCCTTTCGTTGTAATCCTTGATTTCATCTACCCAATCCCTTACTCGATCCTCAATATTGTTTACTTGAATTCGATCTATAGCAGGTCTCTCCGTGAATTCAATCTGGCAATCTGTCTCTAAGTCAACAATTTCTTGATCGGTTATTCTGGAGAGGAGGTCTGCTTCCACATTATCCTCTCTCATGACTTGGTTCAGCTCATAGTAGGTGAAATTTTTGATGAGGGTTTTTGCAAGACCGCAGTATTGAGTTAGCACTGGGTTGATAGTATCATACTCCCCCCTAATTTGATTAACTATGAGCTGAGAGTCACTGTTGATCTCAATATTCTGAACTCCCAAGTCTCTTGCCAATTCCATGCCCGCTATGATTGCTTCATATTCAGCCTGATTGTTTGATGCCTCGAACTTGAATCTCAAGGCCCTCTTGAATTTCTCCCCGCAAGGTGCGATCAGGAGTATGCCCGCTCCATTAATTAACTTGCTCGTAGAGCCATCCACGAATAAAGTCCACACTTCTTCTGGACGCTCACTTGGCTGTATAATTTCTGTGCTCGAGCTAACTGGGGCTTCTTCTAATTCTGCCCGCTTTCTTTTTCCAAGGTCGCTGTCCGCCAATTTGAATGATGATTCTACCACAAAATCAACTAAGGCCTGCGCTTTGATTGTCTTTCTCGGGGAGTAGGTGATCTGGAACTCAGTGAGTTCGATAGACCAAGCAAGCATTCTCCCCGAAGACTCTGGTTTGTGTAAAACCTTTCTAAGCGGGGCCTCAGTGAGTACAGTAATAGGGTGTGCAGAAAAGTAGGCTCTTAATTTTCGAGCAGATACAAGCAAGGCGTAGGCTAACTTCTCTATATTAAGATAACGCCCTTCTACGGCGGACAGTGCCTTAGATACATAATAGACTGGTTTTTGGAAGTTATTCTCCTCCCTTACAAGAACAACGGCTCTTGCGGATCGATGCTTGCTAAAAACAGAAAAAGCTCTTCCCCGAGCACCGGGCTGCTGAGTAGAGGGGGCTGCCCGAGGTATGTCTTGACTTCTTCAAAAGCTTGATGGCACTCATTGTTCCATGCAAATTCATCAGGCTTCTTCCCCCCTTTTAGAGTTTTGAAGAAGGGGAGGCATCTCTCTGCTGACCGCGAGATGAAGCGGCCAAGGGCGGTGATGCGACCATTGAGTTTTTGTACATCCTTCACGAAAGCAGGAGGTTTCATGTCCAACAACGCTTGAATTTTTTCGGGATTAGCCTCTATTCCTCGCTGGTTGACCATGAATCCAAGGAACTTGCCCGCCTTTATCCCAAAAGCACATTTCAGGGGGTTTAGTGTCATGTTATTGCGGCGCAAGTTTTGGAAGGTTTCCTCCACGTCGAGCTCGTGGGAGTTTTCTTTTGTCTTTATAACCATGTCATCAATATAGGCCTCAAGGTTTCTGCCTAGTTGGTTTTTGAAGACCAGATTGACCATTCGCTGATAGGTGGCTCCTGCGTTTTTTAGCCCGAAGGGCATCATTGTATAGCAGTAGGTCTTGCCCGCAGCGATGAAAGCTACGGAGCGGACATCTTCAGGAGCCATCTGGATTTGATGGTAGCCGGAGTATGCATCAATGAAGCTCAATACTCTGTGGCCGGCTATTGAATCCACCAATCTGTCTATGCGAGGAAGAGGGAAGCAGTCTTTGGGGCATGCCTTGTTGAGATCGGTGAAATCAACACACATTCTCCACTTGCCGTTGGACTTTTTGACCATTACTACATTTGCCAGCCATTTGGGGTAGGAAATCTCCTTTATTATCCCCGCTTTTAGCAATTTTTCCACCTCTTCCTTGATCGCGATCTCTTTCTCCGGGGAGAAGTACCTTGACTTTTGGTGAATGTTCTTGAAGGATGGGTTATCATTGATTTTATGGAGGATCACGTCCTCGCTGATTCCTTGCATATCCTCCACCCTCCAAGCGAACACATCACAATTTACTCTAAGGAACTCGATGAGGATCCTTCTCTCCTCGCAGTGAATTTCCAGCCCAACCTTAACAGTTTGCTCGGGGAAGTGGAAGTTGATTACCACCTCCTCCTCGAGCTCGTCATTAGGTTGAAGGTCGCTGATTTCACGATTGTGCAAGGAGTCAATGATAATAGTTGGGGGGTTGACCTGAGCTCCGGTCAGCGTTGCCATTGAATATATGATCTCACGGTCAATTTTTCCTTCAATTCCCCGATCAATGTAACCTCCCTCAACCGGGGCCAACTGTTTTGATTTTCTACTCGTCTTGAGCTCCACCTTGGTGGTATGGAAAGAAAGCATGCCAATTGGAATGGGTGCCGGCACAAGTGCAAGGGCCTTCCCTTTCTTTAATTTGTCCTCACCCTCTTTCTGCGGGCAGGACGTCTGGCCTTTATCCGCTTTTCTCTTTTCCTTAAGTGCTCGGAGGAATCTCCCGGGCTGGTTCTTGATTGTAGCAACCCCGCCCGGGGTGTTAAATTTCACCCTTTGGTGGGGAACGGAAGCAACTATTCCCAATTCGGCCTGAGCAGTTACACCGAGAATGGCATTATATTGGGAAGGAAGATCGACCACCATGAAAGTAATTTTGTCCGTCTTCTGCATGGGCTTTTCCCCAATAGTTATTTCAAACACAATCGTCCCCTTTACCCCCACGGCGTGGTTGTTGAACCCCTCCAGCATGCCCGCGTAAGGAGTCAGGTTAGCCTCGATCATTCTCAGGCTTACCAACGTGTGGTAGTAGAGAATATCCCTGGCCGCGCCTGTATCTATCAAAACTCGGTGTATGTTGGCTCGGTTAATTTTCATATGAAGAGTCAGGGGCTGAGTAGAGTGAAATAGGGAGGAGGCAAGTTCACACTTTTTGAAGCCTATTTCTTGCTCTTCCTCAGGAGCCATTGGGGGAATTAGGAAAACCTTCTCCAATGTTCGAATCTGGAGGGAGAGCTGTTTGTTGGAGGGAGGCTCCTCGCCGATGAAATTAATGTCATAATCCCCCAAATCATCATCATAATGATCTCTCTCATTCCTCTCCTGGCCACGCGTGCCTCGTGCCCACTGCTGATTATTATTATTGGGGGCATTGTTGTTTCCTTTAACCCACTTGGTTAGCTCCCCGTCGTTGATTTTTTGCTGGATTATTCGCTTCAGCTGAAAGCAGTCCTCAGTTCCGTGCCCGTGGTCATTGTGATACTCTCAGAACTTAGCCCTACTCCTCTCATTTGGTTTTCAAAGCATTGGGGGAGGAGGAGGAAAGTCTGAGGCTCTCATGATTACCACTCTTGGCTCGGTGAGCTCGGTGTAGACTGTTTCATCCACCATTTTTCGGAGTTTATCTGACCCACTGCCTCGGTTTTTGCCCTGGTTGTTGGTGCGGGCAGGCTCTGGGGTAGTCTCTTGTACTTGGCTTATTCTCTCTTTTGCTGAAGCTCGGGGAGCGGGCACATTAGGCTCTTCGGCGGATGCAATGGCCGAGGCCCTTTCATACATCTCCTCCACTGTTTTAGGTCGGCTGGAGGCAAAATTCATTTTAAGGAAGGAGGAGCTGAGGCCGCCCTCAAAACAAAGTCTGATGTCTCCTTCCTCTAGATCCACAATCTCCTCGCTCACCTTCCTGAATCGAGATATGTAATCCTTTGTAGGCTCGTTTGGGGCCTGCTTGACACGGACAAGATCTATCTTTGGTCTAGCGTGCACCCCTGCCCCAGCAAAGGCATTGAGGAAGATGCTTCTAAACTGACTGAATGATTGGATGGTCCGGGGCTTGAGGGCTATCATCCAAGATAAGGCCTTGCCCGTGAAAGTTGCAGCCAATGCTTTGCACATCACGAACTCGTCCAAGGAGAATAAAGCCATTTGTCCCTCAAATCGTCCCATATGGCTCTTGGCATTTTTGGAGCCATCATAGGTGTCCATCTGGGGGGGCTTGCCCTTCTGGATAGGTGCCCGGGCGATCTTATCAGTGAAGGCATCCATGGTGCGGCCACACCTCTGGGCGGCCTTTTGGTGGGTCTCCCACATCTCGTTCATAAACTTGATGAATTTCGGGCTCTGGTTATCAACCTTTTGTTTTTTAGCCCGTGGAGTCACGACCTTCTCCTTGACCGGAGCCAAGGGTCTGGCTTTGGACTTCGCATGTAGATTTGATTGGGCCTCTTCTCCAACCTCCTCGCTGTCCTCTATATGCACCACACTGCGTCTGGCCGGCTGTTCGCGATCAAGGGTTGGTTCAACCCGGTTTTCCCCCCTAGCTTGACTAGCAAGCGATTTAGGGGGAGCTCGTTGGGAGAACCTTTGTGATCCTTGGGGGAACTGGAGCCCTCCGTTGGCCTCTATCTCGAAAATCTCCATTTGAGCATCAGCGACGGCCATGGCCTCAGCGATCAGCTTGGATTTGGAGGCCAGAATTTCTTGCCTTCTCAGGATTTTCTCCGGGGAGAGTGGAGTAGTTAAGGCGGTGTTTTTCACAGGAGCTTGGGGAGTTTTTGGGCTATTGTTTAGGAGGGCTTGGGCTTTCTCAGCACATATTTCGTCAGTTAGTTTGTGTATAGCCCTCTGACCAGGGGAGAGGCTGTGTTGTGGCTGAGAACGTGCCCCCATTCTGTTAAAAACGGAGGTCGTAGCCTTACCCTTATTGACATTGGAAGGTGAAGCCTGGTTATCCTCCTCAATGGTCAAATGACCAGCATTTTGCAAAGTTTTAGACATGTTCTAAAAAGAAGGAAATGACTGAAAAGAAGTGTCTTTTGGCAGTCAGCTGTTTAGAACACAAAGTGTGTCTGAAAACAAAGATTTTTTTTTAACGGGAAAACAAAAGAAAGTCGGAATTCCCGGCAATGGAACCACTGATGACGCCAAGCTTTTCAGGGTCAAGAGCGGTTCAAGGATATCTGGCTTGATATTTTTGGTGATTTATTGTACCTAGAACACAACATAAACAAGCACCGTTAAGATCAAAGTTGGATGTTACTCCAACTCAGGCCCTCGGGTGTGAGAGTAAGAATACTGAGATATATAAGACGTTTGAATGTCTTGGAGTATTTGTATGTGTTTAGGGTTTGGAGTAATATGGCTTACTCAATATATTTGGAACTTACCTTGCCCAAGGGGACAAAGGTCTTCTATTTATAGGCAATGGAGAGGTGCTTGTTGATGTAAGCAATGAGATCAGCCCTAGAGGGCACTTTGGTATTTGACCACCTACACGTGTCCGCAGCTAATTGGCCCTGTCAGGGAGGGAACATTGACTGTAAAGGGGACATGGATGAAAGGGACATGAGCCGTGTATATGACTTGGCGCATTAAATGAAATAGTAGGTGCCTGACTGAGCCGCATTAAATGCGTGATGGGGGAGCCGGCAACTTGCATGTCAGAGCCAGTAAGCTAACATGCTCAGTAAGGCTTGACATTAACCGGAGGCAGGTGAGATAACTGGGAGGAAGGTATGAGCCCGCGGTCAACATCTTGGGCGCGATCAAAGGTATTTGACGCGGGCACGGATGGAGCAGTCATACCTCCTGCGGGCACAGATCTAGCGGTCAGGATCCCTCCGGTCTTGGATTAGGAGGATGTGGAGAAGAGCGCGGTCTTGACCTCAAGGGTCTATCTGTCCGCGGTCTTGACTACAGCGATCTAGGGAATGCCACGTCACAGGTTCCTTGGATCAGACCGAGCGTGGGCCCGGTCCAGCAGGTTCGGGCTCATCAGGAAATAAGTAATGGTTTTTCAAAGGCCAAAATACGTTTATCCTCCTAATAGTAAGTATCCACCGATTTTCACTTTGAATTCCCGTTTGGAAAGTCGGTTCCTTTGATATCTAAGTTTTCAAAATTTCCCAATTTTCATTCTAACTCTAATGGACGTTAATGAAAATTAGCCATGCGCAAAGCACATGACCATTTATGTTGAAATTACGTATTTACCTCCCATCCATGTTGATAATCACTGGAAAAAGAAAAAAAGAAAAAAAAATCATCTTTCCATTCCCAGGTCTTATTCCTGTAACCCCCATCCCCATCCCACCTCCTTCGTCATTGTCTTCCACACCCTCAACTCCGATCTGGATTTTTTTTCCAAAATATTATTTTTTAAAAACTTATTTACCAAAATAACATTGTAAAAAACTTAAGTACCAAAATAGCATTTTGACAACCAATTCCGGAATTGGTTTTTTTTTTTCAAAACTGAATTTAACAAAATAATATTTCTGTTAATAGAGAGTGATCACGCCTATAGTAGGGAGCGATCACTCCTAATGTATTCCGGCGTTACCAATTCTGGATTCCCTTTTTTTTTCACAAAACTGATTTTAGCAAATTAATATTTTCTGAAAAAAAAATAGAGAGCGATCGCGCCATAAGTAAGGGCAAAGGCGTATTTCAAATTCGGAAATGCAAATTCCGGATTTATTTAAATTGGAATCCGGTATTACCATTTCCGGATTGAAATATTGAAGAGAGAGAGAGAGAAAAAGTTGTTCCTTCTTTTTCAGATTCAAGGGGAGGGAGTTTGAGTGCCTGAGTTCTGAAGAAAGAAAGAAAGAAAGAAAGAAAGAAAGAAAGAGAGAGAGAAGGAAGGAGAAGAACTTCGGAGAAGAACTTTGGAGAAGAAGAAGGAGAAGGAGAAAGAGTTTTAAGGGAAAATTTGTTGAAGAAGAAGAGGAAATTTTTTGAGAGAAAGAGTTTGAAAGGTTAGTTTATTTCTTCTTTTTATTTGTTTTGAGTTGTTAATTTTAGCTATATAAATTTTCCTAAGAATTTATTTGTGCATTTTTATATAATTTGTTGTTAAAACTATTATGATTTATGTACTTAATTGCTGATTGTCAATGAATTAAACAATTGTAATTCAATTTTTGCCTAATTAGGATTTTCTTAAGTTAGGTTTAAAATAAAGTGCTTGTTAAAATTACTTTGACAAACTTATTGCAATTTTTCTACTTAATTATTAATTTTTAGGTGTTAAATTTAAAATTTGAACTTAAATGTAGCAAAATCTTAAGTCCCATTTAAATTTAATTACTATTAAATTTTTGTGTTTCAGATGAATCAACATGAACAACAACCATTTATTGTTCCTGGGCCAATCGATCCACATGTATTGACTTCTCAGGAGACACATAGATCTAATTATATTTGGGATGGACAAAAGTTAACCAATTTAAGACCTAGGCGTGGTACAGAACTGTTGGGTTTTGGGGTTACAAACGCAGCGGAAGACTTAGAAATAACAACAAAATCCTAGCCCTTTAATCTGTCTAACATGAATAGTTAAAACCATGAAATAGAATTTACATACCTTAATACGATTATGTTGATCTTTCAAAAACGGATCTTGGATTCAAATCTCATTTGAATCTATGAACAACCTTCGAATCTTTGAACCGTTGATGAAACTTGGATCTTCTTCTTCCTTGTTCTACCTTGGTGATGAATCAACAATGGAGGTCTTCAAGCTTTAGGAGATAAAGTAACCTCCCTCTAATGGTGATCCACACGCGAACGAACCAAGAACACTTCTTGTTGGATTGCTAGATGATCCTTCCGATTATTGAAACACCTTTCAATAATCAATGGCTAATAATATGGAATTTACTTGGAGTAATTTGATCTTTGATTCATAATCTAGATCTCTATTTTGGTGTTTCATAAACCTCAAAATAACATGTCATGGACTAGTTGTTAATTGGCTGCAAAAGGATAGTATTTATATCATATATAAATTCCCTAACCATTAGGGTAGAATCCTAGTTGAACCAAAACCCTCTTTGCCAAGGAAACAAGCGTACGGACTGAAATTCGCCGTTGGCACGAGTCGTGCCCTTTGCAATCCAGTCGTGCCCATGAGTCGTTCCCAAAATCTCAACTCGTTCTGATCAAAAGGACAAGTCGTTTCTCTTTGGGCACGAGTCGTGACCTTTCCCACGAGTCATGATCACGAGTCGTGCTCGTGGTCACGAGTCGTGCCTGGCAGAGTTTGTCGCGCGATGAACCAAGCCAATGGCAGGTTATGTCGCACCACACAACAAGCCAGCACTCCTATTCCAATTTTCAGCCAGAATCAAATTCGCTCTTTGTGTGTGACCCAAATAGGAATTATATTTATGTTGGTAGTGAGTCGAAACATCGACCTCACAAGATATAAGTGACTTCTAGCAAATCATTATGTCCACCCAATTAAATATAACATCAAAGCTTGATTCCTCGATAGATCCAATGTCATAATCCCTTTGCCCATGATGTCCAATTTAACATGAGTCATGGTCTGTGTCAACTCATTCCGTTCAATGCTTTCTCGATTCTAAATATGTTGATAATCCAAATGTATTTGATCTCTATCAAATCACTTGAGTATGGCCATACATTTCATCAACACTATTCATCAAGGGGCCCAAGCAAACATCTCTTTCAAACAGAGAGGGATAAATCCCGTCTTGACTTAGCATTCTTCCCTACAAGAATCCAATCGTGCTAACATAGCCCTTATTGCTATCCGACTAAAGATAGTGTTAGACTACATTAAACACAACGTTCATCATGTGGAAGACGATGATAATCTCAGGTACAAAGGATTCAATAACACGACTATCATGAGATTTAATCATGACAGCAGACCATGTCATAAATCTCATAAGTAGGTCAAGTCCAGTACTCGTTCTCTAGCAAGTACCCATAAGTGTAATGTGAATCTCCATGCATATAATCATCTCCATGATTATCCATTACCAACTTATACTAGTTGTTCACAACAACTAGGGACACAGTTCAATATAATAAACATGTAAACATATAATGAACCAAATAAACTTTCTCTATAACAAATGATAAAGATGATACATAACGGTTTAAGTTAAACATAACTAAATCCTAGGGCATTACACCAACAATCTCCCACTTCCACTAGGCTCCATCTATGTATCGAATACTCATAGACCTAACATGACCATCATGCTTCTGCCTGTGCGAGGGTCTTTGTAAGTGAATCCTCAATGTTATCATCGGTTGATACTTTGCATATCTTAACGTCTTCTCATTCTTATGAATTCTCGAAAAACGTCTAAGTGTGTGTTTGGATCGCTGTTATGACCTTGGTTCCATTGCTTGCACAAATGGCACCACAATGTCAAAAGAAAGTTCTACCGATTAGTGATACTTGGAACATTTCCAAAACACTAAATGAACTTTTTGATCCAAACTGCCTCTTTTAGCTGCATCAGATGTCGCAAAAATTCGACCTTAGTTGTAGAATAAGCTAATGTGTTCTGCTTGGAACTCTTCCAACAAAACCGCACCTCCAATAAGCATAAACACAAATCCTAATTGGGATTTTAAATTAACTTTGACAGTTTGGAAGCTAGCATCTATGTAACCCTTACAACAAGATTAACTTCCAACCTTTCGAATATCAAGAACGTATCCTTAGTTCTTCTTAAGTACTTAAGGATTGTCTCAACTGCCATCCAATGGTTCACAACAGGATCAGATTGGTATCGACTCGTCATGCTTAGAGCATACGTGACATTGGGTCTAGTACAAATCATGGCATACATGACAGATCCAAATGTCGGAGCATATGGAACTTCATTCATTCCCTTTTGCTCACCAGTTGTCATAAGACATTGAGTATTGCTAAGAGAAACACCATGACCCATTGATAAGTTACTTTTCTTAGAATCTTCTAAGAACCTTATCAATGTGAGTATTTTGACTCAAACCAATTTATCCTTTTAGATCTATCTCTATAGATCTTGATGCCAAGGATGTAAGCGGCTTCACCCATATCTTTCATTGAGAAAACTTTCCTTGATCATGACTTGACAATCTTAAGTGTCGGAACTTCATTTTTCCAATGAGTAAGATATCATTGTAATAAAACAATATAAATAATACTACGCTCCCACTGAATTTCATGCATACACAAGGTTCATCTTCGTACTTGATGAAGTCAAACTCTTTGACCGATTCATCAAAATGAAGATTCCAACTCCTCGAAGCTTGCTTCAACCCATCTTATGGATCTTTGCAACATGCATACTTTATTAGAATTTCTTAGATCGACAAAACTTCGGGTTGTGTACTATACACATCCTTAAGAATCTTTCCATTTTAAGAAAGCCATTTGACATCCATTTGTCATATCACATAGTCACAATATGAGTTTATGGCAATTGAAATTCTAATAGACTTCGGCATTGTAACTGAAAAAAAGGTTTCAACATAGTCAATACTATGAATTTACCTAAATCCCATTGCTACAAGCCTTAGCCTTGAAAGTATACACCTTCCCATCCATGTCGGTCTTGAAGACCTACTTGCACCCTTTAGTTTTTACACCTTCAGGTAGCTCAATCAAGTTCCAAACTTGATTATCAAACATGGATTGTAATTCGGACTCCATGGTTCCTAACCATTTATCCGAATTAGGAGTGGACATCGCCTCAAGATAGGAAGTAGGATCGTCATTCTCAATGACTTCCACTTTATTACTTTCCGATACGAGAAATCAATATTTCTTGAGTTCAGATCGTACCTATCTGATCAACGATGGACTTGTGCATCTTGAACCGGTTCCACAACTCCTTGTGAACTTGGTTCCGTCTCTACTTTTGGTTCCACGTCATTTTCAGGTTCTTGAACTCCTTCAAGATTAATTTTACTCCCACTAGATTCTTTATTGAGAAACTATTTCTCAAGAAACGAATCATATAGAGCAACAAACATTTTATTCTCTTTGCGGTTGTAAAATTAATTTCCGAAAATAACCTTGTCAGATTTGGCGCTAACTTATCAGAGACAAGTCTCTTCATATAAGCTTTGCAATCTCAAATCTTCATGAAAGACAAACTGAGTTTTCTTTCATATCACATCTCATGTGGGATCTTAGGAACCGATTTAGTAGTGACTCTGTTTCGTGTGAACGCAGCATTCTCTAATGCATATCCTCAAAAGGAATTAGGAAGATCAACTTTGACTCATCATCGAATGAACCATGTCCTAAAAGTTTCAATTCCTCCTCTCAGACACACCATACAATGTGGTGTTCCGGGTGGAGTCAACTCTGAAACGATTTCACAGTTTTGAGATGATTGTCAAACTCTTGGCTCAAATATTCTCCACCACGATCGGATCGAAGTGCTTAATAGTTTTTCCAAGATTGTTTGTACTTTATTTTGAAATATTTTAAATATCTCAAACGATTCACTTTTGGACTTCATCGGATAGACATAGTCATATCTAGACAAGTCATCAGTGAATGTAATAAAATACCAAAATCTTCCCCTAGCAATGCTACTTAATTATCCACATACATCTCATTTATAAGGACCAATAAGTCACTAGCCCTCCCACTAATCTTAGTGTAGGGTGGTTTGGTCATTTTAATAAATAAACGAGATTCGCTTACTTCAAATGATTCATAATCATATGAGTCTAAATGTCCATGTTAATGGAGTTTAGATATATGTTTCTCATTTATATGACCAAACCGGCAATGCCATATGAAAGTGTTGTTCACATCATTCGGTTTAGATTTCTTACTCATATTTTAGATATCTTCAATATTATTTTGTTTCTTAACGTCAAGGATATGAAGACCATTAAATGACATATGCAATACACTAGGGCATATCATTAAATAAATATAAAACTTCTTATTCTCAATAAGAAAATTATATCCTTCATCATCCATATAAGAAACGAAAATAATACTCGTACCCAAATTCGAAACGTAGTAACACTTGTTCAAAACAATTACTAGTCCACTAGGTAAAGTGACTTCTTAAGTCCCTATGGCTAATGCAGCAACTTTTGCTCCATTCCCACGCATAGGTTTAATTCACCTTCTTTGAGTAGCTTTCTATTATTTGTTCCTTGCACATTTAAACAAATGTGGGATCCATATCCGGTATCATATACCCAAAAACAAGAAGTCGAAAGGAAAATATCTATCATATAGATACTTGAAGTAGTAGCAATCATATTTCCCTTCTTCACCATCTAGGCCTTCATTTTAAGCTTTGCAACTTTGCTTCCAATGACAATCTCATTACAATGGTAGCAAAATGCATCCTTTTGAGACACTTTGGGTTTAGCCTCTTCAGCTTTGGCAACTTTTGTCCTAGGTTTGACAACCTTTGCTTTACCTTCTTTATGTTTCCTTTTAAACCCCTTTCTTGTATTAACCATTAACACAACAAACCTCTCTTGCCTAGCTTGCACTTGAAACATTTCCTTTGTGCGTTGTGCTAGAACGAAAGTAACTTCCATGTGTTCAAGGTCCTTCTCAAGAGCCTTACATGGTGGCAAGCATAAGGCAAACATCATAGAAATCATCTCTATATTTCTTATGTTGCTCCTTATCTGCCCTTTGCAACATTTGCAGTGGGTTCAGCAGGAATGGATTCGTCAAGAACGTACACATTTGCCTAAGAACCATTCTTAGGCTTCTGATCCAATCAGAATTATCTGTACCGTTCCTTTCGAACTTTGTCCTTCATAAGGACGAATCGCAATTTATTGTGTAATGCTATTCTTACAACAAAATATGCAAACCATATGAACACATATCAATATCAACACATTTATCATCTAAGAGCAAATAATGTATTTCACAAATACTCCCACTAAATTATACACCTTCTAATACAAGCATGTATCATATAATTATAGTGGGCTAAGATCCATATTTCACTTGATTTTGGTTTAACTGAGTCAATGCCCGAAATCAAGCTATTTAGGTAGAAACATCAATCATATCTCTATATGACTCTTAGATCTTTTATGAGATTTCCTTAGACATCATATGTCAAAAACATGTTTTAAAACTCATCTATGCCTTGGATCAAATCTCATTTGAAAGCACCAATTAAGTCAAAACCTTTTTCAAACGTATGAGACATGGAACAATGCACCTAACTGAGTCAAAACTACATCAACCATTATCTCATCTTTCTCACAAATTTAGATATAAAATGCACCCAACTGAGTCGAAACTATATCAAATACCCTAAAATTTCACAAGTGTTTTAATCAAGGAATGGCATAAGACTTCAATATTTAGAAGGTTTTACATATAACAAACATCGCATGATTGTATATGAAACTTATGTGTACATCATCATGAACATGGGATTTTCACATAAAATCCTACTTTAGGATCATACCAATAATCAAATAATAAATAATAATTATTAACTACATAATTGTTTCATTCCCAAAATATACGGATTCAAATAATCATGTTAATCATATTAAAACGAACATCAAATCCTAAACAAACAATTTGTTTCAATTTTAAAAATTTACCAATCTAATTTAATCACATTAAATAAACCAATATTCCATGTAAAAGATTAATCACATTAACCAATTATTAATCATAATAATGGTATATCATATATACTTGTTTTCTCAAAACAACACACATAAAATCATAGATCTATTTCACATATAGCATGTAAAGCATTTAATCACATTAAATCTAGCATGCCAATTTTAACCTAATCATGATAAGACACGGCTCTGATACCACTGTTGGGTTTTGGGGTTACAAACGCAGCAGAAGACTTAGAAATAACAACAAAACCCTAGCCCTTTAATCCGTCTAACATGAATAGTTAAAACCATGAAATAGAATTTACGTACCTTAATGCGATTATGTTGATGTTTCAAAAATGGATCTTGGATTCAAATCTCATTTGAATCTATGAACAACCTTCGAATCTTTGAACTGTTGATGAAACTTGGATCTTCTTCTTCCTTGTTCTACCTTGGTGATGAATCAACAATGGAGGTCTTCAAGCTTTAGGAGATAAAGTAACCTCCCTCTAATGGTGATCCACACACGAACGAATCAAGAACACTTCTTGTTGAATTGCTAGATGATCCTTCCGATTATCGAAACACCTTTCAATAATTAATGGCTAATAATATGGAATTTACTTGGAGTAATTTGATCTTTGATTCATAATCTAGATCTCTATTTTGGTGTTTCATAAACCCCAAAATAACATGTCATGGACTAGTTGTTAATTGGCTGCAAAAGGATAGTATTTATATCATATATAAATTCCCTAACCATTAGGGTAAAATCCTAGTTGAACCAAAACACTCTTTGCTAAGGAAACAAGCGTACAGACTGAAATTCGCCGTTGGCACGAGTCGTGCCCTTTGCAATCCAGTCGTGCCCACGAGTCGTTCCCAAAATCTCAACTCGTTCTGATCAAAAGGACAAGTCATTTCTCTTTGGGCACGAGTCGTGACCTTTCTCACGAGTCGTGATCACGAGTCGTGCTCGTGGTCACGAGTCGTGCCTGGCAGAGTTTGTCGCGCGATGAACCAAGCCAATGGCAGGTTATGTCGCACCACACAACAAGCCAGCACTCCTATTCCAATTTTCAGCCAGAATCAAATTCGCTCTTTGTGTGTGACCCAAATAGGAATTATATTTATGTTGGTAGTGAGTCGAAACATCGACCTCACAAGATATAAGTGACTTCTAGCTTATGTCTACCCAATTAAATATAACATCAAAGCTTGATTCCTAGATAGATCCAATGTCATAATCCCTTTGCCCACAATGTCCAATTGAACATGAGTTATGGTCTATGTCAACTCATTCCGTTCAATGCTTTCTCGATTCCGAATATGTTGATAATCCAAATTCATTTGATCTCTATCAAATCACTTTTGTATGGCCATACATTTCATCAACACTATTCATCGAGGGGCCCAAGCAAACATCTCTTTCAAACAGAGAGGGACAAATCCCGTCTTGACTTATCATTCTTCCCTACAAGAATTCAATCGTGCTAACATAGCCCTTATTGCTATCCGACTAAAGATAGTATTAGACTTCATTAAACACAACGTTCATCATGTGGAAGATGATGATAATCTCAGGTACAAAGGATTCAATAACACGACTATCACGAGATTTAATCATGACAACAGACCATGTCATAAATCTCATAAGTAGGTCAAGTCCAATACTCGTTCTCTAGCAAGTACCCATAAGTGTAATGTGCATCTCCATGCATATAATCATCTCCATGATTATTCATTACCAACTTATACTAGTTGTTCACAACAACTAGGGACATAGTTCAATATAATAAATATATAAACATATAATGAACCAAATAAAATTTCTCTATAACAAATGAAAAAGATGATACATAACTGTTTAAGTTAAACATAACTAAAGCCTAGGGCATTACACCAACAAGAACTTCCAGCTAAAGTTGATTGGAGGATAGAAACTAAGCTTATAAATGTTGGATTTTATGGAGTGTATTTATTAGGTCATTTACAATATGATTGGCACTTGATTGAGGCTTTGATTGAGAGATGGCGTCCAGAGACCCACACTTTTCACTTACCTGTAGGGGAGATGACCATCACCTTAGAGGATATTGGTTTGTTGTGTGATCTTCCTGTAGACGGATTGGCTGTGACTAGTTCAGAAACTAGTAGGAGTAAGGGGGAATGGGTTGAGATTGTTGAGGAGTTATTTGGGGTTACAATATCTCCCGCAGACATCAAAAAAGGTGGAATGGTGTCTATGAGATGGGTTCTAGATCACTTCCCTCTTTTTGATCAGCTTCCCAATAATGCATCCGAGTATATGATTGAGACATATACTCGAGCCTACATTTTTCTGTTATTGGGGTCATACATTATGCCTGACTCATCTGATAACCTAGTGTAGTTGATGTACCTCTCACTTCTTAGGGAAATAAATAATATTGGTGAGTACAGTTGGGGTAGTGCAGCATTGGCCTTCTTGTATAGGGATGTGTGTAACATCTTAACATGATTCGAAAGGGTGTAGTGGCTTCTTGACCATTGTACATGTATGTCAATTATATTTGATTACATTATGCTAGTGGACTTAATCTGTTTTGTACGTAATGACAATTTTTTTATAGCTTTGGGCATGAGAGAGGTTGTTGTGTACACAACCTAGGAGACATACATAAATAACACTTAATGGGACATTACTAGTGGGTTGCAGGTATATTTCAATTACTTCATTTTGTAAATGATCTATTTTGTATTTTATCACTTTTTTACTCATTATTTTTTATGTCAATTGTTTCATATGTAGGTGGAAGGGTCCATTGTCGTATACTTCTGTGACTGCCCATAATCGCTCGTATTTTACATAAAATATTAATTTGTTAATTTATTTTTGAAAAAAAAAAATTGGAATCCGGAATTGGTAATTCTGGATTACATTATTCCGGAATTACCAATTTCGGAATTAATGTGGAAAGTGTCATTTTGGTACTTAAGTTTTTTAAAATGTTATTTTCGTAAATAAATTTTTAAAAAGCTACATTTTGAAAAAAAATCCTCCGATCGGCTACATCTTTTCTTCACCATCATTTGCAATTTAACGTTAATTTTCTAACGCCCGTTAGGGCTAGGGCGCAAAGTGGAAAATTTTGATAACTTAGGTACCAAATATACCGAATTTTCAAACGGGAATACAAAGTGAGAATATGTGGATACTTTTGATTTGGGGGTAAACTTATTTTGACGATTTTCAAACGATGGTATAAAAACAGATACACATTCAAGCCATTTTACTTGTCAATCCATGAGAGTGGTCTTTGGATAGGGTTGACCTGCCGAGGGATAGGATGGTCTTCCTGCGCGCTCTCTAAAATTAACTTCAATTGCGGGTGTATAACATTAGTGAAGGGTAATAGAGTCATTTCAATTAATGATATTTTTTAAAAAATTATATTGCGGGGATATTAAGTAAATGTGCGGAGGTGAACAACAATTCTCAAACTGTTATTATGTAATCCTTACAAATTAAATTCGGTCCGTGAAAAGGTTCTGAATTGTCAATTGTTAGGCTTAAATTACTTGTTTAGTTTTGTCCAATTCATCCACTTCCATGTAGAATCATTAACGGTCAGGATTAATTTATATTATATGAGATTCACGTAAACTAAAATTAATCTTGAACGGTATAAACTGGATTGGGCCCTAAACATAATCCTAAGTATAATGTACGAGGAAGGGGATGAACTTCTCTACCTTCCTCGAACCAAGCTTTCTCGTTATTCTCCTAGGTCGACCTAGACTTAGTAGGCGAAATGAATAAGTCTCAATGACGAGGTGTGTCACGACCCTAACCCTAGGCACCATTTTACTCACGTGTTGGGCACGTGGAGCGGGGCCGTTGCATTTTATTGGTTGCATTTCATAATAAGTGGGATTTTTATATGTTAGTTTTAACATTTTAATAAATTATTTGACATCTTAGTTATGTTAATAAATTGTGTGATGTTTTAAGTGTGTTAATAAATTAATTTTAATTACTTAATGTCTAAATGGAATAAAAAGGAATTTTGTAGTAAAGTAATAATATTGAAAATATTAATTAAAAAGCTTTACAAAATATGGAGGGGCTTAAGTGTCAAAAGTGAAGTTTAAGGTAGTACTTGAATTAACTCATCCTTGGAGGGCTAAAGTGAAAAATTCAATTTATAAATATCTTCTTCCTCTTTCTTCAGGAGAACCGGTGAGAGAGAGAGAGAGTGTACGAGAGAAATGGAGAGGAAGAGAGAAAGAAAAGAATTACTTCCTCCGTTTCAAAATATTTTTCAAAAATTCTAGAAAATCAACCGCTAGTCCGATTGACGATCCGACTGCGGCGGAGCGATCAGGGAGACGAGGAGAACGTTTAGAGCCGATCAGATCGTCTTTTCATTTCGACATAATTTGGGTGAGTTATTATGATTCCTTTCAAATAGTTGTGCATATTAAATTAAATGGTGATATTATAAGTTAGAAATGATATTTTGTATTATGGGACCAAAATATTTGGCTTTTGATAATTTTTGGAATTTATTTGGGTTGTGGGAATAAAAAGGGAAAAATGGATTATTTGATTGAGTAGGGTAAGGTTTGGCTTGGAAATGATAAAATGATATTTATATGTGGCTTTATTATATTATATATATGATTGTTGAAATTTTAGTCACTTTTTACGACTTTGAGAATAACAAGGAAAGTTCGGGTTCGAATCGAATATGGTAGTGGCGGATCGTTTAATTGGCTTGGAAATGTTAAGGATTTAGGTGATATTCATGGTTCTTGTAATGAGTAGTCAATTAAAATGGCCTTGAAATTAAACAGGAAGGATTATATATAAAACTTGATATTAGGTATTATAATGAACTCGGTTAAGGTTGGAACATTTATTTGGGGTGAGTGAAATAGAAAGAAAAGGAGTTGGGATGAAATGAAATACTTTGATGTCATGGCAATAGAAATTGGTTGGAAATTGAGGGAGTTGTGATATATAGGTTATATGATGTATTAGGTGTAATATGGTTGTTAGGCATATGTGTTATATGGCTTGGAGGGAGTATAATTATAGTCTAAATATATATATCTAGTGAAGTTGGTTTGGTTGAAATGGAAAGAGAATTGAGTTGGATTTTCTTAACTCGGAAGAACAAGGAAAAGGTGATGGAATAGTGGGGTGGCTATGAAATAATTGTGGTATAGGTGTTATAAGCTATGGATTGAGTGTTGCTAGGGGTTAAAGATGATATATAAACTGTTTTTGGTGAGTTTGGTGCAGCTGGGTGAAAGGAAAAATGGTGTTTTGGGGTTGGATGGAAGCTGATGTAAACATCAGCAACCATTCTGGGCTAAGGCACGACTCGTGCCCTAGAGCACGAGTCGTGACCTGGGGAAATCAAGTCGTGCCTTGAAGGAGGACACATGAATCTGGCTTGGGGTAAAAGGGCACGAGTCGTGCCCTGGAGCACGAGTCGTGCCCTGGAGCACGAGTCGTGCCTTCCTCTGCACTCTTGAACTGTTTTGCAAGTCTAGAAAATCTAATTTATCTAAGGTATAATGGAACACTTTTCCACTATAATACTAGTACAACATTAGTACTTCACAACCATGTTTTACTTGGCCAAATCGGATAATTGGAAGGGCTTTAAATATTGCTTAGAAAATGGCTGGAGGTCATTTTTAATTGAAAAACCAAAGTTATAGGAACTTGGTATTTGTTTATGGAACTTGAAAGGGAGTTGTGTAATGTGATATTCTGAATACATAGAGCTACTTGTATGTTACTATACCCTACGTGGTTACCTCCGAATGGTTATATGATAATATGGTACTTGAAATAATTGTTGCACGACATCATGTAATTGATTATGAGCATACATGAATTATTATTGTCTCAATAGTGTATATATATATATGTAACACTATTTGAAGATAAACATGAGTAATTGTACCATGTTTTATACTGTTCAACATGAGTAATTGTACCATATTTTATACTGTTCAACATGAGTAATTGTACCATGTTTTATACTGTTCAACATGAGTAATTGTACCATGTTATATATATTGATATCCTATTGGGTGGATTTGACTTCAAGTAACTGTTATGTGCTTGAATGTGATTATGATTATGTTTAATATCAGCTGATATTTCGGGGGTATAATGGAATACGACCACTTATGAGAAGTTGTAACATAAGGTGCTCGGGTTTCATTATACCTGTGTCCGTTTCCACCCCACCGTGGCCACGCTTTGGGGCTCGCACTATGGATATGCCTAAGCAGTTCATAGGATACTGATACCTTACATGGTTCCCTGAAAAATGGGTCTTGTAAGGCGTGAATAGGCCTAAGCCGTTCACATATATAGAGGATGGGTTCCCATGAGGATGTATGCCTATACCCATGTAGTATGACTTATTGTTCAGACGGGAAAAGGTAAGATCAGGTAATGTAATGTGTTTACAGTATTCCAAATATGATGTGGAACAACTTGCTTACGTGTTGCATCTTATATGACATATTCCTGCATGCATAATAACTTGCTGAGATTATTTCTCACTCCTTCTCCCTTTATTTTTTTAGATTCAAATTTGAGACAGTGTAGACCAGGACTCTGAGGCCGGGGAGGAGTTTAGACCGTCTCTTGGGTTGTGAGGGTATGATATGATAGGGAGTTGGGAATGCAGTTGTGGTTATTATTAATTTGTGGAGAATTTCATTGTTTAAAGCTTTTATAAATACTTTCAGTTGTAAATTAAAACAGGTTATCATTTTTTTAAAGCAGGTTGACGTCACCTCCTAGTGGAGTGGTCTTGTGGTTTTATTTTCAAAAGTTTAATTGACTTTCATTATAATTAAAGGAAAAGTTTTAATTTTTAGCGGGTGGTTTGGGGACCCTCTAGCTGGAGCACGATTTTATAGGTCCCGGGGTTGGGGAGGCCCCACAGTTGGTATCAGAGCTAAGGTTAGAAGTCAAGGGTAGAAGTCTAGTCTAAGGGAGAGTGTGTGATACCTGACGACGAGTGTTTAGCGCAGGAATTTGTTCAATGGCGGAAAATAGTAATGACCAACCAAGGGAATAAGGAATTATGAGTAATATGGAGGGATAGATTCCTCCGCTGTCATTTGAAGTATATTACCTATCTCAGGAAGTAGGGGCAATACCTGTATGAATCCCCGTTCACCTCATTATTATGTGGCATTGTATTTCTGCTTTTATTTGCATAATTGGCCTAAGAATTTGCCTTATGTGCTAGTGGTATCTACTTCTATGGGAGAGTACCTAGAATTATACTTGATTATCATGATTATGACGTGATTATGTGGGCATGTATTGCCAGTGGATGTGGTAGATATACCAATCCGTGATATACTGTTATACTTGACCTGAACTGGTTAAGTAGTTGTTGTGCTTGGGGAGGACTGTCGCAAGAATCGAGTCTCCTTATCTATGGTTGAATTGCCTCTGTGTTTAGTTGAGGCGGATAAGTTATTAATTGATATTTATGTCATATATGCATTAAATGTCAATAAGTATAGTTTAAATAATATGAGAGTTAAATGGGATTATGTATTAGAAGTGAGTAAAAGTCACCTGAATTACCTCATGTAATGTTGGTAAAAGAATTGGTAAAGTGTTTTTATCAGAATAGTGCATGCCGCCAGTTAGGGCGATAGAATTCCTTATGGATTTAAAGACAGGGTGGTTGCCCATATCCAAAACACCTTATAGAAGGGCATTGGTTGTGTTGAAAATATGATGAGTAGAATTTTAAAACCCGATTTGGATATTTTAGTGGTCAGCTCGATGGATGCTATCTTTGTATATTCAGAGTTGTGGAAAGATTTTCAAAATCAATTGCAAGTTATGTCACCTGTGTCTTGTGAGAATCAAATGTTAATGGAATTCAACAAGTGTGAATTTGGCTCGAAAAGATGGTAATTTTGGGGTCTTGTAATTTTAAGCCCGGTATTGTTATTACTTTTTCGAGGATTGAGACCCTGATCAATTGGAATAACCTTCGACAGGGTTAGAACTCCGTTGTTTTCTAGGATTGACAGGTTATTATTAAAAGAGTATTGATGGATTTCCAAGAATTGTAACTCCAGTGATTCAATTGCTTTCGAAGGAGGTATCATTTATATGAAATGTTAAAGTGTGAAATCAACTTTGCAGAAGGGAAGATGGATTGACTACAGTTTCGACCTTTACACTACTTGATGGATGTGAACTTGTAGTTGTCATGTGCGCGTCAAGAGAAGGATTTGGGTTGTGCTTTATACAGACTGGGAAGGTGATAGCTTATGCTTCGAGGGAATCAGAGTGGCGTAGCGGAAGCGTGGAAGGGATTACGACTATTTTGCGTTGCTTAAGTGGAAACATCCTTTGCATGAAGTTAAAATTTGAGATTTGTACAAATCATCAGAGTTGAAGTATTATGTATCAGAGTGGATTGAACAACAGGTGGAGAAATTGTTGGAGTTATTAAAAGAACTTAATTGCGTTATTACCTAACATCCGAGAAGGCTACTGTGGTTGCAGAGACGATTAGCTAAAAGACTTTCTTATCAACATTGCCATCCTGCGAATTACGAGATGAGATATTAATTGCGAATGTTCGAGCTACCCTATCCGGTATGAAGATTCTATGGAAGTTCAACAAATGATTCAGAATTGAGGGAATTATCTGACCATTTCAAGATGGAAGGATTGAAGATACTGTATTGAAGACTGATGGAATATTAACCTTCAACGACAGAAGTGGTGTACTATATTCACAAGAGAATAAGAGACATTTTAGAGGAAGACCATAACTTGAGAATTGCGATGTATTCGAGGGGTTTGTAGATGTATCCAGCATTGAAGAAGGTTAGAGGAATGAGAATAAAGAAGACATTGTGATGGATTTTATAACGGGACTACCCACGATATTGAAGATATGAGACGCCTTTGAGTAATAGTGGATATATTGATCAGAGTTGGCTCATTTATACCAAGAGGAATAAACTACAAAAAGGGAAGGTTAACCTAATAGTATGGGCGAGAGAGTTGGTCGATTCTACGGAGTATTAATCACTATATTATATCAGATCAAGATGCGAGATTCATATTGCGGTTGTGGGAAGATTGAGTACGAGACCTTGGGACTTCCAGATGCCTTCAAATTTACGTTATATCTCCAGATGGATTGGGCAGACAGACAGAGAGAACTATCCAGAGTTTTGAGAATGTGTGATGTGTGTATCCGATGGATTTTCATTAATTTTGAGAAGTTCGTGTAACCTTAGTTGAAGTCCATATATCAGCAGTGATCAGTCCAGTGTTGAAGCGACGCCGTATGCAGCATTGCAGTGGAGAAGAGTCCTTATAACCATTTCCTTGCGTTGAGTTTTTCGATCGAGGCTATTCATGTTGGTCTAACTTATGTGGAAGAACCATAGAGTGGTATTAGAATCAAATCCGGGAATGAAAAATCTAGAGTATTCGGGTTGTGTAAATTTGGGGAATAATCATACTATTGAGAACCACTTGGGTTTCGGGAATCCGAGAGGTGTGAGGAAAATGTGTGATCATTTGAGTATTCAAGTAAGTGTGATTAAAATTCGGGACGATTTTTTTTTAAGGGGGAGTGAGTGTCACGACCCTAACCCTAGGCACCATTTTACTCACGTGTTGGGCACGTGGAGCGGGGCCGTTGCATTTTATTGGTTGCATTTCATAATAAGTGGGATTTTTATATGTTAGTTTTAACATTTTAATAAATTATTTGACATCTTAGTTATGTTAATAAATTGTGTGATGTTTTAAGTGTGTTAATAAATTAATTTTAATTACTTAATGTCTAAATGGAATAAAAAGGAATTTTGTAGTAAAGTAATAATATTGAAAATATTAATTAAAAAGCTTTACAAAATATGGAGGGGCTTAAGTGTCAAAAGTGAAGTTTAAGGTAGTACTTGAATTAACTCATCCTTGAAGGGCTAAAGTGAAAAATTCAATTTATAAATATCTTCTTTCTCTTTCTTCCGGAGAACCGGCGAGAGAGAGAGAGAGAGTGTACGAGAGAAATGGAGAGATCCGTTCTAGTAGGATTTAGTGGGGAAACAAAGAAAACGATTGGTGAAATCAGGCTGCCAGTTTATGTCGAAGGACTAAACTCTATGGAAAATTTTTGTGTAGTTGATTGTCCGTCAGCATATAACGTCATCTTGGGGAGACCTTGGATCCATAGCCTGAAGGCAGTTCCATCGACGTACCATCAATGCGTCAAGATGCCAGCGTCTTGGGGTGTAATCAAGGTGAAAGGAGACCAGCAAGCTGCCAAGGAATGCTACAAGACGGATATGAAAGGATGTTCCACCTCCCATCTAGCATAGCAATTACAGAAGGGCATCAGGGACGTCTTGGAGGCTGCCAAATATGACGTAAGAAAAATACCTGTAGATGCCTCCATCCCTGAAGCTAACATCTTAGTTGGAGCTGATTTACCTCCTGAAATCAAGAAAGAGTTAATCGACTTTTTAAAGAGTAGAAAGTTGTGTTTTTCTTGGAAACATGAAGATATGACTGGAATAGACAAGAGCATCATAACTCACAAGTTGAATATCGACCCAACTGTCAAGTCGGTCCATCAAAAGAGGATAAAATTTGCTCAGGAGTGGAATCAAATCATCAAAGAGGAAGTGGAGAGGCTAATAAAATCTAAAATAATCAGAGAGGTACAATACCCTAGGTGGCTCGCCAATGTGGTGGTGGTAGAGAAGAAAAATGGGAAATGGCGTGTATGTGTAGATTTCACTGACTTGAACAGAGCATGCCCCAAAGATCCGTTCCCGTTGCCTCATATCGATTCTCTAGTAGATGAAATAGCTGGCCATGACGTGTTGACTTTCATGGACGCTTCTTCGGGCTATCAGCAAATCCAAATGGAGCCCTCGGATTAGGAAGACACCGCGTTCATCACCCCCGAAAGTATATATTGTTATATTGCCATGCCATTTGGATTAAAAAATGCAGGTGCAACTTATCAAAGACTGGTGAACAAGATGTTCAAAGATCATCTCGGCAAGACGATGGAGGTATATATTGATAACATGGTGGTAAAGTCGAAAAACATGGAAGACCATGTGCAACACCTTGCGGAAGCATTCGATATCCTGGAAGTATTCAACATGAAGTTGAACCCTTCGAAGTGTAACTTTGGAGTAAGAGTCGGGAAGTTTCTGGGTTACATGGTGACTAAGAGAGGAATCGAAGCCAACCCAGAAAAAATCAAAGCTATCCTCAACCTACAGTCCCCTAAGACAATCAATGACGTGCAAAGATTGACAGGATGGGTATCGGCCTTGAATCGGTTCATTTCTAAGTCTTCAAAAAAGTGTAAATTGTTTTATGACGTCTTAAGGAATAACAAGTTGTTTCAATGGACCGAACAACATGAAGAAGCTTTCCTAAACCTCAAGAAATATCTCACATCCTCGCCTCTTCTCGCCAAACCAGAACCTGGTGAACCCTTATACCTCTACCTAGCCGTGTCGGAAAGCGCAATAAGTGCCGTCCTAGTAAGAGAAAACCAAGGTGACCAACGTCCCATTTATTACGTAAGTAAATCTCTTTTAGATGCGGAAGCCAGGTACTACCATCTAGAAAAAATTATTCTTGCTTTAATTACTGCATCTACCAAGTTACGTCATTACTTTGAAATGTATCATATTATTGTGAAAACTAACTATCCTATCAGGACTGTTATGAGAACCCCTGAAATGTCGGGGAGAATGGCAAAATGCTCAGTCAAGCTAAGCACGTATGAAATCTCCTATGAACCCAGAAATGCAATCAAGTCGCAAGCGCTTGCCAATTTTGTAATTGATTTCAGTGCCACTTTGCAACCTGAGGCAGAGCTAAAGGTACAATATCTTGAGGGCAATAATTTCCCTAGATATTGGACGTTGTTCACAGATGGAGCATCCAACTCAAGAGGTGCAGGGATGAGCATTCTGCTGAAATTGCCCCAAGGCAAATTAATCCCTCAGGCCATTTCTTGTGAATTCATAGCAACAAATAAAAAGGCTGAATATGAAGCTTTGATCATGAGTTTATCTACTGCTCTTAGCTTAGGTTTCACTCATCTTAATGCCTTTATCAATTCCCTATTATTAGTTAATCACTTTAACGGATCTTATGCAGCTAAGAACGCCAGAATGACGCTTTACCTCCAACATGTTAAAGCACTGGCGGCACGTTTTGTTTGCTTTTCCTTGGAACAGGTACCCCGCGAAGAAAATGCTGAAGCTGACGCTTTGGCTAACCTAGGATCAGCCTGTGGAGCTATGATAAATATCAACATTCCGATCATCTACGTCCAACATCCAGCTATTGATCAAATTGAAGAATGTGCGACCCTAATTCAATCAAAGACGTCCTCTCCAAGCCAAGACGCAAAACCAACATGGATCCAACCTATCGTGAAATATTTGCAAGACGGAACCATTCCTCCGAATGTCAAGAACCAAAGATCATTCAGGATGAAGGTATCTAGATTCATATTAATCGATAACAAATTGATCAGGAAATCTGCAATAGGTCTATACATGAGATGTTTAGAACTAAGAGAAGTTAGCAAGGTTCTACAAGATCTGGATGCTGGTGAGTGTGGGAATCATTCTGGGGGCAAGTCATTATCCTCAAAAGCCCTCAAAATGGGATACTATTGGCCGACAATGAGACAAGACGCAATGGATTTTGCCTTAAAGTGTGACGCGTGCCAGAGACATAGTAACATCCTACATCAGCCCGCAGAACCCCTAGATCCAGTACTTTCATCTTGGCCGTTCATGCAGTGGGGCATGGACATAGTTGGTAAGTTACCCAAAGCTCCTGGAGGAAGAGTGTTCATGTTGGCCATGACAGACTATTTTTTTAAGTGGATCGAAGTAGAGGCGTATGTACAAGTGAGAGACAGGGAGGTCATCTCGTTCCTAAAGAATAACATCTTGAGCAGATTTGGCAATCCTTCGGAGATCGTTTGTGATAACGGTTCCCAATTTATCATAAAAAGACCAGGGACTTCTGTTCAAGATGGGGGATCAAATTGATAACTTTGACCCCTGTGCATTCTCAGGGTAACGGTCAAGCTGAGTCAAGCAACAAGTTGATCATCAACAATCTGAAGAAACGTTTGGATCAGAAAAGAGGAAGATGGGCTGATGAAATACCACTCGTATCATGGGTTGACAGGACAACATCTAAAAATGCTACGGGACAGACACCTTACTCTTTGGTATTTGGCACCGAAGTTGTACTCCACATAGAGGTAACAATCCCGACTGCAAGATATGGACTATTGACTCCAGGCGACAACAACCACCTCCTGGCTAAAAATTTGGATACCATATACGAACATAGAGACATAGCCAAGATTAGAATGGCCGCCTATCAACAAAGGATAGCCAGATCGTACAACAAAAATGTAAGGATAAGACGCTTCCAGGCTGGAGACATGGTGTTGAGGAAGGTGTTCCAAAATACTAGAGAATTGAATGCAGTAAAATTAGCTCCAAAATGGGAAGGCCCTTACCTCATCGACGCTGAATCTGGAAAAGGAACTTATTGGTTATCTACCCCATATGGCGTCAGAGTGCCTAGGAGCTGGAACGCCATACATCTTAAACATTACTACATGTAAGTTAAAATTTGTTAAAATTTTAACGCCAAGGTACGAGTCTCCTCTTATCTATCTTTTCAATTTTTCGTTTATTTCCATTACTTAATCAAAACCCTTACTAACTTAAGCGTCGGAGGGGTCTTAGCCAAGCTAACACCAAACCCTAATGCGTTCCTGTGTTGTAAGGTGGAGATCCCTCATCATTAGATAAACAACTTCAGAAGCAATACATTAAACGTTCGTAAGAGTAAAGCTTTTCTTGATGATATAAGGTACACAAATTCAAAAGTCATATGCGGTATACCTATAAAAACTACAGTTACATTATTGCCTGGGTGCACGATTTACACACTTGATTTAAAGGGGAAGGCCTCATTTACCTTGCTATGTGAATCACGTCTTCCATCTTTAAATTAAGTTGGGCAACTAAGGTTTATGACAATATACATGCCATCGAAAGATCAACTGATTATAACATCGTTGCATGTTATCTTTACTTACTGGTCACAACATTGTTATATGTTGTCTTTTCAAAATGGTTGTAACATTAACATGTTATCCTGAGGCATATGGCTGTAACATTTACATGTTACCAAAGAACAAAAAGAAAAGCTCATTATAAAGAGAAAATGATCCAAGTATCACCAGACTTGAAAATACCAAAGAAAGAAGACAAAAAATGCCTCGCGAATCCAAGATGTTGAACCAACCCAACATCTTCAAAAACCAATGTACTGACTCCTACGAGTCTATTACAACCCAAAAAATCTTTCATGAGGACACACCCTCACCAAATCAATTGTTTTTGAAAGAGAAATCGCATTCCATCTTGCTAGAGGACCTCATTCTGTGTTACTATCTTGAGCATCTTCAGCCTGCTCAATCTTCTCGTGAATCTTAGAAGTTACCTCACCCATCTTTTCATCAAGGATCCTTTGTAAAGCTAAATTTTCTTCTTCTAAATTCCAGTTCGCGTGTTCTCCTGCCCGGTATTCCTTGATCATTTGGATTCTTGCCTCAAAAACTGACTTTGCAGCTTCGTTCATCATGTCATCGCGAAGCATCTCCATCTCCTTCACATGTCTTTTACAGCATTGGCAAGTCTGACAACCCATCTTGAAATTTCTTCATCCTTAACCTTAATTTCTTCCTTCTTCTCTTTTAGCGTCTTGAAAGCATCCTTTAGATCTTTCTCTTATTCAGCCCTGTCCATGTCTAGAGTGTCACACTTTACTTTCCACATCCTAATTTCCTTGGACATCATCTTAGCAATCGTCACAGCCTAGTACCAAAAGCAAGCAGGATTGATCAAAACATGAAAGGATCTTCATATAAAAATCAAAATAGCCTATTACCTGATTCTATAGAACTTCTTCACTCCGTGTTTCATTTTCTACGTCCATATCTTGTTCATTCCTCTTTCTTTTCAATATAGCCTTGTTATCCGCCTCATGCGTTGGAGGTAGACTCCCTTCTACCTTCTTCTTGCCCTTATATTTGGGTACAATATCATTCACTGTGAAACCGGATCGAGTCACTGCGTAGGAGGATATGTTGATACAAATGCATAAGATAAGGGAGTTCTCTGGAAAAGATTAACAAGAAGAACTTACTGAGGAAACTTTCGGAGAGAAACGGATGAACTGGTGCTCCGGAATAGGGCAAAGATTGAAGAAGTCCGCGCCTTCCAAGGATAATCTTGTGAGAAGGAAAGATTTATCGTAATCTAGGGGGACACCCGACTTAGAAAGGATTCAAAGATATTTGTTGCTACTATTAAAACCATCCGAGAAAAGGACGGTTATAGGCTTTTAAGTCCACTGTGACTCTAAAATTCCATTCAATCGTCGCAAAACTACTATGTCAATAACTCCTTAGAAGAGACGAGGGCACACTTGGCAAAACATTAAGTCTTTCCGTATTCAGCATGGAAAGCCTCAATATTTTGGCGGCAATTGTTTCACCCTAAAAATTTCACTCAGCAGGTTCTACGCCTTGATCATCCACCTTGAGGTAACGTCTTGATGTACATCTTGAACTAACGCCTTAAATTATCTGATGTATATTTTCCTATTTTTCAGGAAATGAGGCACGACCAAGCAAGATAGCTCCTTCACGATTAAACGAAGACCTTGTCAACGGAGAAATAAACCTCAAAACAACCATGATTCCTACAGATGAATAACGGCTGTAAATCATCAAAAAAATAGGGATATCATTCAAGTTGTTGTTTCAGTTACACTTATGTATATATATCGCCTCTAGACCAGCACTTGTATTCACGTTACACGTTACATCCTACGCTATCACTGCACTTTGTACTCAAGAACACTAAATTCAATAATACATTTTTGGTTAAGGTAGGCTTTTCCTAAAGCCTCCCGAGGTTTTTTCCGGCAAACAATTGTTCAAAGGTTTTCCTCGTTACATCCTTGCGTCCGTCTTGATTTGAGAATTATATTCCACTTGTACCCAAAGTTCTTCAACGCAATTTCATCTTGTCAAAAATTGACCAAAACACTTAGTGTTCAAATGTTTAATGAATTTCCACTTATATGTAGTAGTGCCTAAGATGCATCCCGTGGTTCTTTGTAAGAAAAATAACCCCTTTTGGATATTTAATGAGGGTAACAACTTGCCCCAGTGCCAGCTTATCGATCAACAGGTAGGATCTGACATCTTCGTTCCTTTATGACATCCTGGGATTTCTTCTTTATCAGCTACGCTTTATTGAGAAGTAGAACATCTTTCATATCTATTTTGTAGCATTCCTTGGCAGCTTGTTGGTCTCCTTTCACCTTGATTACACCCCAAGGTGTTGGCATCTTAACACACTGATGGTACGTGGATGGGATTGCTTTCATGTTATGGATACACGGTCTGCCCAAGATGATGTTATAAGAGGATGGGCAGTCGATCACACAAATCCTTTCCATAGAGTTCATCCCTTCAACGTAGATGGGCATTTCCCCAATTGTTTGCTTGGTTTCCCCACTAAACCTTACCAGCAGGGAAGAATTCCTCACGACCTTTGATAGGGGAATCATCATTTCTTCTAAGGTGCTCTTCATGATCAGGTTGACTGAACTCCCATTGTCGATTAGGATGCGCTTCACCTTGCAATTGGCAATCTGTAAAGTGATGACCAGACCGTCATGATGTGGGTCCAAGACGTCTTCTTTATCATCATCGTCGAAAATGATTTACTGGCCCCGGGAGTGATCTGGATGCCTAGTTGGTAGTTCTAACTTATCGGCTGCCTTTGGCCACCTTGCTTTACTACCCAAGTTGTCCATTGCGTATAGGAGCCCTAAAACATCAACAGAAAAACAGTAGTCACTGATCTTAGGATAGGCTACATCATCTTCCTCATCTGCAATATTAATTTTAGAAGAGTCGGTTTTGGAGTAGGGTTTTCCCCTATTAGATCGGTGATGAGAGGAGTCCGTCTTTCTGTCAGGATTCTCATATGTAGGTGTCTTCTTTGACGCCTTGCCATGAACCATCTCGTCTTCTTCCAGCCTGATGAAACGAACGGATCTCGTCCTGATTTCCTCCAAGCTTCTAGACGGGAACATGACCAGATCTTGGTAGAATGGTGATTCTTTCTTCAGGCTCATCCTGAAAGCTTCCGTTGCAGTTGATACGTCAATATGAGGGATGCTTACGGCTTCCTTGTTGAACCTGAACACGTAATCTTTTAAGGTTTCGTCAGGCTGTTGTACAACCCTGTAAAGGTCACTTGTTAGTTTCTCAAACACACGATTGCAAGAGAATTGATTAAGAAACATGTTTAGCAATTGAGAGTAAGAAGAGATAGAATTCATAGGCTGATTAGTCAGCCACATCAAGGCGGGACCGAATAAGGTGGAACCAAAGCCTCTGCACAAACAGACTTCCTTAAGATGGGGGGGGGGAATGCTGATGATGTCCATCTTCTCTTGGTACAGGGCAATATGCTCCGCAGGGTCCGTTATGCCATCGTAATGTTTCATGGAAGGTACTTGAAATCTTTTAGGGATCTCCACCCCGGCTATGGCAGAAACAAAACGGGAATCATGATGGCTGGTTGGAGACGCTTGGTTGTAAGGCAAGGTGATTCTCGGAACCTTCATGAGGATATCCTTGAGCTGCTGCACTTCTCTCGCCAGAGTGTTATCTCCAGCAGGTTTAGTGATGACAAATGGACTTAAAGGAGTACCAAACATGTTAAAACTCCCTGCTTGCCCCATAGGAGGTGGGGTCGCTAAGGTGAAGCAGGTTGATAGCGGAATCGGGTTGGATGTAATAATGGTGCTTTCCGTTTGAACAATGTTAGCCCTTGAGGTATTGCCTTGATTATTTCTTGCACTTGATTCAGCACCCGGGAAAAGGGTCCTAGGTTGTAGAGGCGAAACCTCAGGCATGCTGACTGCTGGATCACTACGTCTTGAGGTTGATATCTCTTTTTGCATCCTGGTGATTGTATTGAATATCATTTGGTTGGTATGTTGTTGCACGTCCACCTGATTCCAACTGTTGCATCATAGTCGTCATGTTGTTTATGATTTCCAACGAAATTCCAGGCAGCGTCATGGATGAAGTCAATTTCAAAACATGACATTTACAATTTGAAATTAGTTTGTTACATAGTTTATTTGTTGTAACTCACGGAGACTAATTTCTTCTCACTTGATATCTTTTTGTTCATCTCAAACAAATAGTCTTATTTCTAAAAATAAATAAATTATCATATATAAAAATATTATGTGTCAAATTATTTGACCGTTTTAAAGCATATAGCGGGTATATTTTTAGCATCTAACTTTTCTTTTATAGAGCATATAGCTAAGAAAGAATTAAATGCAAGACTGGGATTTTTGTTACAATAAATGGAACTTCAAATAAAAACCTCTGTGTTTTATTTGAATACAGAGCAGATTTCCAGTCCACTGTCTTATTTGAATTCCTCCAACTTGTTATTGCATTAGCACATAGCTCAATGCCACTTTTTCATTTCCTTTAAGCACATAGCTCAGCGCCTTGTTATTTGTTAGTAATTTCCATAAAGCACTTTTGGTACCATAAGCAAGATGCACAAGTCAACTGATAGCCATCAAGTCCTTACTAGTCAAGTTGTGTAATGATCACCTTAATTTTAGGCACAACTGATTCCATTACTAAATTCATAGTCAAGCATGATGTTTTTCCAGTCCACCATAGATTTTGTCAATTACCAAACAAAAAATAAAATTTACGGAGTATAATCCCAGCGAGAGAGAATTTTAAGAAAATGTTTAGGAGATGGATGCACTCCCTTTATGATCACCGTAATCTCGGAAAATAGATACAAAACCATACATGACAAAAGAAAATCCAAAACATCTATCAACAAACACCATTACTAGGATTATCCAAAGATTATTCAAACTATAACTAGCATACCATTTTTCTAGAGCTACAAATACTAACAAACGAAAAAAAAAATATATATATATATATAACATATACAGAAATTCATAACCCCAAATACAATCTCTCTCTCTCTCTCTCTCTCTCTCTCTCTCTTTCGATTCCCGATTGCTATTGTGTATTAGTTTTGTCAATCGCTTCCGCTGCATTGCACAACAACAGAGCATCAATCTCTAAGTTAAGCAGGGTAATGCACACCACTCAATTTCTAGTCAAGTGAGTGACTTTTCAAGTCAACTGTCGTATGTAGCTAATAAATTATTTCACACCGAAAACGGTTTGAATAATTTCAAATATCCAACAGAGAAATCTAAGGTTATTATCTCATCTAGAGAGAATTTCAATAGTGAAACACTGTATTCCCAAGAAAATGTTAAGGATGCAATCCCTTCTCTTTTTCATGATCATGTTAATCTCCAATCAAACGCTATGTGCTGCAACCCAAGCTGATGCCATTGAAAAGAAAGAATCTGATCACCTCGCGCTGCTGGCCATCAAGTCAAAGATTGTTAGTGACCTTGAAGGTGCTTTGGGATCGTACGATTCTCTCCATTTCTGCCAATGGGAAGGTGTAACATGTGGTCGGCGCCATAGGAGAGTCACTGCTTTGGATCTTTCCTCCAGAGGTTTAGTCGGTTCTTTGTCTCCATTTGTAGGAAATTTGAGCTTCCTCAGGATGATAAATCTTCAGAATAACACAATCGAAGGTGTTATCCCTACTGAAATAGGCCGTTTATTCAGATTGGAGAAACTAAGATTGAACAATAATTCCTTTGAAGGAAATGTTCCGGCTAGTCTGTCAAACTGCACCAACCTAAAAAGCCTTATCATAGGTCGCAATAAGCTTGTTGGGACTATCCTACACGAAGTTAGTTCTCTGTTGAAGCTTGTAAATCTTAGTATTCACGAAAACAATTTCACAGGAGGAATACCTCCTTCCATTGGGAATCTCACTTCTCTCGAAGTAATTTCTGCATCCGACAATCATCTTGGAGGAAGCATTCCATATGTCATTGGTCAGTTAAAGAAGCTATGGTTTATGGGAATTAGCAATAATCAACTCTATGGTACAATCCCTCCATCCTTTTACAACCTTTCTTTGCTCTCTACTTTCAGTATATATGAGAACCATCTAGTTGGAAGTCTTTCAACAGACATAGGTTTGAAGCTACCAAAACTTGAAAACTTTCAAATAGCAGGCAACAAGTTTACAGGACTCCTTCCAGTCTCTATTTCCAATTGTTCAAAATTGAGATTCATCCACGTAGGACATAACCGTTTCCATGGAAAAATAGCAATTGATTTTGGAATGATGACAAACCTCAGGAAAGTAAGTCTACATGACAATGTTTTTGGAAGTGGGGAACCTGATGAATTGAATTTTATTGCATCTTTGGTGAACTGTAGTAATTTGCAACAGTTATTCTTTTATGAAAACCAATTAAGAGGGCAGCTACCAAGTTGTGTGGGCAATCTCTCAATTCTACTTTTTCATCTATCACTTGGTGAAAATTCAATATATGGATCCATCCCTCCATCAATGATGAATCTAGTCAGTCTAGAGGTATTAGGACTGAGTCATAATCAATTCACAGGCACAATTCCTAGGAACATTGGCAATCTCTGTAAACTACAAAGATTGTACCTAAGTGAAAGCAGTTTGATTGGTAATATTCCAGAATCTGTTGGGAACCTGTCTCTCTTGTATGACCTATACTTAGACAACAACAAATTACAGGGTACAATACCAACAACTTTTGGAAATTGCCAAAAATTGATTCGATTGAACATTTCGTCAAATAACTTTTCTGGCAGCATACCAGGAGAGCTTCTTGGACTTTCATCGCTAATATCACTAAGTATTGCTCGTAACCACCTGTCTGGATCACTCTCACTAGAAATTGGAAAGCTTCATAATTTAGAAGAGTTGGATTTGTCGGAGAATGAGTTGTCCGGTGAAGTCCCTAGCAGCATAGGTGGCTGCACTAGCCTGGAGTATCTATTCCTGGAGGGGAACTTCTTTCAAGGTTTGATACTCCCATCATTTGGTTCTTTAGCCGGTATTCAGTACCTTGATATTTCCCATAACAACTTCTCTGGACAAATTCCAAGATTCTTGGAGAAATTCCAGTTGAAGAATCTTAATTTGTCATTCAACAACTTTGAGGGCGAAATACCAATGAATGGAGTTTTCACAAATGCTACTGCCATCTCTGTTGAAGGGAACAATAGGCTCTGTGGCGGCTTGCCTGAACTTCATCTTCCTAAATGCATCAAAGAGGGAAAGAATGGTAAAAAGATGCCACTTGCACTAATAATTGTGATTCCAATAATCTGCTTGCTTGTTGGTCTGACTTTAGTATTGAGTTGGTTATTCATATGGCATAAAAGGAGAAGCAATACACAATCATCAGGCCTGGCATTGAGACAACAATTCACCAAATATTCTTATGAAATGCTCCTCAAGGCAACAAACAGGTTCTCTTCAGAAAATTTGATCGGTATTGGAGGTTTTAGCCGTGTCTACAAAGGGCTCCTTGAAGAGGATGGAGCAACCGTTGCAGTCAAGGTACTAAACCTTGACCTCCGAGGAGCTTCAAAGAGTTTCATGGCAGAGTGTGAAGCATGGAGAAATATTCGACATCGTAACCTTGTAAAGATCACAAGTGTGTGCTCCTCACTTGACTTTCAAGGTAATGATTTTAAAGCTCTAGTTTACGAGTTCATGTCAAATGGGAGTCTGGAGAGTTTATTACATCCAAGTCTAGGGACACGGAACACAGAAAGTGAGCTGCAGGGACTAAGCCTTCTTCAAAGATTAAACATTGCCACAGATGTCGCTTATGCCATCGATTACCTTCATCACCGGTGTGAAATTCCTATCATACATTGTGATCTAAAGCCTAGCAACATTTTACTCGATGGAGACATGGTCGCTCATGTTGGGGATTTTGGGCTCGCAAGGTTTTTCCTTGCAGAAGTTTCAAATATCAACCAAAGCAGTTCCATTGGTTTAAGAGGAACTATTGGTTATGCTCCTCCAGGTAACCACTCTACCTAAGTAGTTTTCATTATGCCTTTGACAACAACTCTACTGATCTTAATGTTTCCCTTCTAACTTCATTACATATTTTTTCATCACCATGATATGCAGAGTATGGTCTTGGAAGTGAGATGACAGCAGAAGGAGACGTCTACAGTTTTGGTATAATTTTGTTGGAGATGATGACTGGAAAGAGACCCACAGACAACATGTTCAAGAATGGTCTTAAACTTCATGACTATGCTAGAACCGCCTTGCCAGATTGCATCATGGATATTGTTGATCCCATACTTGTCAAGGAAGAAGAAAATGAAACACAGAATCCAAGATATACAAAACAAAGGGTGGAGTGCATGGTTTCAGTTAACAAGATTGGAGTTGCGTGCTCCGTGGAGTCAGCAAAAGACAGAATGAATATCTCAGTGGTTGTTGATGAGCTGCAACGTATTACCAACATCATTTCAAAGCATGAAATCTTAGCGAGGTAAGGAGCCATTTCTCAAATTTTTAGCCCAATTTAATTATTTCATCTAGGCAATTATAACCCGTAGCACTTTATGTAGGTACAATTTTATTTGTTGTGTCAGAGTCATCTTTAATAATCATCAGAATATAGAACTATACTGTCATATTTAATCCTCAGCTTTACTGATTATCAAATCAGTTTACACATTACAGACGATAGAGAGAAAAAGTGTCTCGACATATAATTTACCGGGTAATTGGAAGCTTAAAATCTAACAATATATGAGCTTGAAGTGGATCAATGGATCCAAGAAGAGTACAAGCAGTTTTTTTTTATATCTTCCTCTCTTTAGGTAGAGCTCTGTTATCTCAAAGCAAATAGAGATTATAGGCATGTAGGTAATGAGCTTTGATTCTGGTAAAAGAGATACATGTTGACTCCATGATTCTAAGCCGTATTTGGTTTCTCTGTGTGAAAATCCCATTGCAATATGGCTTCTCTATTTCTTATCGTATTTATGAGTCAGTGATTATGTTTTCAGGTGAAGTAGAAAAAGAACATGGAAGCTCTTTTGTGGCAATCATGACAATAAATTATGTGGTGGGAGTAGCAATGGAGAACATATGTTGTTGCTTTTAGATGTTTGGCTAATAGCTATTATTTGGTATCTTGGGATAATTTTGTGTCTTGACTTCTTCATAATGTACGTATAAAACTTTCAAGGGCGGAAAGCATGGACACCTTTGTCACCCGCCCCTTTTTTACATGACAATATATTATGTGGTGGGAATAGCAAAAGAGAACAAATTCTGTTGCTTTCACATGTTTGGCCAATGCTTATATTTGGTATCTTGGAATAATTTATTTGTCTTGACCCTCTATTTGCCCACTAAATTATGAACAGTTATATCATGTTGGCTATTCGATTGTCATTTGGCCCCTTGCGTGCGGCTAAAACGATGGCTGGTGCTGCAGTATGTGTATTCTTTGCAAAAATCAATGCCATAAAATCATTATGAACTAAATATCTCTGGAGATCCAAGTTTATGGTGTGGATTTAATACTTGGGAAGAGCATAGGGGAAGATAAATTTAAGTGAAAAATAAACTTTATCGACCAAGTGTATTCTGGTAGCTGGTTTTGTTTTCTTCCTGGTTCCATAGGCAACTCTTCTTTTTATGCACTTGTTATGATAGGCCAATTAAAGTCTCTTCAATTCTCAGTATTATTCTTTTAGGAAACAAGAACTCACAATTCCGGGCCCGGGGCTATGAAATTGAATCAAGAGAGATGCGAGTTGGCAGATTCTAATTTCATTCTTTTGTGGCATCTTAATACAAGGTCTATGTGACTCAATATCCCGTCATTAGAAGCTGTGATTAAGTACCAGCCCCTGTGTCTGCAAAGTTTTGCAAGGAGTAAAAACGTATGAGATTCAATATGTACAAAAATATGTACTCAAGAACTGAATTATGCTTATTTAGTATCATAAAGTTTCGCAAAGTTTTACTATAAGTATGATCATTGTTAAGAGTGGCGTAATTTTGGAATCCTTTTTAACTTGTATAACAGCAAGAAATTATGATAATTATATATGTATATGGTAATATTGATCCCCTGGTCTAGATTTCTAGCTATGTCCCAGCTCTAGAATATGGAAAGGTGTAGCTGATTCTCTATCTCCATCTGCAGAAATTCTTAGCTTCCTCAGGGTGTTAATACTTCTAAACTTTTAGTAGATGGTAGTCAGGAAAGCTTGTTACATCTAAATAAAGAGACACAGAACAGAGAATACCTGTGTGAAATTCCGATTATAAAGTGATATTAAGGTGAATATATAACATTTTACTAGATGGATATATGGTCGCCCATGATGGGGATTCCGGGCTTGCCAGATTTCTCCTTCCGGAAGTTTCAAGTTTCATGCAAATATATGTTGTACTAAAGAGTGCAACCGTCTTGACAATTATGTAATCAATTATGATATTTACACTTCGACCCAAGATTTCTCCTTCCGGATGAGGCTTGTGCGGATCTTCACTTCAACCCAAGAATACAGAAAACATTCTTCGAAATGGTGTTGTTTACAGGTCTCCACTTTCCAGGAAAAGACGCGGGAAAACATTCTTTGTATCATATCAGAGCTTTCTTTTCTTCGGTCTCTGCTTAAGATTTCGGATTCAAAAAGGGTAATTGTGGATTTGGGAATGTGGATTTAACGGTGAGGATAACCCCAATCTTTTTATGTTTGCCCCTTCATGCTTTGGGGTTCAATTCATTAATTCATAATTGTGGGGGTCTATATAACAATTTCAATATTCTTAGCCAACTAATTTTAAAAAAATAATAATAAATTCATTTTCATTCACTATATTTTGCATGTATTTTGAACCATTTCAATTTTAATCATTATACTCTTTTTTTTTTATGTTAGGTATTCCATTAGTACCTAATTGAAACTAAGTCTAGCATTTGATATTCCATTTATACCTAATTGAGGACCTAAGATAGTCCGCTGTGCAATTAAAATGATTCATGTGGCTGATCCAATAGAAGCTAGAATGTCACTATTAAAAAACATACTTATTGAGAAGGAAAAACAAGTTGTCTTAAATAGCCTCTAGTACAGTCCTGTTTGAATTAGGATAAAACAAAGACACAATAGGGGTCTCAATAAGTGAGTGTCACAAAATTTAGAAACGGCAATTACAGTCCCTGGTATAAATATTACATGTTAAATTAGAGACCATTAGAAATATTATCCCAAAGTAGAGACTATTAGAGAAATGCTATCTCAAAAATAGAGATCATTAGAGAAATGTTGTCCCAAAGTTGTTTAAATAGGGACTATTGATAATTTATGTCCAAAACAAACAGTCTTTAAAAAAAGACATTTTTCTAGCACCGTGTGAGACAGCAGTTGAGGATGGATGGGACCCATTAGCATAAACCAATAAGTGTAGTGTTACATAGCCAACAAAGGCACAGTGAGTAAAAGAAATGACATGATGATATGTAAAAGAAATGAAAGAAACAGTTATCTTCACCCTAGGGTCAAATGCACCCAAATCAATAGGCCAAGGATTTTGTGAGTAAAATGCTCTGTTCACTTCTAATTGGAAAATATATTGAGCTTCTTGATAATGCAGATCCAATAAAAAAAAAAAAAACTTTAAAACTGGAACATGAACAGCAATGCGATGATCTTGCATTGGACCAAACGGAACGGGGGAAAAGGATTCATGTGGCCGATCACAAGTGTAATATGATGAAAATTAACTATACATAAACTCTAGAATGATGCGGAATATTTATTCTAGGACAATCATGCTTCATGTTATCAAAGATTATGGAACGATAGACAAACCTGTATCCATAGCAATATTTGGAGAATACTTGATGAAGACTTGATGAACGATTATTGCCTTCCAATTGATCCTTAGGGTTCTTAGAATTCAGATGACAATGAAAATCAAGAAAATAAAACCTAGGTCGGTCAATTGGGGACCATAACCCTATATTTATAATGAACTAGTATGTTAGCCAGCCCATCATAGATTAACAACTAGGCCCCTTAGGTATCTACACATATTAACTGTAGATCCCATACTTATAAAAGATGACTTGGACCCCCTTTAACTTTAGTAGATCACTTTATTAGGCCCAAATACTTTAATATTTAATGTAATATGCAATTACTTATAGTGCACATACGTCTATGAACCCAAAGACTTTATTTATTATACTAGTATATGTAAAGTCCATAAAATATTCCAACAATCTCCCACTTGGACTTACACATGTACATAGTATAATATCTTAGTTTAATTGCATATCACATTATAAACCTTAACAACAATGCTTTACCAAATTATGTCATCTTAAACCAATCCGGTCCATTAGTCAAATCAACATGAGGATCAAAGAGGTTTTCGTCACTATTAGCGCAACTAGACCCATCAGTGGTCACATATATTAATTCAACTAAATGACATGGATCAAGTATGGATGTGTAGCATGGAATAACATGTAATGTGATCTTCACATGTCTATTCTCAACTGGTCCAACCTTATTTTGAGATCAACCAAATATTCAGAGTGCAAAACAACTTCATTAACCAAAAAACTGGAAAAACCAAATATACTTATAACAATAAATGTAAGAGCAAAATACAAAACTCCCACTCAATCTAAGCATACTCTAGTGATACAACACCCATACAAGCAGTGTGCTCGTGAAAAACCTTCGGTGTTACACCCTTAGTAAGCGGATCCGCGACCATGGAGTTAGTCCCAATATGCTCAATACAAATCTGTCCACTCTGAATCCGTTCCTTAACAGCAAGATACTTAATGTCTATGTGCTTAGACTTAGACGAGCTCTTATTGTTATTGGAATACATAACTGCCGACTTATTATCACAAAATAACTTTAATAGCCTATCAACGCCACCTAATATGCGCAGCCCAGTGATAAAATTTCGCAACTAAATTGTGTGATATGATGCCTCATAACACGCCACAAACTCTGCCTCCATCGTAGAAGTAGCAACAAGCGTCTGCTTAACACTCTTCCAAGAAACTGCTCCTCCACATTGTAGATAAACGTAGTCCGAAGTAGACTTACGACTATCTTGGCATCCCGCAAAGTCGGAATCCGAATACCCAATGATCTCAAGTCTATCCGACTTTCTGTAAGTGAGCATATATAATCCTTTGTTCTCTGTAAATAATGCATGACCCTTGGCTGCTATCCAATGATCCTTTCCAGGATTGCTAAGGTATCTGCCTAAAACACCAACTATGAATGCTAGGTCTGGGCGAGTGCAAACCTGAGCATACATCAAGCTCCTTATAGTTGAAGCATAAGGGATGCTATTCATTTCCTTATATTCAATCTCATTCTTGGGGCACTAAGCAAGATTGAATTTGTCACCTTTAGCCACTGGGGTGTCACCCATTTTACAATTCTGCATGCCAAATCTCTTAAGTACCTTATCGATGTAACTCTTTTGTGACAATCCAAGAATACCTCAAGAATGATCTCTGTGTATTTGAATTTCTAATACAAAAGATGCATCTCCCAGATCTTTTATCTCAAATTTCTTTGAAAGAAATCTCTTAGTTTCATGCAGTAAGTCCGTATCATTTGTGGCTAGTAGGATGTCATCCACATATAAAAACAGAAAAATATATTTACTCCCACTGAACTTGTGGTAGACACAATCATCAACTGTATTTGTCGTGAAACCAAATGACAATACAACTTGATGAAATTTGTAATACCACTGACGGGATGCTTGTTTTAGTCCATAGATGGATTTCTTGAGTTTGCATACCATATCATTTGAATCTTTTGAAACCAAGGTTTCTGGTTGCACCATCTAAATTGTTTCTTCAATGTCTCCATTAAGAAATGCAGTTTTAACATCCATCTGATGTAACTCTAGGTCATAATGTGCCACTAATGCCATAATGATTTTAAAAGAGTCTTTCGAAGAAACCGGAGAGAAAGTCTCTTTATAATCTATTCCTTCTTTCTGAGTAAATCCCTTAGCGACAAGACGTGCCTTATGTCTTTCCGCATTGCCCTGTGAATCCCTTTTGGTTTTAAATATCCATTTGCAACCAATAGGTTTCACTCCTTCTGGCAATGGGACAAGATCCCATATATCATTGTCTTTCATTGATTTAATCTCATCATCCATAGCGACTATCCACTTTTGAGAGTTAGAACTACCAATGGCCTCATGAAAGTTGATTGGATCATCTTCTAATTGACCAATGTCTACCTCTTGTTCATTTAGAAATACCAAGTAATCATCCGAAATGGCACTTCGTCTCTCTCTAGTGGATCATCTTAAAGGCACTTGTTCTTGAGGTTGTTGAGCTTGTTCCTCATGGACAACTAGAGGGATATTGACAATGTCATCTCGATCCAAATTTTGTTCTTGAACCACATCAGGATTGAGATCCAAATCATGGTCAAGGACAATTGTAGGAAGAGGAATGGTAACCGGAACCTCTTGAAAGATAAAATCATCTCTAACTTGTCCCCCCACAAGCTCAACATCCTCAAAGAATTGAGCATTTCCCGTGTCAAAAAAGTTTCTGGATTTGGGATCATAAAACTTAAAGCCCCTTGAACTTTCAGAGTAACCAACAAAGTAACTACTAACAGTCCTTGAGTCCAACTTCTTTTCATTAGGCCTGTAAGGCCTAGCCTCAGCCGGACATCCCCAGATGTGTAAATGCCTTAATACAGGTTTCTTGCCTATCCATAGTTCATAAGGGGTTTTGTTAGCAGCCTTTGTGGGTACTCTGTTAAGGAGATAAATTGCAGTCTTTAATGCCTCTCCCCAGAGTGAGTCTGGTAAAGTAGTATGACTAACCATACTTCTCACCATTTCCTGTAAAGTTCGATTTCGTCTTTCACCTACACCATTCATGCTAGGTTTGCCTGGCATGGTGTACTGAGGGACGATACCGCACTCCTCTAGGTATTTAGCAAAAGGCCCAGGACGTTGTTCACCTGATCCGTCATTTCTGCCATAGTATTCACCACTACGGTCAGATTTGACTTTCTTTATTGTTTTGCCATGTTGATTTTCAACCTCGGCCTTAAACTTTTTGAACATATCCAATGCCTGTGACTTTTCATGGATCAAATATAGGTAACCATAACGAGAGTAATCATCTATGAATGTAATGAAATATTCTCTACCATTCCACGAGGGTGTAGGAAATGGTCCACATATATCCGTATGAATTAATTCCAAAACATTCTTAGCTCTCTCAACTTTTAATTTGCTTTTGTATGTTTGTTTTCCCTTAATACACTCAACACATATTTCATAATCTGATTTGTCAAGTGTTTCAATAATTCCGTCTGACACAAGCCTTTGCATTCTCTGTTTTGATATATGTCCTAATCGCTTGTGCCATAATGTCATGGAATTATTGTTAGTTAATTTGCATTTAGTACCACGTGTTTCCACATGCAGGTTTTCATGATATGAAGCAACAGTATCCGACATATAAAGATTATCATAAATCGACAAAGTACTAGATCCAATAAACTTAGAATTATACGAGAAACGACATTCACCATTTGCAATTGAACAAGTAAATCCTTCTTTGTCCAAAACTGAAATGGAAACCAAATTCCATCAAAAAGACGGTACCACATGTGTCTCATACAAATCTAAATAAAATCCAGACTTTAATAATAATCTAATAGTTCCGATTGCTTCAACTTCAATAGAATTGCCGTTCCCCACATAGATGAATCTTTCAGCATCACTTGGCTTTCGGCAGTTCAGGCAACCGTGCATAGACACACTAATGTGAGTAGAAGAACCAGAATCTATCCACCAAGTATGTCTAGGCACTAAAACCAAATTAACCTCAGAACAAACAAAAGCAAGAGATATACCCTTCTTTACACGCCATGCGTGGTATTTAGGCCAATCTCTCTTCATATGATCCATTTCCTTACAGAAAAAGCAACCTGGATCCTTATCTTGTCCCTTGGACGTTGATGTTGCTAAATCCTTAGCTTGTCCCTTCGATACTTTATGTTGCTTATTCTTTGGCTCATTGACCGCAGTTTCTTTAGCCTTCCTTTTCTTGTTATAGCCCAAAGAGGAAGCCGCAAAGTGAGCACTCTCAGTCTTTTCAGACTTTAACCTTGATTCCTCTTGCACACACAATGAAATGAACTCATTAAGAGTCCACTTTTCCTTCTGGCAATTGAATGTTACTTCAAATTGCCCAAACTGTGGTGGAAGAGAGATCATAACCATATGAACAAGCATGTCATTCGACAGCTCGAACTTGAGAGCCTTAAGTTTAGATGCCAAATTGGCCATCTCCATAATGTACTCACGCACGTTCCCTTTACCTTTATACCTCATGGCAACAAGATTACGCAAAAGCGTGCTTGTTTATGCCTTTTCATTCATAGCAAAACGCTTTTCAAGCTCTGTAAGGAATGTCATTGCAACTTTCTCATCATCTATATCGCCCCTGAATGATTCTGGGATGCTTTTCTTCATGATCATAAGACACATGTGATTTGAGCGTTCTACTTTTCCATATCCTTCTTAGCTTGAGATGTACTCGTGCTAGTCAGGTCAGCAGGTTTTGGCACCCTGAGTGCAAGGTCTAGATCCATAACTCCCTGAACAATCAGCACATTTTCTTTTCAGCTCTTAAAATTCATCCCATTCAGCATGGGAATCGAGTTGATGTTAGCAGATACATTAGAAGCTGATGAAGTAACTGAATAGAGAACAAAAATAAAACAAATAAGCTCACATATAACTTTAAGCAGATAAATGTTTGAAATTAAAATTATCCCATTACAAGAAAATCGACGCAACATTAATTTTAATCTTTGAATAGAAAATTAACTTGCAAGTGATTTTCTTGATGTAGAAATCAAATATTAATAGTAAAATCCTGTCAAATACCAAGCCTTTCTTTGGACCGTCTCAATATTCACATGGACACTTAATAACTGTCACATATTTATCTCCACGAACGAATTTGAATTTCTGCCAGATAATAGCCTTCCTTTGGGCCGACCATTACCCGCATGAAAAATAAACACGCTAAAAAAAACTTCAAATAATCATGTATTTTAAATTAAAAAATTTTCATAGGAGAGGTTACTTTGGTAACATGCTACGTAAATTTAATAACATAAAATACAAGATGTGTTCGAATAAACGAACCCAAAGTAATTTCAAACAAGTGCATAAATTAAACATTATTATTGAAATTTAAAATTATTAAATCCATAATAATAATTTCAATAAATAATATTTACTTAATCCAAATAACACATAATTATTACAAACCAAATTCAAAACACAATACATACGGCATAAACACAATATAGCATTCTGAATCCCTTCCCTCGGCCTAGCTCGACGTTAAAGGGAAAAGATGAAGCAAAATTCAAGAAATCAAAAGGAAGATTTTTGGTTTCTTCTTTTCGAGTCAATTGAGGAAATAAATCATTAACCAAAATCAAAATCTGCACAAATCCCGTCACTGCTCCGACCAGACCCAGAAAAACTCAATTTCCCGATTCGATAACCGTTGGATCGATCTCAAACTTTCAGGGATTGTTCGCAATACCTATGCGCTTAAATTCAAAGGTTTGATCGAGCAAAAATTTCCTGGAGAAGGAGCTATGATTTTCGCAGTCAGACAGACGAAAAATCTCTAGGGTTTTCTTCTCTGGACTAAGGGTGTAATTTAATGTTTAGTCATTCAATAATATCCACAACACCCTCCGGCAATACTCGAAAACACGAAGTAGAAAGAAACAACATAACCAATTTTTGTTCAACCAAATTAAATCATAAACAACATAATCAATTCGATCCAAATAATCCCAACAACAAAGCAAGATTACGGCTCTGATACCACTTGATGGAAATTAACTATACATAAACCCTAGAATGATGCGGAATATTTATTCTAGGACAATCATGCTTCATGTTATCAAAGATTATGGAATAATAGAAAAACCTGAATCCATAGCAATATTTGGAGAATACTTGATGAAGATTTGATGAACGATTATTGCCTTCCAATTGATCCTTAGGGTTCTTAGAATTCAGATGACAATGAGAATCAAGAGAATAAAACCTATGTCGGTCAATTGGGGACCATAACCCTATATTTATAATGACCTAGTATGTTAGCCAGCCCATCATAGATTAACAACTAGGCCCCTTAGGTATCTACACATATTAACAGTAGATCCCATACTTATAAAAGATGACTTGGGTCCCCTTTAACTTTAGTAGATCACTTTATTAGGCCCAAATACTTAAATATTTAATGTAATATGCAATTACTTATAGTGCACATACGTTTATGTGCCCAAAGACTTTATTTATTATACTAGTATATGTAAAGTCCATAAAATATTCCAACATAATAGGGACGAGGGCTTTGCTCAGTTCAACAACTACATGGCCAACGAAAGACAGTGATCCCTCCACTTCCAGGCCCATCACAAGGAAAACAAACACTTTGGAAAATATATGAGCTTCTTGAAAATGCAGATTTGAAAAATAAAAAAATTAGAAAAGTGGACCATGCAAGTTCTATGAGCTCATGAGATGAGAGTTCATCCTTTGACCGCCATCTAATATGAATCTGAAATAAAAGGAGAATGCTTATGTTCATCTTATTTCTCAATAGGTACACCTGGTGACCTGAGTCTGGCCGTACGTAAAGCAAAGAATGTTTACCTTCACGAGACTTAAAACCAAGCAAGTCACTTTCATGACCAAACAATACCACATATACATGACATCTGATTGGTAATATATTCAGCATAAAAGATACCCATCAAGCATAAAATACACGAGTTTTGATCTGTAAAAGTTAATTGGCGTATAACTCTATAAGACATGGTCAACATGTCCTTTTTAACTTCATTCCAAATGACTAAGCAGGGTTTAGGTTTTCTCATACTCCACACCTAGCAATTTCTTAGTAATTTCCATAAATGACTTTTGGTACCCTTAGCAATAAGTATGTATGAGCACATTAATTTCTGGTCAAGTACTGTAATGCACAACACTCATTTTATAGCCAAGTAAATGACTTTTCAAGTCAACTCTCTTGTGTGGCTCCAGAATAATTTAACACCACAAATTGTTTGGAAATACTTTTGGGGTGACAAAATGATTTCCGATATCAAATAAAAATAAAGATCTAAGTTTCTTATCTCAGCTAGAGATTATTGCAGGAAGGATGCATTAACTTTTATTTCTCATGATCATGTTCATCTGCAATGAAAATCAACTAGGACCATTTTTTCTGAACTTTTAAGTCAAGCTCCAAAGTTAATGATACAAAGGTTTCACATTTGTACTGACATCCTTTGTGTCTTAACGTATTTAGTACTGATATTGACACAATGCTCGACATCTTAAACCCATTTCACATCTGGACCGTTCGATCTGATTCTGATCAAGGCACCAGATTGATCGGAGTGACCCACGCCCATTCCAGGAGACGCGGATCCTCCATCTGAACTGACACATGTGTTGGTGTAATGCCCTAGGCGTTTAGTTATGTTTGACTTATAACTTAATACCGTTATGTAATCATCTTTACCGTTTATTATAGAGTATGTTTATTTGGTTTATTATATGTTTTGCATTATTATAATAACCTGCGTCCCTAGTTATTGTGAATAACTAGTATAAGTTGATAATAGATAATGATGGAGATGATTATATGCATGAGATGCACATTACACTTATGGATACTTGTTAGAGAACAAGGTACTGGACATGACCTACCTATGAGATTTATGACATGGTCTATAGTCATATATGTCATGATTAAATCTCATGATAGTCGTGTCATTGGAATCCTTTGTACCTGAGATTATCATCGTCTTCCACATGATAAACATTGTGTTTGATGTAGTCTAACACTATCTTTAATAGGATAGCAATAAGGGCTATGTTGGCACAATTGGATTCTTGTAGGGAAGAATGATAAGTCAAGATGGGATTTGTCCCTCTCGTTGAGAGAGATGTTTGCTTGGGCCCCTCGATGAATGTTGTTGATGAAATGTGTGGCCACACTCAAGAGATTTGATAGAGATCAAATGCACTTGGATTATCAACATATTCGGAATCGAGAAAGCATTGAACAATATGAGTTGACATGGACCATGACTCATGTTCAATATGGCATCGTGGACAAAGGGATTGTGACATTGATCTATCAAGGAATCAAGCTTTGATGTTATATTTAATTGGGTGGACATAATGACTTGCTAGAGATCACTTATGTCTTGTGAGGTTGATGTTTCAACTCATTATCAAGATAAAATATTTCCTAAAGGGTCACACACAAATAAAGGATTGAAAAATGGCTTAAATGTGAAATCTGGGGCCAGGGAACGCCTCGTCCCCAAATGCACTAACTATTCCCCAAAACCCCAAAACCTAACACCATGTCCATTCGAATAGACATATCCGCCCATTGCATAGTTTGAGCATTAATTTCTTATTAACCACAATTTGGGGTTGAGAAAATAAATACATCACATTAATCTACTCAAAATGTAGATTACAAATATGCAATCTATTTTCATTTACACAAAATGAAATTACATTTAATTTTTGGTCAAATATTGATCAAACCAAATATTTGAAACCAAATTCCAACAAATCCCCTCATGAATGACAATTAATGCGTGCATGTATGCACAATTGAGCCACTATTTGCATAGCTAGACCAATGGACCACTAGGTTGCATGGTAGGTGAATAACACTTGATTGTTACCTCCTTAAAGTGGATGAGTTTATAAACTCTCCTACATTGTGCTTTCTAGATAATGTGGGATATGACTTTTCATATTCTCAAAACTCTTCATAAATCCATTATAAATTGCATAGTTTGAGCATTAATTTCTCATTCATCACAATTTAGTTTTGAGAAAATAAATACATCACATTAATATACTCCAAATGTAGATTACAAATATGCAATCTATTTTTATTTACACAAAATGAAATTACATTTAATTTTTGGTCAAATATTGGTCAAATCCAATATTTGGAACCAAATTCCAACACTTTTCAGCTGAAAAGTTTCACAATTGGAGGACTTATGACATTGGTTGTGCTAATTCTTTTTTTAGCTGATGTTACATTTTACGAATCATCAATTTTCAACAAATAGAAAGTTTGGGTACCTTTTTTACGGGTATTTATTTTGATTTGACCTAACGCTTTATCTTATGATCAATGAGCCAATTAAGTGATTGTCCAGCGCCAGTGCCTCGAACCCAACTTGTTGATCAAGGGAATATGTATGACCAGGGCCGGTCCTGTAAAATTTGGGGGCCAAGGCGAAGTTTTTGACCGGGGTCTTTTAATATTTACCTCAATGGGCGACGGTGAGGTTGCATTCCTCAAATTTCTTACTTCTCTCCATCTTTCTAATCTTTCTATCAAAGATATTTATTTTCTTCTTTTCTAAGGATTTATCAATTTTGGACAGTTGAATCCTAAATGCAATAGTGGACTAACAACGAGAGTTGTAAAATTTTGTTAATGAAAAGACTGAGATGTGGACTATGACAATTGGGCTTAATAATTAGATTTAATTGAGATCATTGCAAAGGATTTTTTTAAATATTGCTATCTATTTTCTACTAATTGTAATTTGTTCTAAAATATATTTTGCAAAAAAAAAAAAAAAAAAAAACAAAGTTACTACTAAGTCAAGAAGCTTAAAAAAAAAGGGATAGAGAAACGCAGGACATAAGGAGAAAAGGATAGTGGCCTATACTATAGGGTCAGCTCTGTGTATGACAATTTATTTATAATGTTCAAATAACACCCAATATTAAGGTAGTAGAAGTGGTTCATCTATCTTAGCAGCGTAACAACATACTCACTCGGTCCCACTAAGAGTTACACTTGTTACCCTTTTGGGTGTCTCACTAAAAATTACACTTTCCCAAAATAAAAACTTTAAAATACTTCTTTATTCAAAGGGACCCACTTGCTATTTCCTACAACTTACTATTCCGTGCCTCACCTTCTCTGTCCTAGCTTACTTTTTATACTCACAACATTTACACCACTTACAATTTTTCTTAATCCCAGTCTTCAAAACAAAATTGCTATTCCCTACCACTTACTATATGACTCGTAGAATGAGATGAACAGCAGAAAAATCAGATTACAACTGTGAGTACCCCAAACCAACGCGCGACCCGTACAAGTGCCTTTTACACAATAAAAAGTGCACTGGGGGCATTTTGGTACATTTATATTTTATTCCGAAACTTTCGAGAACTTTCCGTAAGTTCTTTAATGAGATAATACCTATAGGGAATTAATCCAAGCTTTTGGACCTATAAGGAATTACTCAAGGAAGGTTCCAGGCAGTTATTTGGCGCCAAAAGGCAATTATGGCTCGTTCTGTCCCGCGACAAAGCGTGCCATTTGAAAATGGACATAGAGTGTCCCGCGATAAAGCGTGCCATTGGAAAATGCAAACGCAAAGTCGTGCGACATTGTTTGCCACTCCCATGCAGTTATAAATTGAGTCCTCCTCCTCCCATTTCGGATCCCTTTTAGCTACCTTATTGTTACTCTGCCAAAATATTGGCGTACACACAGTAAACACACACCATTTCTCTCTCTCTCTCACCTACAACTCTCTCTCTCTCTCTCTCTCTCTCTCTCTCTCTCTCTCTCTCTCTCTCAATTCTCTACCCAATTATCTTCCTTACACAATTCTGAGCTGAAGATTAAAATCTGAAGCTGATCTGAAGGTTCCTATACCTAACGTGGTATAGGAAATGTGGACTACAAGGGTAACAAGCTCTCCCTCTCTTCTTATCCCTCTTTTCCTTGTTTTTCATGCAAATTTACATGCAATTTACATGCATAATCTGGTAATTGTGCTTAATCTCTGGTTCTGATCGCGATCTCTCAATTTCAATCCCTGACTCTGCAAATCATTCACTGTTTCATGTTTATTGCATGCTTTTGAATCATTTGTATGCGTTTTGGATGTTTCACCAAGATGAGTATGGATCATTCATATCCATACCCTCTTGCGTGCTAATTATTGACCTCTATGGTCTCTGAGATCCATGTGTGGTTTAATTTGATCCTATTGTTACTTTGCCGCTTCTGTATATGAGCTTTGTAAAAGCTCTGCAAGTGGCTTGTTGTGTCACGCGACAGACTTGGCCAGGCTAGATCCTATGTCCCGCGACACATCTAGCCAGGTTCTGCCCTGTGTCCCGCGACACTATCAGCCATTTACAGAGTTTCCCTTTTAGTGGTAATCAATTTCTCAACTTTTATACCTCGGGATGTGCCCCCCGTTCCAAGTGGTTCACAAGATGTAATCATCTCATATTATCTATAAAAATGCCTTTATTCTATTTTGTCTCACACAAAGCACACACTTGATGAATGTAATTTATGTTAGATTAGAAAGACTTGTTGTGAGGCATTTTGGGCAAACTTCTCGTTCTTCCTAAAACGTAACCTGACCCTCGAACCCATATTTTTCTTTTCAAAAGGTTTTTCAAATTTTCCTTTAAAAATGGAGTGGCAACTCTCATATTTTCTTAACCGCACTCGTATGTCCCATTACATTTTCTAAAACCATTTTCAAACATCCCATGCGTTTTTGCATGCGGAACGGGGGCATACTTTCAGTGGCGACTCTGCTGGGGACTTTGAAACTTGTTTTTCAAAAAGTGGGTCAAGCTTTCGTTCTTTCTAACATCCTTTATATTCGCTTGTGTGTTACGTGTGTGTGACTTTATGTGTGCATCTTTTGTGCTCTATTGCTTGCCATGCTTCTGTGTGTCTTATTTTGGTGTGCTTTGGATATGATGATGAGTCCTTGCCATGATGAGGATGGTTCTTATGCTTGCTTTGATTCTGGTTCTCTGGCTTGCCAAGTCGTGCGACAGAGCGTGCCCTCTCTGTCATGTGTCTCGCGACATAGTTGGCCAGTATGCAGATTTGTTCAGGTTTTGATTGAGGGCAGTCCCTTGATCAGATTTTGATTTTGTTGCTTATTGTACCCTGTTAGTTTCTTGTGTGAGTGGTGTTTTCCTTTTATCAATCTCTTTCAAAATGAAAATAAAAAAAAGACATAAAAAAATTCTTTTTCTCAAATAATGTAACATAGTCAACCGCACACTACCTCACTAGTTGTAGATCCCATTTTGGAGCGATTGACGGCTTCGAGGACGGTGATGTATGTCACCTACGTTTGAGCGCCTGATCTCAATCCTGGCACCCTAGATGCACCCCTAGGTTGGATCACACTTTTTTAGCTTACCCTAAACGGTTGGTTTTTGATCACCATTTTCAAATATACTAAAATAAATTGTATGAATTTTAATCATAGGCATTAATACCTACACGTCCTAGCACGTATGGAAATGTTGCCATTGCAACATGATTTCGACAAGAGATCATGCCGCAGTGCCAACATGTACCGACGAGGGGTCATGCCGGATTTTTTCTTGAAATTCTTCAGAAATACCCGTCATGCTGCCGATTTTTTCCCAGAAATTTGGTCCACTCGTCCGCTCCATAAAGCTTTGGTCCCGTATTGGTATTATTGACTATTATTAATTTTTATACAATTCATTTGGTATATTTCGAATGGTATGTCCCTAGATTTCCATTTGAGGTTTTAGATTGAGAAAAAAGAAGGCTTATCCTTTTCCAACCATTCCTAGGATTTCTAAAAGACATTGTTTTCAACTTGAACATAAATAATAAACTTGCGTGAGTCCGTCTTCCATCTCCTTTCCCTTTCTTCCCTCTCCCACACCTTATCAAAGCTCTTTCCCTCTGCATCTATGGCAATTTGGGTTCGTGCTTCTACTCTCCGTGCTCGTTTAGTCCGTGTTCCAGAGGCAACGGAGACAGTTACAGTATCAAAGTGGTATTCTTCTGATTCGGAGATCGAGATGTCTAGCCCAGAGAACGTTATGGCTAACCAGTCTGGAGGTTTGTATGATATGGGTCAGCAGAATGCGGAGGGTTTATCTGTTGAAGAGTTACAGGCTACCCTTGAAGCCGCTCTTGCTCGAGAGCATGAAGCCCAAATTCTCGCTCAGGCTGCCAAGGCTAGGGAAGATGAGAAGCATGAGCGTTTTGTGGAATCGATGAGCGTTCGAGGAATCGCTGTGATAAGGCGTGAGGATGGATCATATGAGGGGATTACTGATGCTAACAACACTGACCTTGGGGCAGAAAATGTTTCTCTCCCTCCTCAACCCACCTATCATGCTATGCCTCCTCCCCTTACTTATGCTTCTCGCCCTGTCTGCATGCAAGCACATGGGACAGTTATGAATGCACAAGGTAAGACTCCTCCGGCATCTCAACCAAACCAAGCTCAAAATCAAAGTATGCAGTTGAATGCTCAAGGCAGTGTTGGCAGAGTTGGAGGGATGCAGTCAAGCTTCTATGATTTGACGTCGTCTCCAAATCCTAATGCTTTCGTGCCGCCTAGTCAGTTTGGGCCGCAGTTCCAGAACAGTTATCAGTATCAACCTCAGCAAAGTCAGGGTTTTTGGCTTCCAAGTTCACAGCAGCAGGAAAGTTTCCCGGGAGGTCAGTTTCGTGGTACTCAGTTACAAGATGGGTCCCAGTACCAAGGTCAGTATCAGTTTTCGGGTAATCAATTCAGTCAAGAAGGATTTCTGCAGCATCAGTCCCAGCCTCAGGGAGGGTTTTCTCATGGTTTCGGGTCATCACCTATGCAGGGTCAGTTTGGGTCAACCCAGTATCCCGGATCAGCTTCTTACGTGACTGCTAGTGCTCCACTGCAGAATCTGAATTCCTCATTCCAGAATGCGCATTTTTCTGTGTTGCCCGGCGCAAGTCAGTTCGAACACTTGTCAGTTCAAGGAGGTTCTCAACCGTTAAGTAATCAAAATATGGTGCAGTTTAATGGGTATGATCAGAATGGGAATAAGGTGCCAAGCTCAGTTGGTTTGCTCAATAGTTATTTGAATGTCCCAAGTACTTTCGGTCTTCCATCAGCTTCTTTGCCTACCGTGCATCCTTATGAGAATCCTTTCTTCCAGCCAATCAATTAAATGCCTTCATTAACCGTTTCTCCTACTATCCCTCAGTCTTCTAATGTAACTCTTGAAAGTCGCTGTCCTGTTGGAACAAATGAAGGTTATGCAACAACAGATTGACAAGTTGACCATAGGATCGAGTGGACTCAAGGTAGTAGATCCGGGACAAGTCAAAGCTCTTCCTCACTAGTTTAAGATGCCGAAGATGGAGTTTGACGGGACTGCATGTCCGAAAACTCATGTTGATACATATATAATGACAATGGGAGCAATGGGTTGCACACCTGAATTTATGGCTCTGCACATCCATCTCACCCTCAAAGGTCCTGCTTTGACATGGTTTCTCGCTCTTAAGCAAGAGAATCGATCCACTTGGAATCATATTACTGAGGTTTTCCTGGAGAAGTACAGTGGAAATCTAGAATGGAGTACAACCAGGGATGATTTGGTTGGTACAATCCAGAAGAAGGATGAGTCAATTACTGATTTCTACAGAAGGTGGAATGCAAAATTGAATGAGTTGTCCGAGCCAATTTCGCTGCACGATCAGAAAGACATCTTTCTTTCATGTGTGAAGCCAGTTCTTAGAGAAGCTATTGGAAGGGGGTGGTATCCAGACTTGCGAGAAATGGTTGGAATGGGAGCTCGTAGTGAGAATAGGCTCTTTAATCTCACTCCAAACACTAATACCAGTGGTGGTGGTGGTTTCCTTTATAGAGCAGCAAATCCCATCTCAATGACCCCGAAAGCTAAAGAAATAGTCAAAGATAATAGTGTCAATAATCATCAAGGTGGAGGTAATAGTCATAACAACGGGAAGTTTCAGCCCCGTCAGCAGCAGAAATTTGATGATCTTGGGATGACTACTGAAGAAGCATTCAATGGTTTGGTTCGCACTGGGATGATTAAGCCGCTTGACAACTATAGCCCTGCTAACCTCAACCCGAATATGGACACGAGCAAGTATTGTCGTTTCCATCAATATCCTGGCCACACCACCAACAGTTGCATCACTTTAAAGAAGATAATTCAAGGGCTCGTGGATGACAAGAAGATTGAGAAAGCTCCTCGCCCTAATATTGTCAACAATCCCCTTCCAAACAATAAGGTCAACATGATAGAGTTGTGAATGTCATAGAGTTTGGGAAAGTCGGAATCCCAGGGTACCCTCCCATCCAAGGTTGAAGAAGTCATTCAGTTTTCGTAGGTTCTCGAATGTCCTTTTTGGGATATGAGTCTGTTAAGTCCACTTTGGACTAGTTTTTGTTCTTTCAATAATAAAAGTCTTTGTTTCTTTTCTTCCTAGACTCGAGATGTCATTTGCACATCTTCATTACATTTGAATGAAATGATTTTATTCTATATGATCACTTGTGCTGCTCACCAAATAATCTCTTGATATAGCTAATATTTAGATTAATTGGTGTGAGAAAATCAACTGATGATATCTCCAAGTTGGGGCTTACCAATCCCAGATCTCGCATCTCCTGTGCTCTTTCTTTGGCTCATATGCTCACATATCTTTCATCATACATCATCATTTCGTTGTTCAATGAATTTGCATTATTCTCTAACAATTAATATTAAGTAAGCAATGAAGCATTAATTTCATTTAGGTCATCCGGTATGGATTGCAGCTGAAGCCTTTCACCATAGGAAAGCCATCACTTTACCCTCACCAAACAATATCCTTCATTTCAAGATCAGCATGCTTTGAAACCCCGTTTAGCCACCTACAGAAGGAAAAGCCTATATTTGAGGCTCCCATGACTCACAGAACAATTGATCGCCTCCAAGCTCAAGAATGGCGGAATGCAGCGATCCACACTAGGGCTAGCAGAAGTTCTCTCTAAAAAAAAGTAAAAAAAAAAGAGATAAAAAAATGAAAAATGAGATAAAAAAAGAGAGAAAAGAAAAAAAAAAAGCCTCGTCCCTAGTGTTTCTCTCAAAGCAAATAAGGATCTAGTTGTTTTCTCAAAGAGAGTCTTGTAAACCATAAAGAGACAACATGGTTTTCCCCTCGCCCATTACCCTTGACTAATTTCAGCCATCATCTCACTTTTAGAGGATACTCCCATCACCCTTGATCGATTCCAACCATCCTATCGCTTTTAGAGGATACTCCCATTACCCTTGACCTCGCTGAAGCCAAACTTGACCTCTCATTCTTAGAGGCAGTAAAGATGCAACCAAAATTTCCCTGCCATAGAAATCCCAAACACATCCTCGAAAGCCAGCCTCTCATATTTAGAAGTTTAGTCAGCAAAAAGCCCAGCCAACCTCTCACCTCAAGGGGTCGTGATGCAAACAAAGATCCAAATCACCCGATGGCCAATCGAAACCCCGAGACCCAGCTACAGTCCTTACCGAATAGCAGTCTAGTTCCAATTTAATCAAGGTCTAACTCAAATTAAATCTCCATTGCTTGCTTAAATTGGAACCTAATGCGCCATGGTTCAAGACCATCAATTAGAGATTATGCAAAATTCAATTCTTCCATTTGTCATTTCATGTGAGCATATGTCATCTCCTCTCCAAGATTAGGAACTTGTCTTACTTTTGTGAAAATTCATGTCCTTCCAGTTCCAAAAACAAACTTTCCGTGAATGCTTCACTGGGGCTTCGCATATGTGTCTCTCAGCGACACTCCAATAAATTTGATCCTTGATATCGGTTGGTTTTCTCTTCTTAATTGATAAAAATATTTGTTCATATCAGGATTAGTGGTTGAATAACCCGAACATTAACAAAGGGTTTCAAGCAGCCTTGTGATCATTGTGAATAAAACAAGTTTCTATATGTCTCGTTAAGTCTTCTTTTCTACAAAATAGGATCATAGAGCTAAACACTGATATTCTGTCAGCAGGGGCTTCCATACACTATTTACAAACCTTGCTATGATTACACTCTCTCAAAAGAGTCAAACCCAAAGCGAGTTTTTTTGCACAAAATCTGGATTCATTCCCACTTTTCAAAAATGTGCCCCTGCATGTATATATTTTCGAGTATTTTTCAATAACTGTTTGACTTGGGTATGAATAGAGGGATGGGTAACCTTGTTCTGTAACATGACACTCTGTCAAAAGAGGGGCTGCACCAGACTTAGTTCATGGCCTATTTTAGTGGTTACTTATAACGGGAATCTGCTTCCTGGATACACAAATACTCCCCAGGGATTTTGTCAAAATGGGGCTCCACCAGATTCAGTTCGGGACCTCTCTCACAAAAATTTCCGTACCAGGGCTCTGTCAGACAGAAAGGGGTTGTTTATACATAGGATATTTTGTGTAGATTCTGGGGCTGCTGAAAATTCTTACCTTGGGAAAAGGTGTTGCCTTGAGATGAATTTGAAACCTGGCTGCCTATGTCCCGCGACACACCTTGCCACATGGTGTCCTGTGTCCCGTGACACAACTTGCCACATGCTGTCCTGAGTCGTGCGACATAGTTAGCCACTATCAGACAACAACAAACTGCTGCCCTCTGCACTCCCAAAGGCACGTCCCCGACTCGCCTATGCTTCAATCACCACCCATCCACTTCTCAAACGCATGGGAGAGGGTTCATTTGGGCCACACATCACTCCATACACATACATCACCACACATATACAAATCCATACACCAATCATCACCCCATTTTCCATATACAAACCAATCAAGCCATAAAACCATATACATACTCATCCCATACAATCATCATTCCATTTTCCATTTTCAAAGAATGGATTCGTGCAATAACAAGCTAACAATATATAACAAGTTCAAACTTGTACAAAAATGTGCTAACAAAAATAGTTTAGTCAAATGAATAAAATAGTGCAATAGAGTGTTTGTGTCCCGCAGGGTACAATAATCAACAAATCATAATATGATCAAAAGGGGCTACTCTGAATCATCCTCATCATCCTCCTCGGACTCATCATCAGGATCATCCGAAGGAGCCTGATACGCATCAGTCTCCGCGTGATAATAATCATCTGCCTCATCAATAACAGCAGACTCAAGCTCATAAGCATCGGCAGTCTCATCAGCATCATCATCATCGCTATCATCACTCTCACTAGAACTGGAAAGCCCCACATATGGATTCTTTGTCCGAATCCTCGATCCACTGGTGCTCAAATCAAGTCTACTCTTCTTCCTTCTTGGCTGACCAGGTGGGGAGACATTCACTAAGCCCTGGGATTGATACTGATTCTTCCAATATCTTACACCCTTCTGAAGCTTGTTGATCATGCCCACAACACCGGTGAAAGCTCGAGCCATGTGCCTACAAGCCTGGGCTGGTACCTGTTCCAATCAAACATAAATATTTATAAGGCAGTTCTAAAGCAAACAATTCAAAAGAGGCAGGAAGCAAACAATACTTACTGATCTCGAGCCCCGGGGGAGCTGCAGACGAGGATGAATCTGGGTCATATCAATGTGAGCTCGCCGCACATGGCCGCCACCCTAGAAATCAATATACGTCGGGGCAGAGGAGGTCTAGCCATAAACCCGGTCGAAGGTCCCGTGCTCTGAGCGTCATAACCTGCTCTGACCTGGGAGATTGCAGCCTCCCAGCCACATACAAAGTATAATCTCCCTCATGTGCAAAATGATAGGCCCCCACGCCCATAATCAAATCAGCTACATCATCCAGTTGGTGAGGGAGCCACATCCTATCTGGAGGATTATCAGGGACCAAAGCATGCATGTTGGGCCCATGTTACCTGTATACCCTCTCCGCTAGGTATAGAGCATCTCCGGTCAAGCCCACCAGTAGCTTGCGACACCCAGTCAAGTGAATGGCATAATCCAGGTCCACATCAGGATATCTCTAAGCCCACAGAAACAAAGAATGGCTATGAGGAACCCCTCTCAGCAACGCCATAGTATCAGCATAGGATGCCGTCATCCTACTCCTCACTCCGGCCACCCGAGTCTGTCTCCGGGCGTCCTTGGTCCAACGGCGGAGAGCGGGATAAACATTGGCTGGGAAATCATCCCTGATACTCCAAGAGTAGCCGTCGAACACTTCATATGTCCAAGCCTGCAAAAGAAAAATCAGATAATTCAGAAACAATGATAATAATTGATGATGCAAATGAAGGTGCAAATAAAAATAAGGGTGCAAAAGCTACCTCAAAGGCCATCTGGAAGCAGTCAAAAGATTTGCTTCCCCCCCGCTAATATCATCCAAAGCCAGATACATTTCAGCTAGCCAGGCTTCTCCCCAAGACAAATTTCTTATGTTCCCCAGATCCTCAGAGGCTCAAGGAGGGCAGTGAGAGTCGTAGAAGCTCCATTGGGGAATAACATATTAGATAAACCAGCCCCGACAAAGGCCCTAGCCAGCCTCTCAGCCCTGAGCCTGCTGTCATCAGAATCATCAAAGATAGGAGGATAAGCCTGGCTCTGCTCCTGAATCATCCCATGGATCTCCCCTAGCTCATAGCCATTTCCCTTCCTATCATGAAGGACGAAGCCGACCAATCCCAACATCTCATCCTCAGCAAGGGGCTCGGGATCAACAGCAGGCTCAACGGTATATATAGACTGGTCCGTGAACGGCAAACATGTAATGACTGCAAAATCATAAAGGGTCACCGTGGCCTCACCCCAGGTGAAATGGAAGGAATGGGTGGTCTCCCACCATAACTGACGGAAAGCCTTCATCAGCTCAACGCTCCGCTGCGTATCCCCGATGGCCTCCGCCATATCAAAGAAATGACCAAAACCGGCTGCATACACTAAGCCCTTGGGCGAATATGCCTCATCTACGTTGCCTGGAAAGCTCCTCCAAAGCCGCCCGATCACCTTAGGAGAACCCCTCGTACGCAACCCCTGCAGGTAAACACAGCACAGGTATCAAAATTTATCTCAGTCAATTACATATCATTATATTTTTGAAAGCATGCTCATTGCTATTCTTAGGGTCTGTCCCACTCTTTTACAAAATCATTGTTATTCTTTGGGTCCGTCCCAATATTTTCACAAAAATCATGGGTTTGTCCTACTTTTCACAAAATCATGGGTCCGTCCCACTTTTCACGATCTGTCCACTTTTTTTTTCCACAAAATTAGTGTTATTCCTTCGGGTCCGTCCCGCTTTCTTTACAAAATCAATGACATTCGTCTCGGGTCCGTCCCATTTTATTTACAAAAATTAGTTTAATTCTTATTTCAATTCATGCATTTTATCAGGTCATATACATTACAATTTCATATTTTTGTCAATTACCCTAGACATGTAATTTTTTTTTCAAAAAATCAAAAATTCAAATCAGCGATTCACAAGCTTTGTAAGATTCTTACCGCGGATTTGCTACCAACGGAGGTGTGTCCGTCCACTTGCGGGTAAAAATATCCTCGCGGAGTTTGAGGAAGGAACGGCCGATGGTTCCTCTTTATCTTCTTCCTTCGATCCGCCAACTCCGGTTGTTGTTGCGCCTTCTTCGTTGGACGCAGGCGAGGAGGCATGATTTCAATGATTTCACAAGTTTGACAATGTATTTTGAATCGAAACCCTTCTTTCTCTCCTTTTCTCCTCTCTTTCTCTGGAAAACCCTTATGATTTTGTGATTCTGAGCGTCGAGCTGCTGGACTTAATTAAATTTGTCCGCATGGCTGCCTAAGTCGTGCGACATAATCTGCCCCTGTGGCCAATTTTCCTATTTTGCCCCTGTGGCTAGTTTTATTCTTTTGCCCCTGTGGCCTGTTTTACCGTTTGTGCCCCTGGAACATTCAATTCCATTTCTTAAATAAATCAAATTTTCCTCTTTTGCTCTGTGACCCATTTTACCATTTTGCCCCTAGCATTTTCAAGGTCTATTTCTCAACAGTCAAATTATCGGGCGACTTCCCCATAATAGTGTAAGTACCCAAATCTGGCTCATGCCTTCCGGTTAATTTTCCCGGCAATTCCGGTAATTTTTCTGGTAATTCCCCGGATTTTCCTAAAGTTCCGGAACAATTCCGGAACTGTTCCAAGCCTTTTAAGGGCTGAAGGAAATGCTTGGTGATTAAGAAACACGTTTTTCTTAATCCCAAAACCCTTCTAGAAGACTGCCACCTTGCATGTTTCTAGAAGAATCCAGAAGTGGCTACTTATGTCGTGCGACATAACCAGCCAGGAAAAGTTCTAGAACCATGCCACCTTGCATGTTTCCAGAAGGAATACAGTCATGGCTTGTTATGTCGTGCGACATAACAAGCCCATGCAGCTCTATAAATAGAGGCCTTCACCCCTCATTTTCACACACCTCTTCCACCCCTCAGTCCCCCTCTATAGGGAATACGCTCCAGAAGCCTCCTCTCTCCTCACATACCCCTCAAATCAACCTAATCCTCCCAAATTCATCCCACACACACTTCCCACACACACACTTCCCACATACATCAAGAAATCAAGGAGTTCCCAAGGATCCAAGGTCTGAACTCAGTCTCCGGAGGAGGACGCTCGAAGGTTCCTATATCTAACTTGATATAGGAGTTGTGGATCTTCAAGGGTAACGAGTTTCTACCCCTTTTCCACTCTCTATTTTCCTTTGAATATAAAATCTATGTGTTACATGCATTGACAATATAGTACTCTGATTAAAGTTGCATGCTTTAGCTTCATATTACCCAGATCCACATTTTATTTCATTACATTTCATATAAAATCTCTATTTTGACTTGGTTTTGCATGAACACTCAAGATGAGTGTGGATCCCTCATATCCACACCCTCTTGAAGTGTTCATTATCAATAAACATGCTCTCTGAGATTTGTTTGTGAAGTAACTTGACCATTTTGGTACCTTATTACCTCTGCAAATCTCAGTTGTTTAGGCTTCTGCAAAATGGCTTATTATGTCACGCGACATAGGCGGCCTATGTCGTGCGACATACATGCTTTGCAGACTCCTTATCTTTTCAATTTGCAACTGATGTTTTCCTTTTCTAATGCACCAATCTGCATTTAAACTAAAACATTTGCATACGGAGCAGCATCATTTGCATTAAAAGGATATCTTTTTCACCAAAATGACATCTTTGCTTTAATGGTGCATCCTTTGCACTCAAAAAACCCTCTTTTCACATTAAAGATGCATCTTTTGCATTTAAGAACTCATTTTCATACTCAAAATGCATACTTTACATTGAAAAATCATTCTTTGCCATTTTCATGCATCATTTGTGCATTAAATGCTATTTTCCAACATAAAAATGCATTCTTTGCATAAAAATCTTTTCTTTGCACAAAAAGCATCCCTTGCAACCAAAAGACATGCTTTACATTCTAAAATGCCATCTTTTTACTAAAGTATCATTTTTACATGCATTTCCCCATGTCCCCATTAGCAACCTTGGAACGGACCGGTGTAAAAGTTCTCATCTTTGCATCGTTCCTTCCATCAAAGGTTCATGATTTCTTTAGGAAAAGGATAACCTTGAACCCTATATCTCCGATTATCGCTTAAGAATGAGTATGAAGCCTCTATACGAGCTCGACAGTCTTAAAGCGTAGGATTGATGGGCTAAGGATATTCCTTCCTAAAGAACCTCATCTTTGACCCAAAAGAGAGTCATTCTCTCGATCACGCAAGTCCCGCGGGTCCCGAGGTTTAAAATGCGATGATCATAAGTCATAAGATGAGGACGGGATCATAATCCCAAATACATAAATTCCAAGAAATCCCGAGCAACAACCAACAAATGGTTTGTACGTCCGGAAGACAACTTGGGACATTCCCCCCCCTTATTTTCAAGCACATGCACACAAAGAAAGCACGCAAGCAAACACGATTAATGAAATCTAGGGAGACTTGCTCCGGCAAGGCACTTTGGGTGAACGCCAAACGTTCTTCCCAAGGGGTAACTTAACCTCCGAACCCATAAAACCTTTTTTTCAAAGTTTTGAGGTAATCAAAATGGCGTGGCGACTCCGTTTTTCAAATAACTCGGATGTCTTCAAACTCGCGTGAATTCCAATAAACAAAAATTTTGGGCACACATTCACAGTTTGGCGACTCCGCTGGGGAAATCCCAAAGGAGAAAAGCTTTACTTTCAAAAACAAAAATCGATACTTGGTATATAGGTGGACCCCACTTACCCTTCCTGTATCGCTCCCTAACCCGGGGCTTGGGATAACAAGGTGGTTTAACAATCCCACGTACCAGTATCCCTTTTTGAAAAAAATTTTTGAAAAAAAATACAAAAAGCTTTTCCCTTTGAGCGGGTTAGACTCCCATCGCCGATTTCATTAATCGTGCTTGCTTTCTTTTACCATGCATTGCATCATTTGCATCTTGGAATCTGTGCATACTTTGAACGGGAAACAACCCGAAAAATAGCAAAAGGAGTGGAACCTGGAAAATTGATCCATGCAGTCGTACGGCTAATCCTCATAGGATTCTGACCATACGACCTCAGTGGCAATTCCACCAGGAAAAATCATGGTTAATCGCTAGCCCTAGCAGCTTGGGGCTACTCGGCTCCATGACCGACCGGGGCTCCTTAAAATTTACGTGCTTATGTGTTGCATTTTCCCCCGTCCCGAAAATCATTCCTTTAAAACACATTTATGAAAATCTCTGTTTTAACTCAAAAAAGGAACATTTTTAGGAGACCGCACACTACGCGCACCTGATATATCCTGTACACTTTTGCACGCACGTCCCTCAAACCCGAGGGTGGTTCCAGTGCGATCACGGACAGCCTTACGATGCTCCTGGCGCGCACGGAATCATCCCAACCTCCCCATGGCAGGTGTCGACCAATGCACGGTCAGGTGTCACACGTTTCAAAAAACCGTGACTTTTGGTTGGTTTTTGGTCTAGTCCGTGTCATATAGCCCAGTTGCATACCCACGTAAAGGTCAAACCTTAGTTCATAACGGAAGAAGAACTCTGCCAAAATTCCGACAAGGAAAAATTGGCGAGATCTCGACTCCGACATTGACTATTGACCTTGACCCGCACGGAATGCGTAAGAGTCAAGACCGAGTCTTTGCCAACAAATCAAAAGATCTTTCGCTCAAGCGAAGCTCTGCCAAAATTCCGACAAGGAAAAATTGGCAAGATCTTGACCAGGCATTGACTTCGATTCCGACTCACGCACTGCGTATGCAACGAAGTTCAATGTGACACTGTGTCTTCCGGCTTTTTACCGCCCGACCCATGCCTATTATTCTCTCGGACATTACCGAAAGTCAAAAACCGTCATTTGCTCAAGCGAAACTCTGCCAAAGATCCGTCAAGGCAGAGAGACGAGACTTTCCCGGTATTGCCTTGACTATAATCCGCATCGCTCGTGCGTTGAAAGGTCCTATGACCCGCTAGACCCGATAGGAGCGTTCTTTACTCTCGGTCGGTGGGATCCGCGTGCCCTATAGGACCCTCGCCCGGGGCTGTCCACCCTGGGAGGTCGAAATACAGGTGGAATACGAGGGGCTTATAGACGTAGTGACGGAACCCACTGATCCAGGATCTAGAGTAGTTGCGAAAAAGAAGGGCAAACCCCCCTTTTCCAACCAAATAGAAATAAATAAAAGACATTGTTTTAAGTAAATTTGAACAATTAATGTAATCATAATTGCATTTTCCTATCTCTGATATCCCTAATCGAGACCTCCTCGGTCCGATCAGATTTTCTGTTCCCTTTCACGGTCAAACCCTAATCGAGACCTTGGTCCGATTTCCGATTTTCTATCCGACCTTTCATCTGTCGAGACCTCCTCGGTCCGATTTCCGATTTTCTATCCCGACCTTTCATGGTCAAACCCTAATCGAGACCTCCTCGGTCCGATCTCCAGTTTTCCGTCTCGACCTTTCATGGTCAAACCCTAATTGAGACCTCCTCGATCCGATCTCCGGTTTTCCGTCTCGACCTTTCATGGTCAAAACCCTAATCGAGACCTCCTCGGTCCGATTTTCGACTTTCTATCCCGACCTTTCATGGTCAAACCCTATCCAGACCTCCTCAGGTCCGATTCAGGCTTTCTATCCATTTGGCCTTTCATGGTGAGCCACTGTCGAGACTTCTGGTCCAGATTTTATTTCCCATCTTGACCTTTCATGGTCAAGTCCTTAATCGCGACCTCTTCGGTCCGATCTCTACTTCCAATCTTGACCTTTCAAGGTCTCATCTTTTCCGATCAATTAGGATTAGGAGAAAATGCGTTTCGAGCAAAAGTTAAAGCGATAAGGGCATGTTACTTGAGCCTTCAGCCTAAACACTTACCTTCGAGTCTAAACCTTACCTATCCCCGAGTCTAAACCTTGCCTATCCCTTTCCCGCAGCAAAAAAAGAAGTGAGCGAGAGTCTTGGGTCGCGGCTTTTCGGTTCAGAGGTTCATTATCGGCTCAGAGTCAGAATGGCGGTTTGACGAGAAAACGGTGAGGTATGGGAAATCGAGGATGATTAGGAAGGAAGAGTTAGTCCTGGCTTTGGAAAATGCCCAGAAGGATCATGAAGAGCAGCTGTCATTGCTCATCGGTGCTCTTCGCCGCAATGGAATCCAAGTAACAATTGAGTCCAACGGTTCTCTGGTAGTGGTCGAAGATGAGACTCCAGAAGTAGCCATCTCAGTTCCCCCAGCCTATAACCAATACCTTCCTCCATCCACATATGATCCCTTGCCAAGGACCACTTCTCCTCAGTCCTTTCCAACATCCCAGCTCATCAGGGCCCCATCGCCCTCAGCTCCTCAGAACGGATTGGATTTCACCCCACTTATCCCTCAGTCTCAGCAATACCTGCCAGTTTATGCTCCAACCTCACATAATCAGTTTGAGATATGTGGCTATGTTCTGAAGCCCCTATACCCGCCTGAATGCGATCATGAGTTGCCAAAGGATGAACCGAGTTTTCAGCTGTTACCTACCGGACTTAATGAATTCAGCCGTCAGTTCGCTACTACAAGTCCTGTTGCCAGTTCCGGTAGCCCAAGAGTCCCCGTTGACCCCTATGTGGCAATGTTGATGGAGCAAGTGAAACAGATGCAAGAAAAGCTTGACCTCATGATGAGTATCAATACTCCCTTGACCCAAGATGTCGGACCAGGCAAAGAAATGACTCCACCGAGCATAACCCAATACCAAGCAAAGAACCGTATCCGGCTCAACACCAGCACCTCACAAAGGAAAGAATGTCACAGCCTTCCTTCACCAAATCCAACAGGGAACCAATTGGACAATGGGAATCTGAGTCTTGAGAATAACAAGGTCCCAGAAAACCTCGCTCCTTTCACTTTAACAATACGGAGATGCCTTTAAGCAAGATTCTGGAAGAGCTAGTGAAAGAAAAGCGATAAAGCCACCGGAGAATTGGAAGCCCAGGAACCCCAAGATCGAATGGACGAGACCAAACACTGCCGCTTCCATCAATACCATGGGGCACAAACAATTGACAATTGCACCGCTTTGAGGCATGAGATCCAAAAGTTGATAGAAGATGGGAAGCTTGAGAACCTCCATGGGCCAAAGACAGAAAGTTATGACAAGAGGTCAATTCAAGAAGTGCAAGGTCAGAAACGTCAGCCTGATGATTTTGGGATGCCCATGAGCAAAGTTTTCAACGATTTGGTGAAACGAAGCCTTCTCACACCTCTCGAGAATCATAAGCCAAGAAACCCAAGTAGAGTTGACAGGGCCAAGTTCTGTGAGTACCACAAGCATTATGGTCATGTGACAGACAAGTGTGTGGAGCTGAAGAAAGAAATTCAGTGGCTGATCTACGAAGGAAAGCTCAAGCTCCCTGGCAGTCCAACCCGCGAAGAGTAACTAGACTAGGGTTTACCTATCCTTAAAAAAAAAAAAGAGAAGAAAAAGAAAAATAGTCTCTCAGTCAACCTTCGTAGGTCCTAGTATTTTTTCCTTTCAATTAAGTCCTCTACGGACATTGTATTGAATCTTCAATTTTCTATAAAAGAGTCTTCTTCTTTTCTTGCTAGACTTAAGACATTATTTGCACACCTACATTACATTTAATGAAATGGTTTTATTTTATATGATCACTTGCATTGCTCAACGAACAATCTCTCGAAATAATTCACGTTCCGATTAATCAGTGTGAGAAAGTCAACTAATGCCATCAAGCCATACACTTTCCTTACCCCACAAAAGGCCTTCATCAAAGCCATACACTTTCCCAAACCATGTCCACCTTCATCTTGACCAAGTCAACGACGGCGACAACATCAAGGAACGACAAAAAAAGGCCACTCAACTTCGAAAGATTGACCCCGTGTCGACAACAACCTAGGGGCTTGGCTTAGACTTCAAGGGTATCAAGAATGTTCAAGCAGGGGCTCGCCTTGGTCCTCGGGTGCTCTAGAAAATAAAAAAAAAGAAGAGAAAAAGAAAAAATGTGTGTAGTGCAAAAAGAGTAATGCCAGCTAGACCGAAAATCCCAAAAAAGGGCAGCCTAGGCAAAAAACAGGTTGCACATAAAAAAAAAGAAGAAAAAATCTTAGTGCTAAAAGAGTAATGCCCACTAGGGCCGAAAATCCCAAAAAAAGGGCGGTCTAGGCAAAAACGGGGTTGCACATAAAAATAAAAGAAAAAGAAAATGAGGCCAAGGACCCAATAGACCGCCCCAATCAAAAGCTTGACGGGTGCAAAACCAAAGCTCAAAAAATGAAAGTTGTCGACAACAATGGGGCGGTTGAAGCAAAAGCAGAAGCATTTCATAAGCCTTTAGGCATATGCAAGTCCTTTCTCCCCCAATGAAAGACGAGAATCAGAAAACTATTGAAGCAGCCGTCCAAGAATGACTTGGTCAAGGAATCATCCCGAGGCCCACGCCTCATCATCCAATCTTCTCATCCAAACCTTTCCACTAAAGGAACCACAAATCCCATTTCCCAAAACAGTCCGGCCAAGGCCGAACTACGGCGACCTGAGCTCCTCACAATGAGGGGAACGTAGGCAACCAGCAATGGTCCGGTCATAAGCACATCCAAATTACCGAAAACCCGGTCTCATCAAATGACTTCTCCCATGGACACAGTCAAATCCCAGAAAACCCGGTCTCATCAATGACCTCCCTATACACAAACCTTTCTTTCACACCCAGCCAACCTTGATCCGCGACATTGGTTGACTTTCTCCTCATGATTAATAAGAATGTTTGTTCATATCGAGATTAGTGGTTGAATAACCCGAACATTAATAAAGGGTTTTAAGCAATCTTGTGATCATTGTAAATAAAACAAGTTTTCAGATGTCTTGACAAGTCTTCCTTTTCTACATCTTAGGAAAGATAGCGCTAAACACTGATTTTCTGTCAGCAGGGGCTTCCATACACTTTTACCAACCTTTCTACGCTTATACTCTCTCAAAAGAGTCAAACCCAAAGCGAGTTTTGTGCCTACATCGAATAAGGCCATCAAAATAATACAAAATCGGGATTATTCCCACCTTTTGAAAAATATGCCCCTGCATGTACATATCTTCCTAAAATTCTTCTCTTTGTCTGCGTCTCCTTAAGGTTGACTGGTTGACTAAAAAAAATAGAAATAAAAAAAAAGAAAAAGGATAGGTTTTCCCTCTTCTGCTACAATTCGCATTAGGGCTGCCTCGAAACTCTTTCAGTTTGGGGCTTTGCCAAGTCATTCCTTTAAACTGGGGCTTCTTTAGCCATGTTTAGGGTTCATATCGGGTTCTTCACTAGGTCCCTAGATGGATTCAGTCTTGGTCAGATCAATTTCAGAATCACGTTCGCAATACCAATCAGATTGGGATTTTTATTAGGTCACTGGGACCGGGCTTCGCCAAGTCACTTCGCTTGCTCAGCTCATTCAACCAAGGTTTTGCCAATGAAAGAATTTTTCCTTACTTCAACAAGATATGGGGCTTTTGCAGAGAGTATTTCCTTAGACCGGGGCTTCGATAAGTTGCATCCATCCCTAGAAGAGAGGATTGGTCACTTCGACATCTGTTAGCATCAACTTCAAATGCTAGAGTGTGAGAAAAGAATAGTCACAGAGACCCGAGGTTCAAACCCAGTCTCAGCTCAAGAGGGAATTCTCGTCCACGTTGACAACAGCAACAGTTCAGTCCGCACCCAAGGGATACAACCCCACCTGTTTGAAACCCGTCTCAAACAATTCCCAAATACATTCCATATGTACATCCAGACCCAGTCCCTACCATGTTTCCAAGAGAAAAATCATCCCTAGGCTCAAGTAACGTGCCAATTGCTAATGATAACGTTTTCTCCCAAAAGCGCCTTCGTTACTTCCGTTATAACGAGATAACTCTAGGCGACAGTTTCCTAATTGTCAAAACGTCGAAAATCCTAGACATCATTCCTAACTGTCTAGATGAAGCTTGAACTACGATCAAGGCTTGATTCCTCCGGGATACGTAGGTAGCCTTTCATAAAGGTTCAGCCATCCGACCACATTGGTCACCTTTTCCCTTCTCCATTCTCCAAGGGTGCGTAAGTTTTTCATAAAAGTCCAATTTTGTGACCATATGGGCCACCCCTTTTGATTTGGAACATTCCTATGAAGGATTGGTTGTTTGACCTCCTAGGTCACCCCGTTTCCATCCTTATAGGAAGGGACCGAATATCTCTTTGCCATTGTCCCAAGGAGGCCAGGTAGGTGATCTCTTTGATCCCCCAATTCCAACCTGTGACTGCAGTTCCATTCCAGTTCCAAAGGCAATGAAAAGCACAGTTCTGGCTTATTAAGTCGCGCGACATAACAAGCCATGTCGTGCGACATAACAAGCCACATCAGACATCAAACATCAGCAGCTTCCTGCTTTCCCCAGGGCACTCCCCGACTTGTCAAAATCTGCAAATACCATCCATTCATCTCTCAAATGCATAGGGAATGGTTCATTTACCCCCTATACACTCATGCATTCATATTCAAGCCAAAAATTCATTCAAGTCACTCAGTTCTAGCCATTTATCGTACATCATTTCATAAATGTGTGCAAAGGAGAAAAAGCTAGCAATGTACATTCAAACCAAAATAGACCAAGTCTAAGAAATGTGCAAAAATAACATGTGTTTTCCCCAAAGGGGGTACAATAGCCAAAAGGTCATAAATGTCTAAGGGGAAAGGGGGCTACTCTGAATCCTCTCCATCACCCTCTTCATCATCCTCTCCCTCATCTCCATCCTCGTCATCATCCTCAGCCTCCTCTGGCTCATCATCAGGGTCGTCCGAAGGTGCCTCGTATGCTATGGTCCCTGTGCGATAGTAGTCATCAAGCTCTGTGATGACGACAGAGTCAAGCTCGTAATCTGTGGCCGTCTCAGCTCCACCATCCTCATCCTCATCCTCATCATCATCATCTATCTCAATGGGTCTGTAAAGAGGCACATTTGCAGTCTTTGTCCGAGGCGTCGGTCCTCTAGTGCTCCCGCTGGTGCCCACGTCATCAGAGCGGCTCTTCTTCTTTCTCGGTTGGCCAGGTGGAGAGATATCAATCGAACCCCGTGACCGGCACCGATTCTTCCAGAAACTCATGCCTTTCTCGGAGCTTGCCAATCATGCCCACGGCGCCGGTATATGCCCCGGTCAAGTGCCCGTAAGCCTGAGCCGACACTGCTTACAAGCATGACATAAAAAGCGTCGAATGCGCTTCTTGATAATAAAAAAGAGATGCAAGCAATCCAAAGAGGCGTAAGGAGCAATACTTACAGATCTAGAACCTCGCGGGAGCACCGGATGAGGATGAGTCTGGGACATATCAATGTGAGCTCGCCTCATGCGACCGCCACCCCGATAATCAATGAAAGTCGGGGCAAAGGAGGTCTAGCTACATAGCGCCGAAGGCCCCGCGCTATGAGCACCATAACCAACCCCAGTCCGTGTGGAGACCGAAGATGCATGGCCACGTACATAGTATAGCCCCCTCTCGTGTGTAAAGATGTGCCGCCATGCCTACGATCAAAGCATCTACATTCTCCAACTGGCGAGGCAACCACATCCTAGCTGGAGGATCATCAGGGATCCGAGCGTGCTTGTTCGGCCCATGCTGTCTATACACCCTCTCTCCCAAGTACAAGGCGTCTCGGACAAGCCCACCAGCAGCTTGCGACACTCGTGAAGTGCGCAGCGTGATCTAAATCCGTAGCGGCATAACGACTACCCAGGGGAACAAGCTCATCCTCTGTGGAACCCCTCTCGTGCATGTCAACGTATCATGATAAGAAGCGGTAATCCTGCACCTCGAGCCCTCCTGGCTGCCTCGGTCTGCTTTCTGGCATCCTTCGTCCACCGACGAAGAGCGGGAAAAGTGGTGGCAGGAAACTCATCCTTGATCTCGCCACTCATAACAGCCAAAATACTCGTATGCCCAAGCCTCGAAAAGGAGAAGAAGAAGTCAAAACAGGGAAAACAAGGGATATAATGAAATGCGCAAAAGAAAAAAGAGATCAAGGTGAGAGAATACCTCAAAGCCGATGAAAGCAGGTGAAGTACTTTGCCTTCCCTCGACCGACGTCATCTAGGGCCAAATACATCTCGCCTAAGGCCGCCTCTCCCCAGAATGATTCGACAAGATCCCGTGCTCTCGCAGCTCCAACGGTGAAATCAAAGCAGTAGATGCGCTGTTGATGAACAGCATGTCGGAAAAGCCCACCCATACAAAAGCTCTAGCCAATCTCTCGGCTCTTGCGGCTCTCAGTGGGATCATCTATCACAGCCAGTAGTCCCCGCCCGCCCCGAATCGGCCGTGTAGCACCCCAACTCATATCCATTCCCCTTCTTGCTCCGGGGAACGAAACCAAGTAAGCCCATAAACTCATCATCAGCAATAGTGGGGCTCAACTCCTGTACAGGCTCCTCTATGTAGAGCGGCTCATCCGTAAAAGGCCCCGTGATGACCGCAAAGTCCAATGGAGTGACCGTCGTCTCACCCCAAGAGAAGTGAAATGAGTGAGTGGTCTCCCACCAGAACTCTCTGAATGCCCTCACTAGATCCACACTCCTCTGAGTGCCCCCGATGGCCTTCGCCATCTCAAAAAATTGCCCTAGCCCAGCAGCGTAAATCAGGCCCTTAGGCGAGTCCACCTGCTCCTGGCTACCCGGCAAGCTATCCCATAGCCTGCCAATCACCTCAGGGGAGCCACGGGTGCGCAATCCCTGCAAGAAAACATGGCACAAGTATCAATATTTCGTGCTATTTCTTGAAATCATCTCAAGCAAAAAATAGGTCAAAATGGATCAATGTATGGCATGCATTTACGCATTACATTTCCTAGATTCATCTATGTTCACATGCCAGTTCATGTCAATAGCACAGTCTAAAAAAAAAAAATCAGTTCAAATCAATTTCGCCCAAATTGAAAATTTTTCAAGAAACCCTAGGTTTCTTACCTCTTCCTTCTTCGTGACATCCGAAGTATGCTCATCGAGCTGTGGGTAAAAATCTCCCCTTGGTGCTTCCGGAAGAAACGGCCGTTGATTCCTTTGCACCCCCTTCCTCCGAGTAGCTAAGTTGGCATGTTGAGAAGCCCTCTTGGTCGGATAGAGCCTAGGAGGCATTTTCCAAGTTGAATCGAACTAAAGATTTGTTTGATTTCTCTAGATCCCTCTCAAATCGCCCTCTGAGGTTGCTCTCTCTCTTCTTGCCGTCGCCTCCCTCCCAATTTCAAGTCTAATTTAATTTCAAAATGGCGACTGTGCGATTTTTAATAAATCTGTCCACAGGGCCTGTTATGTCGTGCGACATACTAAGCCCCTGTGGCTGATTTTTACCATTTTGCCCCTGAAGGCTCCATTTTACAAATTTTGTCCCCCGTAGGCCTGTTTTGTCCTTTGTGCCACTGGCATTTTCAATCAAATTTTCCCTCCAATGCCCCCCGAGGCTTATTTTACAAGTTTACCCCCTCGTGGCTCATTTTATTTGCCTTTAGCATTTTTAATTCACTTCTTTTACAAAAAATTATCAGGATACATCCGACTTTCTTTACAAAAAATCATCGAGTCCTTCTTACTTCTTTAGTCTCTGTTTTTTTCCGTCATAAAGAAATAAAGTCATCTAGCTTTAGTAAAGAAATAACGTCGTAAGCTTTAGCTTCCGTTAGAATGAAATAATGTTAGGTCAAAACTCTAAACTTGTGCTACCACTATCCGCGAATAGTGACGAATGCCCAAGTTATTTCAACTTGTGCTATCACTATCCGCGAATAGTGACGAATGCCCAAGTTATTTCAAATTGTGCTACCACTATCCGCGAATAGTGACGAATGCCCAAGTTATTTCAACTTGTGCTACCACTATCCGCGAATAGTGACGAATGCCCAAGTTATTTCAACTTGTGCTACCACTATCCGCGAATAGTGACGAATGCCCAAGTTATTTCAACTTGTGCTACCACTATCCGCGAATAGTGACGAATGCCCAAGTTATTTCAACTTGTGCTACCACTATCCGCGAATAGTGACGAATGCCCAAGTTATTTCAATTTGTGCAACCACTATCCGCGAATAGTGACGAATGCCCAAGTTATTTCAATTTGTGCAACCACTATCCGCGAATAGTGACGAATGCCCAAGTTATTTCAATTTGTGCAACCACTATCCGCGAATAGTGACGAATGCCCAAGTTATTTCAATTTGTGCAACCACTATCCGCGAATAGTGACGAATGCCCAAGTTATTTCAACTTGTGCTACCACTATCCGCGAATAGTGACGAATGCCCAAGTTATTTCAACTTGTGCTACCACTATCCGCGAATAGTGACGAATGCCCAAGTTATTTCAATTTGTGCAACCACTATCCGCGAATAGTGACGAATGCCCAAGTTATTTCAATTTGTGCAACCACTATCCGCGAATAGTGACGAATGCCCAAGTTATTTCAATTTGTGCAACCACTATCCGCGAATAGTGACGAATGCCCAAGTTATTTCAATTTGTGCAACCACTATCCGCGAATAGTGATGAATGCCCAAATCATTTCAAATTGTGCTACCACTATCCGCGAATAGTGGCGTATGCCCAAATCATTTCAACTTGTGCTACCACTATCCGCGAATAGTGACGAATGCTCAAGTTTCCCAACTTAAGTTACCTCTATCTCCGTCATAAAGAGATAGCGCCATAAGCTCTAGCTTCCTCAGGTGACAGCCTCCGAATTGTCAAAATCTCAAGGATCCTAGACATCGTTCCTAACTATCTAGTGATGCTTGAACTACGATCAAGGCTTGATTCCTCCGGGATACGTAGGTAGCCTTTTATAAAAGGTCCACCATTCGACCACTTTGGTCACCCTGTTTCTTTGTCACTCCTCGGTGATAAAGCGCCCCTTTCATAAAAGTTCAAATATTCGACCACTGGGTCACTCTAGCATATCCCCGTAGGATCAATTGCTTGACCTCCTAGGTCATTTTCTCTTCTTTTTCCCAGCAAGAGACCAGTTTCTCTTCTTCCTTCCCCAGCGGATCCTAATCCCGAACTACGGCCTGGCTTGATTCCTCCGGGATACGTAGGTAGCCTTCCAAAAGGTTCAGCCACTCGACCACCTTAGTCTCCCAATCCGTCTCGGCATTCGCCAGATCGGATCCTTTTCTATCGACAACCCCACTCGCCCTGCAAGTGACGTTACCGAGGGGCTTCTGTAAGTACCCAAATCGCTCATGCCTTCCGGTTAATTTTCCCGCAATTCCGGTAATTTTTCCGGTAATTCCCGGATTTTCCTAAAGTTCCGGAACAATTCCGGAACTGTTCCAAGCCTTTTAAGGGCTGAAGGAAATGCTTGGTGATTAAGAAACACGTTTTCTTAATCCCAAAACCCTTCTAGAAGGCGCCACCTTGCATGTTTCTAGAAGAATCCAGTGGCTACTTATGTCGTGCGACATAACCAGCCAGGAAAAGTTCTAGAACCATGCCACCTTGCATGTTTCCAGAAGGAATACAGTCATGGCTTGTTATGTCGTGCGACATAACAAGCCCATGCAGGCAGCCTATAAATAGAGGCCTTCACCTCTCATTTTCACACACCTCTTCCACCCCTCAGTCCCCCTCTATAGGGAATACGCTCCAGAAGCCTCCTCTCTCCTCACATACCCCTCAAATCAACCTAATCCTCCCAAATTCATCCCACACACACTTCCCACACACACACTTCCCACATACATCAAGAAATCAAGGAGTTCCCAAGGATCCAAGGTCTGAACTCAGTCTCCGGAGGAGGACGCTCGAAGGTTCCTATATCTAACTTGATATAGGAGTTGTGGATCTTCAAGGGTAACGAGTTTCTACCCCTTTTCCACTCTCTATTTTCCTTTGAATATAAAATCTATGTGTTACATGCATTGACAATATAGTACTCTGATTAAAGTTGCATGCTTTAGCTTCATATTACCCAGATCCACATTTTATTTCATTACATTTCATATAAAATCTCTATTTTGACTTGGTTTTGCATGAACACTCAAGATGAGTGTGGATCCCTCATATCCACACCCTCTTGAAGTGTTCATTATCAATAAACATGCTCTCTGAGATTTGTTTGTGAAGTAACTTGACCATTTTGGTACCTTATTACCTCTGCAAATCTCAGTTGTTTAGGCTTCTGCAAAATGGCTTATTATGTCACGCGACATAGGCAGCCTATGTCGTGCGACATACATAGCCAGTTTGCAGACTCCTTATCTTTTCAGCTGCAATCTGATGTTTTCCTTTTCTAATGCACCAATCTGCATTTAAACTAAAACATTTGCATACAGAGCAGCATCATTTGCATTAAAAGGATATCTTTTTCACCAAAATGACATCTTTGCTTTAATGGTGCATCCTTTGCACTCAAAAACCCTCTTTTCACATTAAAGATGCATCTTTTGCATTTAAGAACTCATTTTCATACTCAAAATGCAGACTTTACGTTGAAAAATCATTCTTTGCCATTTTCATGCATCATTTGTGCATTAAATGTTATTTTCCAACATAAAAATGCATTCTTTGCATAAAAATCTTTTCTTTGCACAAAAAGCATCCCTTGCAACCAAAAGACATGCTTTACATTCTAAAATGCCATCTTTTCACTAAAGTATCATTTTTACATGCATTTCCCCCATGTCCCCATTAGCAACCTTGGAACGGACCGGTGTAAAAGTTCTCATCTTTGCATCGTTCCTTCCATCAAAGGTTCATGATTTCTTTAGGAAAAGGATAACCTTGAACCCTATATCTCCGATTATCGCTTAAGAATGAGTATGAAGCCTCTATACGAGCTCGACCGTCTTAAAGCGTAGGATTGATGGGCTAAGGATATTCCTTCCTAAAGAACCTCATCTTTGACCCAAAAGAGAGTCATTCTCTCGATCACGCAAGTCCCGCGGGTCCCGAGGTTTAAAATGCGATGATCATAAGTCATAAGATGAGGACGGGATCATAATCCCAAATACATAAATTCCAAGAAATCCCGAGCAACAACCAACAAATGGTTTGTACGTCCGGAAGATAACTTGGGACATTCCCCCCCCTTATTTTCAAGCACATGCACACAAAGAAAGCACGCAAGCAAACACGATTAATGAAATCTAGGGAGACTTGCTCCGGCAAGGCACTTTGGGTGAACGCCAAACGTTCTTCCCAAGGGGTAACTTAACCTCCGAACCCATAAAACCTTTTTTTCAAAGTTTTGAGGTAATCAAAATGGCGTGGCGACTCCGTTTTTCAAATAACTCGGATGTCTTCAAACTCGCGTGAATTCCAATAAACAAAAATTTTGGGCACACATTCACAAATAGTCAAATTTCCAGGCGACTTCCCCTCAATAGGCAAAATTCGGGCGACTTCCCCATAATAGTCGAAATTATCAGGCGACTTCCCCATAATAGTCAAACTTTCTGATGACATTCCCATAATAGTCATCCATACCGCTTTGGTTTGAGACACCGCACGTTCTCACTTCATCGAACTATGATCTGGCTTGATTCCCTCTTAGGGATACGTAGGAATCCTTTCTCCAAAGGTCCAGCCATTTGACCACTTTGGTCTTTTGTCGGTTTGAGGCACTACACGTTCTCACTTGCATGAACTACGATCAGGCTTGATTCCCTCTCAGGGATACGTAGGAATCCTTTCTCAAAAGGTCTAGCCATTTGACCACTTTGGTCTTTCTTTTTCCCATCAGCCACTCGTTAGGCTTGGGATCCTTTCTTGTCGACAACCCCACTTCATCCATAAGTGACGTTGCCGAGGGGCTACTGTGAGTACCCCAATCCGACTCGTGACCCGTACAAGTGCCTTTTACACAATAAAAAGTGCACTGGGGGCATTTTGGTATATTTATATTTTATTTAGGAACTTTTGAGAACTTTCCGTAAGTTCTTTAATGAGATAACACATATAGGGAATTAATCCAAGCTTTTGGACCTATAAGGAATTACTTAAGGAAGGTTCCAGGCGGTTATTTGGCGCCAAAAGACAGTTATGGCTCGTTCTGTCCCGCGACAAAGCGTGCCATTTGAAAATGGACATAGAGTGTCCCGCGACAAAGCGTGCCATTGGAAAATGCAAATGCAAAGTCGTGCGACATTGTTTGCCACTCCCATGCAGTTATAAATTGAGGCCTCCTCCTCCCATTTCGGATCCGTTTTAGCTAACTTATTGTTACTCTGCCAAAATATTGGCGTACACACAGTAAACACACACCATTTCTCTCTCTCACCTACAACTCTCTCTCTCTCTCTCAATTCTCTACCCAATTATCTTCCTTACACAATTTTGAGCTGAAGATTAAAATCTGAAGCTGATCTGAAGGTTCCTATACCTAACGTGGTATAGGAAACGTGGACTACAAGGGTAACAAGCTCTCCCTCTCTTCTTATCCCTCTTTTCCTTGTTTTTTCATGCAAATTTACATGCAATTTACATGCATAATCTGGTAATTGTGCTTAATCTCTGGTTCTGATCGTGATCTCTCTGTTTCAATCCCTGACTCTGCAAATCATTCATTGTTTCATGTTTATTGCATGCTTTTGAATCATTTGTATGCGTTTTGGATGTTTCACCAAGATGAGTATGGATCATTCATATCCATACCCTCTTGCGTGCTAATTATTGACCTCTATGGTCTCTGAGATCCATGTGTGGTATAATTTGATCCTATTGTTACTTTGCTGCTTCTGTATATGAGCTTTGTAAAAGCTCTGCAAGTGGCTCGTTGTGTCACGCGACAGACTTGGCCAGGCTAGATCCTGTGTCCCGCAACACATCTAGCCAGGTTCTGCCCTATGTCCCGTGACACTTTCAGCCATTTACAGAGTTTCCCTTTCAGTTGTAATCTTTTTCTCAACTTTTGTACCTCGGGATGTGGCCCCCCGCTCCAAGTGGTTCACAAGATGTAATCATCTCATATTATCAATAAAAATGCCTTTATTCTATTTTGTCTCACACATAGCACACACTTGATGAATGTAATGGATGTTAGATTAGAAAGACTCGTTGTGAGGCGTTTTGGGTGAACTTCTCGTTATTTCCAAAACGTAACCTGACCCCCGAACCCATATTTCTCTTTTCAAAAGGTGTTTCAAAGTTTTCCTTTAAATTGTAGTGGCAACTCTCATATTTTCTTAACCGCGCTCGTATGTCCCATTACATTTTCTAAAACCATTTTCAAACTTCCCATGCGTTTTTGCATGCGGAACGGGGGCGTACTTTCAGTTTGACTATGTTACATTATTTGAGAAAAAAATTTTTTTTATGTCTTTTTTTTTATTTTCATTTTGAAAGAGATTGATAAAAGGAAAACACCACTCACACCAGAAACCAACAGGGTACAATAAGCAACAAAATCAAAATCTAGTCAAGGGACTTCCCTCAATCAAAGCCTGAACAAATCTTCATACCGGCGAACTGTGTTGCGGGACACAGGACAGAGATGGCACCCTCTGTCGCACGACTTGGCAAGCCAGAGAACCAGAATCAAAGCAAGCATAAAAACCATCCTCATCATGGCAAGGACTCATCATCATATCCAAAGCACACCAAAATAAGACACACAGAAGCATGGCAAGCAATAGAGCACAAAAGATGCACACATAAAGTCACACACACGTAACACACAAGCTAATATAAAGGATGTTAGAAAGAACGAAAGCTTGACCCACTTTTTGAAAACAAGTTTCAAAGTCCCCAGCAGAGTCGCCACTGAAAGTACGCCCCCGTTCCGCATGCAAAAATGCATGGGATGTTTGAAAATGGTTTTAGAAAATGTAATGGGACATACGAGCACGGTTAAGAAAATATGAGAGTCGCCACTCCATTTTTAAAGGAAAACTTTGAAAAACCTTTTGAAAAGAGAAATATGGGTTCGGGGGTCAGGTTACGTTTTGGGAAGAACGAGAAGTTCACCCAAAATGCCTCACAACGAGTCTTTCTAATCTAACATCCATTACATTCATCAAGTGTGTGCTATGTGTGAGACAAAATAGTATAAATGCATTTTTATTGATAATATGAGATGATTACATCTTGTGAACCACTTGGAGCGGGGGGCCACATTCCGAGGTACAAAAGTTGAGAAACAGATTACAACTGAAAGGGAAACTCTATAAATGGCTGATAGTGTCACGGCACTCAGGGCAGAACCTGGCTAGATGTGTCGCGGACACAGGATCTAGCCTGGCCAAGTCCGTCGCGTGACACAACGAGCCACTTGCAGATCTTTTACAAAGCTCATATACAGAAGCAGCAAAGTAACAATAGGATCAAATTATACCACACATGGATCTTAGAGACCATAGAGGTCAATAATTAGCACGCAAGAGGGTATGGATATGAATGATCCATACTTTGGTGAAACATCCAAAACGCATACAAATGATTCAAAAGCATGCAATAAACATGAAACAATGAATGATTTGCAGAGTTAGGGATTGAAACAGAGAGATCGCGATCAGAACCAGAGATTAAGCACAATTACCAGATTATGCATGTAAATTTCATTTAAATTTGCATGAAAAAACAAGGAAAAGAGGGATAAGACGAGAGGGAGAGCTCTTTACCCTTGTAGTCCACGTTTCCTATACCACGTTAGGTATAGGAACCTTCAGATCAGCTTCAGATTTTAATCTTCAACTCAGAATTGTGTAAGGAAGATAATTGGGTAGAGAATTGAGAGAGAGAGAGAGAGAGTTGTAGGTGAGAGAGAGAGAGAAATGGTGTGTGTTTACTGTGTGTACGCCAATATTTTGGCAGAGTAGCAATAAGGTAGCTAAAAGGGATCTGAAATGGGAGGAGGAGGCCTCAATTTATAACTGCATGGGAGTGGCAAACAATGTCGCACGACTTTGCATTTGCATTTTCAGTGGCACGCTTTGTCGCGGGACACTCTATGTCCATTTTCAAATGGCACGCTTTGTCGCGGGACAGAACGAGCCATAACTGCCTTTTGGCGCCAAATAACCGCCTGGAATCTTCCTTGAGTAATTCCTTATAGGTCCAAAAGCTTGGATTAATTCCCTATAGGTATTATCTCATTAAAGAACTTACGGAAAGTTCTCGAAAGTTCCGGAATAAAATATAAATGTACCAAAATGCCCCCAGTGCACTTTTTATTGTGTAAAAGGCACTTGTACGGCTCGCGAGTTGGATTGGGGTACTCACAACAACACAATCATCTTAATCATTATCAGCCTCATCATCCCAGTCCACTTCAAAAGAGCTAGCAGACTTCATTATCTCTGTTATTCCTTACCAACAAGGCATTCAATTGAAACCTCCTTTTCAGGACAGTTGGTTGGTTGGTTGGCTGGGCATTTAATGCATTGCACTGATTGCACTGGTTGGTTGGCTGGGCATTTAATGCATTGCACTGATTGCACTGGTTGGTTGGTTGGCTGGGCATTCAAGTCAACTGTCGTATGTAGCTAATAAATTATTTCACACCGAAAACGGTTTGAATAATTTCAAATATCCAACAGAGAAATCTAAGGTTATTATCTCATCTAGAGAGAATTTCAAGAGTGAAACACTGTATTCCCAATAAAATGTTAAGGATGCAATCCCTTCTCTTTTTCATGATCATGTTAATCTCCAATCAAAAGCTATGTGCTGCAACCCAAGCTGATGCCACTGAAAAGAAAGAATCTGATCACCTCGCGCTGCTGGCTATCAAGTCAAAGATTGTTAGTGACCCTGAAGGTGCTTTGGGGTCGTGGAACAATTCTCTCCATTTCTGCCAATGGGAAGGTGTAGCATGTGGTCGGCGCCATAGGAGAGTCACTGTTTTGGATCTTTCCTCCAGAGGTTTATCAGGTTCTTTGTCTCCATCTGTAGGAAATCTAAGCTTCCTCAGGGTGATAAGGCTTCAGAACAACACATTCCAAGGTGTTATCCCTACAGAAATAGGCCGTTTATTCAGATTGGAGCAACTAATATTGATGAATAATTCCTTTGAAGGAAATGTTCCGGCTAGTCTTTCAAACTGTACCAACCTAAAATACCTTTTTGTAGGTCGCAACAAGCTTGTTGGGAAAATCCTACAAGAAGTTAGTTCTCTGTTGAAGCTTGAATTTCTTGTTATTCACGAAAACAATTTCACAGGAGAAATACCTCCTTCCATTGGGAATCTCACTTCTCTCGAAACAATTTCTGCAGCCGTCAATCATCTTGGAGGAAGCATTCCACATGCATTTGGTCAGTTAAAGAAGCTATGGTTTATGGGAATTAGCATTAATCAACTCCATGGTACAATCCCTCCATCCTTTTACAATCTTTCTTTGCTCTCTACTTTCAGTATAGATGATAACCAACTAGTTGGAAGTCTTTCAACAGACATAGGTTTGAAGCTACCAAAACTTGATTTCTTTCAAATAGGACGCAACAAGTTTACAGGACTCCTTCCAGTCTCTATTTCCAATTGTTCAAAATTGACATTCATCGACGTAGGAGATAACCTTTTCCATGGAAAAATAGCAATTGATTTTGGAATGATGCCAAACCTCATGATTGTAAGCCTAAGAGACAATGTTTTTGGAAGTGGGGAACCTGATGAAATGAATTTTATTGCCTCTTTGGTGAACTGTAGTAATTTGCAACAGTTAGGCTTTTATGAAAACCAGTTAAGAGGGCAGCTACCAAGTTGTGTGGGCAATCTCTCAACTCAACTTTCTTATCTATCACTTTATCACAATTCAATATATGGATCCATCCCTCCGTCAATGATGAATCTAGTCGGTCTAGAGGTATTAGGACTGTATGATAATCAATTCACAGGCACAATTCCTAGTAACATTGGCAATCTCTGTAAACTACAATTATTGGGCCTAAGGGAAAACAGTTTGATTGGTAATATTCCAGAATCTGTTGGGAACCTGTCTCTCTTGTATGAACTATTCTTAGACAACAACAAATTACAGGGTATAATACCAACAACTTTTGGAAATTGCCAAAAATTGATTCTATTGAACATTTCATCAAATAACCTTTCTGGCAGCATACCAGGAGAGCTTCTTGGACTTTCATCGCTAATATCACTAAATCTTCGTCGTAACCATCTGTCTGGATCACTCTCACTAGAAATTGGAAGGCTTCATAATTTAGAAGAGTTGGATTTGTCGGAGAACGAGTTGTCAGGTGAAGTCCCTAGTAGCATAGGTGGCTGCACTAGCCTGGAGAATCTATTCCTGGAGGGGAACTTCTTTCAAGGTTTGATACTCCCATCATTTGGTTCTTTGGCTGGTATTCAGTACCTTGATATTTCCCGTAACAACTTCTCCGGACAAATTCCAAGGTTCTTGGAGAAATTCCAATTCAAGAATCTTAATTTATCATTCAACAACTTCGAAGGCGAACTACCAATGAATGGAGTTTTCACAAATGCTACTGCCATCTCAGTAGAAGGGAACAATAGGCTTTGTGGCGGCTTGCTTGAACTTCACCTCCCTAAATGCAGCATCAAAGAGAGAAAGAATGGTAAAAATATGTTTCTTGCACTCATAATTGTGATTCCAATAATCTGCTTGCTTTTTGGCCTGGCTTTGGCATCATGTTGTTTATTCATTTGGAACAAAAGGAGAACCAAAACACTATCATCAGGCCTGGCATTGAGGCAACAATTCACCATGTATTCTTATGAAATGCTCCTCAAGGCAACAAACAGGTTCTCCACAGAAAACCTGATTGGTATGGGTGGTTTCAGTCATGTTTACAAAGGGGTACTTGAAGAGGATGGAATAACGGTTGCTGTCAAGGTACTAAACCTTGACCTTCGAGGAGCTTCAAAGAGTTTCATGGCAGAATGTGAAGCCTGGAGAAATATTCGACATCGTAACCTTGTAAAGATCATAACTGCATGCTCCTCAATTGACTTTCAAGGTAATGATTTTAAAGCTCTGGTTTACGAGTTCATGGCTAATGGAAGTCTAGAGAGTTTATTACATCCAATTCCAGGAACAATGAACATAAAGAATGAGATGCACGGACTAAGCCTTCTTCAAAGAATGAACATTGCCACAGATGTTGCTCATGCCATTGATTATCTTCATTACCGGTGTGAAATTCATATCTTGCACTGTGATTTAAAGCCGAGCAACATTTTACTCGATGGAGACATGGTCGCTCATGTTGGGGATTTTGGGCTCGCAAGGTTCTTCCTTCCAGAAGTTTCAAATATCAACCAAAGCAGTTCCATTGGTTTGAGAGGAACTATTGGTTATGCACCTCCAGGTAACCACTTTACTCAAGAACCCACAATCACAATCATTTATTTCTAGCTAATTAATATTTACTAATTTTATGCCTTTGACCACCACTCAATTGTTCTTGAGATTTTGGCGTGAATCTTATATTTTGTCATCATCATGATTTGCAGAGTATGGTCTTGGAAGGGAGATGACAGCAGAAGGAGATGTCTACAGTTTCGGTATAATTTTGTTGGAGATGATGACCGGAAAGAGACCCACAGACAATATGTTCCAGAATGGCCTTAACCTTCGAGACTATGTTAGAAGGGCCTTACCAGACAGCGTCATGGACATAGTAGACCCAATACTTGCGAAGGAAGAGGAAAATGAAACACAGAATCCAAGATATGCAAAACAAAAGGTGGAGTGTTTAGGTTCATTTCTGAAGATTGGAGTTGCGTGCTCTATGGAGTCAGCAAAAGACAGAATGAATATATCAGTGGTTGTTGATGAGCTGCAGCGTATTACCAATATCATTTCAAAGCACAAAATCTCAATAGCGAGGTGAGGAGTCATTTCTCAATTTTAGCCTATTTTAATTATTTTATCTAGGCAATTACAACTCATAGCGCTCGTAGCAGTTTATGTAGGTACTTCTTAATTGGTTGTCTCGGAGTCATCATTAAGTATCATCAGACTATAGAACTAGACTGTCATATTCAATCCTCAGCTTTACTAGCTATTAAATCGGTTTACAGACCAACATACACCAAGCAAAAAGGCACTTTACGTAAGTTTCTTTTTCTGTTTAAAACATAAACTCGGTCTAGTGGTTTTGCTGAGACAAATGATAGCTTTGCATTTTGCGATGGAATTTGTTGTTTTGATTAGCATCAGCAAAGATAACAACTTTTCAGAGATTGTACTTTGTTTTAACAATAAGAAATAATCCACCAAACAACTACCAACTCTTGAAGAATAATCATTGATGGAGAGAGTGGAAGTGTCTCGACATATCTTTTATAGGGTAATTGGAAGCTTATAATCTGACAATATATGAGCTTGAAGCGCATCCAAGAAGAGTTCAAACAAGTTTTTGTTGTCTGATATCTTCCTCTCTTTAGATTTTACACAACTGAAAGTTACTGTACGATTAAGCTAACCAAATCAAATTGAGATTATAGGCAAGTAGGTAATGAACTTTGATTCTGGTAAAAGAGTAGATGTTTACTCCATGATTCTAATTGATAGTTGGTTTCTCTGTGCAAAAATCCCATTGCATGCCTTCTCTATTTTGGGGTGTTAATTGCTATACTCGACCTTATTTTCCCAAATTATATCGTATTTATGAGTTCAGTGATTATGTTTTCAGGTGAGGTAGAAAAAGAATGTGGAAGCACTTTTGTGGCAATCATGACAATAAATTATGTGGTAGGAGTAGCAATGGAGAACATATGTTTTTGCTTTTACATGTTTGCCTAATAGCTATTATTTGGTATCTTGGGATAATTTTGTGTCTTGACTTCTTCATAATGTACATATAAAACTTTTAAGGGCGGAAAGCATGGACACCTGTCACCCGCCCCTTTTTTATATTGCTCATGTTTTATTTGTACAATAAGTAAATTTTGAGATGGAGAAAATTTAACAGAGCCTTAGTCATTTGGTTGCCATCATAGGCATCTTAAAAGAACAAAGAGAACTTTCCATTTGGTTTCTTTCTAGGCTTTAGAAATCGGATCAAATTACCCAAAATTGGCCATATAAGTCAAACTGTTGCATTCATGTCTGATGGACTCATGCCACGAAAACGTGTGAGAACGACGCTTGTTGCATTCATGTCTGATGGATTCATGCCAGAAAACGTGTGAGAACAACGCTGGTAGTGTGTGCGAGAGAGTGAGATCTTTCATGAGAGGCCAACATGAACCAACACCTCACCCAACACAACAAGATTGGTTTATGGAGACACCCGGTGTGTCATCTGCTCTTTTACTTCTCTCTTTAACAGCCAACAAAAGTTTGTTAGTAAGAAAACAAGCACATTACAAGACAATGAGCAGTTGAGGACACCAGAATACATCATACACAACAGCCACAAGAATTACAAAAACACCTCAACTCAACCACTCATACAATACAAAATCAAGAAAATAGATAAAACATCCCAAACGACACGAGAAACCCAAAACAAGAGTCAACAAACACCATTGCAGCACCGGCATTATCACCAAGCTTGAAAACAGTTGTCCCTCTTCACTCCCACTATTCCCACTTACACTAACATAAGTTAACTTTCTGTTTAAGACGGAAAAAGAAAAAGGGAAACTTCTTCGCTTCAAGAATTAGGCTGGGTATAGAAGAAATTAAAACAATAAAACGGGTGACAAAAACAACCCTTAATTAATTGATAGATAAGATATCCATGTCTTTTGTATAAAATGATAGACACTGATGAGAAGAAAAAATTACAAACATGTATAAACTCTTTGGTGATACAGTAAATTACTCGCTGAATGAGCTTACCGGCAACCCTTTAACATGTACGAAGAGGGACTTGGAAAACATACGGTCCCTTTCCAGGTGTCCTACACTCGCTGAAATCAAGTACACGCCCTACACGCCCCTGTGTCTGCAAAATTATCCCAGGAGAAAAAATGTAAGGGATTCGAAATATAAAATATGTACTCAAGAAATGAATTGTGTTTATCTAGCACCATAACTCAAAACACTTACCGGGATTATCTATAGAGGGGAGATTAGTCTACTATTTTCTGTAGCTAAGGTAATGTAAAAGACAATAACAAACAATTAAATATTTCGTTGTTATTTTAGATAGAATAAATAAATCATACCAAGGCATCTGAAGTCGAGTGCAAGCAGTTGATTTGATCTTCTTTCTCATTATTTAAGCATGTTTTTCTTAATATCGAATCAGGAGTTTCATCTCCCAAAACCTCTTGGGCATTGTATGCTCACTTAACTGTTTCATTGACCCGAGAGCATCATAGCTCCTTTCCATGGGCACATAAAGTAACCAATATCCTGCGAAATTTAAATGGAGATAAGAGAGAGATAATCTTTTAAGAAGTACCTTCACTTTATGACGGTATAAAACTTAAAATCCCTCTGTACCCCTAAACTTGCAAATAAATCACCATGGCACAGGAATTAAGAGGGAGTATATAATATTAAGGTGTTGTGAGTGAGGATAATGTGGTAGGAGAGAGAAAGTGAGGTATGGAATAGTAAATAGGTAGTTTTTGTGAGTATGACAAGTGGGCCCCATGATTTATCAAGTACTAAAAACTTTTTCATTTTTGAACTTTGCAAGTTTTAATGGGACACCAAATAGGGTAACTTTTGCAAGTTGAGGTGGGACGGATGGAGTATATAACATAAACTTTAAGTACCTCAATTGTTATGTCTATCAACTTTTGGACCTGGCACAAAAGAGTTGATGAACCAAGGAGATTTCCAAGCTGAAGGCGATTCAAAACTACTCTTGAATGGAGTTTCACTAAAACTAAGATCACAAATCATTAGGCAAGCAAAGATTAGAAACAAATTATTAGAGACCTCACTGATTTCTAATGACGTTAGAAAAGATTAACAAGCACGAAAAACAAAAAACAATAATAAGATCTAGGTGACTCTTTCAAAGAACTACATCAGATAATCTCAAAAATAAGTAATGCGGAAAAGGGGACATGATTTATATAAAAGTATAGGCATCTTACATGCTAACGTTTTCAAGACTAGCATCATTTACTGCCTTTTCAGTCTTGATCTCCAAGGGTGTTGGCAAAGGAGCAGATAGTGTGGAGGATAAAACCAAACGGCGTCCACCCTTCTTACCGCTGACAGAGACACTGCGGGGGCTGATTAAAGATAGACATAGATTCTTGGACGGAGATTCGGAGACAGTGGCTTGATTTGGCACAACCTCTAAATTTATGTGGTTCTTATCTCCAAGAGTTCTAGCACTTAGGCCCAATGGTGTGCCTAATATACTTCCAAACTTATCAGGAGAGAAGAATAGTGGATTATTTAAGTTCTGCTCCGTAAGGACTCTAGAAGATTTTTGCACCTATTTATTAGGAAATATCAAGATTAACAATCATCAGCCAATTATGCCATTCCAAAAACAAATACATCAGGGGAAAGGATTATCACAAGAAATTATAAGCTCGAAGAACAAAGCTATATAAGTTCAAAGCAAATCAAAATCGGGAAACCAAGCTTCATTGGGGTATCTCAAGTTTAAATACAGGTAATGACCTGTTTTCCCTGTTTATATGTTAAACAAACGTCTGAGCCACAGTTCAAGCATCCATGTTATGTTCCCATAAAAAAATAACAAAATAAAAAAACAGCCAGAGAGAAAAGAACTCACGTTCCCATCCACAGAATAAGCATCATCTTTAGCTTTGGCATCAGTACCACTAGTCGAGCTTCTATTGTGCAACGAGTGTTCTCTGTGCTCCTCTTTTTTACCATCATTACACAAGTTTTCTTTACCTTCAATACAGGGTCCAGAAATTAATTTGTGTCTGGATGGTGATTGGTCATTCACACTCTCTTCAAACATGACCTTCAACCGAGAAAAATCTCTGCTCAAATTAGAGAATGAACTTTCTAACTTCTTTTCGCACCTTTTTTCAGGAAAAGGTAACAGAAGATCTCGATGTCGCTTCTTCAATATGGATGGTGTGCCTGTGAAAGTCTAGGCAGAACTTTTCAGTACAGTCTCTGGGCAGCCATCTCGTGAAGGAGAATCCCACAGCCTCGTTGGACTAAAACAATTCATAGAAGTCATCATCAGCTGACGGATACCAAGAGGACTATACTCATGCTGCATGTCTTTACCAGGCTCTATTAGATCACAGCTGAAAAAGGGGATGTCCAAGCTTGGGAAACGAGAGGCTCATAAGATAGAGCTCCTGTATCCTGCTGTTTAGAAGGCAAAACAAGACTTTGACCTACTGAAGGACATTTTTGGATATCATTAGCTTGTCCTGAACTAAAAGCATCAGCAGGAACTAGCTCTGAAGAACCCTTCGGTTGATCTCTTTGAAAGTTTCGTGTAGCTAGGAAGCTTCAAACACTCAACAGAATATGGATGTGAGTACAGATGTGTCTCACTACTGTCCACACATCCACAGATAATGCAGCGGAATAAAACAGAATAAAACAATAACGCAAGAGTTATATACGCTTACTGATCTTGAGATCAGCAAACTAGGCTTACGCCCAAAAACCTTTTCACTATAAAAACTTTTGATGCTTACAAAAATAAGAATAAGTGAAAAACTAAAAGACGAAAATACTAAACGAGTTCTAATCACCTTCTATGACAAGAACACTTCCCCTTTCCCAAGTATGACCTATTCTAGTCAGAAGTAAAACAAAGAACTCAATGAAAACCTAGATATGAGTTACGGATGTATGTCACAACCTTCACTCACAACCTAAAACAACAATGTTGAAAGACTGTGAAGAACAAGAAGTTTTCTCTCTCAAAGTTCGTGTCTTCTCTTGTGCTGATGGCCTTGTATTTATATGCACCATAGAGAAGGTCTTCACCCAATCAACTTCATTCCTTTGTGAGATCTCTAAACCTATAAGGAAATATAAACCATACTCACAAAGAAATAGAATGTTAGTAGGTTAGTCCTAATATAAAAACTATTTACATAAATAAAAGATATTTACTTTATTTACAAAGTCCTTGTCAAAGTAGGACCTAATAAATCTTTCATGAAAGTCCCAAAATCTACTTACCTTTTTAACATTGATTCGAAAATAGGGAAACAAGATTTGTTTCCAAAAACTCACGCTTTCAATCTCCCCCTATTTTGGACTTTTTGGTCAAAACCAAAGATTTATGATTTGATCATTTTGGATCAACATTTTCAACAGCAAAGACTCCCCCTGAATGGATGTATGTGCAGATGTGTTTACACATCCACACACAAAAACTGCATATAACAGATTAGAGCAAAAAAACCAGCAGTTCATTATATTAAAAGTAAAAGCAAGCCATTCAGCAGTAACCTGTTTTAAGTTATTACAGACCAATGTTTAAATACTAAAACAGAAATTAAAATTGTTTTAAGAACCACCATAAAGCAAAACAAAAATTAAACTTCAAATCATCTCCCCCTTAATTTAAAGTTCCCACTGCCTCCAAGTACCAGCAGCAGCAGCAGCTTCAGCACTAGTCCCTTCTCTCCCCTTTTTGAGCAGAAAGAGATGCATGCCACCTTAGAAGTCTGTCCTTTAGAGCTTTAAGGTTGTTGGCATGTGATTTGGAGGCTTGCAGTTGATCAGTCAGTGCAAGGGTCAGGGCTTCAGCAGCTGCTATTTCAGCATCCAGGTCCTTTATTTGGGCAGTAAATGGATCTTCAGATGTGGATTCAGATGTGCCCACATCAGGCATAGTAATTTCAGGAACAACACCCAATGGAAGATCAACAAACCTTTGCTTGGCATCTAAGAGGGTTTTGGTCTCCTTAAACAGATCAAACTTATCAAGTCTAACCTCACCCTTTTCAGGCTTCACACCTTGAGCTATTAGGATTTGAGAGATGAGAGAGGGATAAGGTAGAGACCATTTCATGGAGGGAGATTCTCCATATCCACAGATTTTTCTAAAGATAAATTCACCAAAATTGATTTTCTTCCTTGCACCCAACCTATACAACAAATAAGCTTGAACCTTAGTGACAGAGGTTTTATTGTTGGAGGGGCAAAGGTTGGCAGTTAAGATGGAATGGAGAAAACAATAGATGGAAGTGAGAGAACCACTACCTAAATCCTTTGGTTTGATGGGCCAAGAGGTTACTTTCCCATGAGTAATGGTAGACACTAGTTCTTTATCAGACACATCACAAACCTGATCTAAATCATTATCTAAACCAAGAAGATCATTTATCACAGAGGGAGAAAAATTAATAAACTTGCCTCTCACATAAACCGAGTAAAACATGGGGGAATATGGTCTGTTCAATCCTTTGGATAAATTAGCATAAAACTCATAAACCAGCTTAAGAAGGAAGGGAAGAGGGTGATCAACAGTTAGAAACAAACCTCTCTCCTCAAAAAACTTATCTAAACCCAACTTAGAGAAAGTATCTCTATCCCTTTTCATTTCAAATATAAAGGCCTTATTTACAATCTGGCCAAACCTATCTGAGGCATCCTTAGATAGAAACTTAGTAGATAAGGGTTTAAAAGCAGGAGTAGGATCAATAGGATCAGCAGGAGCAACAACATCAGTAGGAGCTACTGCAGGAGCAATGATATCAACAGAAGGAGGAGTATTGGATGGAGGAGTGGGTTGAGACCTGGTTCTTATGAGGGGTTGCTCTACTTCTTCTTCTTCTTCTTCATCATCACAAAGAATGGCAGATGATGGTTTACCTCCAGGTTTCTTGAGGTTTTTGGCTTCCTCTGACAGTTTTCGCACCCTGTGCGATCGACGAAGGTTCCTTGGAGGAGCAGGATTAACAAAGTGGCCCATGGGTTTAGAGGGAGTTAGATTCATCTTTTTGGTTGATGGGGTTTCTACAATAGGAACAGAGGACAGAATAGGGGGTCCAACTGATGGTTGAGAAACCGGAGAAGTTGGAAGATTAGGGTTTGTAGGGGACAATGGAGCATTCGAGGGTTCCAAGGAAGGGGATTTTGAGGTTGGAACTTCCATAGATGAGCCTGACGAGGATGAGGGAGGAGGAATTTCTGCAAAAAACTTGGATATTGCAGGATTGGCGACAATGGGGGTTTCAGCAACGGCCACTGAAATTGGTTCAATGTCAAGTATTTCTTCTTCACGAATTTGATTATGAGAGACCATTTAATCTGCAAAATAAAGTTAGGTTGAACAGTAGAAGGATAATTAATTGCAATGTGTGTGATTGTGAGCAATTACGAGGGAAGAACAAGGGTTTAGCTAAGGGTTTATGGGGGATGGGATGGATGTGAGCCCTAATAAATACTCACAACTTCTCCTTTCCAATTTAATCAAGCATTCCTTTTCCAAAAAGGTTTCACACATCCAAAATACCTAAGAGGTCCTCCAACGGCTATAACCCCTTGAGATTTCCACACAACAACCTTAAAAAAACTAGGGATTAAAATAAAACAAGATTTTGTCAGATTTTTATGGAAATAAAAATTCTTTAGCCATATCCTTTCAAAACTGAATCCCATTCAAAATTTTCCTTCCTTTTCAAATATGGATTGATACACATCTTTTTCTTTCATGGTAGATATTGGAAATCAAAAACATGTTAAATCAAAGAATAAATTAAGAATGAAAATAAATTAAGAGGCATATTTACAAAGCACCCTATATGACCTAAAAAATGTAGTATGCCTAGCATGATGCAAACACACAGGTGAAGGAAAAATCTCAGCTCATAGATATGGCATAGTATGTGAGTCACATTTGGGGACACATTTAGATCACAAAAAGTCAATGAGCAATAATCCAATCTGCACAGCCTCTAGGATGCATCCACCCATTTTTTATTGTGGATTTTTGCATTGTGAGTAGCTTTCACTTTTCTTTGATCCCAAAGATAGCCCTTTTTCCCAATGATCTTGTCAAGTTTGATTTCAAGATTTCTTATGAAAATCACTTGATCACAATGGTATGATTTCATACTAAGGGTGAAGCAGCTATTTCTCACTATTTTTTAAAGCACCCACTGTGAGATACCTAGGAAGGTTATATCAAGTCATCAAAAGATGACAAGGACAGGAAGTGCTCAAAATTAAGTGATCAGAAAATGTTAAAGATGTAAGACTCACAAGTGACCACATTGAGATATTCGTGCTAATGCATGATTTTTTTTTATTTTTTTCAGTTAATCTAATATACAGATGTGTTAGAGGATGTGAGACATATTTGTGCTCACAACCTTAGATATCACACAAACCAAGAGACTTCCTCAAGGAGGAAAATCTCTCCAAATCTAATGCCTTTGTAAATATATCAGTCAATTGATTTTCAGTCCCAACAAATTCCAGACACACAGTTTTTTGTTCTACAAGATCCCTAATGAAATGATGTCTAATATCAATGTGTTTTGTTCTAGAATGTTGGACAGGATTCTTAGATATCTCCAAGGCACTTTTATTATCACAAAAAGCAGTCAAAATTTTGCTATTCAATCCATAGTCTTTCAGCATTTGACACTACCAGAAAAAGGTCATTTAGCGACGGAAATTTCCGCCGCTAAAATTAAATTTCCGTCGCTAAAATAAATCACCGACGGATAAATTCCGTCGGTGGTCCGCCGCTACTGACTGCCGCAGCGTGCTCGACCGGTCAATTTCCGCCGCTATTTTTTTTTTTACCGACGGAATTTAATTCCGCGGTGAATTAATGGTTTCAAAAATTCATTCACGCTATATTAATTTAATTTAATTAAATTTTCATTTCGCCGCGGAAATTTCCGTCGTCGTAATAAAAATTAATTTAATTAATTAATTTGGCAAGGAAATTTCCGTGTAATAAAATTTAAATTAAAATTAAATTATTTCAATGCGAAGGAAATTAATGCCGTTGAAATTATTTAATTTTAATTTAAATTTTATTACACTTAAGTTTCACGTTGAAATCAAAAATTAAATAAAAAATTAATGATTATAGCGCGGAAATTCCGTCGAAATTAATTTATTTAATTAATTTTTATTGCCAAGATGATTAACACGGAAAAATTCCGTCGTCGATTCCCCGAAATAAATTTAAAAAAAAATAATTTAAAATATCAATAAACCAAAATTTTTTGTACCCGATATAACATTTCAATTTATAAAACTAAAACTATAAAAACTAAAATTCAAATATCAACGTACTCAAATAAAAACTAAATACCACCGTACCAATTCTAGGGAGGGGAGAGGGGGAGAGGGGGAGAGGGGGAGGGGGAGGGGGAGAGGGGGTGGAGCGGGGGGAGAGGCGGGGAGGGCTCCGCGGTACCAAATGTCTCAAATGTTTACAAACAAGTATCAATTAATACAAAATGTCTAAAAAAATCCGCAATCAACCCGGGGGGACGCTCGGAAATTACCCCCGGGAGTCCCGGCCGAGATGAGCCATCAACAACGCCAATTGTCTTTGAGTCTCGCATGTTGTCTTTGAATCTCTCGCACACGTCGATCGTTCTCCTCCCGCATCTCTGCTCCGAACCGCCAAAGCATCGCAAGCTTTGCCCGCTCGCGTTTCTCCTCCAACGCAGCCTCCAGTGTCGACCTCGGATCATGAAACGTGGCTGGCTACATTTCGCCGACGGCCTGGCCGACGCCGACGGGCATTGCCGCCATAATCCCCCATCCCTAACACTCGGGCTCCTCTCCTTGGATGTCCCCGAGAGGTGACCTCGTGCCAAACATCGCACGAAGGGACGCTCGCCGGAGGCGTTCCTTCGGGAGAACAACTACGGCTTGATATGCACGTCAAAATAAAACAAACAATTATAATCATATACACAATGTAAGGTACATAAATAAATTTACATATTCAAAATCAAGTCATTTAATGATAGTTTACTTACAAAGGCATTAGCAGGATCGATCGCCAACCCATCGGAGGTTGAGGCGCCGTAGAATTCCGAATATGGGTGCTAGCGTAAACATCCACAAAATCCGATATTCGGACCATACTCCCTTTCCTATAAATAAAATAAGCGAGATTATTACTTTGAAATTGTATAAATGCAACATTTAAACCGATTTAAAAGCATGCATACACTACATTTACACTAAAACTATGGATTTCATAGCATCAACATGGCTCCGGCCTAACATACGTACATAAACCTATTTAAAAGCATCCATACACTACTACATTTAAATTAACATACATACCATGCGGTCGTGATGCTCGGCGACCGTGAGCGTCCCCCGATGCAACGCCGCGACCCCGAGGAGCTCGCTCTATTGGCCTCTGCCTCGGATATAGCCTTCGCCGCATCCGACCCCCAATATTCGCAAAATTGGACGAAACACCTCATCGGTCATAAAAAGTAGGACATAAGTGGCTGCTCTCCCGCCGCGAGCCGAGTAGTATAATAATTTTTCTTCGTGGTACCTATAAAAAATATGAATATCTCGTAAACATATAATGATGACATTATAAAATTAAAAGAGTATAATCATTGTTAATTAAACTAATTAAGGATAGATAAATATGTTACAAATAAAATCCTTAAATAGCTTGTGAGCACGCTCATCGAAAACATATCTAGCCGCCGCATCGCCGATGTCCGGCGCCCAATAATATTTAGCCGACAACATATAATGATAACATTACAAAACTAAAAGAGTATAATCATTATTAATTATAACATTTTAATAACAAACTAACATTTAAGTTTTAAATAAAACCATTAACACATTACCTTAAACTCATCCCACGCATCGTCCTTCGCCTCTCGTGGCAATTTTTTCCCGGGCTTGGGCCAAAAACTCGGTCCATTTTTCGAGACCGCCAAGTATTGCCCGATCTTGGTCCCCTGTGGTGGGGTATCCACCTACAAACCTCGCCAAGTATATTTATACAATAACATTTTAACTTAAATAATGAATTATATATAAAGCAAAAAGGAACCAACTTATATCAAATTAATGAAGAGTTACTTATCGGTCATAAAGTGATGATATCCCGACAAATATCCTCCTCGAATCGACAAGAGTCTCGAGTGCCCCAGGTGGAGCTAGTACTATCGTGAAGCGGTCGACATCATCGCTACGGATCGGGACGGTTGCGTCCCAGTAATCAATGTGTAAATAGGCTTAGTCTTCTTACCCTTGCCCTTTCTACTAGAACTCATATATGTATTACAGTAAAAATATTAAAATATACAACTTTAACAATAGGAAACAATATATTCACAATACATCTAAAACTTTAAAGTTCTAATAATCTAAAGCATTCACAATACCCTATACACTATACCCTATACCCTATACCTTATACCCTATACACTATACCCTATACCCTATACCCTATACCCTATACCCTATACCCTATACACTATACCCTATACCCTATACCCTATACACTATATCCTATACCCTATACCCTATACCCTATATACCCTATACCCTATACCATATACCCTATATACTATACCCTATACCCTATACACTATACCCTATACCCTATACCTTATACCCTATACACTATACCCTATACCCTATACACTATACCCTATACCCTATACCCTATACCCTATACCTTATACCCTATACACTATACACTATACACTATACCCTATACCCTATACCCTATACCCTATACACTATACCCTATACACTATACTCTATACCCTATGCATTATAGGGTTTAGGGTTTAGGGTTTAGGGTTTAGGGTTAGGGTTTAGGGTTTAGGGTTTAGGGTTTAGGGTTTAGGGTTTTGGGTTTAGGGTTTAGGGTTTAGGGTTATGGTTTAGTGTGGTTTAGGGTTTGTGGTTTAGTGGTTTAGTGGTTTAGGGTTTGGGTTAGGGTTGGGGTCAGGGTTAGGGTTTAGTGGCTTAGGGTTTATTTGTGGTTTAGGGTTTGTGGGTTAGGGGTTGGGTTAGGGGTTGTCAGGGTTGTGGTTAGGGGCTTAGGGTTCAGGTTTGTGGGTTTAGGGTTTAGGGTTTAGGTTTGGGGTGGCTTAGGTGTGGCTTCAGGGGTTAGGGTTAGGTTTTAGGGGTTAGGTTGGGTTAGGGGCTTAGGTTTAGGGTTTAGTGGTTTAGGGTTTAGGGTTTGGGGTTAGGTTTAGTCCAAAACTAGGAACTAACCAACTATTGGGACAACACTCGGAGATTATTGTCTAATAAGTCATAACTAAGATATCCAAAAACAAAGACCCACATCATTACCGCCTTGAGCACACCGCACTCTCTCGGCCCCCACCACCGTGCATGTCATCATCTACATCGTAAGCTTCCAATGTTGACATCGTGAAGTGGTCGTCTCCTCGCACTCATCAAGCTCCATATCTCGTCATCCGCGATGAAGGCTTAGGAGGCAAAGACACCCTCTAGTGGCCTCGTATTGTTCTAAGTCAAGTGAATCTGGGAAGTCGACCGAGAAGTGGATGTATAATTTGCCCCTCATGAATGGTCTTTGGTACATTGGCATCCCTTCGTCATTTATTGCCTTGAATTGATCCTCGCTTAACAACTTCTCCAGGTTGGGATTTGATGAGGAGCCGCCCGTTATCTAGATGAGTCAAGATAAATCGAAGCCACATAATGCCTCGCAAGGGTCAACGCGTTGCTCAACAAATATGTCATGACCCTTTCGCTTGAACTTTGGGTGCTCTTCTTGTAGTACAAAGACTATGTCTCCGGTGAGAGTGTCGGGAGCTTCATCGCGCTTCTCCCCGAGAATGTAATTTTCTCGTCCATTTTGCATACCCTTCTCCACAACCACTTCCAAGACCTTCTTCTCCCCGTACAACCTTTTCGCCCTTGCATTGTGGGGGCGGTCCTTGTCATTGATAGGGTATATGGTATAGTGGTATAGGGTATAGTGTGTAGTGGTATAGGGTGTAGGGTATAGTGGTATAGGGTGTAGGGTATGTGGTATGTGGTATGTGGTATGTGGTATAGTGGTATGAGTATGTTGTATATGGTGTAGTGGTATAGTGTATATTATATGTGGTATTAGGTTTAGTGGTTTAGAATTTATTTATTTTTTCAAAAATAATATTTATTGACTCTATATTTATTTTTTTTGAGAGTAATTTAAAATAACTTTCATATTTTATATAAATAAAAATAATGGCATTATAAAATTAAAATTAATAAATATTTATGATTTATTTATTTTTCAAAAATATCATAAATATTTATGATATTTTAATGTTTTTTAGTTTGTTATTTTGTTAATTAGTTCTAAAAATAAACAAAATTACATTTTATTATAAGGGCTAACGGAATATTTCCGTCGCCGATAAATAAAAAAATATTAAATTATCAGCGGCGGAAAATATTCCGTCTTGTTTAATAAAAAAACATTTAATTTCATAGTCGGAATTTTTCCGACGCTAATAAATTAAAAAATTAATTATTTAGCGTCAAAATATTCCGTCTGTGTAATATTTCAAAAGAAAATAAAAATATTTTAATTTCACCGTCTAATATTTCCGACGCCGATAAATAAAAAATAAAAAAATGATATATTTTCACCTATGGAATATTTCCGTCGCTGATAAAGATTTAGCGGCGGAATATTCCGTCGGTAAATCAACCGCCAAATTAGCGGCGGAAATAAACGAATATTCGAGGAATATTCGTTTTAGCGGCGGAATTTAGCGGCGGAATTAAATTTCGTCGCTAAATTTGACGCCAAAAATATTCCGACGCTAAAGCCTATATTCCGCCGCTATTTAGCGACGGAATATGTCCGTCGCTGATAATTCCGTCGCTAAATGACCTGTTTCTGGTAGTGTGATTCATCCAAAGCACTCGTGTGCAGCAACTTCCAAGGGCTACATATTCAGCCTCCGCAGTGGATAAAGACACACAATTCTGCTTCCTACTGTACCGGGACACAAGGTTATTTCCTAGGTAGAAGCATCCACCTGTAGTACTCTTCCTATCATCACTGTTTCGAGTCCAGTCAGAGTCTGTATAGCCAACCAAATTGGTGTTTGTCTCCTTAGAATAATGCATCCCTAGGTTCACATTCCCACTCACATATCTAATGATTCTTTTCAAGGCTTTAAGATGGGACACCTTTGGGTTAGCTTGGTATCTTACACAGAGACACACACTATACATTATGTCAGGTCTACTTGCAGTGAGGTAAAGCAGACTTCCAATCATGCTTCTGTATAGGGTTTGGTCATCACTCTCACCATCTGAATCATGACTCAGCTTTTGGGAAGATCCCATTGGTGTTCTTTGGTGTGAAGAGTGTTCAAGTTAAAACTTTTTCACAAGATTCTTGGCATATTTAGACTGAGAGATGATCATGCCATCCTTGAATTGTTTTATCTGTAAGCCCAAGAAATAATTCAACTCACCTACCATACTCATCTCAAATGTGGAAGTCATGCTATCCACAAACTCAGCTAGCATAGAGTCAGAGTTTGACCCAAACACAATATCATCCACATAGATTTGTGTCACAAGAATCTCCTTTTTATTTTTCCTCACAAACAATGTTTTGTCAACCTCACCTCTCTTGAATCCTAGGTGAAGTAAATGGTCAGTCAACCTACCATACCAAGCTCTAGGGGCTTGCTTCAGCCCATACAGAGCCTTCTTCAGCTTATACACATGGTTAGGATACTTGGAGTCCACAAAGCCTTTAGGTTGTTCAACATAGGCTTTCTCATTCAATACCCCATTTAGAAAGGCACTCTTAACATCCATTTGATGAAGAGTAATCTTGAGGTAACAAGCAATGGCTAACAGAAGCCTAATGGACTCAATCCTTGCAACAGGAGCAAATGTCTCCTCAAAATCAATTCCCTCAATTTGAGTGTAACCTTGAGCAACTAACCTAGCTTTATTTCTAGTGATCACACCTTGCTCATCAGTTTTGTTCTTGAAAATCCATTTGGTTCCTATGAAATTTCCATGAGAGGGTCTAGGGACATAATTCCAAACCTCATTCTTTTCAAATTGAATCAACTCATCTTGCATAGCAAGAATCTAGTCAGCATCTTTCAATGCTTCAGTAATATTCTTAGGTTCAATCTTTGAAACAAAACAGCAAAAACTTACCTGGGAGTATGCTGAGGAGCAACTCCATAAACCAGCCATCTTTCTATAGTCCACTTTTTCTTTCTGTCTAGTTCTCACTTGGCCTTGCACATCTCCCACAATTTGTGAAGTGGGGTGATTTTTCTGGATTTTAGAGGGAATATCCCTTGATCTATCCACACACCCATCCACATTCTCTTCTGGAGCATCATCCTGATACCAATTGAAAGTTTCATGTAGCTAGGAAGCTTCCAACACTCAACAGAATACGGATGTGAGTACAGATGTGTCTCACAACTGTCCACACATCCACAGATAATGCAGCGGAATAAAACAGAATAAAACAATAACGCAAGAGTTATATACGCTTACGGATCTTGAGATCAGCAAACTAGGCTTACGCCCAAAAACCTTTTCACTATAAAAACTTTTGATGCTTACAAAGATAAGAATAAGTGAAAAACTAAAAGACGAAAATACTAAACGAGTTCTAATCACCTTCTACGACAAGAACACTTCTCCTTTCCCAAGTAGGACCTATTCTAGTCAGAAGTAAAACAAAGAACTCAATGAAAACCTAGATGTGAGTTACGGATGTATGTCACAACCTTCACTCACAACCTAAAACAACAATGTTGAAAGACTGTGAAGAACAAGAAGTTTTCTCTCTCAAAGTTCGTGTCTTCTCTTGTGCTGATGGCCTTGTATTTATATGCACCATGGAGAAGGTCTTCACGCAATCAACTTCATTCCTTTGTGAGATCTCTAAACCTATAAGGAAATATAAACCATACTCACAAAGAAATAGAATGTTAGTAGGTTAGTCCTAATATAAAAACTATTTACATAAATAAAAGATATTTACTTTATTTACAAAATCCTTGTCAAAGTAGGACCTAATAAATCTTTCATGAAAGTCCCAAAATCTACTTACCTTTTTAACATTGATTCGAAAATAGGGAAACAAGATTTGTTTCCAAAAATTCACGCTTTCACTCTTTCTTCTTGTGCACCCATAATAACTTGGCCATCAACGAACTGAAAATTACTAGAATTATTTGTATAATAAAATCCATCATTCGGAAATGTAATGAACTCTTGGTTTCCCATTGACATATCATTATGCTTAGGCTCACTGAGGAAGGTACTGCCTTCCCCAGGAGGAACTTGTGATGGAATGCATAATATTTTTTGATAAAACAACTACGGAGTATTAGTCTTCTTTCTCGCTTCTCAGTTTCTCGGTTCTCACAGCGTCTTTTCTTTTCCCCAGTCCCCACCCACAGCAAACCCTCTCAACTCAGTCCAAACCCTAACCTTAATTCCTCACCACTGCCTCCTCCGCCGCCGCCTCCTCGCGCCTCCAGTATCTTCTCTAACCTTTTTCTTCTTCTTCTTCTTCTACATGGCAAAACCCGCAAAACAAACGGGAAGAAATCAGATCCAATACTTTTGGTAAATCAAAGCCATTTTGATCATTGTTCTTCGATCTGCAAAACAAACGGAGAAATAAGGTATGTTTTTAATCTTCTCCCATTTTTCTCATTCAAGCGAATCTGGTTTTTTTTTTTTTTCAAATTTGGAAGAACATTGAAAATCGAATTTCATAACTTTTTGGGAGCAAACTCAGTCGCAAATTTGGGCGTTTTGATTCAGAATCGAATTGTGATTCAATCCGATCGAAGGAATTCGGAATTCGACCCCGTTATGGGCGAATTCTGTGACTCTGCCAGCAAGAGGTATCCAACAGTTTGCTGATTGGTAAACCAACAAGTCTGCGGACCCATCTACTTTTATGCTGTTTGGACACTTGTAAATACTTTCAGAGGCAATTGAATCAGACCTTTCTTCAGGGTATATCAACCTCGAACACTCCTCTTTAGATATTAATATAATCTCTGGAACATCCGGACAATTGACAATGTTTGCCATGATAGTAGAAGAACTTAAACCCACTGAAGTTTGTGATGGCAAGGATACCACTTCAAGTCTTTGATTGACAACTACAGAATCCAATAGTCCTGATGATTGCTGGCTCAAATATAGAGATGATAGATTTTGTAATTCATTTGAAGGGAGCTGCCAAATTTTACCTGAATATCTATTGTCAATGTGATTAGAAGAACCACCCAATTCACAAGCTTCTGACTTTGTGATGTAGGAGGAATTGAAGGTCAAGCGGCAGTCCTAACCATACCCAGGCACGCGCTTCATCTTGGCTCGACAAAGGGGTTTCTATCTGTTATCGTGGCGTACGCCCTAGGCCTTGCCAAGCGCCTGCCCCATCTTGATTCAACAAAGGAGGTTCTTGCTGTTGCCGAGGCGTCTGCCCCAGCCCTGTTCAAGCGGCCGCCTCATCTTGGTTCGACGAGAGGTTTTCTCACTTCCTCCCAGGCGTCCGCCTGAGCTGATTCCGGGAGCCCGCCCCGCGGCGTCGATCTGTTTCCTTGTTTCCGTTTTTGCTGAATTTTTGGATTTTAATTAGGGTATTTTAGTCTTTGTTTTATTAATTTGTTTTTAGGGTTTTGATAGAGTATTTAAACACCTTATTGACTTTGTTAAACTTAGTTTTGATATATAATTTCAAGAGTTTTCTCTTAATTTCTGGTGGATTCCATATTATTGCCGGTGGATTCCAGTTTATTGTGTTCTAGGGTTCTTCGCTTGAAGAACTCTTGTGATTAGTGCGCTAATCACGATATCTATCGCTTCCGTGCTGCGTCAGTTGGTATCAGAGCAGGCTTTATTCTGTCTTTCATCACTGATTTGTTATACTTCTGTTTACATCAGTTGGTATTAGGAAGAGTTCGATCCATGGAAAAGATGACCAACCATGGTGGAGAAGAAAAATCACTTCTTGAGGAGATCGATATGCGTCTAAAGCATGATCGTTGTCAGGTAAGAAAATTTTCTATAAAGTTTAATAAACTTGATAAGGAGGCCAAAGAAAATAATGACTTGAAGCTTTATTTTGAATCTGAGATTCAAAGTGGCCTACTTCAGGCAAGTCATCAGTTTTAGGTGGATAGGTATCGTGATGAAAGGGATGATGTTTGGGCAGAAGCCGAACGATGTGGTGTCCAAATCGATCTTTATACAAAAAGAATTCAGCGTTTGGAGGCACGAAGGGAGGCTGAGTTGAAGCGTCTTGAGGACGAAAATAGCCTTGTTGTTGACAAAATTACTGCCCAAGTAGTTCCTATTAATGACAAGATTATTGCTGATGTCAATGATGAAGCTTTTGAAAAGAAGGCTGTTGGTGCAGTCGCAGATGTTTTCAGCTTTGTTGAAGCGACAGAAGATGTTATGGGTGAAGCTGCAATAGGTGACATAGTTAAGGTATGTAGTCCTATTGTTACTGCAGATATTTTCATACCTGTTCATGCCCCTATTGAGTCCAAGGTGAAGGATGAAGTCCGAATTAATTGGTTTGTTACAAAGTCGAATTTTGCATGGGGCAATATCTTTGTTGGTGATTTTATTATGGTTGATCATGGGGAAGATGGGGAGGTAGATCGACCGAGAGATAATGGGATTGATACGAAAGATAGTATAATGTTTCTGGAGGAAATTTCCATGCCTATATTTGTGCTTCATTGTCATATTTATTCAAAATACTTGTTTCAATGGGGTGGACACGTTTTCTTCTTTCTTCCAAGGACGAGAAAAGATTTGCATTATTCGAAATATCTCTTTATTTGGTATGGAAGATGTCAGATGTTGGACAAGGATTCGGGACGAATCCTTTTTGAAGAGGGGGTGAATGGTGTAGTACGAGACGGAAGACAAAGGCCAACATGGTCGAAGGAAAGAATTAACGAGGGGATTCGAGAACAAAGATCAACAGTTGGGGAGGATATGAACTCGGGGTCAAGTTCTTTAGAAGTGGAAGAGACTGATGTAGGAGGAATTCAAGGTCAAGCGGCAGTCCCAACCATACCCAGGCGCGCGCTTCATCTTGGCTCGACAAAGGGGTTTCTATCAGTTATTGAGGTGTACGCCCCAGGCCTTGCCAAGTGCCCGCCCCTTCTTGATTCAACAAATGAGGTTCTTGCTGTTGCCGAGGTGTCCGCCCCAGCCCTGTTCAAGCGGCCGCCTCATCTTGGTTCGACGAGAGGTTTTCTCACTGCCTCACAGGCGACCGCCTGAGCTGATTCCGGGCGCCCGCCCCGCGGCGTTGATCTGTTTCCTTGTTTCCCTTTTTGCGGAATTTTTGGATTTTAATTAGGGTATTTTAGTCTTTTTTTTATTAATTCGTTTTTAGGGTTTTGATAGAGTATTTAAACACCTTATTGACTTTGCTAAACTTAATTTTGATATATTATTTCAAGAGTTTTCTCTTAATTCCTGGTGGATTTCAGATTATTGCCGGTGGATTCCAGTTTATTGTGTTATAGGGTTCTTCGCTCGAAGAACTCTTGTGATTAGTGCGCTAATCACGAAATCTATCGCTTCCGTGCTGCGTCACTTTGTAAAAGCAACTTCTTGGACAGATGCATAATAATTATAGGAACATGAAACTGGACTGGAGCTTGGATCTTTTCCATGACATGATTCTTTCGCCAATTGGCATTCATCTTTTGTATGTCTAGCAGAGTTCCCCATCTCATTAAAGGATTGTGAACAATCAACAAAAGTTGAACCTTGACTACATTCAGAAATTTCCTCTTTCAGAATACCATAATCACCACTGCACTGTTGCTGCACCCTTGAAGGAGTTGATTGGTTCGTGTTGCTGACATGAGGAACACCTTGGAACTGGGCAAGCAAGCCTGACGCCAAGTAGGAATCCAATTTCTTTTTCACAGAGATCTTCCAATGGTTCTTGATAGAATTGTCTGTTGTCCTGATAACCATAGAGGCCCAAATAAATTTCAGAAAATAGACTCGTGAATATAGGTTTAACCAAAAAAACATAAATACAAATGATTAATATAAGAAGAGTTGAATGGAAAATCCATAAATACCAAGAGATATGTGTGACTCGAAGAAAACAACCAGGATGCAAAAATTCTTCATATTAAGTTTGCAAATACAGTTTAAAATCAGTTCGGATACCATAAACTTCTCCATATTTCCTATTAATGATTGTGCACACACCTCCCAGGCAAGAACTTTGTCAACTCCGCCCATTTATTCCCATAGATTTGATGAGCACGAATCAGCGTCAATTCCTCTTCTTGTGTCCAAGCATCCTTGTTTATTGCAGGGTTAAGATGATTTTGCCACCATAAGGAAAATGCAACAAATATAAGCCGCAATAACAAAATGGATGACATGTTTTGTACTCAAGGTGGTTTCTGGTCCAACAAAAAAAAGTTTCACGGAAAAAGTACTTCTATGAAATGGATCATGTAAAGGAACCTAATTATGGTGCATACTACTATTGTTTATTCTTTTTCCAAAGTTTTGCGGAAAAAGTGCTTCTAAGTTTTTTTTTCTCTCGCATCTTTCATTGAAGATTACATATGAACATGACAATTCATGTTAGCCGACCCCAAACCATTTTGGGACTAAGGCGTTGTTGTTGTTGCTGTGATCAGGCCATCTCCAACAGTTTGCTTCAAATTTTGCACTAAAACACCAAAATGGTGCAATTTCAGCACCAAATATCTTCCACCATCTCCAACAGCTTGCTTAAATTTTGCACCAAATAAGAATCTTTACAGAATATACTTATTATTTCATTTAATTAAAATGCTTTTCATTAATCATATTTAATATTATTCAAATTTGATCTTGTATGGGAGCAGATGAAAAATATCAAAAAATTTGCCCCAAACTGATGTAGTTAACGCAGCGGAATAGTAACCAAGGCTTGATCGAAATCAAAACCTTCTGCAAGGAATCGCAATTCCTTAGATAACAAGAACTTCCAAGGAAGATCTTCTGCAAGCCAATAGAATTGACCAAGGGTTTTTGCAAAGAAGCAAACTGAAATTTAATTGATAAAAGTCTAAATTCGGATTACAACTTTAGGCCTATTTTATAGTGCCCATAAAACTTGAAAAACACTCCTAAACCTTCTAGAATTACTCCTAACCTATATGGTAACTTAATAGGACTCAAAAACTAGTAAATCTCCTCAAAATCTACTCTAAAATCATCTCTAATAAACCTATTAAAATTAATGACCAAAATAAGAAATAAAATACTCCCTCCGTCCCACCTCAATTGGTCCACTTTCCTTTTTGGGACGTCCCACCTCAATTGGTCCATTCCTTAAATGGAAGGTTTTTCCTATATTAATACTCTTATCATCTCCATATATTTACAAAAAAACCATTCATTATACCCACTTTAACTTACTATTCCTCCCACTCATTCTCTCTCCTATTAAATATTTTTAATTTTTACATTCTCTCTCCTATTCCCTACCACACATTTAACTTTTACATTCTCTCTCCTCTAATTTCTACCCACTTTAATAATTTTTCTTAAAAATCGTGTCCCACCTCAATGGACCAATTGAGGTGGGACGGAGGGAGTATAAACTAAAACAAATTGAATCCTAAAAATACTAATTAAAATACAAAAATAATTACTATATTTGACTTCGTCAAATATCCTTCCTACATCATTCACCCACTCTTCAAAAGAACTCGACCCCGAATTCTCATCCGATGTTTGGAAAGTGCCGTCCCACTTAAAAATATATTTCGAATAAATCTTCTTTTTAAGTACACATTGACGTAAGATGATCTCTTCCAGATATAAAATTATTCCATCCATCACATCCTCCTTGTGTTGATCTTCCATCCCTTCCTCCCCTTGATCAACAATGATCGATAAATCTTCAAAAATAACCTCATCCTTGTTGTGAACAACACCCAAATTTTCATCAAAACTTGGGGGTTTCCACATCAGTTTCGAACAACCAATACCAACCTCTTCTTTCTCCTTGAATTCAACTAGGACATTATCAGGGACTATAATATTTGAAGTAATAATATTACCACAAACCTGAACAATGCTCAAATCTTCTTTGAACTCACAAATAACCTCCTCATCAAAAGCTTCTCTTGAGTAGGAAAATCTTCAATAGACAACTCACCATTAAAGACCGGAATATCCGCCCTAATCTTGGGTCGTTGATCTTGAGGAGGCACTGCCCTGGCCTCACCTTCAACATTATCCGAAGTATCCCCACCTATCGGATCACCACGGTGGAGATTTTCCCCGTGAGGACCAGCCCGATTTCGTGGGTTGACACCACCTTGACCAACTTGCAATCCTCTCAAAACTTCCATCAACTCTCTATGTCGACGATCCTGTCGCTCTGCTTGGCGATTCAAAGTTTCATGGATTGTGGTAAAAGTGATATCTCCGTTGTTTCCCTCATCGTTAGCCATCTTCTCGTCAGAGAACCCTAGGATCGTCCGATCTTTGAATGTATTTCTATTTGTGTTTGTATTTGTATTTTGAATTTGTATTTCCACTTTGAATGTATTTTTATTTGTGTTTGTATTTTAAATTTGTATTTCAAGTGAGTTTCTCTCCAATTAATTCTTGTTTTTTATTTCATCTTCAATATTTTAACATATTTTCAAAGTTTTGTAATTTTGTTTAAAAAATTAATGGTACAAATTGGATAATTTTGCTTAAATGAAAAAAAAACAAATTCCATGATATAAATAATAAATATTAAATTAAAAATATATACCATCTCCGTCTCAAATAAAAAAAAATTGATAATTCATTTTGAGACGAAGGAGAAATTAGTAATTAAAAAAAAACAAAAAAAGGGGGATGGCGCAAGAAATTACATGCGCCAAATTTGGCGCATCTTCAAGGCATCGCCAAAATAGCGGGAGATTTGGCGTCATTGTTGGAGGAGGGATCTCGCACCAAATTGGTGTTGGCGCAGGACATGGCGCAGCTGTTGGAGAAGCTCTAAAAGAAACTTCATCTCGAAAAACATTCTCATTTAAAGTTCAAGGAGCTAAATGAATTCTCTGCGGTATCAGGTTTACAGATCAATGTGGACAAGAGCACCATAATTCTAGGAGGTCCCTGGACTGAGATGAATAAAAAAAATTAGATGGGTTTGGAATTACTGTTAGACGTTCTGATTCCAAAATTATACAATTACTGGGACTCATAAATTGCAGGAGGTATATTATACTTTTCACACCTTAAATCTGCAATTCCATGGGCTGTATAACACAAGAGAAATTCATAAAGAAGAGGAAGTGTAAATTGACGAAGAGCATATAAGAGGCAAATGAAGAACTCAACGTGGGTTGCTATTGAAATTGTATAAACAATATATAGGCCTAGGATTACAAGAGTCCTACCAAATATTCTATACTTAAATAAAGATATGTCTAATATTAAACAAATCTCTAATCTAATAAATATAAAGATTATCCTTCCTAACTATACTACTAGAAGATAATTATTGAATTATACACAATTATTATCTATGGTTAATACCCTCCCTCAAGTTAATCGTAGGTACGTAGATGCAACTTGGACCATGAATAATCTCCCTTAATTTCAAGACTAAGTATGTGACAAAACCTTTGCTGATGGGTAGTATCGAAAGTAGTTGATTAATGTTGAATAACAGCCGCAGGTAGAGGTGATCATGCCAAGGCATGTATTGCCACTGCTTCGGTGGATATAGTACGTAGTACTCATCTTCGTCATTTTTGTCTCGAGCACAATTGAGAGTGCCTTGACGACCATTGACCAAATATGTTAAATGTTTGCTGGGATTGGTAGGTTGTGGGTCAAATTGTGGAGCAGGCCCAGTAGACTTCAAAGTTGGCACAATGGGGTTAAAACTTGGGCATGGAGACTGCAGAGATAAAACTTGTGAGTTGACCATTGCTAGAGGCCTGGGTGTTGAAGAAGAAACACCCATTATGCTGGCTGCTACTAGAGTAATGGCACTAGAAGAATGCCCCGTACAAGGGTCTGACTGGTAGGGTAGTGGTCCAATAAGATCATCTTTGGACAGCCCAAAAGAGGAAGGAGTAATTAGACTAGAAGACGAGCACATGGACTGGTGAGACTGCCCAATGTCTGAAGGAGAGGAGCCAGGAGGACTAGCATCCGACATGCCCACAAAAGGGAGTAATAAAAGGGGCATGGCAGTCTGGGCTGCGATGGAGGAGGCTTGCACGGGATTGGAATTGATAGGAGATGGCCCAACCGAAGTGAGCAAGTTTTCTTGAGTTGTAGCAAACGAGGTTGGCTTGTCATGATGAAGACCCAAGTCTGTGACTGGAGTAGTAAGCAAAGAGGATACAAAATGGGCATTAGTATACTTTGGGCCCAAATCATCATTCAATATTGTTGAAGATAAAAAAGATGGTTTCATACACCGTTTTTCCTCATCAATAAGATAATCGAAAAGAAAATCTAACGAGATTTGTGGTTTTCGAAAATAATAGTATTTGACAAATTTTTCGTATAATGGATCTAGACCATCAACGAGAAAATCCATAAGCTCGATTTCGGATATTGAATATCCGGCCCTATCAAGAGCATAAGAAATTGATTTTGCTTCAGAAAAATAATTTTTCAAGGATTGAGAGGAAAGTTTTTGAAGACAATGGAGTTGATCAAGAAGATCATCAACATACCAATTTGAAGTAGGAAATAAAGAGGAAGAAGATGACTCGTTAACATCGGTTAGTGGTTCTTCTACGACGGAAGAAGAGTCATTTGAATAAGAACAATCATTTGAATCTAAGAATCACTACTAGAAACTGACCATTTACCGACGGAAATTTCCGTCGGTAATTGCTCATTTCCGTCGGTAAATGGTCATTACCGACGGATTTCGTCCGTCGGATTCCGTCGGTAATAATTGGTTGGTAATACCGACGGACCAATTCCGTCGGTATTTCCGGCGGATTGTCCATCGATAAACCCAAAATTCCGCCGAAAATCGTCCGTCGGCAATGAAGTAAGCCGGCCGGTTCGCCGGAGCCATTGCCGGAGGTTACCGACGGAAATTTCCGTCGGTAAATATTAAAAATAAATAAATAAAACTCATTACCGACGGTTATATCCGTCGGAAACCCTAAATTTTACCGGCGGAAATGTCCGTCGGGAAATCTAAGCCCTATGCCGACGGACATTTCGTCAGTAATGAGTTTTATTTTTTTAATTTTTATTATTTACCGACGGAAATTTCCGTCGGTAATCTGTCCAGATTTTTTTTAAAAAATTCTGTTTTATTATTAAACCCCTTGTAAACCTGTCAAACCTGTTTTAAACAAATTCCAACATACAAAGAAACACAATCAACCTATTTCGCTTGAAACAACCAACATTTAATTACATCTCAATTAAACATTCAATAAAAACATGAAAAATCAAATTAAACATTCATCAAATTCTCAAAACCAACATAAAAGTGAGATAAAAAAAAACTGCACATGATTATTACTTCCGTTGTTCTGCTCAAACTTCCAATATTCTTTCTTTCCAATATTCTTTCTGTAACACGAACACCTTGGTCCTTTATGCTAGCATTGCATTCCTGTGGTTCAAGTGTGTATGATTAGTGAAAACGAGTGATACCAATATGATAAACTAAACAGAACCTAAGGGGTAATTAGAACTTACCCTTGCATAAAAATCAGGAGGAGAGAATGAATCAAAGTGTGCGTTTGAAATCAATGTTCCATCCTTCCCCCATGTATACTGTCAAACCGTATACCCTTTGGATTGTAATTGGATGAGTCAAACCGTATACCCTTTGGATACACCCTCAAAATATTCCTCTGGGTGAACCTATTGCATACAAACTACAATGGAATGAATCCGTATGCTAAGAGACAGCAAATTCAAGAGAAAATGTCAAATTAAAATATCTCCACGGGCATAGCAGTATTGCATCCCGTATTATGCTTGCAAGTTGCAGATATCATGACATTAACAGAATTAACAGAATTAACAGATACTCATCAAGAAAATCATACGAAAGGGCCAAAATAAGAGAAGGGGCAGTAAAGGGCCAAAATAGAAAGTTGTAGGGTAGGATACTCACAGCAAGAGCAATAACACCCGTAACAATCTCAAGTTTTTTCTCAGCTTACATCATTGAAATATTCCATGTTTTTTTCTCAGAATCCATAATTGAAAAAGGATGAATTTGTAGGCATTTTCAAACCAACAAAGAGGTACCAAAATTCCAAGTATTTCTCAGACACCATCATTGAAAAAAGGATGACTTTGTAGCATTTTTCTCAGCAAACATCATTGAAAAGGGATCAAATATAGCAACTGTTCAAACCAGCAAAGAGAGCGCGAAAAATCAAACATTTTCTCAGCAAACATCATTGAAATGGGATCAAATATAGCAACTGTTCAAACTAGCAAACGTATACCAATAGACTTAACATTTTCTCAAGAAACATCATCGAAAAGTTAAATTTTCAAACCAGGGAATGAGGTTGCATTACCAAGCACAATATTTCCAAAAAAATCCAGACTATGCCCATCAAACACACATAACAGCCAAGATAACCATCACAGAGAGTCAACAAGATGAATAGTCATCTTCAGTGATGCATCATGTACTCCCTCCATCCCATTAAAGATTGAAAACTTTTAGGATAGGCATCAATTCACACCACAGATTTACCTTTTTAAGCCTCCTGAGTACAGCTGCGGCATATAACTGCATATAGTTATGCCTTAACACCCAACCTCGAATGCATTTCTGAATGATAATGGAGGCCGACCTCACTCATCATCCTTGGCCATTGTTTCCTTACTCTCCTTCCATCGCGCGAGATGGTCACTAATAAGATATTAGACTACCCTACTTGTCGGCAACATTGACAAGCCCGATTTCAAAGAGTCCCCTCGTAAGGTTTTAAGTTATAAGAATTCATACACTCCACCACAAACAATAAGTTGCGTGTAAGTACACTACAACCTACAAAAAACTCTCTCCCACCCCTTGGATCACATTAAGCAACAAGTTGCCACTTCCAGATCGTACATCATATCTAAAAAGAATTGCTAATTAGACATGGTAACCCTAACTATGTACAATCGAATAGATGTTCTTCATAATTTAGTTTACCTGGAAATTCTGAAGTCCTAGTTTCTGCAGTATTTTTTCTTTCATGGCTCTTTCATCATAACTGCAAACAAATCAAATAAGAGATATCAACAACTAAAACAACCAATATCAAGACAGTTTTCAAGTGCTAGTTGTACAGTTATAGAAGCTACCCAAATATTAAAGCTACACCACAACAACCCAATAGAACCATCACCTGATATAAGCATGGTTCAAGCAAGAAATATTGACCTGACAAAACCACAAACCTACCTTCCATCCATTATTTCCATGGTTCAAGCAAGAAATATTGACAGGACATTCTTGGAGAACAAATACCATCAGCAATAGCAATAGAATCAAAAGGTAATGTGAACCATGAAGAATTGTTCCAGCAGGGCTTCATGAAAGCTAGTAATGAAGTGCAAGTAAAACCTTCACATTTGTTTGACCAGTTGTTAGGGTCAACAGATTCACTAATAAAAATAAGCCTCTTGGATTTCAACTAAAATCCCATTTCCTCTGGTGACATCTAAACAAGGTTATACTGGGACGGAAATATGAGTGATACGAACATTGCCCAAGTTGACATCTGCATCAGTTTACATCTATCATGTACATGAATAGAAAAGTATTTGGTGGCAAGGGAATATGAGTGATACGAACATTGCCCAAGTATTAAGACAGAATTTACAGCAGAAATATGCAAAAGGAGAAATGTTTTCAGTCTTTAAAGGGGAAGAAAACAGAACAATAAAGAGACTACTAATGAGCTCTTACCTCGGTTTCCATTTTGAAAGAAACCTGTCTTGCCGTGGAACCCAACTGCAAATCACAATCAAAAGCCACAAAACACAAATTATTAGAAATCAATAGGGAATTAACACGAGTACATGGAGGGCGATCTAAACAGAAAAAACAAAAAACCCTAGATTCGTGATTAACAAAATGTGCTAAGCTTGTGAGAAACATCTTCGATTGAATTGGTAAGATCAAAACCAGCAATTAAAAGGAGTAAGTGAAAGAAAAGAGAGAGAGAGAGAGAGAGAGAGAGAGCGAGAGCGAGAGAGAGAGAGAGAGCGAGAGCGAGAGAGAGCGAGAGAGAGAGAGAGAGAGAGAGAGAGCGAGAGAGAGATTACCGAGTGAACGAGGTTTGGGCAAATCAACGGCGGCAGCGAGAGCGAATTTCCAGCGGCGACAATGGCTGGGAGGGGAATGAACGAGGGGAATGAACGGGAGGGGGGCTAGGGTTATATTTATACGCCCATTCACCGACGGATTAATCCGCCTGTATTACCGGCGGACACGGTCCGTCGGTACTACCGACGGAATTTCAAGGTTTACCGACGGATTTTAATGAAAATTTAAAAAAAAAATCCCGGCAAAATGAAAATAAAATTCCGTCGGCAAGGCTAAAATTTTCGTCGGTATTACCGACGGACGCGGTCCGTCGGTAAATTTTCGTCGGTAATTGTCCCTTTTCTAGTAGTGAATTCATTATGTTCCGGATATAACCAATCTGATAATGAAAAAGAAGAAGGAGAATGAACAGTATTACTTGGTTGAAAACGATGCAAACACTCGATTGCGGTATGACCAAGTTTGTTACATAATTGACAGATAACATAGGATGATGGTAAGGTATCAAAACAGACGGGATCGTACAAAAAGTCATCCATTGTTTTTAGAAAATAAAAAATAAAAATAATTAAGAAAGAGAAAAAATGAATTTTGAGAAAAAGAGATATAGAGTAGATTAGTGAAAAACAGCGGAAGCAATCAGGCCACCATAGATCAGAGGCTCTGATACCATAATAAAGTCTGAGATTCCACCTTAAAACCAATTGGTGTTAAGGGGAGTAGCCCAGAATCCTTATATGTTAGAGACAAGTCTTGTTTATTCCCGATGTGGGATAATGTTCTCTTACACACCCCCTCACGTATAGCCGGGCTTTGTCAAGGGCTTACAACGTGGACTGGATGGTAGGTGGCGCGGAGGGTTCATTGTGGGCCGTTGGGCCTGCACGTGTAATGGACCAGCTCTAATACCATGATAAAGTCTGAGGTTCCACCTTAAAACCAAGAGAAATTCATAAAGAAGAGGAAGTGTAAATTAACGAAGAGCATATAAGAGGCAAATGAAGAACTCAACGTGAGTTGCTATTGCAATTGTATAAACAATATATAGGCCTAGGATTACAAGAGTCCTACCAAATATTCTATACTTAAATAAAGATATGTCTAATATTAAACAAATCTCTAATCTAATAAATATAAAGATTATCCTTCCTAACTATACTACTAGAAGATAATTATTGAATTATACACAATTATTATCTATGGTTAATAGGCTGAAGTGGTCTGGAATGGTTATTCAATCCTTACATTTTCATGCATTGCTAGGTTAGATTTCCATGACAGGCTTGCTACTAAAGCGAGATTATTGAAAATGAAGTTAATTCAAGAGGATAAATGTGTGTTTTTGTCAGTCTTGCTCATAGACTCGAAACCATCTCATCATTGAATGCAATATTTCAGCTGAGATTGTTAATGTTCTGATGAGCAGTATGAATTTAAATATTGGTTCAAAGAGGTTTTTGACTCGGCCACAGATATTTGTCTATAAAAAGAAGGAAAGGCAATATATAAACTGAGAGCATCAACTTTCTGTGCAGCGACTTATGCAGTATGGGACAAAATGCTGTAATTTTTTAAGCAAGAGAGTCCAGATAATACTCGGATTTGTGTAAATGACCTTAAGATCGGATTTGTATTATTGGGGAAAGATCTATATGACCTTAAGATCAGATAGAAATCTGCAATTCCATGGGCTGAAGTGGTCTGGAATCGTTATTCAATCCCCACATTTTCATGTATTGCTAGGTTAGCTTTCCATGAAAGGATGATTTTTCTCATTATGTGTGGTTATTTCCATTATACCGCAAATTTGAGTACTTGATGTCTTTTCTATTAAGGATGATGCTATGGAAGTCACGGAAAGAAACAAATCCAAGGTTGAAGACACTGTCACTGAGGCGCCCGCCCCAGCCAAAACCATGCGCCCGCCTCAACCCACGAAGAACAACGCTGAACCTACTGTGATTGAGGCGCACGCCTCACACCATCTCAGGTGGCCACCTCATGGCCCTGTTCCCTCGGCCAATGTCTCGGCTTGCCAGGCGCCCAGGTGCCCGCCTCGGGTCTTCTCCAGTTCCTGCTCAGTTTTGGAAACATGCTGAAGTTTCCTAATCTACCATTCCTTCTTGTATTTGGAATATATTGTTATTCACATAGATTAGGAAACTACATTATTCTCCTTGTATAGTTAGATTTCACAATCCTTGTATAGTTAGGATTCATACATTGTAACTATATATATTGATCAATTGTGAATAAATAAGCTAAGGCTTTTCAACTCTTACATGGTATCAGAGCGGTAAGATTCAAGTCCCATAATCCCAAAAACCTCTGTCAAATTTCGGCAGCCCCACCCCTGTTGGGATAGAGGACCAACCGGGTTAGACTTCAGAGTAAAAGGGAGAAAATCGTCGGAGTTTCTGTCGTCATGGGCGACCGCCCAGGTGATGATGGGCGACCGCCCACATGCACAGTAGGTACGTCGAAAGGCTATTCATCTTGAGGGCGACCGTGCAGGTGTCCAAGGGCGACCGCGCACTTGGACAGAAGGTTTTGGCTCAGAGGATTTTTGACTTGGGCGACCGCCCATGGTCTGTTGGGCGACCGCCCATGTGTCGGGGTGGAATTTTCTGGGCCCGTTTTTAGGCGATTTTCGGGCTTCCCTTGTCCATCTAGGGTTAGGTTTTGTTCCTTTACATATATTTAAGCTACGTTCCGCCCCCTAGACTCATTGTAACAATATACAACTATTATAGTGCAAGATCCTGGCTTGGTAGTGCCCCCAGACGTAGCCAAACATATTGGTGAACTGGGTAAACAATTCCAGTGTTCTTATTTGTGCTTTATTTCTTGTGTTTTATTTGTGTGCTCTAATCATTCTTGTAGGTTTCCTTGGTAGTGGAGGGCTATATTCACAACAACTGGTATCAGAGCTCTTGGTTTCAAGATCAAGGGTGTTGTCAAGCAATCAAGAATGGGCAAAGACAAACAGGCGGTTGAGAAATTCGATGGGTCTGACTACGGATATTGGAGGATGCAGATTGAGGATCTTTTGTACAACAAGGATCTCTATAAGCCTCTGAAGGGTGTCAAACCGGAAGAAGAAGATCAGGAAGAATGGGAACTCATGGATCAGAAAGCCCTAGGGGTGGTCAGATCTACTTTGTCAAAGTGGATTGCAAAGACTACCAAGAAGGCGACAACCACCAAGGAGCTGTTGGATTATCTTACTGAGAGATTTGAAACTCCATCTGCTGCAAATAAGGTTGATTTGATACGCAAGATGGGTAGTCTCAAGATGCAAGAGGGAGGATCCTTGGCTAAGCACATCGATGAGTTTATGGATGTTATAGACTCATTGACTGCGGTGGAGATCAAGTTCGATGATAAGGTTCATGCGTGCTTGTTGCTAGCATCTTTACCAGGAAGTTGGAGCGGGAAACAAGTGACGGAATATAGAAGGAGGACCAAGACAAACCTAGAACTCTAACAACATAGGACCCTTCCTGAAAGGCCCTCCTAGTCTCAATTCCCCAGTGCGGAACCCACCAACGAATCTAATGCGTACCAAGCCGTGCCATCCATCTTTCCCAGGCGGACTGATCAATATCCAACACAAGAGGTCGCCGAGTAAATGACCACGGGCTAAATGACGTCGGAGCCTCGGGCGTGGCTGAAGTCTCTCGCGGCCATGAGGTGAGCAAGCGGGGGCTTCCCCCTCTCATGAACCGATCCCCAGTCGCCAGACGGTCAATACCATGAAGAGTCTCCCCTAGCACCAACGGGACAATATCCTCTCCACTCCGGCGTGCCCAACCACATCTAGCAAAGCGCCATCGCAAACCCCAACGGAGCTGACCATGAAAAGCGTCGCTATCACGCACAAGGCAAATGCATCCCAGGAGACATCACTCTCATCATCAACCATGAACCGCTCCGGCAGCGCAGAAATGTCAATATGACCCGAATCAAGGATCATGCCCTCCACTTCTTCCAACGAAGTTCGAAGAAAGTTCCCGCCGGTTCACGCTCACGCGGCGCACCGCCAATCAAAGGAAGCGAGATGGCCTCCACCTCCGGTCCTCCAATCAAAGCCCGAAAATCCTCAAAGGTGGGCACTACCTCATTGTAGGAGAAACAATACACATGCCTCCTAACATCCCAGAACTTTGCGGCAGCCCGCAACAAATCCCAATCAGGAACCAACTCCTTAAGAGACCAAACCGAGCAAAGTCGAAGCCTTACCTCGAAAGCCCGCCTCTGATGCCTCATACGGTGTCTCATCCACATTTTCAGCCGCTCAAGGAAGAGTGCTCGCCGCTCCTGCGAAAGCCTTGGCAAAATTCTTGGAACGTACGAAGAACCCATGGCAAAAATGGAGGTTCCTAGAGAAAATGGGGAAGAATGCTCGAAAATGGCTGCAAATGGGAGTGGGGAAATTCCAGACATCCGGAGAACATTTATTTCCTCCCCAAAAGCAAAGCTGGTCCGTACGGACCTCTTTGCATGCTAGATCTGTCCGTACGGACCTCTTTGCATCCTGGCTCCACTTTCCCAGCAAACAGGCCAACAACCACTTTTCCCAGCAGGACCTTGCTCCAAACTGCCCAAACCCTGGCCAAAGCCATTTCCGGAAAACACACGCTACCCACAAACGCACCCTCAGCTCACGTGGCATGCACACAAAAAAAAACTAATAGCAACAATTCCTAGGACAATTCCCGGAAATCACAAAAATGGCATTATATCTTAAAATAAAATACTTTGCGGTGCAAGTGCGAATGTTTTATTACAGGTACACATAATGTCTGTTGCTAAACAAAAAAAAAGAAGAAGATATGGAAAGAGGGAAAGCAAATGAACCCTAGTCCGACTTTTCAGCATCATCACCATCATCAACGTCCTCAAGCGAGAAGTCGGGCATCCCGGTAAACTCGCCAGTCACACCCTCATCATCGGAGTACTGAATCCCCTCCTGGGGTTGGTACTCAAGATACTCAAAAGGGTCGAAACCGACAAAAGGGTCGAAATAGGCATGCTCTGACGAACCCTCACCCTGTGCATCCGGCGGAGGAAAGAACTGATGAAGGGTCTGCGACCTCTGAGCTCCCGAGGACGTCCCAGAATCCATGCTATGCCACCCCCGCAAAGGTCCCTCCTGCTGTGGCTCTGGCTTGGCTCTCGGTGGGGGAACATCTACAGAATGCCTCGAAGGCATCGGCTCGTATGCCGGCACACGCCGAGAAGACCGGCAAGACATCTTCGACGCCATCTTCTTCGCGAAGGACCTCATCGCCACATAACGGCGGGTTAGCATGTCATAGGCTCTCCCCGGGACCTGCACAAGCAAACAGCCAAAGAAACGCTCAGCTAAAGAGTTACAGGCGTAAAAACGAAAAAGAGAAAAATACAGAAAATATGCCAAGATGGAAAAGAGTAAGCACACTCACCAGCGCATCAGGATCCACCCGGTAGGCAGCAGGAGCCTGCTCAGGCACACGTACCGACACCCTACGCCTTGATGAATCCCCGCGAACATATGTGAAATCCGGCCCAGGCACCGGAACCTCTGGAGGACCCGGCGGACCAGCCTCCCTCTCCCTCGCCAACACCTGTTGCGTCCTCAACTTCCTCCTTAAGTGAAAAGATTCCGTCGTCCGGGAATTGCGGATCAGGACCCTTGGGTTCACTGCTTGGGAAGTCCGCCAGCTGATCTGCCATTACTCTGCCCTTTGTTGATTTTCTGACCATGTAATTGATGTCGAACTCAGCCAGGAAGAATGACCACTTGGCTAGTCTCATTGACAGGGATGGCTTGTCAAAGAGATATCAGACGGGGTCCATTTTGGAGACCAGGAGCACTGAATGTGACTGCATGTAGTGTTTCAGTTTCCTGACTACCCATACCAAGGCGGTACAAGTTTTCTCTAATGCTGAGTACACTATAAGAAAACTTACTTTTTGCGATGGCTTTCGGCCATCGCATAATGTCTATAAACCGTCGCATATTCTTTATGCGATTGCAAAATCCATCAAAATGGCCGTCGCCTTAGGCCTTGTCGCTAAAGGTATATGCGACAGTCGCGGCCATCGCGTAATGCGTAACACCTTATGTGATGGCTAATCTAATCTTATAATATAAATGTTATTTTCAATAAAAATATTATTTTAAAAATAAAATGCCATCGCATATAGTCTTCAACAAAGATGGTTTTAACCATCGCATATGCTCTTCAACAAAGATGGATTTAACCGTCGCATATAGTTGTCAAATTAGATGGACTTCACCGTCGCATATAGTCGTCAAATTAGATGTACTTCACCATCGCATAAAACCTGATTATGTGACTGCAATTGCAATCGTATATTTTACATTCTATACGATGGCAACAGCCATCACATATTTTACCAAAAATCTTTTAGATGTTCTTTAGAAATGGCACTAGCCATCACATAAACATTTCTCGGAATTTATAGAATTCCCAAAATTTATATAAATTTTATTTTTGCAATTGCTACTTTTTTCATAAAAACTAAAACTAAATAAAATACTCATATGCATAAACACAAGTTTTATATAAACTTGTAACCAACTACCATTCTTTGTCCAAAATATATACCAAGTACCTAAAATTGTCATTGTCCAAAATATATACCAATAACTTGGTAACCAACTACCATTCTTTGTCCAGGTTTCAAAAAACAAAAACTACCATTCTTTTGTCCTAAATAATCTTCCTTTTCTTGCACCACCGGCTACCACCTCCCATATCTTACATCCTGGGTCAGAAATAGTATCACATCCTCGGCACAAAAAAGCATTGACTTGGGTTGTAGGTTCTAGGCCATTAACTTCACGTAATTTGTTTGCATAAGCCTCTTGTAAAAATTTAATTCAAAGTACTATCAGCAAGGTTAATGCATAACAAGTCTATTTACAATGACTCAGAAAAATCACACCACTTGCTTACTAAACAGTCTAGTCAATCTGTGGTATGGACAGACCTTTCCAGGTCATATATTCTATCTGGTGAAGGTACCACAGAGATCATAATTCAGACCATCAAATGACCTGAAACATCAATATTTATATTTTCCTATATTGAGTATTATTGTAACAAGTGCCCAACGTTGGAGATACCAAGTCCCATGTGCTTCATATGGATTTATCGAAGATAGCTAAAGGAACAAGAGTTGAGAGTAGTAGAGTTTCAACTAGTTTAACAACACTTGGCCATGTTTACTGCCAAAGACAGTTGAGCAATATCAACTTGCAATATAATAGTTCTAAACTGCAGATGATGGAAAATAACATATTAAGTACATAGTAATTAAGATCAGTAAGCAACCTATTCCCTCAACTATGGACCACTGTATAAAAACAAATATTTTGTTTTGTCAAGAGAATTACCCGTACAAAAGCTAGAATTATTTTATTTGTGGTCCAAACTGAAAGAGAAAATAGTGCATTGTTGTAAGTACTCCAATCTGGATCACCCTCTTCCGAGCACACAGGAAACACCGCAGACTCACAAACGCAGTCTCGAAGACCTTTGACACTCAAAACCCTCAAAAACCCCCAACCAAACCAAGGGAGGAACCTTTCTGGGATAAAAAGGGATAAAAGGACCTTTTGGGAATTATTCAGAATTCAGAAAAGCATAAGTGGTCCGTACGGACCTCTTTGCTGCAATGATGACTGAATCCCCTTAAAGTCCAATATATTCCCTCAAATCCCGGAGAACATCATTACTGGAATGCATGGTTGGTCCGTACGGACCTCTTTGCATGCTGAGATGGTCCGTACGGACCTTATTGCAACCAGACATAATGATGTCAAAATCTTCCTAATTATCACAGATTCCCTCAAATCGAGGAATACCAAAAATTTGGATTACCTGCAAGGTCCGTACGGACCTCTTTGCAGATTTCCTACACTATAAATAGAGGGTTCCCCCTCCCTCATTTTCACACATTTTCCTCTTCTCTCCTCTCCCCCCAGCCTTCAGGCTCCCCTCTAAGACCCTTCGGGGCACTCCCGGCCCCTTTCGGATCCTTTCGAGGCCTTCCGAGCCCCCTCGCGGTGCTCCGAAGCCTCCCCGAGCGCTCCCGCGACGCTCCCGCGCTGCCCCGAGGCACTCTCGAGGTACTCTGAGGCCCCTCGTGGTACTCCGAGGCTTTGCCTGGTCTTTCCCAAGGCGTCCCGGCTCTTTCCGAGTCAAACCGGCAACTTGAACGCACGCCGAAACTCTGCCCGAGTGATCCCTGCGATCCCAACGCACGCCGAAACTCTGCCCGAGTGATCCCTGCGATCCCAACGCACGCCGAACCTCTGCCCGAACGCAACCTACAATCCCGACGCACGCCGAAACTCTGTCCGCAGACAACCGGCTCCTCCCGAAGCAATCCCGGTCCGTACCGGAACACTATTCCGTCCTCAAACACTATTCCCCTGCAGAAGACAGACACGAACCAACATTGGTAAGGCTTCCTTCCTATACTATTTCAATACATTTCAATAAAGCAGTGTACAATGTAGACATCCGATACAACATGCATTTTTAAAAAGCACATACACACACACAACAGTTATAGAATATTAGGGGTATCCGAAAGACTCGTTTTACGAGGCGACTCGGGTGAGCTCTAAGATTCTAATATTCTCTTCCCGAGGAGTCATCTGACCTCCGAACTCAAAAATCTCATCACACAACAAAAAACAGTTTATTTTTAAACTGATGCCCTTTTTCAATGTTTTGGGCTTAATAAAAACGGCGTGGCGACTCTACAAGCAAAAACACAGCGAGACACCTCCTCCAACACCGCAAAACGGAATAAGCCAGATGCCGGGGCGCGAACGCGCTGCCTATCGGATCCGGGCCATTTCCAAAGTTGCGGCAAAACGCGAGATGCGCGGGGCCCCCGCGCGCGAGCCGGATCCCGGGTAATTTCAGTTGGCGACTCTGCTGGGGATTATTTTGTTTTAAAAAATTTTAAACAAAACAAAAGATTTTTAAAACGATGATGAGGGTCAAACTTTCATTTTACCCCTTTCTTTAATTGTTATGTGTGTGTGCATGTGCTTTACTTTTTATTTTACAAAAAAAATAAAAATACAAAAAAAATGCATCAATATACATCTGTGTACATATATTTAAAATTCTTCAAAAACTTCTGTTTTACTCAGAAAAATAATTTTAGAGACCGCACACTACTCGCACTGCTGCCTCGGTTACACCGCATGCTACTTGCACTGCTGCCTCGGTTACACCGCACGCTACGCGCACTGCTGCCTCGGATACACTGCACACTACAACCCTTAACCCGGGGTGGTCTCAGTTGCAGTTCGTTTGGCCTTCCTACGCCTCTCGGACGCGCACGGGATCATCCCAAACATCCCATCCTAGCCAAGCGTCAACCCTGCACGTTTGAGTCTTGAGTCACACTCTGTCCAGACTCGGTTGGTTTTTACCCAGTCCGTGTCATACAAGTCTGGATACATATCCCATGCCGGCCATTTTCTGAGTCGAAGCTCGGAACTCAAGATCCCATGCGCAAGCAAAGCGATGAAAGGTCATGCTAAAATCTTGACCTGATCTTGATTTTCCGAAGCTACACCCAGACAATGTTCCGTCCCGGATATACATCCATGCCCACATGACACCATGTCATCAAGCCTTTAATACGTCAGCCATGACGATATGACCCAGCCAACGCCTAACGTCACAGATCCCTTGCGCAAGCAAGGAATAGAGAGGTCATGCCAAACTCTTGACCCGATCTTGACTCAGGTGCCGGCTCGGCTCACTGTTCACATGGCTAACGCATTAAAACGAACATGACAGGCTTGGTCCTTAGGTTCGATTTTTCTTTTAGGCCGGTGGAAACCGCTGGCCCTATAGGACCCTCGCCCGGGGCTGTCCACCCTGGAATGTCGAAATACAGGTGCAAAACGAGGGGCTTATAGCCGCACAGATGGTCTCAGTGACCCGGGATCTAGCATAGTTGCGAAAAAGAAGAGCAATCTTTTCCAACCTACCTAGGACTCTGAGAAAACACGTTTTAAGTAAATTAAAACAACAAAAAAAAACGGAAACCGCATGTCACGTGAGCTTTCCCCCTTTATCCAAAAGGCCTTCCTGTGTCTAAACCTTGCCCATCACCCCCTCCAGCGAACCGAGAGTGATCAAGAATACCCGGGAACTACTCTCCCCGTGTCAAAGCCGCAAGGTCCAAAATCCTTCCCACCGCAGTCAACAGGGCAGTCCGTCAGCTCCCCATGGCCAAGTCAGTGGATAACAACGAGGAAAATGGGACCTTACCCCCGAGAAATTTCCCAACCTTGGAAGAAGTTTGGCAGGTCCTCATGACTATTGAGAAACGCCAAGGTGAACAACAAGCCTGGATTGAAGGTGCCATGCACCACTTTGGGACATTAGCCACCCAACTACCTGGGACTTCCAAAGTCATGCCTGCTCCTGCAGCCTCTAACGTCTCTCATTGTCTCCCGGAAGTCAACATGTTGCCCTCGTACGAGCCATGCAGTTATGACATAAAGCCACAGGACCCCCCGAAGGGAAACATGCCCATTCAGCCTCCTGAGGTCCCGGTACCACCGCCGAACAACGAACACATCTGGTGGGACGTCTGCGATTGCAGTGCTTGTCTGGAAATGGAATTCCAAGATGAAATGAACGAGGGTCGTCCTCGAAGAAAGAATAAACCCTCTTCTCAGCAAAAACTGAAGAAGAGGTATTAATCCGGTGACCCCAAAGTCGGAACCCTCGGAGAACCCTCAGGAAAATTTGACTACTACGTCATCTACTCCAGCAAATCTCCTCAGCCTAGCTCTGCACAAGGCCACGGCAACGTCTGCTCCATGATCAGCTGGGACGAGCTCCGCACCGCCACCGAAGGCCCGAAGGTCCAGATATCCCAACCCCTGTCTTGGGAAGACCTCAAAGCCACTGTGGATGTCTCCACAAAAGCTATGATGGTGAACGAATTGAAATGCGCAGTCTGGCCCTACGCCAATCAAGGCCCCCTCCTAACAGAAATAGGAGAGACAAGCAAAGCAGCAAAGCCAGAGGTGAACGTTCTAACGCGTTCCGGTCAAATCCCGACGAATCCTCCACGGGCAGACAAAAGGCCAGCCATACCTGAGCCACGAACTGAAAAGGGGCCCTATGCCAAAGAAGTCGAAACCCTTGACCCAAAAACTAAAGATCCTGTCTTAACCCAGCTCAAGTGTACTCAGGCTAACATCTCGCTCTGGTCTTTACTCACTTCATCTTATCCGCACAAACTCAAGTTGGAAGAAAGTCTGGCCCAGACCATGGTTCCCATCACCGTGACACCTGATGAAGCGGTTCAGATGATCGGCAACGTTAATTACAGCAACATCATCACCTTCACGGAGCTCGACCTCCCAAAATTTGGGGCTAACCACAATGAGCCTCTCTACATAACAGTTCAACTGGACGAGCGCCGTCTCCCTCGAGTCTTGGTAGATGGGGGATCATCCATGAACGTCCTTCCATCCAAAATGATGGATCTGCTAGGGATCAAAGCAACTGATCTGAAACCCTCAACTCAGGCAATCAAGGCATACGACTCAACGTCTCGCCCAGTCTTGGGAATAGCCACCTTGAACCTATGGTTCGGAAAGCAGATGGTCCCGACCGACTTCCAAGTCATCGACATCCCGATCACATTCACTGCCATCTTGGGACGCCCTTGGCTACACCAGATCAACGGGGTGGCATCCACTCTCCATCAGTGCGTAAAGTTCATCCAAGGAACAGATCTTACCATCATCTACGGTGATAGCATAGTCACCGAGGGGACCGACACAAGCGGCGTCCCGGTCTTAGAGATCAAACACGACTATGACGGCATGATGCTAACAGGGTTCACCATCGAAAGCCCAAAAGCCCAGGTGTGCCACATAGACCTGCCTTTGATTTGGGACAAGATCCCTCCCCAAATGAAAATGATGAAACACATGAACTACATCCCGGGGCTTGGTTTGGGAAAACGCCATCAGGGTACCCAACAAATCATCAACATCAAGGAACAGAATACCCTACATGGCCTGGGATACATTCCTACTCCCGAGTACATTGCGGAAGACAAGCAAGCTGCACGGAAACGCTCTGCCAATGTCAAACGAGGCTTGCACGCAATCTCCGAGCTCCGCCCTTACAGCCTCGACATGACCAAGTACTTCACAAAGAAGGATGACAACTTGAATGAAGACACAGGAAAGGGAACAGAGCTGATCAGCGCCAAACAAAGCCGGCCGACAACCATGGACAAGCTCCAGCGGAACCTGGCAAGATTCAGAGGCCTTAAGCCAAATCCAGTCAGAAGAGCATTTCTTGATGCGCCAACTCTGCCGGGACCCACGATCGCCACTATTCACAATGAATTTTGGTTCAGGAAAACCCCTATTTGGCAGAAGAACTCGAAAAACTCTCTGTCAACACCCCTGCCCCCAACAAGCGGGACGAGTCTGCATTCGAGCTAGTAATGCCCAAGACAAAAGCGGAAGACTCCGCATTCAATGCTTGGGACAAGCCCCTACTCCACCTGCTCTTCAACGAAGAAATCGAAATGCCAGATCTAATCGATTTTGTTTCTGATAACTCTATGATAGCCATGATCGGGAACGGTGACATAAAGCCTTTCAAACCCCGCCTCCTATCAAGCTCATTGCCACTCAATAACTGGGCCACCTTCTCCGGACCCACCGCCAGCAAAAGGAACATGATCGAACAACTTGGTCTGACCCCTCGAGTCCTAGAGTCCAGTGTCAAAACCCATCCTGAGTCCATTATCTTTGAATTTGAGTCTCTCGAGTCATCTGATGGCCTTACGCCAGAAGATTACGAACTCATTGCCAATAATGTATTCCCGTATGCTCTTAATGAATGCTTCGATCTTTCCCAGTATCCTCTCATTGCATCTTTAACAACTGATAAATTAACTAACACACAAACAGTTAATAACGATTCACTTGATAAAGAAGCAGACACATTAAACGAACAATACATTAAGCACATCTTTAAGCATGTTGTCAAACGAGAGAAAAATCGGGCCCAAGATGCCGAGGAGGTTTTAACCAAAGTGAATTTGGGAACTGCTGAAGAGCCAAACGAGACGCAAATCGGAAGTTTCTTACCGGCACAGAGCAAGACGCATTGACTGCACTGCTCAAAGAGTTCGTGGACGTGTTCGCTTGGTCTTACCGAGACATGCCCGGATTAGATCCAAACATTGTAGAGCATCGGATCCCCTTGAATCCTGAGGCTAAGCCTATCAAGCAAAAGCTACGCCGAATCAAGCCAGAATGGTCTTTACAAGTCAAAGAAGAGATCAAGAAGATGCTCCGCGTTGGCTTCATCAGGGTGATCGAGTACCCCACATGGCTCTCCAACATAGTCACGATCACCAAGGCCAACGAAAAGGTGCGCTGCTGTGTGGACTTCCGAGATCTCAACAAAGCAAGTCCCAAGGACGATTTTCCACTACCAAACATCGACATGTTGGTGGACACTACAGCTAATTTCGAAGTCAAGTCCTTCGTGGACGGGTTTGCCGGCTACAATCAAATCAAGATGGCCGAAGAAGATCAAGAAAAAACAGCCTTCACAACCCCCTGGGGAACCTACTGCTACACAGTAATGCCGTTCGGACTAAAGAACGCTGGGGCTACCTACCAACGGGCAGCAACCGCCCTCTTCCACGACATGATCCACAAGGAGATCGAAGTGTACGTTGATGACATGATCATCCACTCAAAGGGATCAGACGGACAACACCTCACAGACCTGAGAAAGTTCTTCAATCGCCTCCGAAAACACTCGATGAGGTTAAACCCTGCCAAATGCACATTTGGGGTCAGCCGAGGCAAAGTCTTGGGATACATGGTCACCGAGCGAGGCATCGAGGTTGATCCCCAAAAGATCAAGGCCATCATCGAAATGAGACCACCGCAAACTCAGACAGAGGTGAAAAGCTTCATGGGCCGCCTACAGTATATCAGCCGCTTCGTCAATCAATTGACCTCCATATGCGAGCCAATCTTCAAACTAATGAAGAAGAACGCCGACGTTGAATGGAACTCAGAATGCCAAGATGCCTTTGAAGAAATAAAGGCGTACCTTGTGAGTCCTCCGATTCTCTGTCCTCCTCACGGGGAGAAGCCACTGTTGCTGTACCTAACTGTGACCGACACTGCAGTTGGAGCCATGCTTTGTCAAGAAAAGAAAGAGTCACGAGTTGAGAACGCCATCTATTTCGTCAGTCGAAAGTTTCAAGGCAGCGAACTCAACTACTCAGCTCTCGAAAAAACATGCGCAGCTCTAGTATGGGTCGTCGGAAAATTACGGCACTACATGCAGTCGCACACAGTTCACTTGGTTTCCAAAATGGACCCAGTCAAATACCTCTTCGACAAGCCATCTCTGTCAATGAGGCTCGCCAAATGGTCTTTCTTCTTAGCGGAATTTGACATCAAGTACGTAAACCAAAAGTCAATCAAGGGACGGGCAATGGCCGAACAGCTGGCTGACTTCCCCACCGACGAGGCTCGAGGCCCCGAACCACAATTTCCAGACGAAGGAATCTTCGCACTCGAAGGCGAAAATCGATGGCAACTGTTCTTCGATGGAGCAGCCAACAAAAAAGGAAACGGCATCGGTATGCTCTTGGTCGATCCCAAGGACGAGCACACCCCGATCGCCATAAAGCTCAATTTCGAGGTAACCAACAATGCCGCCGAATACGAAGCCTGCGCCGCCGGACTACAGGCCGCACTCGAAAGGAATGTCCAGAAACTCGAGGTCTATGGGGACTCAGCCCTGATCATCAACCAAGTTTCCAACAAATGGAAAACCATAGACCCAGGCTTGCAAAAATACCACGCCTGCATGGAGGACCTCATCACACAATTCGAAGAGGTCACCTTCCACTACTTGCCGAGAGACCGAAACCGGTTCGCAGACGCCTTAGCCACCCTGGCTTCACTCGTGGAAATCCCTGAGGGAAAAGCAATCAAGCCCTTCAAAGTCGAACGAAAGGAAATTCCTGCCTACTATTGCGAGATCGTACCAGAGCCCAAGCCCATCAATGAGCCATGGTACAACCAGATCTTCCAATACCTCAAGAACGGGGAAACCGCCTTCATGAACGAAGAAGGCCAACATAGGGAAGGAGTCAAGGCCAAGAGCATCATAGCCCTAAAATGCCTCGCCTCCCACTTCGTCATCCTTGGGGACATGCTGTACAAAAAACGCTACCAAGGACCACTCCTACGCTGCATCAGCCAGGAAGAAGCAAACAAGCTCATGAGCGAGGTCCACAATGGGGCTTACGGTCCCCACATGAACGCCAGAGCCCTGATGCAAATCATTCTCAGGATGGGCTACTATTGGATCTCCATGGAGGCAGACTGCATCCACTTTGTCCGAAGTTGCGACAAGTGTCAACGGTTCTCCAACCTCAATCACCTACCCCCTCACGACCTCTACTGCATGACTACGCCCTGGCCCTTCGCCACTTGGGGAATTGACGTCATCGGGAAAATCGCTCCACCGGGCAGCAACGGTCAGGAGTTCATCTTAGTAGCCATCGACTACTTCACCAAATGGGTTGAAGCCAAGTCCTACAAGGTGCTCACCTCCAAGAAAGTCACGCATTTCCTCAGGGAAAACATCATCTGCCGATACGGCATCCCGCACGAGGTCATATCAGACAACGGCTCACACTTCGAAGGGGAATGCGACATACTGCTGGCCGAATTCAAGATCACACGCCACAAGTCTTCTCCCTACCGGCCACAAACAAATGGCGCCGTAGAAGCAGCAAACAAGACTCTCGAACGGATCATTCGAAAAATGACCACCTGAGGACGAGATTGGCCCGAGAAGCTGCACCTTGTACTTTGGGGCTACAGAACATCAGTTAGAACGGCCACGGGAGAAACTCCATTCGCCCTGACATACGGGATGGAAGCAGTCCTCCCCATTGAATTGGAAATTCCCTCACTCCGAGTGCTGCTGGAAAATGACATCAACGAAGTTGAATGGCTCCGAAGCCGACACAACGAATTGGCTCTGCTAGACGAGCGACGACTAAAGGCCATGGAACACGTCCGAGCCTACCAAAACAGGATGGCGAGAGCTTTCGACAAGAAAGTCAAGTCCCGAGACATCAGGGAAGGCGATCTGGTACTCAAAGAAAAGACTCCCACTCGAACCAACCCACTGGGAAAATGGGAACCAACATGGATCGGCCCTTTCGTGGTTCAAAAGATCTTCTCCGGAGGTGCCATGAAGTTGACAGACCTAGACGGCAATCCCTTCATGAATCCAAATAACGGAAGCAAACTCCGCAGATACTTCGCCTAAAGAAGAACAATTGTGCATCTCTTGGCACTCCATGTAGTGTCGAACTACGCAGACTCCGAGCCCTCTAGTCCGGGGAACGTAGGCAACCTTAATTGGTCTGGTCTAAAAACACACAAAAAAGTCAAAAGTTTGAATGTCGATCAAGACCTCCATCAAGCTACGCACTTTTCAAGAGCACGCCCCCAACATCACCTTGACCAAGTCAAACGACGGCGGCAACATCAAAGGACATCCGGAGGTCACTCAACGTCAAACGACTGACCCATGTCTACTTCCAAGCCAGGGGCCTGTCTTCGCCCTCACGCGGTTCAAAAAAAAAAAAGAGCTCGAGCAAGGGCTCTAAAAATAATAATAATAAAAAAAAAAGAAAAGCTCAAGCAGAAGCTGCGAAATTGAGGTCAAGAGCCCGACGTCAACAAGCAAGAGGCAAGGAAGCTACGGAAATGACCGTCAAGACGACTTGTCAGGGGATCATCCAACCTCTCAGCCAAACATAAAGCCCAAGCAAAGGGGATTGCCATCAAGGTCCAGGCTGCTTCAGTCCGCAAATGCAACAGAAAAGTCCAAAGATGGACGCCGCCAAGGTGCACAAAAGAAACAAAAAGCGAACAAGAGATCTTGCGTCTCGACAAAGCTTTAAAAGTAAATCACAAATCACTAACGATTACAACATTTCTTGATGAGTTCAAGCACGGTCTACTCTCAAATTCACAACATGCTAAAAGACAGCTTAATACATTTAACAAATAATGTGTTTGCAATGCAATGAATGGATACCTAGGAGGTCATTCCGCGCCATCTGCGCTTGTCCCCTCGCCATTCTTTCCTTTCTTCCCTCGTCCCTGGTGAGTCTTCTTTCGCTCCACGCGAGCCAGCTCTGTGTCTCTCAATCCGAGATTAGGGGTCCTCCCCGTAGAGTCAAACAATCCAGCAGCTCTCAGGGCTTCATTCGCCCGTGCTTCGGCTCGGATCTCCTCCCTGCGAGTCTGCAAAAGAGGACCTCTCCCCGTCAGTCGGTCAACTCTGGTCTCGTAGTCAAACAAAGTGTCTCTCGTAACGTCTGAGGGTCAGACCAGGCTTCGGCACTCCTAAGGCAATAGCTACTACGGCAATCGGGCCCCAAAATCGCTCCACGCCTGCTCACCAAAGCCATTTGGGACTGCCCAATACGCTGCTCATACCAGGCCAGGTACTGGGTCGTCAATACGACACTCTCCCGACGTCTAAGGAGCACCACCGGAGGGAAAGCAGAGTACTTCCATACCCTCAGAAAATACAGAAGAGCACCTGGAGCTGCCATACAAAGAGGAACTACCTCCGCAGTAGCAAGGTCATCCCAGCCCAACAAAGGCTCCTACTTCATCCCAAACTGCCGGGAAACAAGCGACGGAATATAGAAGGAGGACCAAGACAAACCTGGAACTCTGACAACATAGGACCCTTCCTGAAAGGCCCTCCAAGTCTCAATTCCCCAGTGCGGAACCCACCAATGAATCTGATGCGTACCAAGCCGTGCCATCCATCTTTCCCAGGCGGACTGATCCATATCCAACACAAGAGGTCGCCGAGCAAATGACCACGGGCTAAACGACGTCGGAGCCTCGGGCATGGCCTGAAGTCTCTCTCGCAGCCACAAGGTGAGCAAAGCAGGGCTTCCCCCTCTCATGAACCGATCCCCAGTCGCCAGACGGTCAATACCATGAAGAGTCTCCCCTAGCACCAACGGGACAATATCCTCTCCAGCTCTGCAGTGCCCAACCACATCTAGCAAAGCGCCATCGCAAACCCCAACGGAGCTGACCATGAAAAGCGTCGCTATCACGCACAAGGAAAATGCATCCCAGGAGACATCACTCTCATCATCAACCATGAACCGCTCCGGCAGCGCAGAAATGTCAATATGACCCGAATCAAGGATCATGCCCTCCACTTCTTCCAACGAAGTCCGAAGAAAGCCTGCAAGTTTCACGCTCATGGCAGCACCGCCAATCAAAGGAAGCAAGATGGCCTCCACCTCCGGTCCTCCAATCAAAGCCCGAAAATCCTCAAAGGTGGGCACTACCTCATTGTAGGAGAAACAATACACATGCCTCCTAACATCCCAGAACTTTGCGGCAGCCCGCAACAAATCCCAATCAGGAACCAACTCCTTAAGAGACCAAACCGAGCAAAGTCGAAGCCTTACCTCAAAAGCCCGCCTCTGATGCCTCATACGGTGTCTCATCCACATTTTCAGCCGCTCAAGGAAGAGTGCTTGCCGCTCCTGCGAAAGCCTTGGCAAAATTCTTGGAACGTACGAAGAATCCATGGCAAAAATGGAGGTTCCTAGAGAAAATGGGGAAGAAAGCTCGAAAATGGCTGCAAATAGGAGTGGGGAAATTTCAGACATCCGGAGAACATTTATTTCCTCCCCAAAAGCAAAGCTGGTCCGTACGGACCTCTTTGCATGCTAGATATGTCCGTACGGACCTCTTTGCATCCTGGCTCCACTTTCCCAGAAAACAAGCCAACAACCACTTTTCCCAGCAGGACCTTGCTCCAAACTGCCCAAACCCTGGCCAAAGACATTTCCGGCAAACACACGCTACCCACAAACGCACCCTCAGCTCACGTGGCATGCACAAAAAAAAAATAGCAACAATTCCTAGGACAATTCCCGGAAATCACAAAAATGGCATTATATCTTAAAATAAAATACTTTGCGGTGCAAGTGCGAATGTTTTATTACAGGTACACATAATGTCTGTTGCAAAACAAAAAAAAAGAAGAAGATATGGAAAGAGGGAAAGCAAATGAACCCTAGTCCGACTCTTCAGTATCATCATCATCATCGTCATCAACGTCCTCAAGCGAGAAGTCGGGCATCCCGATAAACTCGCCAGTCACACCCTCATCATCGGAGTACTAAATCCCCTCCTTGGGTAGGTACTCAAGATACTCAGAAGGGTCGAAACCGATAAAAGGGTCGAAATAGGCATGCTCTGACGAACCCTCACCCTGTGCATCCGACGGAGGAAAGAACTGATGAAGGGTCTGCGACCTCTGAGCTCCCGAGGACGTCCCGGCATCCATGCTATGCCGCCCCCGCGAAGGTCCCTCCTGCTGTGGCTCTGGCTCGGCTCTCGGTGGGGGAACATCTACAGAATGCCTCAAAGGCATCGGCTCGTATGCCGGCACACGCCGAGAAGACCGACAAGACATCTTCGACGCCATCTTCTTCGCGAAGGACCTCATCGCCACATAACGGCGGGTCAGCATGTCATAGGCTCTCCCCGGGACCTGCACAAGCAAACAGCCAAAGAAACGCTCAGCTAAAGAGTTACAGGCGTAAAAACAAAAAAGAGAAAAATACAGAAAAGATGCCAAGATGGAAAAGAGTAAGCACACTCACCGGCGCATCAGGATCCACCCGGTAGGCAGCAGGAGCCTGCTCAGGCACACGTACCGACACCCTACGCCTCGATGAATCCCCGCGAACATATGTGAAATCCGGCCCAGGCACCGGAACCTCTGGAGGACCCGGCGGACCAGCCTCCCTCTCCCTCGCCAACACCTGTGGCGTCCTCAACTTCCTCCTCACGAAGGACCCATACTCCTCTCCAAACAGGACAAACTCATCGGCACTCACGCCGCCCAAATACCTCTCAAACTCCAGCACATCCATATCCTGGGAATCCATCATCCCAAAAGGCGGGTCCCTCGGAGCCAAGGGAAGCATACCCGGGCCATGCTGCCAAAAGACCCTCTCTCCCAAGTACATGACGTCGCAGGTCAGGCCCCGCAGCATCTTCCTCTGTGCTGTCACCACAGGAGCCCCCTCGAACTCGTCAGCCTCATACCGAGCCCAGGGGTACAAAGAAAACCCCTCCGAGCTATCTCTCCCCAGATGCTCCTGCACATCCCCGTAGGCGATGGTGAGCTTCCCCCTACTGGTCCTCCTCCTCCTCGCCGGGCCGGCCCAGCCTAACATAGCAGGATAGGCTGCTATGGCCCCAGGATCTCTATCCCACGGGAAGCACTGGAAGATCTCGTAGAACCACACCTGCGACAAAAGCAGAAAAAGGCTCAGTGCAAGAGAAAACGGAGAAATGACAAGTTGTTAAATCAAAAACAGCAATAAACTCATACCTCTAAAGCAAAATCAAAGCAAGCCAAGGAACTGGCCATACCTCTGCTGAACCGGTCCAAGGAGAAGTAAAGCTCGGCCAGGCCCGCCTCGCCCCAAGCTATGTCACAGACTCTCTCCAAGTCAATCAAGCTCTCCAGCAGAGCGAAATGAGCCGTCGTCGCGTGGTTCGAGAACAGAGTCTCAGAGAGAGTAAACCACAGAAAGGAGCTCGCCAGCTGCTCCGCCGTCACCTGGCCGGTACCCCGACAATAGGCCCCAATACTGGCCGTAATCCTCGTCTCCACATCGCTGTACAGCATGCCTAGGCCCCTGCGAGGAAGAGGCGCAAAGCCCAGTAGCTCAGTCAGCACGTCCTCAGCTATCCTATCCCTCCACTGCACTGGCCCTCCTTCGAAGGAAAGCCCGGTGATAGCAGCAAAATCGGTGGGCGTCACCGTCACCTCGCCCCAGCTCAGATGGAAGGTGTGGGTAGTATCCCACCAATACTTAGATAGGCCCAGGAAGATACTCTTGTTCTTCCTCGTGTCAGAGATCCCGGCCAAGTTCTCCACGAACACGCCCAGGCCAGAAGCATAGACCAGCCTCCTAGGGCTCGGCCCGCCATCCACAGAGATATTCGACATCTGCTGCCACAACTCAACTACAGCCTCGAGCGATCCCCGAGTCTTCATCTTTTTGGCTTTCCCAGCCAAAAGCCCCTCATCCTGCAGGTAAACACAGCAAAGGTACGTCAGTCACAGTACTTAATACCAAAGCATAAAAAAAAAAGTCCGTCACGAAACACGACACACATTACACATACTTTTCACATGTAACCCGTCACAAAACACGGCATGCATTACACATAATTTTCCCCATACAGTCCGTCACAAAACACGGCACACACTGTACAAATTTTCTCAACAAAGGGATTAAGCCCTACACAACACATTTTCAAAAGACCCGTCACAAAACACGACACATATTGCACATATTTTCCCCACAAAGTCCGTCACCAAAAACACGGCACACACTGCATAACACATTTTCAAAAGAAAAGTCCGTCCCTACACGGCACATACTTTCAGACAAAACCCGTCACAAAACACGAAACATGTCACATTTTTCACAAAATTTGTCCCTACATGGGAATTTTCTCACAATGTACATACGGAAATAGCATAAGGTACAAAACACCAAAGCATGCATTTCAAAGAGAGGCACTTTATTTTTACAAATAAGAGCTAATCTACACATTTTTCCACAAAAATCACATACCCACAATTTTTACATGCTCAATTTCAACAATTCATCACGAATTTCACAAAAAGCATGGCAAATAACAAAAGCCCCAAATATGCGAAAAACTAAAACCTAGTTCTAGCATTCAAAAATTCAAGCAAGGAATCGAGACGAAATTGATTTCTTACCTCCCCGGCGTTCCTGACTCGCCGGTTATGCACCTCCGGATTCGGGTACAACACATCCGGATTCTTCGAAGAAGGCACAAAGGAGATCCAATTTCTTTGAAGCTCCATCCTTTGCTCGATCACATCTCGACTCCGTTGGCGACGTCCCCTCCTTGATCCTTCCGCCATCGCAAGCAATTCAAGCTAAGAAATGGAAGATTTTGGACAACAATGGAGTTTTTCTCCTTCTCTCTCTCTCTGGTTCACGCATGGGAAGAAGAAGAAATGGGAAAAGCCTCGGCATTTAAACCCAGTCAAAATCTGGGAACTGTAAAATTCAACATTGGTCCGTACGGACCTCTTTACATCCCAGGATGGTCCGTACGGACCTCTTTGCAATGAAGGGCCAAATTACTTTTCTGCCCTTATAATCTTTGCCCCTGGCTGTCCAAAGGCCTATTTCAGAAGATTCAATGCAGATTGGTCCTTAACCCATCAACGCAAGCACCGGCCGTCAGTGTAAGTCCGAATTTTGCCCACAAAATGGCAATGCAGCACCGGCCGTCATCGTAAGCCCGGACCTCGCCCACTAAACGGCAACCCAGACACCGGCCATCAAAGCAAGTCCGAGCTCCTTCCCCCGCAAGTCAAAAAGGGAATTCTTGCAAACCCTTACGAAACCACATATCCCCATACACCGGCCGTTATCGTAAGCCCGGACCTCGCCCGCTCAACGGCAACTCAAGCACCGGCCATCAAAGTAAGCCCGAAGTCACCTTCTCAGCAGATAAAGCCCCTATAAGGCCACGATAATCCCCAACGGACGAACACTGGCAATCAAAGTAAGTCCAACCTTCTCCCCAGCGGACAAAGCACGAGACATCTACACCTCTCGCAATCAAAGCACAAGGCAGCCACGCCTCCACAACCGCAGCCAGAAGACGATTCAAGTCCTCACGCATGGCACAATCTCAGCCAGAAGATGATTCAAGTCCTCACGCATGGCACAATCTCAGCCAGAAGACGATTCAAGTCCTCACGCATGGCACAATCTCAGCCAGAAGACGATTCAAGTCCTCACGCATGGCACAATCTCAGTCAAAAGACGATTCAGGTCCTCATACATGACATAACCATAGTCAGAAGATGAATCAAGTCCTCATACATGACATATCTCCAGCCCGAAAGGCTTTAAACCACTCGGTTCGAAAGATCGTATAAACCTCCCAAATCACTATCCGCAGCCCGGAAGGCTTTAAACCACTCGGTCCGGAAGACCGTATAAACCTCCCAAATCACTATCTCCGGCCCGGAAGGCCTTAAACCACCCGATTCGGAAAATCGTAAAATTTCCATCTTAGGACGCCACCGCATCCTCACAATCGACCTCGGCGGTCACACGACACTTCAGGGCACCACCACGCCCGCATACACTCACAATTTCACGAACTTTGAACTACGACCAGGCTTGATTCCCGCTAGGGATACGTAGGAATCCTGTCACAGGGTCCAGCCATCGACCTATACGGTCACCCAGGATGCCTCCATGTCCTTATAATCGACCTCGGCGGTCATCACATCCTTAGGGCATCACCACGCCCTCACATCATATTGGGATGGGACACGTCCTCCTACACCACAAACCATCTTCTCGTAAGATTACCCATCTTCTAGTAAGATTGCACACCCAGGATGCCACCACGTCCTTACCACTGACCTATGCGGTCACCCCCGGACGCCACCACGTCCTTACCACTGACCTATGCGGTCACTCACGGGATGCCACCACATCCACACACAGAGTTCCAGTCAGAGGACATCTCACGTCCTCGTACACAACAACACTCACCCCACACAAGAACTACGATCAGGCTTGATTCCCGCCAGGGATACGTAGGAATCCTATCACAGGGTCCAACCAATTGACCTAAACGGTCACACAACAGGACACCGCCACGTCCTCCCACCGACCTACACGGTCACTTCCTCTCCCAGTACGCGATCCAGATTAGGACCCTTATCTTATCGACGACCCCACTTCCTCTATAAGTGACGTCGTCGAGGGGCTTCTGTAAGTACCCCAATCTGGATCACCCTCTTCCGAGCACACAGGAAACACCGCAGACTCACAAACGCAGTTTTGAAGACCTTTGACACTCAAAACCCTCAAAAACCCCCAACCAAACCAAGGGAGGAACCTTTATGGGATAAAAAGGGATAAAAGGACCTTTTGAGAATTATTCAGAATTCAGAAAAGCATAAGTGGTCCGTACGGACCTCTTTGCTGCAATGATGACTGAATCCCCTTAAAGTCCAATATATTCCCTCAAATCCCGGAGAACATCATTACTGGAATGCATGGTTGGTCCGTACGGACCTCTTTGCATGCTGAGATGGTCCGTACGGACCTTATTGCAACCAGACATAATGATGTCAAAATCTTCCTAATTATCACAAATTCCCTCAAATCGAGGAATACCAAAAATTTGGATTACCTGCAAGGTCCGTACGGACCTCTTTGCAGATTTCCTACACTATAAATAGAGGGTTCCCCCTCCCTCATTTTCACACATTTTCCTCTTTTCTCCTCTCCCCCCAGCCTTCAGGCTCCCCTCTAAGACCCTTCGGGGCACTCCCGGCCCCTTTCAGATCCTTCTGAGGCCTTCCGAGCCCCCTATCGGTGCTCCGAGGCCTCCCCGAGCGCTCCCGCGACGCTCCCACGCTACCCCGAGGCACTCTCGAGGTACTCTGAGGCACCTCGTGGTACTTCGAGGCCTTGCCTAGTCTTTCCCAAGGCGTCCCGGCTCTTTCTGAGTCAAACCGGTAACTTGAACGCACGCCAAAACTCTGCCCGAGTGATCCTTGTGATCCCAACGCACGCCAAAACTCTGCCGGAGTGATCCCTGCGATCCCAACGCACACCGAACCTCTGCCCGAATGCAACCTACAATCCCGACGCATGTCGAAACTCTGTCCGCAGACAACCGGCTCCTCCCGAAGCAATCCCGGTCTGTGCCGGAACACTATTTCGCCCTCAAACACTATTCCCCTGCAGAAGACAGACACGAACCAACATTGGTAAGGCTTCCTTCCTATACTATTTCAATACATTTCAATAAAGCAGTGTACAGTGTAGACATCCGATACAGCATGCATTTTTAAAAAGCACATACACACACACACAACAGTTAAAGAATATTAGGGGTATCCGAAAGACTCGTTTTACGAGGCGACTCGGGTGAGCTCTAAGATTCTAATATTCTCTTCCCGAGGAGTCATCTGACCTCCGAACTCAAAAATCTCATCACACAACAAAAAACAGTTTATTTTTAAACTGATGCCCTTTTTCAATGTTTTGGGCTTAATAAAAATGGCGTGGCGACTCTACAAGCAAAAACACAGCGAGACACCTCCTCCAACACCGCAAAACGGAATAAGCCAGATGCCGGGGCGCGAACGCGCTGCCTATCGGATCCGGGCCATTTCCAAAGTTGTGGCAAAACGCGAGATGCGCGGGGCCCCCGCGCGAGAGCCGGATCCCGGGTAATTTCAATTGTGGAAACAAGTACAAACATTTGCAACCTGTTCCAGAATCAATCAACATACTCCTTTGTTCTTACCATTCCATGGAGGCATATGCTAGCAACAAAAACAAAGATAACAAAATGAGTTGGCCTCGTTGGAAAATGTTCCTAGGATAACGGACTTTGTATAGTTTGATAAGAGAAGGCAGTTAAGTATGATTATATAAGAGAGAAGTGGCCAAGTGGGAAGCGCTAAGTTACAGTGAACTAATTCTATTACCAGAAAATCAGATCAAGGACAGTAGCACAAGCAGCACAACTAATTTGAAACTCGAGGGAAATAGCCAGAAAATATTAAAAAGATTACTTGAGAAGTGGCAGCTGTTGTCTTGACTAATTTAAAAAAACCGAAGTGGCATCATACAAATAATCACAGATCGTAGAGCGATTGTACTAAATAGCATCATACAATCTATATAGTTCTTGGCATAGCATGTCAAAATCAAATGATTCTTCACATGGTCCAGAATGAGCCAGATAAACCATGTAATATAAAATCCCTTACAACATTGAGAATTACATCCTGAGGGACCTGAACCATTAACTAATCTAATCTCAACCATGTAATATAAAATCAGTAAAAGATTATAAGAAGTTAGTATGGCAGTATTTATAATGCTATAGCATGTATGCTTGAGGAAGGTGACCACTTTCTATAACGAATTAAAGATGTAAGTGCTTATAAAAATAGAAAATACCTGAGTAGGAAGCGCTAAGTTACAGTGAACTAATTCTATTACCGGAAAATCAGATCAAGGACAGTAGCACAAGCAGCACAACTAATTTGAAACTCGAGGGAAATAGCCAGAAAATATTAAAAAGATTACTTGAGAAGTGGCAGCTGTTGTCTTGACTAATTTAAAAAAACCGAAGTGGCATCATACAAATAATCACAGATCGTAGAGCGATTGTACTAAATAGCATCATACAATCTATATAGTTCTTGGCATAGCATGTCAAAATCAAATGATTCTTCACATGGTCCAGAATGAGCCAGATAAACCATGTAATATAAAATCCCTTATAACATTGAGAATTACATCCTGAGGGACCTGAACCATTAACTAATCTAATCTCAACCATGTAATATAAAATCAGTAAAAGATTATAAGAAGTTAGTATGGAAGTATTTATAATGCTATAGCATGTATGCTTGAGGAAGGTGACCACTTTCTATAACGAATTAAAGATGCAAGTGCTTATAAAAATAGAAAATACCTGAGTAGGATCAACTTCTCCCTGGATGATGTTCAATATTGATATGTATTTGGCCTGGCTAGCCTCCTTGGTTCGAGCATTAGAGGAAACCATTATATTTTTGGTCTGCAAAACAAAGCACAGTCAGTATACTCCCCAGATCATGGTTAATCAAAGCAACTTTTAGGGATCTTGCCTGAAGAAGTCTTCGCATCACATCCAGGACGGTAGTTTTACGAATCAGATTAGCCTGCCAGAAAACTCATTGGTGTCAGAGTGTTGATCCATTTTTACAGAACCATTAATGCTTATTCACATAGCTGGACAGTAAAACTACTAGTATCAGTTCTTAGGAAATAAAAACCCTCGTGAAAGAGACAGGGCGATTTTCCTTCTTATCTGCGACTAGATGAGCTACTTGCTAATTCTGCAGCAAGATATGTTTTCACTAATCCTTAATTCTTACATCTACTTCTCTAAAATGAAGCAAGAATATACATGCCTGCTTTTATGATGCCCAGAGTTAGAAATTCCAACAGTATAGTTTTACCCAAGAATATAACTGTAGTTTTAGACCAATTGGGTTGAAAAAAAGAAAGAATGGATGCCTTAATAAGGAAACTAGCGAAAAATTAACATTAATTACTTAACTTCTTTCTTGATAATAAATATCAAAAGAATTTGAGAAGTTGCAAGGCCCATAAATTCTACTTCAGCAGATTTTTGTAGCGAAGAAGCATATCACTTGTCAAATTGAACGAGCATAAGAATATGTTACATAATGCACCAATTGCAGAATGATTATGAGTATCGCAAAAATATAAAGAACTCAAAGTACGGAAACCATACTTGACGCTCCACGGTCAGTGGTGTGTATCCTGCCATTAGAAAATGGCACCTTGGTGTTGGAATCAATGAAGCAAGAAGGCCAACCAAGTCATTGTTCATGTATCCTGGATAACGAAGTGTGGTTGTGCTGGCTGACATAACAGTAGAGACTAAAGAGTTTGTCTGAGAAACAGAAGGATTCTTAATATGAAGGCGCTCCTCAGTAATTCTATTAAGCGCAGTATTGTCAAGAACAACTACGCAATCAGCATTTAGCGTAAGTCGCTTGAGTGTCAAAAGGGAGTTGTAAGGCTGAACGACCACATCATTTTCGCTGGGAAAAACACTATATGTCTGAACAAGTTTTTTGCTGTAGCGATCATTCAACGTCTCCAGCAGATACGAACCCATGCCTGGATAAGCATACAATCTATTGTAAATAATGATTTGAAGTTGAAATCATTTATAAACTAGTGATAGGGCGAAATGTTCATGGGTACATTATTTCAAAATTGATTTTAGTTACAAGGGGATGCATGATATTTGCATTTTAAATGTAATGTTTTAGATTATACATGGCTTCAATCAAAACCAATTAAATTGCTCATTCATCAGTTCAGTTTTAACAAGGTTGTAACCACTAGAAGAAATCCATGTAACACACTAGATATTTTAGAAGAATGAATAAGAACCTGAGCCTGTCCCCCCAGCAATTGAATGGCACAGAACAAATCCCTCAAGACTATCACTTCCATCGGCCTCTCTATCAATCATGTCCATTAAATCCTCCTCAAAATTCTTACCCTGCTCAAGCAACAATAAGTAAGTTAAATAAAAAAGTGAGAGATGAGACCCTAGATACTATCCCGCATGACATGATCAATTGTTGACTAACATAATATGTGAGTGTCATAGATTCATATTAAGGCATTAAGCCACAAATATGTTAACATATACTCCCTCCGTCCCATATTACCTTACCCATTTTGCTATTTTGGGTGTCCCACTTTAAAGTCTCACTTTCTTAAAAAGGAAACTTTTTAATACTTCTTTATTCATGGGACCCACTTGTCATACTCACAACACTTTTCAAATTTACTATTCTCTCCACTCATTCTGTTCCCTACCCACTCACAACTCCTACTTTAATAACATTATTCCTTATTTTCCGTTCTCAACAGTAAATGAGTAAGTTATTATGGGACGGAGGGAGTATGGAATTAGTTCACAAGCGACACCAGAAGCACAATCACGGTAATCAGCTTTGCATGATGTTCACAGAGTCATACACTTCTTCATAATTCTTTCAAGAGTTTAAGAACCAGCGAAAGAAAGTTACAGTTACGTTGGATGGGAAAAAGATGTGGAAAATATAATTGATTAGAACAAAAAACTATCAATTGCTAAGACAGTTCAGATGAGGGAACAATAGATATTAAGGAGATGACCTAATCACATCATTTCAGGAACTTATAACTTACCGAAAATGCTCCTCTTGCTAGATGGCAAAGGCGAACAAGCAAGTTGGCAGCATGAGGATCACAATGCACAAATCCATGTTTGAACATCATTTCAGCAAAAGTTTGAGCTACCTGCAAAGAGTAAAAGAAAGCTCAGTACATAAGCATTCAATAACAAAGAGTATGAAAAACAAATCACAATCAATATCCATGTTTTACGGACTAAATTGTCTACATTGACTAAAAACCGTAGCCACCAGCAGGCAAAACCGTATACAGAGCTAAACACCCCTTGGTTCTAACATTATTAATCCCTTGTCATCCCAACTAAAGAGTCTCTATTTCCTTTTTAAGGATACCCACTCAAAGATTCCACACACAGTTAGAGCACATATACTAACACAGCCTATAGAGAAAACAAACAAACAAGACCCACAAAAGAGAAGAAATTGTAAAGGGGAAACAAACATACTGAGACCCTGAAGAGCATTATAAACTTCAGAACTAGGAAAAGAATCTCTAGTGATGCCTTTCACTTCATTGCATAGAACTGTATGTTCTTTCCTCAAATTCTAAAATAGAAAGAAGAAACGGTGAATTTTATAGCTGAGCAACAAACTATAATCAACAAAATTCGTCAAAACATAACGTGAAAGGAGTAAGAATTAAGGGCTAACCTGAATCAGTTTTTGGCGTGTCTAGGGTTTGAACATCCGAACCAAGATTGAGAAGTTTCATACTCATTGAAATCGTTTCTAGGGTTTGATCTGTGAAGACACGAAACAAAATCTATTACAAGACGGTCATTCAGAAGAAATTAATCGATTTTAAGCAGATCGAAGAGTTTGTATACCATCCATAACTACGATTCCTTAGCAAATTCAAGACTTTGAAAGCTCAAAAATGGAGAGGTGGAGAGAGAGGGGGAGATAGATATGTCCTGGAACAGGCAAGAAGAGAGAGAGAGAGAGAGAGAGAAAGAGAGAGAGAGAGATCACTGTTGTTGTTTGCCGGAGGAAGCCGGAGGAAGATGAAGGAGCCCTAACCGAGCGTAACCAGCGGGGTGATTTTTAGAGAGAAGGAGTTGCAAAACAGTAACGAGAGAGGAGAGTCAATATTTGTTTTTGACTTACGTTTTCGTGTTTTGCGATGGCTTTTTTTTTATTATTATTAAATCTTATTTATTTATTTATTTTGAAAATTGATTTATTATTTAATAGCTTATGAGACGGCTAAGTCCATCACATATTTATTAATGCAGTCCCATATTTAAATGTCTCTCCCGCCAAGTTGGGCCGCGAAAATTTTCAAGGTTTTTTGGACTGCCGCTCTAAAATGTGACCATTTTATTTGCGATTGCCTTAGCCATCGCCTAAACATGTCTACTGCGACGGCCTTTACTGCCATTGCAATATGCCATCGCATATTCCTCTTTTTCTTGTCGTAGTAGCTGAGTTCACTTCCTTGAAGCTTCCGGCTTACGAAGTAGATTGCATGCTCAACTTTGGAATCTTTCTGTTCTTGTGCCAGCATTGCTCCGATTGACGTGTCTGTTACTGTCAGGTACAGGAGGAGTGGCTTGTCTTCATGTGGCGGGCACATAATTGGGGGATTCACCAAGTATGTCTTGATTTTCTCGAATGATGTCTGGCACTCGGAGTCCCATTTGATGTCGGCATTCTTTTTCATCAGCTTGAACATTGGCTCGCAGAGAGATGTCAACTGGTTGATGAAGCGACTGATGTACTGAAGTCTTCCCATAAAACTTTTCACTTCTGTCAGTGTTTGTGGCGGCTTCATGTCGATGATGGCCTTGATTTTATTGGGATCGGCTTCGATACCTCTTTCTGTAACCATGTACCCCAGTACTTTTCCTCGCTTGACGCCGAAGGTGCACTTCGCAGGGTTCAATCTCATAAAGTGCTTTCTGAGTCTGCTGAAGAACTTTCTCAGATCTCTCATGTGCTGCATGTCTGATCCTCTGGAGTGGATGATCATGTCATTGACGTACACTTCGATTTCCTTGTGAATCATGTCATGGAAGAGGGCTGTTGCAGCCCGCTGGTAAGTAGCCCCAGCATTCTTCAGACCGAACGGCATGACCGTGTAGCAGTATGTCCCCCACAGAGTGGTGAAAGCAGTCTAAGCCTGATCTTGCTCGGACATTTTGATCTGATTATATCCGGAAAACCCATCCACGAAGGACTTTACTTCGAAATTTGCCGTGGTGTCGACTAGCATGTCGATGTTGGGCAGTGGGAAATCATCTTTAGGGCTGGCCTTGTTGAGATCCCGAAAATCCACACAGCATCTGACCTTTCCATTGGCCTTGGTGACCGTCACGATGTTGGAGAGCCAGGTCGGGTACTCAATCACTCTGATGAAACCAACTCGGAGCATTTTCTCAATTTCTTCTTTCACTTGCAAGGACCACTCTGGCTTGATCTTGCGCAATTTCTGTTTGACAGGCTTGGATTCTCGATCCAGAGGAATTCTGTGCTCCATGATCGAGGGATCGAGTCCTGGCATGTCCTGGTATGACCAGGCGAACACGTCAACATACTCCTTGAGGAGATTTATCAGGGCTTCTTTTTCTGCATCGGCGAAGAAACTGCCCACTTGTGTCTCTTTAGGCTCTTGCACTGACCCCAGGTTCACTTTGGTTATAACCTCTTCGGTAGCTTGGGCCCGATTGTCCTCTTGGTCTACTACACGCTTGAGAACTTCTTTAATGTATTGTTCATTTAATGTGTCTGCTTTTTATCAAGTGAGTCGTTATTAACGTCTTTTAAGTTGTTTGTTAACTTATCAGTTGTTAAAGTGGCAATGAGGGGATACTCCGAAAGGTCAGACTTTTCATTAAATGCGAACGGGAATACAACATTGGCCACATTATCATAGTCTTCCGGCGTAAGGCCGTTGGACGACTCAGAGGACTGGACTTTAACAAGGACTGACTCAGAGGGTTTGAGACCGGGCTTAGGGAGATGTGGGTGCAGGCCCAGCTTGTCTTCCATTTCTACCTGGCTTGCCCTTGGTCCGGTGAAAGTTATCCAGTTCTTCAGTGGCATTGCTGGATGCTTGATGAGGGTTCGGGGGTCGAGAGGCTTGGCTTCTGTTGTCCCAATCATGGTGATCATGCAGTTTTCGGAACCCAGGTCAATAAGGTTTGTCACCTCCATGACTTCTTCGAAAAGACTCTGTAGAGCAGGTCCACTGAGAGCGTCTTCTATGAATTCTTGTTCCTTCTGCTTTGGAGTTACTGTCTCGAATGTGGCCTCGGCAGCTGACCCGAACAGTCTGTTTCCCGTGAAGAGTGTCTCGAGCTGCTCTTCCATATCTAGGATTCCCTTGAATGTGTACTCATGCTGAACTGTGGTGGCAATTGGTCCAGGTAGAGTTGTGATGTCGAGGAACGCTTCCTGATCGGATTAGCCTTGAGTCCTCTGAAACGCTTGAGGTCCCGTGCTAGCTTTTCCATCCTTTCTGTAGTCTCTGTGCTGACTATCCCTGCTTCTTTCTCATCTTCATCAGTTCCACTGTCGGTCCCCTCAGTTCTGCTTTCGGTTCCCTTGTTGGTACCCTCAGTTCTGCTGTCGGTTCCCTTATCGGTCCCCTCAGTTCTGCTGTCGGTTCCTTTGTCGGTCCCCTCAGTTCTGCTATCGGTTCCCTCGGTGAAGTAATGAGCGAGGTCGAAACCGTAAGGCCGGAGGTTGGGTGTGCCGTCGGAGGTTCCCCTTTTGTGGGCCGCTGCCTTGGTGCAGGCGAGCCTTTTGTTTTCCCTGATGTCAGCTGGTGTTGGCACATAACCGAGCCCCTGGACCGTAGTGTGGTCCTTGACTTCGATGACTTGGTGTTGGCCTTGTAACCTTTTGCCGAGCCCCAGTCCCGGGATGAAATATATGAGTTTCATCATCTTCATGGCGGGAGGAATCTTGTCTTGAGACAGTGGAAGGTCCACGTTACATATTTGGATCTTGGAGGTCTCCAAAGTGAATCTAGTTAATGCCATGTCGTCATCATGCTTGATCTCTAACACTGGAATGTCGTCGGTGCTGGTCCCCTCGGTGGTGACACTGTCGCCGTAGACTGTGGTTAGATCGTTGCCTTGCATGAACTTGATGCACTGGTGAAGGGTGGATGCCACGCCATTCATTTGATGTAGCCAGGGACTCCCCAAGATGGCTGTGAAAGTGATAGGAATGTCCAACACATGGAATTCGGTGGGAATCATCCGCTTCTCGAACCAGATATTTAGAGTAGCAACCCCGAGAACTGTACGGGAAGTGGAATCGTAGGCCTTGACAGTGTGGACTGAAGGCTTCAGATCTGTGGGCTTGATGTCAAGCAGGTCCATCATCTTGGCAGGCAAGACATTCATTCCGGAACCTCCGTCTACCAACACACGGGGAAGGCGACGCTCGTCCAGCTGGACTGTGATGTAGAGCGGCTCATTGTGACCAGCCCCAATTTTTGGCATGTCCAAATCTGTGAAGGTGATAATGTTGCCGTAGTGGATGTTGTCGTTCATCTAAATGACTTCGTCTGTGGTTGCGTCCACGGGGACCATGGTACGGGCCAGACTTTCCTCTAGCTTGAGCTTGTGAGGATATGAGGATGTGAGCAAGGACCAAAGGGAAATGTTTGCCTGGGTCTGCTTGAGCTGAGTGAGGATCGGGTCCTCTTTCACGGAACTTGTGTCTTCAGGCAGGCCGGGTTGCGGTTTTGGCTTCGTCGGCTTTTTGGTGGCCTTAGGTGGTAATGCATGGATTTGACCTGATCGAGTCAGGACACTGACATCAGGCTTGGTCACTTCTGAACAGACCGCTCTGAGATGAGCCATAGTCAGAGGAGGATTCCTCGTAGCATAGGGCCATATGTCTTCCCTCAATTCGTTGACTGTGGATACATTCCCGGGGGCTTCGGCAGCTTTCCGAATTCTGTCCCAGGACACTGGCTTGGATGCCTCCGTGGGGAGGTAGTTTATGGATTGTCGCAGCTGTTCGAACGTTAGTGCGCAACAGTGGTTGCCATAACTGAACTGTGCATTGCTGACCCTCCGGGGGAGGTTAGAGAGTTCTTGGTTCAAGCAGACAGTCTCTTTGATCTCTTCACGGTATACCGCACTCCTTTCCTTCTTGCTGAGCATGCTCAGGGCATTCTGGAGTTGGGTTTGGCGATATTAATGGTTTGCTATTTTTCCTCCGCTCTTGGCCCAGATCAACTTTCTTGCAGCAGAGCCTGCATCGTGAGTTAGCGCTTGCGTTTCTTCCCATGTGAGAATAGCCAGTGCTTCCTTGAACTGTGTGCGGCAATCTAGATAAACCTCTATCAGGGAGAGTTTTCCCTTCTTTTTATCTTAGTGGCGAGTATGTCGGAAGGTGAGTACAAGGCTTCCCGAACATCTGCCCATGTAACTGGTTGCTGTCCCAGTTGATCGTTTCTGTAAACGAATGCCGCGGTCTGTGTAGTCTCCCTGAGTAGCTGCTGGAGATGTATTTCCATCTTTCTTTTGTTTTTGAATAGACCTTCCTCTTTGAGTTGGCCTTTTAGTTTGAGTGCGGAAATGATCCGTCCCCATCCTCCCAGGACCCTTGGGATTCCGGTTTTGTTGACTTCATGCCCGGCTTGGAAGAGAATGGTTTCATCATCTTCGTCGTCGCTTTAACAGAGAACTTGCTTTCCTTGGGAAGGTAAGCGCTGGTATTCGTCCTGCTGTGCCATTCCATATCCTAGGTCATCGGGACTGTTGACCGCCCTCGCTGGCCGGAGGGGGTTGGATGAGAAAAGACGGTAGTCCAGGAAGTGGCCGTGGGCAAAACCTTTGAGGTCGAACTGGTCTAGAGTGGCCTCTAGATTTCTGTCTGAAGCTGCTTGTGACACTTTAAGGGCTTGGTCCCTGTGGGTCTGGTGAGCTTGGTTTTCATCCCAGAGATGATTCTCTTGAGCGGCTAGTTCCATGAGGGCTTTCCTTGTGAGAGCTAAACAGTCTCTGTAGGTGTGCACCGTCTGGCTAGTGTCTAGAACTGCGATCACATCCAAATCCCCGAATGGCGAAAACACTTGGATTATACGGACGAAGGAAGTCGGGCTAGGACATTCCATGCGGCCTTCCTTGATCTCGGTTACCATGAATTTTGCCCATATCTGCTTGATTGAACCCATGGGGGTGTTGAATTCTGCGATGTTGATAGTCTCGTGATCTCGCTGGATCGCCAAGTCTATCAGGGCTAGCAGTTTGCTGGCGGGATGCCTGAATCCATGGCCGTGACGACTGGGAGCAGAATCGAACTTGAGCATGTTGATGCTGAGGTGATTGTTCCTTTCGTCGGAAGCAAGATCTGTCTTGCGGGGAAGAATCTTACAGATGTTCTCAGGGTGGCTACTGGAAGCGTTCCCGATATTGATCTGATTTGTGACAGGGTGAGGAGCTTCGTCTCCTTTGCTGATGCCCTTGGCCTTCGCGGTGCTTGCGGCTGTAAGCTTGACTGACGGCACGGGCCGGTTGCCACTGGGGCTGGTAGTCGGAAGTGATAATGAGCTCTGAGCTCGATTGGCTAGGGCCTCGTTTACCATGAGCAGGTAGTCGTCGAGGGTGACTTTGGCGTTGCAGAATCTGATAATAAGGACCGGATCCTTGGTATCATCGGGATATCTGGAATAGATGATGTTGACGAAGTCGTCGTCAGTCACTTGATCAAAGGGGTTCTTTGTCGTGTCAACCAGTTGTTTCCAATTGTTGGATAAATGCCTATACTGGACGTTGAGCTTGACGATTTCCATGGTATTGGAGCCCTTGTCGTAGGTGACCTGATCGAAATGGGTGCCGTTGAAATAGCCCAGATCTGGCTCGCGCGCGGAGCCCCGGCATCTCGCATTTGTTCGCGTTTGGAAAGTCGCCCGGATCCGAGAGGCAGCACGATCGTGCCCCGGCATCTGGCTATTCCGTTTGCGTTGGAGGTGTCTCGCTGTGTGTTTGCTTTGTAGAGTCGCCACGCCGTGTTTTTTAAGCCCAAAACATTGAAAAAGGGCATCAGTTTAAAAATAAACTGTTTTTGTGTGATGAGATTTTAGGTTCGGAGGTCAGATGACTCCTCGGGAAGAGAATATTAGAATATTATAGCTCATCCGAGTCGCCTCGTAAAAACGAGTCTTTCGGTACACTACAAGAAACAGAGGTATTAGGGTCGGCTCTCTCCCATCCCAAAAAGTCGTTTTGCCGTCCCAAATACTTTTTAGGTCGGCGTTTAGGTCGGGAAATGAGGGTCCTAAATAACATGCGACTCTAAAAGTTTTAGGACCCCCGTCACCGTCTCAAATACATCATTTAGGTCGGGATGTGGTCGACCCTAATAAAAATTAATTTCTTTTTTTTTTTGTTGTGCGGGAAATTTTTGGAGCCAAATAGTTTTTGGTACCCCGTTATTAGGGACGAGATAGCCGACCCAAATAATATTTGGCGCCTTTTTTTTTTGGAATGAAATTATTAAGGACCCCATCGCCCGACCCAAATAATATTTGGCGCCTTTTTTTTTTTGGAAGGAAATTATTAAGGACCCCATCGCCCGACCCAAATATATTTTTGCGCCAAAATCACATTTTTTGCGGGAAAATAATTAGGTCGGATATAGACGACCCAAATAAAATTTGGTGTCAAAATGTGAATATTTACCATTAATTATCAAACACTACTAATCTTCTACTAATTATATATATACACATGCATACATTATACTTGTAAATATATCAAAAGGACCTGACAATAAGAAAATAATGCATTAACTAAATTTAATCAACCACATCATCTAAATAAAAAGTTAACTGTTACCTAATAATTAAGGTAGATGAAATAGAAGGATTCAATACTCCTTTTAAAATAATTTGACCTAAAACTATTCTCTAAATAATTCAAAATCATCCATATTGCATATTGCATACGTGGAACGTGCTCCCCCAAAACATTGTTGCTGATATCATTCCTCCATCACGCTCCCTCGATCTTCACAAAATCTGTTATTTCATGAAAAAAAAAAGGAAAGTTACATTCATAAGATTCAGTCTTAATAATTTTTTCTATGCTTTACTTCAACAAATATAAGCCATCAGCTGATCAGCTTATATATTAAAAAGTACTGAATATACAATGCATAATTAGAGTCCGTTTTGCTATTGAAGTTAAGAAATTCACTTGTGCTGCATATGATCTGCTAATGTGCTTTTAAAAATGCATGCTGTATCGGATGTCTACATTGTACATTGCTTTATTGAAATGTATTGAAATAGTGTAGGAAGGAAGCCTTACCAATGTTGGTTCGTGTCTGTCTTCCGCTGGGGAATAGTGTTTGAGAATGGAATAGTGTTCCGGGACGGACCGGGATTGCTTCGGGATGTGCCGGTTGTCTGCGGACAGAGCTTCGGCGTGCCTCGGGGTTGTCAAGTGTGCACTCGGGCAGAGTTTCGGCGTGTGTTGGGATCGCAGGGATCTATGACTGGATTCGGGCAGAGGTTCGGCGTGCGTTGAAATCGTTGGTTGGATTCGGGTAAAGGTTCGGCGTGGGCTGGAATCGCCGATTTGACTCGAAAAGAGCCAGGACGCCTCGGGAAAGACCAGGTAAGGCCTCGTAGTACCACGAGGGGCCTCAGAGTACCTCGAAAGTGCCTCGGGGCAGCGCGGGAGCGTCGCGGGAGCGCTCGAAGAGGCTTCGGAGCCCCACAAGGGAGCTCGAAAGGCCTCAGAAGGATCCGAAAGGGGCCGGGATTGCCCCAAAGGGTCTTAGAGGAGTGCCTGAAGGCTGGGGGAGAGGAGAGAAGAGGGAGATGTGAGAAATGAGGGTGGGGGAGCCCTCTATTTATAGTAAAAAATTTCGTGCAAGAAGGTCCGTACGGACCTTCCATGTAATCCAGGATTTTGGTTTTCCTCAATTTGAGAGAATAAGTGGACTTTAAGAAGATTCAGCAATGATGGTGTCTGGTAGCAAAAAGGTCCGTACGGACCAACTTGCATGCATAAAGGTCTGTACGGACCTCCCATGAAGCTGAGTAATTATTACTTCCTGAATTTGAGGGAATAAGTTGGACTTTAAGAGGATTCAGTAATCATGGCAACAAAGAGGTCCGTACGGACCAGTTCTGCATTTTTACATAATTCCTCAAAGGTCCTTTTGTCCCTTTTTGTTCCAGAAAGGTCCCTCCCTTGGTTTAGTTGGTGATTTTGTGGTTTTTGAGGGTTACGGGTATTCAAGACTGCGTTTGTGTGAGTCTGCGGTATTTCCCGTGTGCTCGAAAGAGGGTGATCCAGATTGGGGTACTTACAGAAGCCCCTCGACGACGTCACTTACGGAGGAAGTGGGGTCGTCGATAAGATAAGGGTCCTGATCTGGATCGCGTGCTGGGTGAGGAAGTGACCGTGTAGGTCGGTTCGTGAGGACATAGCAGTGTCCTGTTGTGTGACCATTTAGGTCAGTTGGCTGGACCCTGTGATAGGATTCCTACGTATCCCTAGCGGGAATCAAGCGTGATCATAGTTCGTGTGTGGTGTGAGTATTGTTGTGCACGAGGACGTGAGATGTCCTCTGACTGAAACACTATGTGTGGATGTGACATTGATATTCTCCAAGTGTCCCAAAATAGGTGACCCATTTCTAAATATTGCGATATGACATGCTTAGACATCATGGGCTGTAATAATTGATGCATTTTTTTTGTCGTCCCAAATTAGGTGACCCATTTCTAAATATGTAAAAAGTTCTAGAACAATTTCACAATGGTACACACACCGTACAAACACATAAAGCGCATACCTTAAAAAAGATTGACAACTCAATTGTAACAATTATTATAGCATGGAGAGAGCATAATCTAAACAACCAATCTCTTAATTCCTTTTCACCAAAAAAAAAACTCAAATTCTCCTATTTCAAAGAGTGGCATATTTTTTTTAGGACAGGACAGCCATGCTGAGCAATAATTTGGTAACATTGCTTCCCAGACTTCCCCACAATACAGGAGAGCACAATTCAACCATACCGTGATCAAGCACATATATATTTTTATTTTTTTTTAACGAAAAGGGCAATGCCCCCTAAATATTATTGAAAAATAAAAGGTACAAAGAGGTGATGGAGGACTAAGCCAAAACCATCACAAAAAAAGAAAAAATAAATAAATAAATAAAAGGTACAAAGAGGAGTTCATGTTGATCAAGCACATATATACATCATACACAACAACCACGACAATAACAAAAACTTAACAACTCAACCACTTATATAATACAAAATCAAGAAAAATATATACAACATTTCACACGACACGAGAGAACCAAAACGACAATCTACAAACACCATTGCAGCATCCTCATAACCACCAAGATTCAAAACAGCTGCTTGGAGATCAGGCCATGCGCTGTACTGCAAAAAGATTATAAATTTGTTCATATTTCTTGTTTTTCTTTGGGTTGAGTCTACTTCTCAGTGCTTCACAACGTCTTCCTCTGCTTAGTCTTTTTAAGTTGTTGCTGTTTATACTATCGTACATGATACAATGTACAATTGTTTAAAGCATGATATAAAATCTTAATGGCTATACACATTGGCCAGAAATTGCCATCCCTAATTCCAGGCCAATCACAAGGAAGGCATAACACATTGAAATATATATATTGAGCTTCTTGAAAATGCAGGTTAGAAAAAATAAAAACATGGTCAACATGACCCTTTTAACACATTGGAATGACGGGTAAGGTTTTCAGTACAAAAGATATCCATCAAGCATAAAAGACTTAAGTTATGATTTGTAGAAGTTAATTGGCATATAACCGTATAAGACATGATCAACATGTCCCTTTTAACTGTAGAGAAACACACAGTAATGACCAGAAAAGAGGAGAGAGGCGCTGGAAATAATTCTCTATGTATTATTGCTTCTGCCATGATCGCAATGTATATACAAGTCCTATTTAATGTATACTAGTATACTATGGAATCTCTATCTCAGCCTAAGATTGTGGGATCACATTATTTACAATATCAATTCTTAATTACTCACTCCTATCCTAGAATACATTGATACATATCCATATATACAAGATTATGTCGTTTATACAATATTACGTCTTATACCCCCCCTCAAGCTAGACGACCGTAGGGAAGACGTAGCTTGACTGACAGAGCTTGGAACCGGGGTTTTGAAAGTCCTTTCGTGAATATATCGGCAAGCTGATCATCGGTAGAGACATAGTGTAACTTTAGAAAACCACGTGTGACCAACTCACGAATAAAGTGATAATCAATCTCAATGTGCCGAGTGCGGGCATGAAAAACTGGGTTGCGAGCCATGTGAAGTGCAGACAGATTATCACAAAATAAGGACGGAGGAGTAAATGGAAGACGTAGTTCACGGAACAAATAAGAGAACCACCTAAGTTCGGCAGTGGTTGTCGCAAGGGCACGATACTCAGCTTCACTGCTGGAACGAGAGACAGTAGTTTGTTTCTTGGCAGTCCAAGAAACAAGATTAGGACCAATAAAGATGCAAGCTCCAGTGGTGGAACGACGATCATCGGGATCACCCGCCCAATCAGCATCAGAGTAGGCACAAATTGAGAAAGATGATGAGCGATGGAAGGTAAGGCCAAGATGAGTAGTTCCTTTGACGAAGCGAAGGATTCGTTTGGCTGCCACCAAATGAGTAGTACGAGGTTGGTGCATAAACTGACAGACCTGATTTACGGAAAACGCGATGTCAGGGCGTGTCAATGTGAGATACTGTAGGCCACCAACTAAACTCCGATAGGTGGTAGGGTCAGGTAATGGGTCGCCATCCTGACTAGATAGTCGAGTATGAGGGACGGCAGGTGAAGATGTGGGTTTGCAGTCCGTCATATTAAACCGAGTGAGGAGGTCGAGAGCATAGCGAGACTGACCCAGATGTAGGGTATCACGAGTACGTATTGCTTCTAATCCCAGGAAGAAGCTTAGATCACCCAGTCGACGACTGTCAAATGCATTACAGATGGCATCAATAATTGACGAAACAGCAGAGGAAGAAGAACCTGTAATAATAATGTCATCTACGTAGACTAGGATGATAGTAGTAGCCTCAGACGAATGTCGAATAAACAATGAAGAATCAGAACGGCTGTTGAAGAAGCCCTGCCGAAGGAGAAATTCTTGTAAACGTTGAAACCAAGCACGAGGGGATTGTTTCAAACCATAGAGTGCCTTATGAAGCTTGCAAACATGGTCAGGAGTAGTGGAATCAATAAACCCCGGTGGTTGTTTCATGTAAACCTCATCATGAAGTAAACCATTTAGGAATGCATTGCGAACATCAAGCTTCATGATGTCCCATTGCCGAGAGTGAGCCACTGTGAGGACTGTGCGAATGGTGGAAGGCTTCACAACGGGACTAAAAGTCTCGTCATAGTCAATACCAGCCTGTTGGGTGAACCCCTGAGCCACTAAGCGAGCCTTGTGTCTATCAATTGAACCGTCAGCTTTCCGTTTAACCTTATAAATCCACCGGCAACCTACAACGTTCATCTGAGGCTGATATGGAACAAGGGACCATGTCTTGTTCTTATGAAGGGCTGAAATTTCCTCTGTCATTGCAGATTGCCAATGACCGAATTTCGACGCTTGCTTGAATGTGTGCGGTTCATAGAGAGGATCCTCCTGAACTGCAGTGAGACTATACTGCATTGAACATGGAGTAGTAGTATCAAGTAAGTCTTGCAGACCTCGATAACGGAGCGGAGGAGTGGACAGATTGCTGGAATCTGCTGATGATGGGGTGTGAGAGTTCATGGGAGAATTAGCAAGAGCCTCGGCGGAAGAGTGGAGACCAGGAGAGCTGCTGATGTTACGAGCTGAAGGAGGAGGATCTGGTGTCAATTCCGGAAGATGCAAGGGTACAGGAGAATTCGAAAAAACTGGTCTGGAATGATTTGTGACAGCAGGCTGCATGGATTCACCAGTTTGGACAAGGCCAGGCAGAGGAGAGGCTGACTGTAAGGAATCTGGCCGTGTGAGAACCTGTTGCCCAGAAAGGATACCGGCTGTTGAAGGAATGGAAGTATCAACTGGAAGTGAACTGGCAGTAGGATAAGGCCCAAGGTGATGTTCCATGTTGACAGCTGAAGACAATGGCAGCCAATTTGTACCTGATAATAATTTATTCGTATTTGTATCTTGCCAAGGAAAAGAAGCTTCATCAAATACCACATGTCTTGATATATAAATTTTTCTATTAGTCAAATCCATACAACGATATCCTTTACGCATATCATCATAACCAAGAAAAATGCAGTGAATTGATTTTGGCATAAGTTTGTGTGCATTGGTAGGAACAACATAAGGAAAGCAAGAACAACCGAAAACCTTAAGAAAACGATATTCAGGCTTCCGTTTCCACAATTTTTCATATGGTGACAAAAACTTATGTTGACGCATAGGAAGCCGATTAATAAGATACACGGCAGTGTTGAAAGCTTCTAACCAAAAGTTAAAGGGAACTTTGGCTTTAGCCATAAGACACAAACCCATCTCCACAATGTGGCGATGTTTACGCTCTACTACACCATTTTGCTGAGGGGTGTAAGGACATGTGAGTTGGTGTTTGATGCCAACACTTTGAAGATAGTTAACAAAAGCCCGACTAGTAAATTCACCCCCTCCATCAGTCTGAATGATCTTAACAGTGTGTATTGCAGAAATCTTACGAGACAATTGGTTTTCAATCTGAGTTTTGAAGGTAGAGAAAATTTGTGTAACATTAGATTTATGAGTCATAGGAAAGAGCCATACAAATCTAGAAAAATCATCAACGATAGAAAAATAGTAACGAAAATCATTCATAGAATGAACCGGGGCAGGGCCCCAAACATCTAAATGAAGCATATCAAGTGGATGTAATGCATTGAAAGTCCTAGAATAAAAAGGTAATTTGCTAGACTTCCCTAAGGGACACCAATGGCAAGAATGGTGTTCATCAAATCTGTTACTTAAGGGTAAATTAAATTGTTTACACAAAACTTTGAAAACTGGAGTGGAAGGATGTCCTAAGCGAGCATGCCAGGTATCTTGACTCGATCGTTCTCCAAGAAGTGCAACAGGACTACTGGAAGACTCTGAATTGAAAGAAAGCTTGTAGAGACCGCCTGAGTTACTGCCAGAAATAAGAATCGCCTTCGTCTGATTGTCCTTAACACGAAAACCACATGAATCAAGTTCAAAGAAGCAGTTATTATCCTTAGAAAACTGGCGAATGGATAATAAAGGTCTATGAATACGAGGAACAAACAACATATTACGAAGATGAAAAGAACGATTATTGATATGAACAGCAGAATTACCAATGCGAGAAATATGTAACTTAGAGCCATCACCAACAGTAACTACATTTTTACCTGAGTATGGATATGATCCGGAGAAAGAATTCGGGTCAGCAGTCATATGATTCGTGGCACCCGAATCAAGAATATACGGATCCGTATGAGCCATGTATGCAGCAAAATTCTGACAGTCTCGTCCACTATGGCCATGGCGAAAACAAAGCTGACAAGTAACATTTGGAGTAGGTAAAATTCCACGACCATTGTGCCCAGAAAAACCTCCACGATTCTGTGCACCATTCGAACCACCACGACCACGGTTCTGACCATTGCCTCTGCCATACCCATTGTTGTTGCTGTTATTTCTAGAGCTGTTCCACTGCCCACGATTTCCATTGCCCCCATTTTGTCTATTACCATTGCCACGGTTCCTCCTACCATTACCACGGTGCTGACCACCACTACCACCATAGTTAGTCACAAAAAGAGCCTCCGGAGGGACAGATACAACAGGCTTCTCAACCAGTAAAGCCGCAGCCTGTTGAGATGGGGCAGAGAACTTTTGGAGAAGCATCTCTTCTTTGAGAAGTAGATCATTCAGAATGTCCAAAGTGAGAGGATCACGGACATTAATAGCGGCAGTGGAAGTGAGAAATTCCTTGTATTCTTGGCCAAGACCACCCAGAATACGCTGAATGAGTACCGAATCATCAACTGGACTGCCCGCGGCTGTCAGAGCATCAGCAATTTGGGAAGCACGAAGGAGGTAATCAGCAATAGAGGTCTCAGAGGATTTCTTGAGGTCATGAAGTTTCTCTTTCAGTGTTTCAATTTGGAGTGCAGAAGAGGCACCAAACCTCTTCGCCAAGGCTGCCCATGCCGCCGGAGCAGTGTCACATGAATTTAGATAGGGCTGGATGACGGGAGTAACAGTCCCTTTAATCCAGCCACACACGAGATCAGTCCCTGATGTCCAAAGCTCATGGTTCGGATTTGCCTTGCCATCGTCAAGTGTGGCAGGAGGTTGTTGAGGGTCAATCACGAACAAAAGTTTGTGAGTACGAAGAAGAGTCTTAAAGAGAGTACTCCAATTCACATAGTTATCCTTGGTTAAGAATGTCTGACCCATGATTGCATTAGGGTTATAGAACACCGGCAGAGCATTCGAAGAAGAAGAATGGTGCGTGAGAGAAGAAGCATCGGAGCCCGGGGTAATAGACATGGCTGAACAGAGAAAGAGGGAAGCCTAAATTCTGGATCGAAGGTTAGACTGATGGAGGGGGTGAATTTACTAGTCGGGCTTTTGTTAACTATCTTCAAAGTGTTGGCATCAAACACCAACTCACATGTCCTTACAAGTCCTATTTAATGTATACTAGTATACTATGGAATCTCTATCTCAGCCTAAGATTGTGGGATCACATTATTTACAATATCAATTCTTAATTACTCACTCCTATCCTAGAATACATTGATACATATCCATATATACAAGATTATGTCGTTTATACAATATTACGTCTTATATTAACTTCATTCCAAATAACTAAGCAGGGATTTTAGGTTTCTCTCATATCCCACGCCTATCAACTTCTTAGCAATTTCATAGTCAATTAAATGACTTTTCAAGCCAACTGTCTTATGAAGTTACACAATAATTTCACACCACAAATTGGTTAGATATTTTTGGGCGTCACGTAGAATAATTTAGAATATCCAACAGAAAAATCAAAGGTTATTATCTCAGCTAGAGAGAATCTCAAGAGTGAAACACTGTATTCTCAAGAAGAATGCAATGACTTTTCTAACTCATGATCATATTGAACTGCAATGAAAATCAACGAAGACCAGTTACATTGGCTGACTTGTTGATCATATTTTGACTCACGGTAAATGAGATGAACAACAGAAAAATCCGATTTCAACACTATCATCTTTATCATTATCACCGCCAAAGAGCTCTAGCTCAAACGGCATCCAATATCCCTTTCCATACGAGAGTTCAGGGGTTCAAACCACACTAAATGCAATTTCTAGCACTTTCAAGTGCCAATCTTGTAATAAATTAAGCCATTCAGTAACAAAAAAAAACATTTAAAAAAAGAAAAACTTTATCATTATCAGCCTCATCATCCCAGTCCACTTCAAAAGAACTGGCAGTCTTCATCAGCTCTGTTATTCCTACAACCAACAAGGCATTCAATCCAACCCTCCTTTTCGGTACTCTGAAAGATACACTTTGATTGTTTACAACACCTAACAATGTAATGCACACCACTCAAGTCAAGTAAACGACCTTTCAAGTAAACTGTCTTATGTAGCTACAAAATATTTTCAAACCACAAATTGCTTGGATATACTTTTGAAGTCACATAGAATAATTTCACTTATCCAACAGAAAAATCAAGGGTGATTATCTCAGCTAGTGAAAACACTTTTGTTTTTCATAAAGTATGCATAAGCACAAAATGGTTTGATATACTATTTGGAGTCGCATACTCCCTTCGTCCCAAAATGATCTTCCCACTCTTTTTTGTCATTAATATGAAGGTAACAAGTTTTAGATTTTTATTAGTATAATTAAATGGTCCTAAATAAAGTGCTCAAAGTGCCTTCGTATTAACAACCAAAAAAGTAGGAAGATCATTTCGAGACGGAGGGAGTAAAATAATTTTCAAGAAGGATGCAGTCACTTTTATTTTTCATGATCATGTTAATCTGCAATTGGATTACTCAACTCAAAGTAGACAGTCACTAATACTAATGATACAGTAAACTGGTCGCTGAATGAACCCCTTAACAGGTATGAATAGGGGATTTAGAAACGTACGATGGACGAAAATCTCCTCCTTCAGTTCCCTTCTCAGGTGAGTGCAAAAGGTTCATTTGATCTTCTTTCTCGTTGTTAGGACATCTTATATCGTCGTATTGAATCATCTCCCAAGACATAATAGCTCCTCCTTTCCCTTGGGTTCATAAAGTAACCAATATCCTGCGGAAAATTTCAAGTTTTAAATGAAGAAAAGAGGGATTTTTTCTACAAAACTAACTTCTTTAAGTACTTTATGATTGTATAATACTTATAAATTATTTTTTCGGTACATAATAATACTTATAAATACCATAGCATTAAGTAACTCATTTGTTATGCCCGTATCAACTCTTGGACCTGGCACGAAAGAGTTAATGATCCAAGGAGATTTCCAAGCTGAAGGAGATTCAAAACTTCTTTTGAAGGGAGTGTCACTAAACCTGAACAAAAATTATAAGTCATGCAAATATTAGAGACAAATTAGCAGAGAAATCGCTGATAGCTGATGACATTATAAAAGATCAACAAACAAGAAAAAAACCAAAAAGATTACGATCCAGGTGACCACTTTTTGTAGGCACATTTTAATTGGGCTTCATTGAAATCTGATACAAGGAAAAAGAATTAGACTCTCATATTTAATCCTCAGCTTTACTGGCTGTTAAATTAGCTGGTAGCTAAATTTACACTTATCAAAATGCTATTCCTTTCACCTATTCAACCAAGGCACTTCATCTACTGCTCAAACAACGATAATTTTTGCAGTTTACATTTTGGTTAGCGTCATCAAAAGTTAGTGCAACTATACAACTTCTCCAGAGACTATCCTTTTTTTACTGTAGAAAATAATCTACCAAAATCCTTAAGAAAATTGAAAGGCCCTGTTTACTTGATCAACTAAGAGAAAACCAGGTAGTTAAGCTTTAGCAGCTAAGGTTGAATCTTAGCTGTCAGATATTACTGATTAACTAACAAAAGTATAATGTGCAGCGGAATAAATACAGTGAAATAATGTAAAGACAAAGTGATTAGTGTAAGTGTGTGTGTGTGAGTGAGTGTGTGTTTGTGTGTGATAAATACCGGATGACACAAGAATTTTAAGGTGGTTCAGAGTTCACTCCTCATACGTCCACCCCAGTGTCAATCTTGACAAGTGGCTCAATCAACTATACTCTAGGTCGCTTTAAGAGTTACAAAGATTGAGAAGGCAAGTTCCTTGAACTTCCTCTTCCTAATTAGTACGGTCAATTAGGGATTTACTTCTTACTAAGCAAATTACAGATAATACACTTAAAGTACAGTCTTAAGTGTTTACAACTTTTGAATTATACACTTGAATTACGATCTCAAGTGTCTGCATTTTTTGACTAACAGGTTTGGTGTTGTTTCACAGGTTTGCAGGTATGCAGGGTTTTGAGAAAGGTTGCAAAAGGTTGTGTGTAGAGAGATAAGAAATTCAGTCAGTGAGTCTTCCTTTTATAGACTGAAAAAGAGCCGTTGGAGAAGACAAGGCAGTAAATGGTGTGGTTGGAATAGTGCTGGTATTTAGTGCATCATTGACTGGATATATACAGGCTGGAATTTGCAACCCAAGTTCAGAAGATCTTCAAGGAGGGATGATATGGCAATGTTGTTGAGGTTTTAAAGATAGCACATCCTTGTCATCAATATATTAGTACATTGTTGTTGGCACTTAGCTGTCAGAATAATGAATATCTGCTGTTGAGTTCTTAGCTGTTAGATCAAGCAGTCTTCACTATTAGATCTAGATTGAGTAGAGGACATGGTTTGAATCTGGTAATATGAAATAATCTCTTGTAATGGAATAACACATGATTTATTTGATTGTTTCTAGTGTTGCTTGATCATTGCTGTCATAGTTTGATTTATCATTACTGTCAAATCTTAGCTGTCTGAAGTCTTTTGTGTATAAAACATATTTTTAGATATGTTCATTTGTCAAAACCAGACTTAACTATGTTGGGACATAGTTAGGTCCTAACAATTTCCCCCTTTTTGGCAAAGGAATATATATATGAAGATATGACCAGCAAGAATACTTATGATTTGAATGCACCAATGAAGAGAATTCACATTTTCTTGATTCAATCAAAAGTACTTCAGACAAAAAACATTATCCAAAAAAATGTTTAAACAGAGAATTTTCAGGAAAGTAAAACAAAAGACTTAACCATAAGACTCTAGTCAGAATCTTCTTCTCTTTCCTTTCTTGTATCTAGGAGTTGCTTTCTTTCAGATTCCAGCTCCTTCTGAATCTTTGGTTTCACTCCTCTGAAGTACATCTCATTATTCCATTCCCAGCTCATCTCATCATCATAACTGAAGGTATCATCCTCCCTTGCTTTAAGCTCAGCTTGGTTAAAGCCTTAAATTCCCCCATTTGGATGCTCTTTTTCCCTTTGAGATTTGGCCTTTTGTTCTTGAAAAGAGGTTAAAGAAAAAGGGGTTTGATTGGATAGTGGAGGATGGTTGAGATGGATGGTGGGGAATATCAGTTGAGACATAGTGGACAGTTGAGGTGGTGGATGGTGGCACTTGCTTCTCAGGTTGATCATCTTCTTCATCACCTGAAACAATGATATTTGCAGCAGTTTTAGAGGCCCTTTTTCCAAATTTGATTGCCTCCTCATCAGACTATGTGGACTTTCCTTTGGCAATTTTCTCTTTTGACTTTGCAAGAACTAAAACTTCCATCATATGCCTCATTTTGGTAATCATTGTTATGGTAAATTTCTGCATATCAGTGATGGTTACTTAGTAGTGAGGGATATATGCTGAAGGGTTGAAGTTGGATGGAAAGTTGAGTTGTTGAGATCTTGAGTTGGAGGGAATAATGGGGGAGGTCCAGGATTGGTTGAGGGAAACATTACTGTCAGGTGAGTCTTGGCAATTACAGCCATGATTGTTGCCTTGTTACTCCAAATTCTCCAGTATATCTCTTTGGATAGGTCTACACAGAGAGCATACACAAGAGTTGAGGGCATGTAGATACACTCATTGATGTTGCTAGACAGGAACTGTGAGAACATAACTTCCCAATCAATGATGGTGGATAGATCCATGAAACTGGGCAATCTGGGAACTGTATGGAAGAAGGATGAGGGGAGAACAGCTCTATATTTCTTCCATTCTTCATACCCAAACATGATGAGGCCACCCAAATTTCTTGCATGAATGATCATGGCATTCTTTGTCAATAGCCAAGATTTTTCTGTGAGGTTGGGGTTGGCAATCTCAGGGAAATGAGAGATCCCTTTGAATTTTAGGTGGGCATTCATGACTGATTGAAAAGAAAAATCAATATCAGAGTCAAGAATCAATGGAGAGGATCACTGTCAGAGATAGAATCAGTGTCCATTTGAGGTTCATCTATCTCAATATTTTCAGGAATAGGAGGAGGGTTGGATTTTTGGAACACATCATCAGTGTCCATTGATGCAGGGTCTGGTGCTTCACTGACATATTTACTTAGTTTCCTAGCATTGTCTCTAGTCTTGATCACATCTAAGGCTAGTAGAGCATCATCTTCTGGTAGCATTTGCCTTAGATACATAAGGGCAGCAGAAAGTAAAGCACTGGATCCTTCTAAAGTCAATCCTTCAGCAGCTTTGAGGATGTGTGGGGGAATGGGTGGTGATTGAGAGGGACTTGAGACAGCTGAGGATTGGGAGAAGGTAATCCTAGCTGTCTGATAAGGGGACAAGTCTGCACTATTCCCCCTTAATTGTAGGTCATCTCCTTCAGACTCTGAAGTGTTCCCCCTTTCTTTTTCAACACTAGGCTCATTTGAACTAGGTTTAGAGGGATTTAGGTTCAATATTTCTTCAGCTACGGAGAATGGTGGAGAGCTGGATTATTCTTTAGGTGGTGAAGGGAGAGGAGTGTTTGGCTTTTGCTTTTTGGAGAGGGGAGCATGTTTATCTGTTTTTCTTTTCCTAGTAAAAGTTTTTACTAAGAGAGAGGGATCAGAGAGTACCTCAGTTGATGTTTCAACTGGCTATAAAATCTTAGCTGTCAGATCTTGAGCAATCTCAGCTGTCCCAGATGCTTGCCCTTTCTTTGCTGTCAGAGATGCAGCCTCAGCCAGTGATTCAGCTATGGCTCTTCTCATCTGTTCTTCTTCCTCATCAACTCCCCTTAATTCCTCATGGCTTACTTGTTCTTCTTCTCCATAAAAATCATCAATATCTCTGAAGACATGATCAGAGCTTATTTCTTCAATGTCAGCCACTTCTTCCATATCAATCTTCTTTCCTTTATCTTTCACATGGTCACTTTCATCTTGATCTTTCTCTTCCTTTGAGATTTTCTTCCCTTTGCCAGTCTTTTTCTTTTCAGCTTTGGCAATTCTCTTTCCAGCTTTGATGGCATTGCTTTCTTGGACAAATTCGTTAATGACAATGCCTTTGTCATGTTTTCTCTTGGACCTATTGTCATTCACCATATGCACTAGCTTTTCCCAAATCTTCATTTCTTTCTCTTTCTTTTCCTTCATCTTTCTTGTAGTCTCTTCTAAAGTCCCAGTTGCTTCATCTCCAAACACCATTCCTTTCTTTCCCTTTAACCTGAATGTACTTAGACTAAAGCTCCTAGTTTTCATCAGGTTAGTGGTTTCAAGCCACTGATTATTGAGGGGAGGGTTAAGCTGTGGAATCAAGTGGTGAAGAATACCACTCATAAATCTGATGTTATTCATTTTTGGTGTTTGTTTCTTGAATTTCCAAGGAGAGATGGAGGAGGCTAGTTGGAAATTATGCAGAAGAGCTATACACCAGTTCACATCCTTAGCTATCAGACTCAGAGCTTGTTTCCATTCATTTGGACTGATTTGATCAAACAAGGATTGCTTTCCATCAAATCCTTTGATAATAACATCCATCAGTGTTGATTTGAACAAGTCAAGAGTTCCTTTACCAATAGGTTTGTCATGCATAAGGCTGTAGTCACAGTTGGGTTTGTTGAAGAATTTTTTGTAAAATTGCTCCAGTATATTGCTCTTCCTGTCCCAAAGGGTGCTAAAGCTTCTAGCTTTCATTGGGATGTTATAGACTTTCGAAACTACTTCAGGGGACACAAGAATCTCTGTGCCCTCAATGTTAGCTCGAATAGATCCACAAGACAATCTCTCCCCTGTCAAGTATATCTCTCTGCATAGGTTTTCATAAATGGGAGGTTGGGCTTCCATTATTTTGCAAAGGTTATTGGATTTAAGAAGGGTTTGGATGAGAGCTCCAACTTCGTGTTCGTAGAACTCATGCTTGATAAAGTAGCCATGAGCATCTCTGTAAGCCATTGCTGTCAGAGAGGGGTTTAGGGTTTTGAGAGAAAAACAGAGTGTAAGCGAGAGGATTTTTGAGAGGTAGAAAAGGGATTTCAGTAGCTTAATCAGGCTCGAATGATTAAGGATAAAGGAAATGTAAAACTGGTTTGGATTAAATGGCTAATACGTGGGGAGGATAACGGTTGGAAAATGCATTTAAGAGGATAACTGTTCATGAACAATTATTTTTGTCCCCCACTATCCTTTTTAACATAACTTCCCTTAAAACAGGGAAATAAATTCCGTACACAAGACGAATTTTCAGAGTGAAATAGACGGCCAAATAAATGAAGTTTGTGAGTGTCAAGTTCCAAAGTTCTTGAATTTACACGATTCATATTTATAGTTGTCAGACATTTTGGCAGCCAAGTCTAGTTTGAATGATCATAACATCTAGACTGACTGAGAACCAATTTGTCTATAAAAGAAATGAATCAGATGAGGATATATCAAACTCATTCATGCTTCGGTTAAATGGGTAGATTGGTTTCTAAGTTTAGCCCTAGCAAGAAGTCCACTACAGCTAAGAGGCTAGGGTTTAAGAGTCTTAAGCTTAGAGAAACAAAAGAGGAGAGGTTTGAGAGGGAGTTTTTATCATATAAGATACAAACTGATAATGCTTTAGTTCAGGAAGTGGATCAGGTCTTGAATGATGATCCAAACAAGGAGGTTGAGTTGAGAGAAAGAGAAACACGAAAAAGATACTGGGAAGATGAGAGATTAGGGATGATAGAAAGAGAGCATGAAAGACTAAGAGAGATAGCCAATGAAAGGGGAAAGGCTAAGAAGGAAGTTGATGATGATGATGATGATGGGGGTCAGACAGCTAAGATCAAGCTGTTTGGTCAAGAGATGGAGGGAGAGTGTAGTCAATGCCTCAGGCCTGAGGTTGAGAGAGCTTATACATTGGGAGAGCTGGTGAATATTAAGAGTTAAGGAGAGATTAAGGTTGAACAACCAGTTGGTCAACCTGACTCCGTAGCTGTCAGAGAGTATACTGCAGAAAGAGGGATTCTCTCTTTTTAAGTTATGTAGTATTGGAGGGGTCAGGAGATAACTTTGCAGGGGTGCAGAGTTCTCCTTCTAGGACTTATATGAAGCTGTTTTCTCAGTTTTTGAAGTGCTGCAGACCAGCTGCAGTAGATGAGGAGGAAAATGTTGGTCCTCATTCTAACCAGGCCTTCATTGCTCAAGAAAGTGCCAATACTTCAGGAACTTTCAGTTTCTTCTCTCCCTTAGGTGAGTTCCCACCTTATGATGCAGTAGCGGAGTGATGGCCAAGGAGAGTGTGTCCATCCCTTCAATTCTCAGTGACAGCTATTGATCCCTTCATCGAGAGGCATCCAGTCTAGTTAGAAAGGTATGGAGAGATTGGAGAGAGAGTTTATGAGGCTCCCTATGGTGATTACAATGAGCAAGGTACTTCTGCAGAGGGTTCCCTAGCTTTTCTTGGGAAAAATTTAGGATGAGGAACCTTAGCTATCATAGCCTTTTGTAGGACAGCTTTGAGGGAGAAGGAGATAAAAATGTGAAGCTTTGGTTGTTTTGAATGCAGGTTTGATTTGTTTAGGGAGTGCTGGTAAGAAGGATAGGATAATATTTATTTTTGGTTTTGAACTTTTCATGGGAAAGGGGGGGGGTTAGTTGTCAGAGGAAGATTGTTGACAGCAATCCTATGTATTTTCATTTTCAACAATAAATAATGATTTTATTTTGGCAAATTTATCATCCCAAGCATTGCTCTTAGAAGCTCAAATCTTTTCTCATCCATGGCTTTTGTTAAAATATCAGCAACATTGTCTTCTTTGCAAACTTTAGACAAATTGATATTTTCCTTCTCCACATGGTCTCTTATGAAGTGATGCCTTACTTCAATATGCTTGGTTTTGGAATGTTGAACAGGATTTTCTGTCATGGCAATTGTGCTAGAATTGTTTGATAGATTCATCCCAAAATCTTGAAGTTGACTTTTGAGATAAAGAATTTGAGAACAGCAAAGGCCTACAGCAATGTATTCAGCCTCTGATGTTGAGGTAGCAACTGAAGTTTGCTTTTTGCTTGACCAAGAAATTATTCTTGATCCAATGAACTGACATCCTCCACTGGTGGATTTCCTATCCAGAATGCATCCTGCATAGTATGAATCTGTGAATCCAATTAGTGAGAATGGAGATTCAGTGGAATACCATAGACCATAGTCAGGTGTTCCTTTAAGGTATCTCAAAATCCTTTTGACAGCTGAGATGTGTGATTCTTTAGGATCGGCTTGAAACCTTGCACATAGACATACACTGAACATAATATCAGGTCTAGATGCAGTGACATATAGGAGAGAGCCAATGTAACTCCTATAAAGTGTTTGATTAACACTTTGACCATCAGGATCAGCATGGAGCTTGGTTGTTGTTGATAGTGGAGTTCTAGCAGGGGATGCAGTTTGCATATCAAATTTTTTGATCATATCCTTGGTGTATTTAGATTGGTTAATGAAGATTACTTCCTTCATTTGTTTGACTTGAAGGCCTAAGAAGAAGGTTAGTTCACCAATCATACTCATTTCGAACTTGTTCTTCATGATTTCCCCAAATTCTGTGCATAGAGCTTCATTTGATGATCCAAAAATGATATCATCCACACACACTTGAATGAGTAGAAGATCTGCTCCATATTTCTTGATAAACAGAGTGTTATCAATATGTCCTTTTGTAAATCCTTTGCCAAGGAGGTATTTTGATAATGGGTCATACCAAGCTCTAGGGGCTTATTTGAGTCCATACAAGTTTTATCCAGTTTGTACACATGATCTGGAAATTTTGGATGTTCAAAGCCAGGGGGTTGTGACACAAATACCTTCTCATTTAGAACACCATTTAGAAAGGCACTTTTGACATCCATTTGAAATACTTTTATTTTCTTGAATGAGGCAAAAGCAAGAAATAGTCTGATAGCTTCAAGTCTTGCTACAAGAGCAAATGTTTCATCATAGCCAATTCCTTCTTCCTGTCTGTATCCTTGAGCTACAAGTCTAGATTTATTTCTCACGACAATGCCATTTTCATTCATCTTGTTCCTAAATACCCACCTTGTTCCAATAACAGTCTAATTTTTGGGTTAAGGGACAAGTTGCCAGACTTTGTTTCTTTCAAATTGCTCAAGTTTTTCCTCCATTGCTTCAATCCAGTCAGGATCTTGAAGGGCTTCATTTATCTTTTTTGGTTCCATTTGAGAGATGAATGCACTCATCAATGAGTCATAAGTAGGCATATCAGGAGGAATGGTCATTTTATGAATGGGGAGGTCAATGAAAATGTTATTGTTGGGAGGAATGATATGAATGGTAGGTTTAGGTTGAGGAAGTGTATGAATATTGTTGCAGCAAGGTTGAACAGGTCTATTGTTAGGGTTATCTTGGTTGCTTGATGATGGTAAGTTGTCAAGAGCATCATAGCTGTCAGATGCACCTTTGTTGTTAGGTAAAGTTTCTTTGTCGTTAGACATATAAGGATTAGTAATGATGTCTTAGGGCACTATATAGGGAAGGGTAGGTGACTCTTCTTCAGGAATGATACTTGAGGAGTCATGTACAGGAGATACTTCTGGAATGTTGTCTGAATTTCCAACAGCTTCATCAAAGTCACACAATTTAGTGCAAATTTGATCATTATTTTCATCAAAGTCAACATGATTAATAGATTCTTCTACCACAAGTCTTCTTTTATTGTATACTCTGTAGGCCTTTCTTGTATTGGAGTATCCTAAGAAGATGCCTTCATCACTCTTGGAATCAAACTTGTCAAGGTTGTTCTTGTCATTATTGTGAATGAAGCATCTACTTCCAAATTCATGGAAGTATGAAATGGTTGGTGTTCTACCATTCCATAACTCATAGGGAGATTTGGTGTGAAATTTGTTGATAAGGGTTTTATTTTGGACATAGACAGCAGTGGTGATAGCTTCTCCCAAAAAATACTTAGGCAGGTTGTTTTCTGACAGCTTTGTTCTAGCTGCTTCACAAATAGTTCTATTCTTTCTTTCTGCAACACCATTCTGCTGTGGAGTTCTTGGAGCAGAAAAGTTATGCTCAATTCCTTTTTGGTCACAGTATTCTTCAACACCAGTGTTCTCAAATTCTTTACCATGGTCAGATCTAATTTTAATGATAGATAAACCTTTTTTATTTTGAATTTTGTTGAACAACTTAACCAAGTGATTCAAGGTTTCAATTTTGAATTCCAGAAGAATGATCCATGTAAATCTGGTGAAGTCATCAACCACCACTAGTGAGTATCTTTTACCACCAAGTGGTCTTGCTCTAATGGGTCTAAATAGGTCCATGTGTAGAAGTTGCAGTGGTTTTGTAGTGTCCAGTTTTGTTTTGGCTGAAAAAGAAGTTTTCTTTTGTTTTTCACATTGACATGCTTTGCACAGCTTGTTTTTCTTGAAGGGAATTTTAGGAAGACCTTTGACTAGGTTTGAGTTTGCCAATTTAGAGATGCTTTTGAGGTTAAGGTGAGCCAATCTTTTGTGCCATAGCCATGACATATCAGACTTACTATAGGACAGCAGACATTAAGGGCTTTAAATATTGCTTAGAAAACGGCTGGAGGTCATTTTTAATTGAAAAACCAAAGTTATAAGAACTTGGTATTTGTTTATGGAACTTGAAAGGGAGTTGTGTAATGTGATATTCTGAATACATAGAGCTACTTGTATGTTACTATACCCTACGTGGTTACCTCCGAATGGTTATATGATAATATGGTACTTGAAATAATTGTTGCACGACATCATGTAATTGATTATGAGCATACATGGATTATTATTGTCTCAATAGTGTATATATATATGTAACACTATTTGAAGATAAACATGAGTAATTGTACCATGTTTTATACTGTTCAAAATGAGTAATTGTACCATGTTTTATAATGTTCAACATGAGTAATTATACCATGTTTTATACTGTTCAACATGAGTAATTGTATCATGTTATATATATATTGATATCCTATTGGGTGGATTTGACTTCAAGTAACTGTTATGTGCTTGAATGTGATTATGATTATGTTTAATATCAGCTGATATTTCGGGGGTATAATGGAATACGACCACTTATGAGAAGTTGTAACATAAGGTGCTCGGGTTTCATTATACCTGTGTCCGTTTCCACCCCACTGTGGCCACAGTTTGGGGCTCAGTTACTATGGATATGCCTAAGCAGTTCATAGGATACTGATACCTTACATGGTTCCCTGAAAAATGGGTCTTGTAAGGCGTGAATAGGCCTAAGCCGTTCACATATATAGAGGATGGGTTCCCATGAGGATGTATGCCCATACCCACGTAGTACGACTTATTGTTCAGACGGGAAAAGGTAAGATCAGGTAATGTAATGTGTTTACAGTATTCCAAATATGATGTGGAACAACTTGCTTACGTGTTGCATCTTATATGGCATATTGCTGCATGCATAATAACTTGCTGAGATTATTTCTCACCCCTTCTCCCTTTATTTTTTTTTAGATTCAGCTGAGACAGGTAGACCAGACCGGTGAGGCCGGGGAGGAGTTTAGACCGTCTCTTGGGTTGTCAGGGTATGATATGATAGGGAGTTGGGAATGCAGTTTTGGTTATTATTAATTTGTGGAGAATTTCATTGCTTAAAGCTTTTATAAATACTTTCAGTTGTAAATTAAAACAGGTTATCATTTTTTTAAAGCAGGTTGACGTCACCTCCTAGTGGAGTGGTCTTGTGGTTTTATTTTCAAAAGTTTAATTGACTTTCATTATAATTAAAGGAAAAGTTTTAATTTTTAGCGGGTGGTTTGGGGACCCTCCAGCTGGGGCACGATTTTATAGGTCCCGGGGTTGGGGAGGCCCCACAAGGTGAGCTCCCTTGAAGACAAGGAGACCTCCCTCCGAGGACGAGGTGAGCTCCCTTGACGACGAGGAGACCTCCCTCCGAGGAGGAGGTTTGCTCGCTTGACGAGGACGGGGAGACCTCCCTCCAAGGACGAGGAGACCTCCCTTGACGACAAGATGAGCTCCCTTGATGACGAGGAGACAATGACGAGATGAGCTCCCTTGACGAGGACGAGGAGACCTCCCTCCAAGTACGAGGACAAGGAGACCTCCCTCCAAGAACGAGGTGAGCTCCCTTGACGATGACGAGACCTCCCTCCAAGGACGAGGACGAGGAGACCTCCCTCCAAGGATGAGGACGAGGAAACCTCCCTCTGACGAGGACGAGGAGACATCCCTCCTAGGATGAGGACGAGTAGACCTCCCTCCGACGAGGACGAGGAGACCTCCATCCAAGGACGAGCTCTCCCTTGACGACGAGGAGACCTCCCTCCAAGGATGAGGTGAGCTCCCTTAACGACGAGGAGACCTCCCTCCAAGGACGAGCTGAGCTCCCTTGATGACGAGGAGGCCTCCTCAACTATCAAGTAAACTAAGGAAATGGGCTTCCCATCTCCTCGGCATCCTCTCCTCGGCCCCATAATAGGCCGACCTGGTCACAGTGACGAGGAGCCTCCTCCCCGGCTCACGTGCAGGCTGAAGTTTATACTATCCTATTCAAATTGGGACATTGAGCAGTTATAATCCACCAAGGATTATAACCACCTCATATACAAATTCAGGTCCAACAAGGACTCCTCAGCAAATATAATACTCTTAGGATTCATATCTTATCTCTTAGCAATCCAATTCAATCATGGATTCTACATTATTCTACCTATAAATACAAGCCATAATTCACATATTTTGGTACGCTATCTCTTTGACTCGAAGCTCTGTCAATTTGATTTTTATATACACAAATCGTGAACTTACTCTCATGCCGGAGGGCCTTCGCCGGAGAAGCCCCGGCTTAGTTTACGTTTTTTGTCTTATTTTCATGCTATTCAATCGCCCGAGTATAACCAACCGCTGGATTTGGGCTGATTCGACTTTTTGGCAGCATCAAATCTCAACCTTAAATTAAAAAAAAACAAACAAAGGTGTGGCAAAATTAGACTAATACACTGTCGGTTTGAACATTTACTTTCTCTTAAAGTAAATTTTGAAGTCTGAAATTTCACCATAAAATTAACTAGTGTAACACCCGTGCGTGAAACGCACGGCCATAACACTTTGACAAAAACAGAGTCATAAATAAAAGAGTCAATATAAATATAAGGATAAATATTAAATTTACTCTTCATTCAATGATCCCAACTAGACGTGTCCAAAATCTAACCGGAACCGACTAACCGGCGGTTTTTAACCGATCAAAACCGTAACCGGTTTAATTGAAACTGGTGGTTAACCGGTTCGGTTAAGATTAGAGGTTTTTCAAACCGGTTAACCGGCGGTTATAACCGTCGGTTATTTAACCGGTTATAACCGTTTAAATAATCGGCGGTTATAACCGGATTAACCGGCCAAATTTAACGTTTTCAGATAGTTTTTAGGAATTTCAGTCGGTTTTTTAACGTTTTCAGATAGTTATTCAGAATTTCAGTTAGGTTTTTGAAATTTCAGTCAGTTTTTTAACATTTTCAGTTAGTTTTTCAGAATTCCAGTTAGTTTTTTTAGAATTTCAGTTAACAAAAACTGTTAAAAATTCTGTTAAAAGAACTAATCTGGAAAAAAAAGGCTTCAGTTAACTGTTTTAATCGGATTAACCGTGTTAACCGGTTATAACCGTTAACCGTATAACCGTAACCGTTAGTACACGGTTAACGGTTAGGTTACGGTTAAGACTTAACGATTTTTTAACCGGCGGTTATAACCGTTAACCAGCGGTTATAACCGGATGAACACGTCTAATCCCAACATTATCATTTGTAGATTACATATTCTTAGACAAATATCATGAACCAAAAAAGAATTACTTAGGTAGTATAAGAGAATGAATCCAAGAAATCTACTAACAATGTAAATCTTATTAAGTGTTAATCAAAGACTTACTTGTTACAACATCATCTCTGAAAACTAAAAAGTACCTCTCCGTCCCAAAATGAATAACTAATTTTTAAAAAAATGTATGATAGAGAGCAAATTAAAAAAAATTGGTCATTTTTATAGGACAGAGGTAGTACAAATTATTTTTTGATAAATACTAAAAAAAATAAAATGTAAAATCACTAAATACAACAGATGTCGCCAAACGTACGCAATGAACTATGCAAACAATCCAAAAAACCGATCAATGCCAGGGTGGCTTCATAATGGGAGATACCAACATCGACATTTTTCTTAGCAATGGCATCTCGAATCCAGGATCGCTATTTTCTTCATTAGTTCAGCCATTAATGGATCTAGTTGACATCCAATATCCATGAGTAGTAGGGTTTCGATTCCTTTTTTATATGCTCGAAGGTGGCTTCATAATGGGAGATACCATTTATGTACTAAATAGCAAAAAAAAAGGTAAAAAGAATAGAGGGTAGAAGTGAATAGAGTACCTAGGGAAAGAGAATCACAATCCATAGACAATGACAATGCTTTGCCCAACCAAAACAAACACCATTTTTGTACTGAATGGTGGTTCAGAACACTATTATTCTCCATGAGCGGTCTAGGCTTAAAGAGGGAAGTCTCGTAGCAAATATACAACCAGTACTTTCGCTTTTCTGAAAAATATGTTACTCAAAGGCTTTTCGAGAAAGTCATTTTGTCTTAAATTTGACCTTTTGTTTTACTCAGAAAAAGATTAAGCTAGGGGAAATTTAGCTTAACCTTGTCATTCTACTTTTTTATTTCGATATAAAAAGTCTTTAACTTTCACTTACGTAACTTCTGGTCTTCCATAATCATAAGCTGGTCCCAAATTTCCATTAAAGTAGAAAAGTGTTTCCGCACCCCACGAGGTCTGTGACAATATTTCCAAAAATGAAAATGATTAGATTGCAAGACCAAGCAACAGTTGTGCACATGACTCAAATGAAGTTAACAAACCAGTTACTCTCCCCTCACCAAACAAATAGTCTCATTTTTGAAATTTCTTTTTTGGGTGTCCCATTAATAAGTAACATCAGCCTAATAATCTGTGGTCGAGTTTTTGTGCTTTGAATTTGTATTACCCCATATCTCTTTTGGAGCATAGCAAGCACCTTCATCCCAAGAAAAAGACTGCATAAGAATATCAAGAAATAGTCATTACCAATAACTGAAAAAAAGAAAAAAAAAAGCGATAAAAGGATTAACGCCAAAGGTTATTTCTTATTGAAAATCATTTTGAACTTTAGAATCCAGGCCTTACCCAGATCTAGTCTCTTCCTGAGGAGTGGTTCCAGAAAGGATGATGCTCAATAATGTGATTGTGATCATAAGCCTTTTTATAAAGTTCCAGAGTAAGAGAGCTTCTCAACCCCTGATGAAAAAAAAAATAAAGTTTAGAAAACAAAAAAAAAAGCTAATTATTAAGAAATTTGATTATTTTGAGTCCTAGGCTTGGCAAAAAATACTCCATTATTCAAAAATGTGATCTGCAAGCAAATACACACAATTTCCCATTAAATAAGTAGAACATAGTATAAATGCCAACAAAAAAAAGATTGTTTTATTGATTTTACTCAATTGGAATGATTTGAAAAAAGTAGACAAAAGAGTTTCTCTGCATGAGTAGAAAGTATCTTGTTGTGCAACCTTTTAGGAGCTCCCTCAAGTTTACACCATATCTTTCGGTAGTCAAAGCTGCAGGGTGACTTTTGGTTTTGTCATATGGGGTAGATAAATCGTCTCCAAGCTTCCTTCCAACATGGAATTATTGATATGCTTCAGTAAATTCATTGGACATTACAAATCTATAAGGCTCATCTCTTCTTATCCAATACTGCTTCTGATCTTTCTTTGATGTACACGTGGGCCCTGATGAACTATCTTACTATCAAAGAGAAGAATAATGTCATCAAATAAATCGTATGTTTTAGGAGCAGGCTGGAGGAGAGAAATGACAGCAGTGCCCTCGAGAATGTGTAGAAATTGCTGAAGGGACTTCACATTTTGATAAGTTGTAGAACTATCTAAACCAGTAGATATCTCATTTATAAAAAGAGCTTTTGATGGCCCAATCAACATTTCACTTATATTTTTTTGTGAAAACAACCAATAATTAGTCTCCATACAACCACAAAGGTACAATTTTGATTTAAATTAGAAATGGCGCTTTTGTTACCTGTTATAGAACTATCTAACCAGTAGATATCTCACCCATTTGCGTAAAATTTTAGCTCCGTACTAATTTCAGTAATTCTTCAAAAATGCCAAAATCACATACTCAGTTAAGAGTCAACTTTTTACAAATCCATGGTGCAACTTGATCACAATAATGCGATTTTAGTAAAAGGTTCAGAGAAATAAATATAGAATCCCGGATGAAAAAAAGAGTTACTATAAATAAAAAAGTTAATTTAGAAAATATTTTTTAGAACACGACCAATTAGGCGTTTGATTAAACATCTAGTTTTGCAGGTATATAATGGTTAGAGGTCTTTTTTTTTAAGTAAAGAGCTTACTACACCCGCTATACATTTGAAGTTTTGAACAGACCTACAATCTTCCCATTCTGCAGCCTCTGCAACATCTATGTTGAACTTGATACGAACCTTAATTGAGAGGAGTTCAGGAAAATACTCAATAGTTCTAGACCAACATGTTATCAACTAACGTGGTGCTTCAAAATCAACTATTTTTGCTACTAAACTAATTTAAAAGCAGTTTATAAAACTAAAAGAATCAACCATGTTGGCTAGCGGTTTCTAAATCACCATGCATCTTACTTGCTGAAGTCGTGGTTTCGGACAACTTAATATTTTCTTGGCAAAATCGGAACGGTCAACTTAGCAGAGTTCTTAGCACCAGCTTGTTATGCCTAAAACATAGGAGTAAATGGTTACCAAACGTTACCTTCTTTTCAGTCAATAACCAAACAATGAGTTTGAGAGAAAGATGGAGTAAGAAGATTTCTTGAATGAGAGAAAGAGGGGGAGATGATCTTGGTCAACCATGAAAGATTAACCATACTTAGAGAGATTTGTATGGTTATCCATACATTTTAAACAGAACAATGTCATTGCCACACCTATATATGCATGGCAAAGTTCCAATGGGTTCCTCACTTTCCATCTCAAAGTCAATCTACCCCTACAAACAATAAAAGGAGAGGGGGTTCTCCTAATCTTGTGCGTGTGTGTTTTTGTTCTCTCTGTCTCGAGTCTTGTTGATTACAAGAGGAGAGAGCAAAACAACCGAATAAAATTCTCGAGAGAAAAAAAAAAAAGATAGTCTAGAGTGAGATAGAGTTAGTAGAGAAGAAAAAATGGCGGCGGGAAAGAAGGTGGTGGTTTCCATGGTGTCCATGTTCCTAGTTGTGGGCGCAGTGATTGGCACGATCGCAGTGGTGGGCCGTGGTAACGGCGATGACAAAAGTGGGGCCGTGGCAACATCCAACAAGGCCGTTACGAGCATGTGCGATTCAACTCAGTACAAGGAGACTTGCACAAATGCCTTGAGCACGGCTGCCAAGAACGAGTCTGCCACCCCTAAGGACTACGTGAGGGCGATTATCCAGTCAACCGTTGATGAACTAAAGAAGGGGTTGGAGGCGACTTTGTCTGTCAAGAAAGCCATTGAAGAATCAAAGACAAAGACCCCCGCAGACGAGGAAATCATTAAGGATTGTGAGGCTAATTTGAACTACGCGTTGGAAGATCTTGATGAGCTCATCATGAAAACTGTCGACGAGACCAATCTTGAAAACATGGGCAAGCATGCGTACGATCTTCGCGTGTGGCTCACGATGATTGACGTATATCAAGAGACATGCCTCGATAACATCCAGAACGAGGAGCAGAAGCAAGCTGTTGCCAATGCTTTGCGTAACTCAACCGAGCTCACTAGAACTGCAGTCGACATAATTTACGGGTTCGGAGACATCCTCAAGTCACTCGACATTCAAATCAACTTCGACGACTTACAAAATCAACTTACTTCATCAAAGTCTCGAAGACTCCTACAAGACATTGAAGTTGACCATGATGGATATCCCAATTGGCTTCACCCCAACGACCGTAAGCTTTTGGCCGCTCCTGGAGGGCCACCACCAAATGCTGTCGTTGCAAAGGACGGTAGTGGCCAATTCAAGACCATTAAAGACGCTCTCGCCTCATACCCCAAAAACAACAAGAAATTCCAAGGTAGATTTGTTATCCATGTCAAAGCCGGCGTCTATGATGAGATCATCACCGTTGAAAAGTACATGAAGAATGTTTTTATGTACGGAGATGGACGTGGTAAGACTATCATTACTGGACGGAAAAACGCTGCACAGAATAAAGTCGGCGCTTCCCTAACTTCCACATTCTGTAAGTATATATTTACATACTTTTCAGTTTCGAATTACAAAATTACAACCACATTGTCTGAATGAATAAGATCATTTCTATATATTTTCAGCCGCTCTTGGAATGGGATTCTTGGCCAAGTCCATGACATTCAGAAACACCGCTGGACACGAAGGACATCAAGCTGTGGCACTCCGCATAGCCGGTGATCATTCAGCAGTATTCGACTGCAGCATTGAAGGTTTCCAAGACTCCCTTTACTACCACGGCCAAAGACAGTTCTACAAAAACTGTGCTATTTACGGAACTGTTGATTTCATTTTCGGAAGCGGCGTTTGCTTGATCCAAGACAGCGATATCTTTGTCAGAAAGCCGGGGCCCGGCCAATCAAACATGGTGACAGCCGACGGAGGATTATACCCTCACGAAGCATCTGCATTGGTTCTCCAGAACGTTAGAGTTATGCCTGACAAAGATTTGTTCCCCACACGTCTGCAAGTTCCAACTTATTTGGGACGGCCATGGAAGCCATATTGTAAGACAGTTTACATGCAGTCCGAGTTAGGAGATCTTATTAGACCCGAAGGGTATTTAGAGTGGGATATTAACGTTATGCATCAGAAAACGGCTACTTATCTCGAGTATGCTAACCGTGGGCCAGGATCAAATACAGCGGGTAGAGTGAAGTGGCCGAATGTGCGTGTGATTAATCAGAATGAGGCGATGAAATATACGGCTAGCAGGTTTCTTGATGCAGATTTTAACAAGAATACAGGAGCTTGGTTGAAGCAGACTGGATTTCCCTTCTATCCTGAGTTTGCTGCTTAGAATGAGACCTTTGGCCACCAGTTTTTTGGGTTCTTAGTATTGTTAGTATAGTTGCTAATGTTAATTAGCCAAGTTTTAATGTGTAAGAAACAAATGTTTTGATGAAGAGATGGATTAATAAAATTTTGAATGTTTTATGCATCAAATTATAATTCCCTTCATCTATAAATAAATGTCCAAATTTCATTTTAATGGTCACCGTGAAAATGTGTATATTTTATACATTTTAATGGCAAATACTAATTAATATTCATGTTCGCCATCTATTGGAGATAAGTAACTTTTTTTTTTTTTTTGCCCTCAACCTATAGTCACTTTTTCATTTTTGTCCGAAATATATTTTTATTTTCGTTTCCCCCCTTGACCTTGTGTTTTTTGGTTGTTGTCGTCCTTCCGCCAGTGTTCCGTTCATTTCTCCGTTAAAGCATACATGCGTGGCATGCTGACTCCTTAAAATGCTAATGCTGAGTTGACATTAAAATTTTATTAAATAGGCTGAGGTGAAAGTATTAAATAATTAAAGTGAATAAGAATAAACAATTGACCTTAATTTTTATTTCCCAAATATAAAGGGTTAAACTGAAACTTTTAATTCTTTTTATAAAAACTCTAAATCATAGATCTGGAAATAAGCTTCCCTCCTCTCCCCTCCCCATTTCATATCTCCACCGTCAAACCTTTCATTCCATTTCCATGGCAACACCCCAACTCGGGCCCTCCCTTCACCCTTGTCATCTTCCCCATCTTCCCCAGCACGGCCCCTCTCCCAACGCCATGCAACAACAAAACCCTTTCTATCTACAACATCCCACCAACAGTGACATCACCATTCAAACACAATCCACCACCGCAACCATTGTAAGATTCAAAATATATAATTATCAGATCAAATCAGTCAAGAAAAATTAACACAAAACATCTATCAAAAATTCAACCAGTGCCATCTCCATTCATTGTTATTAGCTTAGAAAATCCAACAAATGGGTGTCTGTTTTGAAATAAATTTTGCGAATCTCATCTCAAATTCGTAGAATGAAGTCTACGAAAATAAAAAAAAAAACTTTAAGATACCTGAAATTGCAAATGGGTTTTTAAAATCCAAAGACTTGAAATTGCTAATGGGTCGGGTTGGGGACGACGGTGTTTCTTGCTTTTGTCGGCCTAAAAGTGAGAGTGAAAGGGGAAGGGGATCGGGGGAGATGAGAAGTAAGTCGTTGCAGCGGCGGTTTAGAGGCTGACAATACTGACGGAGAAAGGCGCAAAGATGGCAATCGAGGTTAACGGTCACCTGTTACGGGGAGAGAAAGAAGGAGGGAGAAGAGAGATATAAGGTGACGGCCTGAATGAGTGGTGGTGGGGATCGGCTGTAGGAAGAAAGGTGGTGGTGGTTGGGGATCGGCGGTGGGAAGAAAGGGGGTGGGGGCAGCGGCGGCTTAGAAGAGATGGAGGGGTGAATGTGTGAGGGTTTGTATTGTAATCTTATTTGAAGAGCTAGGGTTAGGTGGAGTTATTTAAACAATTTTAATATAAAGCCCTTTAGATTTATAAAAACAAATATTAAGGGGTCAATAATTCAGCATTCTACACTTTCACCCCTTAGTACTTTCAACTCAGACAACTTCATCAACTTTTAGGACCAACTCAGCATTTTAATGATATCACCATGCCACAAAGGCATTTTTAACGAAAGAATGGATAGAACACCGACGAAAGGACGACATCAACAAAAAAAACACGAGGTCAAGGGGGGAAACGAAAAAGAAAATACATTACGGACTAAAACGAAAAAGTGACTATATGTTAAGAACGAAATAGGTGTTTATCTCCCATCTATTGTAGAACTCGGACTTCTAGAGCTGGTGGGCCGAGCATGGCCCATTAAGTAGAATTTCTCGCGCCTACACTTATCATAGAGTTAACGCGACAAAACATGTGTCATCCTTTGTGCACATATGCTATGAAAACCATATCCTTGTCTCTCTCAGGTTATTATTAGTGAAACGTGACATAGACGCACAATATCAAATCTCATGCACAATATGTATTTCAACCTTGGTATATAAATAGCTACATGCAAGGCCGAAGCCACAAATTTTCAAAAGAGATATTAAGATTGTTTTTCGAATTAATATTATAATGAATATATCTAAATTTAGCATAAGGGGGTCAAATAATAATTCAATGAAAACGTTTACTAAAATTTTGGGATTACTTTGTATCTATTTTCATACTATTTAATGTCCCAACAAATACGTATTAATATAGCAAAATTTACAATTTAAACCTTGGTGTACTTCGTCAACATATTATGAATTTGGATCAACACAGATTTGATGAGGTGTATGGCGGGGATCGAGTGCGGACTGATCCGATGGATTGGAAATGACGAGCGAGCAAAATAACATTAATGAAAGACAAAAATGAGAGTGATCGCGATACGAAGAGAGTCGAAATTGCGGGCCCATCGAACTGTAAGTGCTCCAATTTGAGCTTGTTAGAATTTTCGTTAGAAAATTAACAAAAGTCATAACATTCCTAACAATTCCTAATATTCCTAACATTTCTAACAAAGCAAGGGCAAAGTGGGCATTGTTATTTAAGGATAAACCAAGGAAATGAATCAAAAAAGCAAAAGAAATAAGAAAAACCAAAAATAGAAATGGCTGGAACAAAAACTGGCTGTTTAATTTGAATTTTCAAAAGATTATTCCTTGTGTCCAAAGCCTGAAGCAGCATTTAATGAACAGTGCACGCTGTCAACCCTATCCGCGCGGATGACTTTGACATTTTCAGAGGGCTATAAATTGAGCCCTCCAGTCTCAAAAATAAGAAAGAAGAACACATTTCCTCAACTGCACTTTGGCGAAAATAGAGAGAAAACAGTGAGAATTCCATAGAATTGTCACCTTTTTCTCAACTATTCAATCAAAATCACACTCACTCAAACACTCTCATATTCAAGCCTTAAACACTCTTACATTCAAGCCTTCAAACACAAAACACAAGGAAGATAGGTATAACCTCCCTCTCCTCACCCTAAAATTCATCCATGCATGCATTTTCAAGCTATAAAATGTAGTTCATTCATCTTCTTGTCTTAGATCCAAGAAGATCACCATGGAAGTTCATCTCCATGGTTGATCTTCTACAAGAATCAACATTATTTTCAAAGTGTTCTTACTTTCTTGCAAAGAAAACACATTTTCAAAATCCTAAAACTCATTTTCATACATCAAACCTCATTTTCAAAGGATAAAATTCCCCTTCCCCAAGCAAATGAAGTGCTTAGTCCTAATGTACCCCAAGGATGGTTTGATATAGTTGATTCACCACTAAAATTTCAAGTGATCACTAATCAAAACCTAGGGAAATGGGGACAAGCATGGATGCCAAACCCCCTTTAAAATCATGTTTTTCTTTCTTGAGAAGTTGCTGTCCAGTAGCAATTTTCTAAGACCCCAGTCCATGGTCTAATTTTTTGGACACAGATAAACTTGGAATTTGGTGTTGACTACAAAACACTTTTGTAGCCAACATCCAGAGCTTTTCATACATATTTTTACTTTATTTTCTTCGTGATTAAAACTCCCTTTTTCAAATTTTCCTTTAAAGGTCAGTTCATCAGTCTCTGGAAGTCCAGATTTCACATCTGAGATTTCCAAAAGGTTTTGGGTCCTCAAATCATCTCCAAAATGGAAAGTTCTTTTACAGAAACCTTATTTAAGGTGTTTTGAACATTTTTCATTCTCAGACTTTTCCCAGATTTTGGAGTTTTCAAGCCCTAAAGTCCATTTCAAAATTAAGTGTCCACTGCCTTTTTCCTTCTGGCAGAAATGGTTTTCAACTTCCAAAAATCTTTTGAGTGTCAAATCTCAACCCAAAAATCACACCAAAAATCATGGGATCTGTCCAAAGTTTAATAAAGAATTCCCAATTTTTACTTTCCTCAGTTTCAACTCATTTTGGCCAAAGTAACACACACACACACACACAAATGATTTTTAAGCTTGGAAGACTCGTTTCACGAGGCATTCCGGGTGCACACTAACGTCCTTCCCGGCGTGTAACGTGACCTCCGAACCCAAATTTCTAATCTCGGGCATTTTTCAAAGTTTTGGCCCTTAAAACAAAAATGGCGTGGCGACTCCGTTTGATTTCAAAAAATCGGGTACATCACAGTGGCGACTCCGCTGGGGAAAAACAAGTTTTATCTTTTCAAAAAAAAAAGGGGAGAAAAACTTTTGAGGGTCAAGCTTCTGTCCCGGCATAAAAAATCATTTGTTGTGTGTGTGTGTTGATTTTGCACATTTCGTGTTTGTTTTGGCCGCCTCGGAAAAAGTCAAAATTTTGACTGTCGGAATCATGTCCCTAACTGTTGGAATTTTTGTGCTTATGTGTGCATTTACTTCAAAAAAAAATCAAAAAAAAAAATTCAAAAAAAAAAGAATTTCAAAAAAAAAAAGAAAATTTTCAAAAAAAAAAAAGCATGCATCATTCTTTTTAAGAAACATGAAAAATTTCTATTTTACTCAGAAAAAGAAGATAGACTGCTTGCACACTACGCGCACGTGACCTTACACTGCACACTACGTCCCTAACCCGGGGAAATCCTTGTCGCGGCCCGTTTGGTCTTATTACGCCTCTCGGTGCAAGCACAGGACTACCCAAACATCCCATGGAGCCTCGTGTCGACCATGCACTTGTCCGTGACACACTTTGTCAGAGACCGGTTGGTTTTTAGTGCGGTGCGTGTCATGCCCTGTCCGTGTATAGATCTTTCCTTTCAAGCCTTTGTCGGCATACCGACTCAATATCTTTCGGGGACCCTAATCAGTCGAAGTTCTGCCGGTTTTCCGCCGCAGACTTTGACCAAGATATTGACCGGCGCCTTGACTTCGGCTACGGCGGCACAAATTATACACTTACTCCCGGCATGACCTTTGAGTCATCAAGGATTAATGATTATTCCATGCCTAATTACGGCCTAATTGACGACAAATCAAGATCAATCGTGGACATTTATCGGTCAAATCATGCCGACTTTTTGTCGAGCCCTCGGACATGATCTTGACTTTGACGTCGGCTTTGTCCGTAATTTACATCGAATGCTCGTTAAGACTCGATTACCCGAGACTTTTAGGATCGTTTTCTTTCGGTCGGTGGGACCCACTTGCCCTATAGGACCCTCGCAGGGCATCCCACCTGGGAGGTCGAAATACGGGTGGAATACGAGGGGCTTATAGACGTAGTGACGGGGCCCACCGTTTGATCCAGGATCCGAGTAATTTGCGAAAAAGAAGATCAATCTTTTCCAACCGATTAGGTTAATAAAACATGTTTTAAGTAAACAAGAACAAATAAGCTGCATGTTGCATGAGCCCAAAGCCCAAACACCTACCCACCTTCAATTCCCAAACATCGAACCCTCGTGTCTTTCCCCGCGGCTCCGCACAAAACTTGATTTCGGGCGCGGGTCACCGTTTGATCGGTTGGGAAGAGTCAAGCGCATCGTCGGCTTCACCGTTTGTTCCGACTACGGGTTTCGAGATGTACGCATCGGTTGGTAACGATGGGGACAACGTCACTCCACCTCACAGGACTCCTCAAAGCAGAACCGCAATGGAATCGGTTAGCGAGAACGGATGAGAGTGCGACAGGAAGCACGGTGAACGACCTTATGGAGGCTATCAAAAGCCATGGATTGGCCGCCGAGTCTCGGCCCAGATGGCACCTTCACTATGGAAGAAGAGGAAGACCTCAATCCCGCTCTTGGTCAACCCGACTACTCCGGGATGCCACCACCGGCCTCCCACGGTACTACCACCGATCCCATGCTCCTCGATCTCCGGGTCGCCCGGCTCCCCATTTGCAGACCACCTGGATCCACACGCCGACGGGACGAGCCTGGGATTCGCAATGCCTCGGTGGGGACAAAGTCGGTATGAAATGCCTTCCCGTGGTTGGGGATACCAGGAATGCCACAAATTGGGATCCCGCCTCGGTTTGGGACCAATCAATCCGGACTTTCGCAGCAACGGTTTGGAATGCCACCGCGGTTTGGTTCGGGGCAACGGTCGGGAGCCCCTCCCCAGAATGATGCTAGCTCAGCTGCTCCTCGCGCGGCTTCCATGAGCCCATTTCTCACTCACGGTTCAATGGGTTACCAAGCCCCCATCCCAATTTCATCGAGAATCACCGGGACCACAGTATCCTCTCGGTTATGCACCTCGCCACAACCGGCCATGCAATCCAACAACCGGGGACAGCGGCCCGCACTTAAGCCTACTTATGGGCCTCACTCCGGAAATCCAAGCCATCGGCTACCTCGAATCTGCCTCCATCTTCTCTGCGATTGGAAGCCAACAGCAAGTCGGCTGGGTTCTATCCACTTTGCCCAAGCTCCTACCTACACTCCCGGGGTAATTTGGGCCAAGGACGGGTTTTCACCTATGCTCGGGATATGGTATCCCTTCCACCAATGCACCACCAACGGCTAGTCCTCTTCTGGCTCAAATATCGGCTCGAGGCATTCCCGCTCCACCTTTGGATCCCCAATTGGCTTGGTTTATGGAGCAACACAAGGAAATGAAAGCGCGGATCGCCGAATGTGACCGTCAAAAGGAACACTTTGCTCTTCGGCCTACAGATCCCGACTCGGTTGTACCCCTGCCTCACAAGTTCGTGATGCCCGATCTCGAAGCTGTTTGATGGAAGTGCGTGCCCTAAAACTCACTTGGACACCTACACTTTGGCAATGAAAGCTAAGGGATGCACAAACCGGTAGTTGGTGACTACTTGATCTCTCTTTGAAGTCGGGGGCTTTGAAATGGTTTTTCGATTGCGGCTGAAGCTAGGGCTACTTGGGAGCAGTTACCGGTACTTTCACGAGATAAGTATAAAGCCAACTTGGAATGGGAAACAAACAGAGTTGACACAGCAGACAACGGTGCGGCGCCACGATGAGAATATTGGGGATTTCTATAAAAGGTGGAACCCGAAGCTTAGTGAAATGGTCATTCCTCCCTCGACGAGGAGCGGTTAGACATCTTTCGGTCATGCTTGAAGCCGCATTTGAAAGCTTCCCTCGGTCACTTCCTACGCTGACTTACGTGCGATGGTTAATTCCGGGGCTAAGTTCGAAAAGGCTTACAATCGGCGGCCATTGCTGCACACCTTCTGAGACCTGGTTTCTTCCACCTCCAACACGGCTCACCGCCCAACCAAAAGGTAAAGAAGTGATTAGCTATGCGGGACGGAATTTGTAACAATGCCACTTCCTTTGTTCCCAAGAAACACGATGCATCCGGATCCAGGCTCCAAGACTTGAAAAACTTTGGGATGCCTTTGAGTGATATCTTCGAGGTTTGGTGAGAGAAGGTTTGCTCCGGCCTTTGGAAAATTATCGGCCTAGAAACCCCGATGCTCCTTTGGATACCTCCAAGCATTGTGCCTTTCATCGACCATGGGCACCTGACGGATGATTGCGTCCCCTGAAAAAGGCAATCCAAAGTTTGATTGAACAAGGGAGGTTAGAGGTGCTGAAGGGCCCAATACTATCATTAACCCATTCCCTAGAAACAACAACCCGAATGTCAACATGGTCGAGTTTGGTGATTCAAGACTTGTGGGCATAATGGAATTTGACTCACCCTTTGTAAGGTCGGTGGACCGACCATCGCGAGATGATGAAAATGGTTGGATTAAGCAAGAGATTGCCAAAGAAATCTGATGGAAAGATGCGCAATAGCCCCCATCTCCAGCGTCGAAGAGTAGATGCATGGTCCAACAACAAAGAGCGGCTAGACTAGGGGCTACCTATCTTTAAAATAGTCTTTTAAGTCAACCTTCGTAGGTTCTAGTACTTTTCTTTCACCTAAGTCCTTCCTGGACATTTGTCGTTGTAGTCCATTTTGGACATAGTAGTTAAATGTCTAACTTTTAATATAAGTCTTTTTTCTTTTCTTGCTAGACTCGAGACATCACTTGCACACCCACGTTACACTTAATTGAAATGGTTTTATCCTAGATGATCACTTGTGCTGCTCAACCACTAATTCTTTGAAATGATTAATATTTAAATTAATTGGAGTGAGAAAATCAATTGATATCCCTCTCAAATTGGGGCTTACCAACTCCCCATCTTGCATCTCATATGCTCACATCCCTTTCATCAGCCTCATCATCTCGTTGTTCGATGAATTTGCATGGATCTTTTCTCATTTAAAGCTTAAGCAAGCAATGAAGACTTAATCTCATTTAGGTCATCCGGTAGGGATTGCGGTTGAAGCCTTTCACCCATAGGAAAGCCATTACCTCACCCTCACTAAACACTACCCTTTCATTTCAAGATCGGCGTGTTTTGAAACCCGGTTTAGCCATTATTTTTGCTCCTTACTGAGAAAAGTCCAAGCAGGCCCAAGAAGTTAACTTCGAGAGTCGGCGATGCGCAAGATATCTCAAACCATGAAGGAAGGACAAAGATAATCCTCAACTCCTCAGGAAGCTTTCCAAGTCAAAAAAAAAGAAAAAAGAGCTCAAGCAAAAGAAGCTTCAAAAAAACAAAAAAACAAAAGAAGGACTGTCGATCCTCACAATTCAGTAAAAGTCCCCGACTCCTCAAGAAGCTCTCCAATGATAAAAAAAAAAGGGAGCCTGAATTCTCGAAGATTCGCAAAAGTTCCCGATAGCTTGGACTCCCTCTCACCATTTACTTAACCAATCCCAAGCCATCCTCTCGCTTTTAGAGGACATCCCCGTTGCCATTATCCTCGACTTTGGCCAAAATCAAAATTTGACCTCTCATTCTTAGAGGCAATCAATCTTCCCCGCCATAGATTTCCCAAACACATCCCTACAAGCCAATCTCTCATTTTTAGAGGTTCAGTCAGTAAAAGGCCCAGTCGACCTCTCACTTTAAGAGGTCATAACTTCCAAAATTACCCAATGGCCGATCGAAGCCCGGAAACCCAGCTGCAATTCCTATCGGATAGCAATTTCATCATAATACCTTTAAGATCTAAATCAAATTAACGCTTCATTGCTTACTTAAATTGGAATCTAATCCATTTTGGCTCAAAATTACCAATCAAAGATTGTGCAAATTCAAAATTGATTCATGTGAGCATAATTCATTTCTACTCCACAAACACTTGCCGTGGATGTCCCACTGGGGCTTCGCATCCGTGTCTTTCATGGACACTCTAAGGGGATATGTTATTCAATTCTCCAAATCCTCAAAATCCTTAAAGGTCCTCAGATCCTCGAATTTCAACATTCGTTCTCTCTTCATTCGGGATAAGCCCAAACTACGGCGACCTGAGCTCTTCATAATGAAGGGAACGTAGGCAACCAGAAATGGTCCGGTCGAAATTACAAACAAATTCCAAAAAAAAAAAATCCGTTCTCATCAAGGATTGTCCCTATACACTTTACGCCCTTCCGAGCTTGATTCTCGATATCAGTTGATTTTCTCCTTGTGATTAATCAAATTATTGATAATATACACCGCCGTTATGTAATACTCCGTCTCTAAATGTTACAAGTTTTGAAAATTTAGTGATTTTGAAGCTTTAATTTTGAAAATGAAACTAACTTTTTGGGACAAAGAAAAAGGGGAAATGGGACAAACATTTAGGAACGGAGGGAGTATAATGGGGTCAAATAATAATTCAATGAAAACGTTTACTAAAATTTTGGGATTACTTTGTATCTATTTTCATACTATTTAATGTCCCAACAAATACGTATTAATATAGCAAAATTTACAATTTAAACCTTGGTGTACTTCGTCAACATATTATGAATTTGGATCAACACAGATTTGATGAGGTGTATGGCGGGGATCGAGTGCGGACTGATCCGATGGATTGGAAATGACGAGCGAGCAAAATAACATTAATGAAAGACAAAAATGAGAGTGATCGCGATACGAAGAGAGTCGAAATTGCGGGCCCATCGAACTGTAAGTGCTCCAATTTGAGCTTGTTAGAATTTTTGTTAGAAAATTAACGAAAGTTATAACATTTCTAACAATTCCTAACATTCCTAACATTTCTAACAAAGCAAGGGCAAAGTGGGCATTGTTATTTAAGGATAAACCAAGGAAAGGAATCAAAAAAGCAAAAGAAATAAGAAAAACCAAAAATAGAAATGGGTAAGGAACAAAAGCGTACATTTAATTTGAATTTTCAAAAGATTATTCCTTGTGTCGGCGCAGACGGCATTTAATGAGCGATTGCACGCTGTCAACCCTATCCGCGCGGATAACTTTGACATTTTCAGAGGGCTATAAATTGAGCCCTCCAGTCTCAAAAATAAGAAAGAAGAACACATTTCCTCAACTGCACTTTGGCGAAAATAGAAAGAAAACAGTGAGAATTCCATAGAATTGTCACCTTTTTCTCAACTATTCAACCAAAATCACACTCACTCAAACACTCTCATATTCAAGCCTTAAACACTCTTACATTCAAGCCTTCAAACACAAAACACAAGGAAGATAGGTATAACCTCCCTCTCCTCACCCTAAAATTCATCCATGCATGCATTTTTAAGCTATAAAATGTAGTTCATTCATCTTCTTGTCTTAGATCCAAGAAGATCACCATGGAAGTTCATCTCCATGGTTGATCTTCTACAAGGATCAACATTATTTTCAAAGTGTTCTTACTTTCTTGCAAATAAAACACATTTTCAAAACCCTAAAACTCATTTTCATACATCAAACCTCATTTTCAAAGGATAAAATTTCCCTTCCCCAAGCAAATGAAGTGCTTAGTCCTAATGTACCCCAAGGATGGTTTGATATAGTTGATTCACCACTAAAATGTCAAGTGATCACTAATCAAAACCTAGGGAAATGGGGACAAGCATGAATGTCAAACCCCCTTTAAAATCATGTTTTTCTTTCTTGAGAAGTTGCTGTCCAGTAGCAATTTTTTAAGACCCCAGTCCATGGTCTAATTTTTTGGACACAGATAAACTTGGAATTTGGTGTTGACTACAAAACACTTTTTGTAGCCAACATCCAGAGCTTTCCATACATATTTTTACTTTATTTTTTGCGTGAGTAAAACTCCCTTTTTCAAATTTTCCTTTAAAGGTCAGTTCATCAGTCTTTGGAAGTCCAGATTTCACATCTGAGATTTCCAGAAGGTTTTGGGTCCTCAAATCATCTCCAAAATGGAAAGTTCTTTTACAGAAACCTTATTTAAGGTGTTTTGAACATTTTTCATTCTCGGACTTTTCCCAGATTTTGGAGTTTTCAAGCCCTAAAGTCCATTTCAAAATTAAGTGTCCACTGCCTTTTTTCTTCTGGCAGAAATGGTTTTCAACTTCCAAAAATCTTTTGAGTGTCAAATCTCAACCCAAAAATTACACCAAAAATCATGGGATCTTTCCAAAGTCTAATAAAGAATTCCCAATTTTTACTTTCCTCAGTTTCATCTCATTTTGGCCAAAGTAACACACACACACACACACACACACAAATGATTTTTAAGCTTGGAAGACTCGTTTCACGAGGTATTCCGGGTCTGCGTAACTTCCGGCGTGTAACGTGACCTCCGAACCCAAATTTCTAATCTCGGACATTTTTCAAAATTTTGACCCTTAAAACAAAAATGGCGTGGCGACTCCGTTTGATTTCAAAAAAATCGGATACATCACACGAACTGATGTGCAATTAAACCGCACATGGCCCCGAATTTGGATGGCCCCGAATTTGGATCAGCACAATAAGTCAAGACCCAATTTGGGGTTAATTATGGTGCCCATACCTAATGTTTTACCTAATTGCATTGTTTCCTCAAATGTCTAGATAATGGGTAGTGCCTCTCATGGCCACACAACAATTAGATGGACTGAGAATTAAGTCCCACGTAAAGTTATTCAGTTTTTCGGTGCTATTGTTATGTTGGAAATTTTGTCATATATTTTTATTTTTGGGGAAATTACAGCCGGGTCATTCACCCCAAATGAAAAGATCAATTAAGACAAGAATTTTGTAATTTAATCAACTAGTTCGATTTCATAATCAAAATTTCACCTATTCCTTTGGAGTTGGTCTTATAAAAAACTAGTTTTTTCTTAAGATAAGGAAAAACGTGTTTTCCAAAGCAACGTTCAAAATAAACGGTGGCATTTTTGTAATTACTGGCAACCATGTTCAAAATAAACGGTGGCATTTTTGTAATTCTGCAGCGCATGATAAATGCCGAGTGTTAATATTACAAATGACCGGTGATTTCATCTTGGCATTTTATAAACATGAAGCGGCACTTTTACAGCACTTTTATATACGTGAGTTGACACTCTTCACACGGGCACTTTTATATACATAGGCGGCATTTGAAAACACATTTGCGACACTCAAAAATGCATATACGCTTTCACTCAAAAACACTTGATAATTATTTTTCTTTGATATTCAAAAAATATGAACTGGCATTCAAAAAAACATGGTGGCATTCAAAATTACAAGAGCTGGCATTCAAAAATACATTGACACTCGTTACACGCTTACTGACACTCTATTATACACTAACGGGCACTCAATTATACACCAGCGGGCACTTGATTATACGCTAATGGGCACTTGATTATACACTAGCAACGGGCACTCAATTATACACCAACGGGCACTTGATTATACATAAGCTGGCACTTTTCCTTAAAAACAAAAGCTGGCATTAGTTTGGCTGGAACGGCACATAATTCCTGCTTAGGTGCGAAGTAACTGGAGTTTTGGATCCCAATTTTCCGAGTTATACGCAATTCATCAAATCACTAATCAAATGCGTTTATGTAAGCAAGTTTCTCCCGTAAACCTGAGCCCGGCGACCGTTTCTCTCTCCTCTCTCTAAACCCTCTCATAAATTTCGGCGGATTCCCATTGTCTCAGTGATCTCTTCCATTCCTCGCTTATTCCGCCAAAATCCCCTTACAAAGTTTCTCCCCTCACCCTAAACCTTCGGATTAACCAATCCTTGTTCCAATCAGGGGCTTCTTCTTAAACCCTTGAAGATTCGGCGAGCTTGTTGAATTTTCCGGCGGGGTTTGCGAGTACGGCGAGCTTTGTTTAGTTTTAGGACGAGATTTTTCCACCAATATTGAAAGGTTCAGTGTTCACCTATGAAATCAAAACTTCTGAGGAAGAAGACGACGCATTGCGTCTAGAGAGAGAGGATAGAGAGAGAGAGAGAGTCTGCGTTGTGTGTGTGACTGTGCGTGGACCGGCAAAACACGTTTTTTGTTAAGTTAACAAAAAACGCGTTTTTTATAAGTTTTTGGCATTCCTTTGCTACTTAAAAATAAAAAACCATCATTTCTCTCACGCTCTTCTCTCACTTTCTCTTTCTACCGCCCCTTTCGGCCAACCTTCCTCTTCCCCTCCGGCGACCCTTCACTCCCCTCCGACAACCCTTCCCTTTTTAACTCCGAAGACCCTCCCTCTCCTCACATACGAACACTCCTCTCTCCTTTCTCTGTCTCCAGCCTCCGATCGTTCTCTCCTTCCCCATCTCTAGCCGAATGCTACAATCATCTTCTCCGACGTTCCAAATTCCTCTCGCCGTCCCGTCCTTAACCTCCGTCTTAACTTCCTCCTTCTTCAGCCCCAGCAGATCGGCCTTGAAGATGTGCACTTTCGGTGTCTCCTTCCGATCAATACGAGTGTTTGCAATTGCGGTGGTGTGAAGACCCCGACCCGGAACCTACACGTGTCCCGAGCTGGAGCGTCCCCAAACTAACTCCAAACTTCCTAAATTTTTAAAACTTTGATTTAACTTACAAACTTAAACATAAAATAACTTCATTCCTCTCTACATGGGAGGAAGAGTTGAATAACTTTAAAAGTAACAACTTGTTTTAGTTACAAAAGATTTCGGTTATAACGTAGAAATTAAGTTTTATATATACAAACTCCATAAAGGAATTATACCAAAATACATCTTTCTACTTGACTATACATATCCGAAAATCCCAAAATATCACTTCCAAACTCCTTTCTGTCCTTACTTGGCAGGTCCGCTGTCTCGGGATCTAAAAACATTAAAGGGAGAGGGTGAGATAAATCTCGGCAAGCTATTATGAATGCGGCAATATGCCAAGCAAGATGCAACACATATCGAGGTGCATATAACACGTTGGAAAAGGCTGTAAACACCTTACATTACCTCGGTTTACCTTTTCCAGTCTGAATCATAGTCGTACAACTTTGGAGATAAAACCCCCTAATTAGTGGCTTGCTTGAGCATTATTACTTCTTATAAGACCCATTTTTCGGGGAACCATATAAGATAGTAGCAACTTCTGTAAGAATTTTGGCTGTCTGAGATGTTATAACCACACGTGGTCGCGGGGAGGGGACGGTCACATGTATAACATAATCCGATCACATTAGGTCACACTTTCCATAATTGATCGTACTACGCTATACCCCGAAACATCAGCTGATTAACACAAGTTCAAGCACATAATAGTTACTTGAAGTAAAATCCACAAATGGGATAGGAAATATAATCACATGGTAAATTATACTCATGTTCAACCAATAATATAGTGCAACATTTATTTAATACACTATGCATAGCACAATCAATGGATATGCATTCAAGTAAGGCAACAAGGTATCAATAACCAACCCTACATAGTCAATATACAACAATACATGGCCTCTATAAAGGTCCAAACTCAATTTACCAAGTTGGAGTCACATTGGTTAAGTTGCCAAACAAGGCTGCCAAGCGGTTTCCGAGTGATATTCAAAGTACTTCCACAATTCCGATTTAACCAAATAAAATGTCATTGAGTAGCTAAAGTATTCTACTTTAACCTACGTCAAAGAGGATTCATTCATATTGTGACGACCCCAACCCTAGGCACTCATTTTAAATATTAGATTATATGCTTTTAATATTTATGTTAGCTTTATGTGTTCAATTATATCTTTAATTCGTAATTTAAGATAAATTGGGTGAGAAGTGAAATTAGAATCCTTTGAGGAATTGTGGGTTGTTAAATAAAGAAATTGGGGAAATAATAAAAATGGAAATTTATTAAATAAATAAATATTGAGGAGGTTAAATGAGTGAGTAGGATGAATTATTGGGTAAAGGTTAAGTTTAAATTTAAAAATGAAAGCCTTAGTTAGATTTGTAGGAGGGGCCATAAAAGGTCTTGCTTTCTCCCTAGGTGACAAGTGTCCACCCCTTTTACCTCCTTACTCTTACCCCCTCTCCCTCCATCATTCATACTTCTTCCTCCTAGAGAAAGCCTTAGAGAAATTTCCATGGAAGCTCTCAACCTCCATTCTTGAAGCCAAGCAAATTCTCCACCAAACTCAAGTCTAGGAGCATCATTGAAGTGGGATCATCTAGGAGAGTCCATCAAGATAGAAAGATCATCCTTCCATATTAAGACCCTATTGTGAGTTGTTATGATTCCCTTCTTCTAATTGTTCATAAGTTCTTTGATTATTGTTCTTGGCCTTGTGATGTTGATTTCTTGCTTGGAAACCTAAATGGGAGTTGAATGGTTAGAAAATGACATTTGTTGAAGTTAGGGTTCCATGAAGATTGATCTAAAAGGTTTGAAATGGGTAGAAATTGTAGTGATAGATAATCTAGGGTTACTTGGTTTTGGAGTTTACATGTTTGTATGGGACTTGAAAAGATTGAAGTATCCTTTGGTGCTCTTGACTTAAGCTTAGTTAGAAGGAATGGAAATCTAGGCTTAAAAGGGGTAAAAATCTGGAAAATGGGCTGGAGGAGACTTGGGCGGTCGCCCATGGGGGCTTGGGCGGCCGCCCATCATGGCAGGAAGTCTCAATTGCTTTGAAGTCCACTTGGGCGGTCGCCCAAGTGATGAGGGCGGTCGCCCATACTGGCAGAAACAACAATTTCCTTTGAAGTCCACTTGGGCGGTCGCCCAAGTGGTTAGGGCGGTCGCCCAAGACCCTGAACCAATTTTTCTTAATTTAAACTAGGATCGTTTAGCAAGTTTGTTGGCCACTTATAAATTAAGACTCCCACTTGGTAATTGAACTTGAACCTTCATTTAGGTCTTGTATCCTTGTATATGGAATTTGTAGGGTAGGTTTATGATCCCTCATTTCCTTACTTGATGTTATATATATTGTTGTTGATATTGTTTAGTGTATTCATAAATTGTTACACTTTGATATTGTTGGGCATGAGTATATATTACCATGTGGCTATTGTTTATCCCTTTTTGTGGATTTTATTTCAAGTAACTACTATGTGCTTGATAATTTGTTAATCGGTGATATTGGGGGTATAACGTAATACGATCAATTATGGAAGTGTGACCTAATGTGATCGGATTATGTTATACTGTGGCCGTCCCCTCCTGTGGCCACGGGTTGGGGTTACTCTTTTGTCTGTATCGAGCCAAAAGCCTTACAGAGTTGCTACTGTCTTATTTGGTTCCCTGAAAACGGGTCTTATAAGACGTGAGTATTGCTTAAGCGGCTCACACTGTAAGATTGGAGTATTATTATACCCAATGTTGTACGACTACTTGTTCAGACGGGAAAAGGTAAACCAAGGTAATGGAATGTGTTTATAGCTTTCCCAATGTGTTATGTGCGACTTGTTATATGTTGCATTTATTTGGCATATTCTTTGCATTCATAATAGCTTGCTTGAGATTTATTCTCACCCCTCTCCCTTTAATGTTTTTAGATCCCGAGACGGGAGGACCGGCCAAGTAAGGACGGAAAGGAGTTTGGCGGTGAGCTTTGGGTATTGTCGGGGTATGTTAGGTTGGCGTAGAAAATATTTTGTTATAATTCCTTTTGGGAGTTTGTAATTATAAACTTTATTTTTTTCTACGTTAAAACCAATATCTTTTGTAACTAAACAGGTGAATGTTTCAAAAGTTGGTCAACTCCTCCTTCCAAGTGGAGAGGAGTGGAGTTATTTTGAAATGAACATGTTAATGATGTTTTTAGTTGGAAGTTTAATTAAAAGTTTTAAAAAGTTTAGTGATATTTGGGTTAGTTTGAGGACGCTCCAACTCGGGACACGTGTAGGTTCCGGGTCGGGGTCCTCACAGTTGGTATCAGAGCTCGGTTAGAATTCTCGGGTAGAGTCTAGGCGAGTGAGAGTGTGTGATAGCCGACGTCGAGTGTTTAATGCGGGAGTTTGTTGTTATGGCGGGAAATGATGGTGATCGAGAATGCAGGTTTGGGTGGTGTTGGTAATCCGAATGCCGAGATGATGGATATGTTTCGAGGGTTTCTTCGGCATATGGCAACTCGGAATCGGAACGGAATCGGAATCAAGGCAGGCAAGGGCAACATGGTTTGGAGAAGTTCGTGAAGATGTCTCCTCCTAGCTTCAACGGAGATCCGGATCCGGTGAAGGCTGAGAGGTGGCTTGAGGCTATGAATAAGATTTTCGCGGCTATGGAGAGTTCGGATGCGGAGAAGGTGAGATGTGCCGTTTTCAAGTTGGAAGGACCCGGCTGAGCACCTTTGGTGGCGTGTAGTGAAGGATGGTTGGGACCGGGATTTGACACCACGAGACTTGGGAGAACTTCACACGCAAGTTCGGGATCACTTCGTGCCTATGGTTACTAGAGACAAAGAAGGAAGGCGAGTTTAAAGCTGGAGCAAGTGGACCATGATGACGATAGCGCGGTATTCGGCAAAGTTCACGAATTGGCCCGATATTGTCCTCATTTGGTGCCGGATGAGGAGAGGCGAGTCTACCGGTTTGTGAAGGGTTTAAGGGTTGAGTTCCGAAAGCGGTTATTGACGCATAACTTCACCAACTTCCAAGCGGCGGTGAATATGGCGTATCGGATTGAGAATGACATAGAGGAGCATCGTGGTAAGAATGAAGGCGGAAACGAAATAGATTCCAAGGTCAAGGTTCGGGACAGCATAGGGTGCAAATGAGGACATTTACTTCGGGAGCAAATCGAGGAGGAAATGTGGCGACTCCGGCAAATCGTGCGACTCCAGTCAGTTTGGGACAGTGTGTGGTTATTGCAAGAAGCTAGGGCATTCGGAGGACAAGTGTTGGAGCAAGCAAGGAAAATGTTTAGAGTGTGGGGCGACGGGCCATTTTGGGAAGAATTGTCCTAGGTGGCGAGAATAAGCAAGCGACGGAGTGCCGGATTTGGGGGACAAGGTAGTGGTGTGAAGAGAGGTGTAGATGGGAAACCCAAAGATAGGGTGCAAGGTCGAGTGTTTGCCTTGGGTCAAGGGAGAGGTCGATCCCAATCTTTGTCATTAGAGGTATAGTTCTGTCTCGGGAGTTAAGGCCCACATTCTTATAGATCCGGGTCTTCCCATTCATTTGTGGCATCGCATTTTGCATTCTCATTGCATACTTTGCCTGAATCTATGCCTTATGTGTTGGAGGTTTCTACTCCTATGGGAGAGTGCCTCACATCTTCTTTGATATATCCTGGTTGTGATGTGACTATATGTGGGCATGTATTGCCGGTGGATTTGGTCGAGTTACCAATCCGTGATTTTGATGTGATCCTTGGGATGGATTGGTTGAGTCAGTGTCATGCTATGGTAGACTGTCGTAGAAAGCGAGTCTCATTTGCTATGCCTGATATGCCTACTTTTATATTTGATGCGGATAGATCTATGTTCGGTTTACATGTTATTTCTGCTTTAAAGGCTAGGAAGATGCTATCTAAGGGGTGTACGGGTTACTTGGCTTATGTGGTAGATTTCAATAAGAAGTCTCCCGAGTTAGCTCATGTTCCGGTTGTCAATGAATTTAATGATGTGTTTTCTAGTGAGTACTCTATGCCTCCGGATCGTGAGATAGAGTTTTGTATTGACTTAGTGCCCGGTACCGCACCTATCTCTAAAGCACCCTATAGAATGGCTCCGGCCGAGTTAAAAGAGTTGAAGGTCCAATTGCAAGAATTGTTAGACCGAGGTTTTATTCGTCCTAGTGTGTCTCCGTGGGGAGCACCGGTCTTGTTTGTTAGGAAGAAGGATGGTACCTTACGATTGTGTATTGACTATCGTTTGTTGAACCAAGCCACCATTAAGAATAAATACCCTCTCACGCATATAGATGAATTGTTTGACCAACTTCAAGGTTCCGTTATCTACTCTAAGCTTGACTTGAGAAGCGGATACCATCAGTTGAAGATTAAACCGGATGATATTGCTAAGACAGCTTTCCGTACTAGATATGGTCATTATGAGTTTGTGGTGATGCCTTTCGGGTTGACTAATGCTCCAGCCGTTTTTATGGATATGATGAACCGTGTCTTCAAGCTTTATCTTGATAGCTTTGTGGTGGTGTTCATAGACGATATTCTTGTATACTCTAAGTACCGGGAAGAGCACGAGAATCATTTGAGGATTGTCTTGTCCATTCTTCGTGAGAAGCAGTTGTATGCCAAGTTCAGCAAGTGCGAGTTTTGGCTCGAGCAGATTTCTTTCTTGGGGCATGTTGTGTCGAGTTCGGGAATTTCCGTGGATCCTTCAAAGATTGAAGCCGTGGTTAATTGGAAGCAACCTTCGACTGTGACCGAGGTTCGTAGTTTTCTTGGTTTGGCGGGGTATTATCGGAGGTTCATTGAAGGGTTTTCTCGGATTGCGACTCCGTTGACTAGGTTGACTCGGAAAGATGTATCGTTTGTTTGGGATTCCAAGTGTGAAGCAAGCTTTGATGAATTGAAGAAGAGGTTGACAACGGCTCCTATTCTTACCCTTCCGGATGGTTGCGAGAATTTTGTTATTTATAGTGATGCCTCGAAGGCGGGTTTGGGTTGTGTGTTGATGCAAAATGGGAAGGTTATTGCGTATGCCTCTAGGAAGTTATCACCGGCGGAACAGAATTACCCTACTCATGATATGGAATTGGCGGCGATCGTGTTTGCATTACATAAGTGGAAGCATTACCTTTATGGGGCGAAGTTTGAGATTTTCACCGATCATAAGAGTTTGAAATACTTATTTACCCAAAAGGAGTTGAACAACCGACAAAGAAGATGGCTTGAGTTCTTGAAGGATTTTGATTGTATAATTTCTTATCATCCGGGGAAGGCCAATGTAGTGGCAGATGCGATTAGCCGAAAGGCGTATGTGACAGCTTTGAGTTCTCGAGAGTTGAAGAGAGAAGTAATCGTTGCGAATGTTCGAGCCGTTCCTACATTGTATGGAGAGTTGAAGGAAGCTCAACAAAATGATCCGGAGTTGAAGAAAATTTTTGATCAAGTGCAAGAGGGAAAAGCCGGGGATTTTGCGTTGAATAGAGATGGGATTTTAACCTTTCAAGGGAGAATTTGCGTTCCTTCGTTACCGGAAATCAAGAAGCGTGTGTTAGAGGATGGCCATAAGTCCAAGTTTGCGATTCATCCGGGTAGTACCAAAATGTATCAAGACTTGAAGCGTGGGTATTGGTGGAATGGTATGAAGAGGGAAATTGCGGATTTTGTTTCTAAGTGTTTGACTTGTCAACAAATTAAGGCCGAGCATCAGAGACCAGCGGGACTGCTTCAACCGTTGGATATTCCGGAGTGGAAATGGGAAAGGATCTCGATGGATTTTGTTTCGGGTTTACCTCTTACCGTGAAGAAGATGGATGCTATTTGGGTTATCGTGGATAGATTGACGAAGTCGGCTCATTTTCTTCCGGTGTCAACCAAGTTTTCGTTAGAAAAGTTAGCCCAGTTATATATGAAGGAGATTGTGAGACTTCACGGGGTTCCGGTTAGTATTGTTTCCGACAGAGATCCGAGGTTTACATCTAGATTTTGGAGAGCATTGCAGGAAGCCTTGGGTTCTAAATTGTGTTTCAGTACGGCATTTCATCCTCAAACCGATGGTCAGTCCGAGAGAACTATTCAGATACTTGAGGATATGTTACGGGCTTGTGTGATGGATTTCCAATTATCGTGGGAGGATCATTTACCGTTAGTGGAGTTCGCCTACAACAACAGTTATCAGTCTAGTATTGAGATGGCTCCGTATGAGGCGTTGTATGGTAGAAAGTGTAGATCTCCGATGTGTTGGGATGAGGTAGGTGAAGCGAGACTTTGGGGCCCGGATTTGGTTAGGGATTCTACGGAGAAGATCAAGGTGATTCGGGATAGATTGAAGACGGCTCAGAGTAGACAGAAAAGCTACGCCGACAATAGAAGACGGGATTTATCTTTTCGGGTTGGTGACTTTGTGTTCTTGAAGGTTTCTCCGAGGACGGGAATTAAAAGGTTTGGTAATAAGGGTAAGTTGGCTCCGAGGTTTGTAGGACCGTTTGAGATTCTAGAGAAGATAGGGGAATTGGCTTACCGGTTGGCGTTGCCTCCGTCTTTCTCTTTGCTTCATGATGTGTTTCACGTTTCTATGTTAAGGAAGTATTGTCATGACCCCTCCCATGTTTTGAGCTCTCCTACCGATGATGTCCAAGCGGACATGTCTTATGTTGAAGAGCCATTAAGAGTCTTAGAATTCCAAGTTAAGGAGTTGAGAACTAAGAGTATCCCGATAGTAAAAGTCCTTTGGAAGAATCATACCGTCGAGGAAGCAACGTGGGAGCTAGAGTCGGAGATGAGGGCGAAATACCCTTGGTTGTTTGAGAATTCAAGTAAGTCTTTTAAAATTCGGGTCGAATTTTCTTTAAGGGGGAGTGAGTGTGACGACCCCAACCCTAGGCACTCATTTTAAATATTAGAGTATATGCTTTTAATATTTATGTTAGCTTTATGTGTTCAATTATATCTTTAATTCGTAATTTAAGATAAATTGGGTGAGAAGTGAAATTAGAATCCTTTGAGAAATTGTGGGTTGTTAAATAAAGAAATTGGGGAAATAATAAAAATGGAAATTTATTAAATAAATAAATATTGAGGAGGTTAAATGAGTGAGTAGGATGAATTATTGGGTAAAGGTTAAGTTTAAATTTAAAAATGAAAGCCTTAGTTAGATTTGTAGGAGGGGCCATAAAAGGTCTTGCTTTCTCCCTAGGTGACAAGTGTCCACCCCTTTTACCTCCTTACTCTTACCCCCCTCTCCCTCCATCATTCATACTTCTTCCTCCTAGAGAAAGCCTTAGAGAAATTTCCATGGAAGCTCTCAACCTCCATTCTTGAATCCAAGCAAATTCTCCACCAAACTCAAGTCTAGGAGCATCATTGAAGTGGGATCATCTAGGAGAGTCCATCAAGATAGAAAGATCATCCTTCCATATTAAGACCCTATTGTGAGTTGTTATGATTCCCTTCTTCTAATTGTTCATAAGTTCTTTGATTATTGTTCTTGGCCTTGTGATGTTGATTTCTTGCTTGGAAACCTAAATGGGAGTTGAATGGTTAGAAAATGACATTTGTTGAAGTTAGGGTTCCATGAAGATTGATCTAAAAGGTTTGAAATGGGTAGAAATTGTAGTGATAGATAATCTAGGGTTACTTGGTTTTGGAGTTTACATGTTTGTATGGGACTTGGAAAGATTGAAGTATCCTTTGGTGCTCTTGACTTAAGCTTAGTTAGAAGGAATGGAAATCTAGGCTTAAAAGGGGTAAAAATCTGGAAAATGGGCTGGAGGAGGCTTGGGCGGTCGCCCATGGGGGCTTGGGCGGCCGCCCATCATGGCAGGAAGTCTCAATTGCTTTGAAGTCCACTTGGGCGGTCGCCCAAGTGATGAGGGCGGTCGCCCATACTGGCAGAAACAACAATTTCCTTTGAAGTCCACTTGGGCGGTCGCCCAAGTGGTTAGGGCGGTCGCCCAAGACCCTGAACCAGTTTTTCTTAATTTAAACTAGGATCGTTTAGCAAGTTTGTTGGCCACTTATAAATTAAGACTCCCACTTGGTAATTGAACTTGAACCTTCATTTAGGTCTTGTATCCTTGTATATGGAATTTGTAGGGTAGGTTTATGATCCCTCATTTCCTTACTTGATGTTATATATATTGTTGTTGATATTGTTTAGTGTATTCATAAATTGTTACACTTTGATATTGTTGGGCATGAGTATATATTACCATGTGGCTATTGTTTATCCCTTTTTGTGGATTTTATTTCAAGTAACTACTATGTGCTTGATAATTTGTTAATCAGCTGATATTGGGGGTATAACGTAATACGATCAATTATGGAAGTGTGACCTAATGTGATCGGATTATGTTATACCTGTGACCGTCACCTCCTGTGGCCACAGGTTGGGGTTATAGCATCTGTATTGAGCCAAAAGCCTTACAGAGTTGCTACTGTCTTATTTGGTTCCCTGAAAAACGGGTCTTATAAGACGTGAGTATTGCTTAAGCAGCTCACTGTAAGATTGGAGTATTATTATACCCAATGTTGTACGACTACTGTTCAGACGGGAAAAGGTAAACCAAGGTAATGGAATGTGTTTATAGCTTTCCCAATGTGTTATGTGCGACTTGTTATATGTTGCATTTATTTGGCATATTGCTGCATTCATAATAGCTTGCTGAGATTTATTCTCACCCCTCTCCCTTTAATGTTTTTAGATCCCGAGACAGGAGGACCGGCCAAGTAAGGACGGAAAGGAGTTTGGCAGTGAGCTTTTGGGTATTGTCGGGGTATGTTAGGTTGGCGTAGAAAATATTTTGTTATAATTCCTTTTGGGAGTTTGTAATTATAAACTTTATTTTTCTACGTTAAAACCAATATCTTTTGTAACTAAACAGGTGAATGTTTCAAAGTTGGTCAACTCCTCCTTCCAAGTGGAGAGGAGTGGAGTTATTTTGAAATGAACATGTTAATGATGTTTTTAGTTGGAAGTTTAATTAAAAGTTTTAAAAGTTTAGTGATATTTGGGTTAGTTTGAGGACGCTCCAACTCGGGACACGTGTAGGTTCCGGGTCGGGGTCCTCACACATATCCTAGGTAGATTAAGTTTATACTACTTTAAAATAGTTAGGAATCATGATAAGTGGTTGTTGGTAGGAATCAGCTACAAAGGAAACTGGAGGAGCATTCTGCTGACATGGGCGACCGCCCAGGGTGAAGTGGGCGACCGCCCAAGTTGGGAATTTCCAAGGGTTGAAGCCACTGTCGAGGTGGGCGGCCGCACAGGCAAGGATGGGCGACCGCCCATGCGAGAGAAGAGAACTGGAGACCAAAGGCTGTACTGATGGGCGGCCGCTCATCCCCACATGGGTGACCGCCCAAGTTGAATTTCCTGCCTCACTCAGCTCACTAACCCTTTTCATATATACTCTTTTCCCTTTATCAATCTTCCTTATTTTTGTGAACATAAAAGGGGTTTCTAACTTTACAAACCTCATTCTAAATCATTTAAACCCAAAGTAGTAAAAACCTAGACTACTTATAATTTGATTTCCTACTCATTTCACCACCACATTTCAAATTTACATTCTTATTCTAACTCAAACCACATTCTTACACTCTTTATCAACTTCCATGAACAACAACATAATTCTAGGTAATTACTCCATTTTCCAACTCCAAGAAAGTGTTCTAACATCTCAAACAACAATTATAACAACAATATCAACATCAAATATTTTATGAACATTAAATTGAAGGAAAGTCATAATAACTCACATTAGCAATATGAGATGAAACAACGATCTTTCTAGCTTGATGCGCTCCCCTCGTTACCCCGAACAAGAATACGCCAACGGATCGAAAAATGGAGGAGGATTGAATTTGCTAAGAATTTTGGAAGGGAAGCTTTAAGAAAGAGTTTCCATGGATTCTAATTGAGGAGGAAGAAGGAATGAGATGGGGGAAGTATGGGGAGGTTGACTAAGGAGGTGGTGAGGGAAAAAGGGAGAGACATGGCCCCCCCATCATTACATTAAATTAAATCTTTCAAAGATGTACAACTAAGCCCTCCAAAGTTTAGGAAAATGCAACTACACCACAACTTCAATTATTTACACTACCCACCTCAACTACTTATAACAATTTATTTATTTTCAATTATTATACTTTCCCCAAGATACTTTATTTTATTTCCCTTTTTAACCCTAAGGCTTTAAAATTATTTCACAACCATCTTACTTATCATAAGAAGTTAAAGACATAAGGTAAGTACATAAGGTAAGTACATAAGGTCAACCAATAATATAAAATGCATATAATAAGATGCTAAAATAGTGCCTAGGTTTAGGGTCGTTACAGGTGGTCTCGCGATCGCCCCCGGGGAAGTTGTCGATGACGCTAGACAGACCTTGAAATGGGTCCCATACGTCAAGGGAGAATGTGTCGAAGACGTTGCTTCGTCGGCCACCGAAGATGCTCGAAATTAGTGTTATTTTAACGATTTGATCGAGTGTAATGTGAGAAAAATCATGACTTGTTACTATACTGGGATAACTGCTTTCGGAGATTTGTTGATGATAGGAACTTAAGTGGAAGTTGGTATTTATAAAGCTGAGAGAAATATCTGGATTTGGCTGGATGTAAAGGAGAGTGAAAGTTCTGTAAGGTTCTACGATTTTCATTTATGTTCGTGATGTTTTTAGGCTTGATTGCTTACCTCCAAATTTCATATTCGTCGGCCCTCTTTAACTAAAAACAAATGTGAACGTACAACTTACAAATATGTCAAATAATCTCATAAAAATAAAAAATAAAGGGTATAAAAGACTAAAAATAACTGTAAACTTAAGTAATATAATTGTGAACTTAACAATATGTCAAATAATCATATAAGATTGCAAAACTAGAGGCACTAAAAGACTAAAAACAATTTTGAACTTAAATAAAAATAATTGCGAACATAACAAATATGTCAAATAATCTCATAAAATTGCAAAAATAGAGGCCATAAAGAACTAAAGCAATTGTGAACTTAACAAAAAACAACAATGAACTTAACAAAAAAATAATAGTGAACTTAACAAATAGGTCAAATAATCTCATAAAATTGCAAAAATAAAGGCTATAAAAGACTAAAAACAATTGTGAACTTAACTAAAACAACTGTTAAATTAACTAAAAACATGTGTGAATTAAGTAAATAATAGTAATTTTCATGAATAAATTATGAATTTAGCTAAAACAATTGTAAACTTCTCTTAATTGTTATTGGAACAAATGTGAAAAATAACTGTAAACTTATAAAAAACAACTGTGAACTTGAAACGACTTTAAACTTCTCAAATTTGCTCTAGATTATATGTTGATGCTAATAGTTTGATTTGTATTGGCGATATGAAAACAACGGTGGTTTTAGATTTTTTTTTTTTTTATTTCTAGATTTTAAGATATTTCATTTTAAAATTTGAGTGGAAAAAAAAAAGAGAAAGAAAGTGCAGGGGATGAGAAATGTACCACACGCGTCCACGTCATTTAAGTAGTGATGAGAGAACCTGGTGGTTGATTACAAAAATCCTTGTCCTATGTGGTCTTTTTATTATGGTGAGTGATGATTTGGTAACTGCCCCTTCGTTTTTTAAATCAACGGCGGATATGAATTTGCCTCGATACGAATCATGCATACATTAAATTAATTCTGATCATTTTTTAACAGCAGAAGGAAATATGTGGTGGTCAGAGCTCATGGCTTTCAACCTGTAGGTTATGGGTTCGACCCCCCCCCCCAGAAGTTAGAGGAAAGGCTTTCTCTCCCTAGGATTATCTAGGCGCTTTTTTTTTTCACTACTCACACACACACATACACACACACACACACACATGCACGCACAGAAGCGCCTAGGAGATAAATCCTAGGGAGAGAAAGTCTTCCCTCTAACTTTTGGGGGGATCGAACCCGTGACCTCCAGGTTGGAAGCTTCTGTATGTGTGTGTGAATACTGAGTAGTGAAAAAAAAAATTTATAAAAAATTTATAAAAAATAAATAAATAATAATAATTGCAATACATACATGAGCTAATTATGGCATAATCGATGCTGAGATAGTTATTTAACCAAGTCAAAGACAAGTTTGGGGCGCTATATACTACTTACTCGTCTCTTAAAAAAAAAAATCTCATTTTTATATTAACTAGTATTGCACCCATGCGTTGCATGGTATATGCAAAATTTTGTTATATTAACATATTTTATTTAAATAATGTTATATAATTATAATATATTAATTATGAGTCCAAAATAATTTTACATTGAAAATAATTTATATAAAAAAGTTAAAACTAATGAAAGTATACAAATGTTATAATTATTTAACCAACACAATAAATATTATAAATTTGGCCGATTTCCTCTAGGGCCCCTTGGGCGAGATTTAAACCCAATTTAGGAAACAACATTTAGTTAATTTCCCAGACACCCCCGGTAATACAAAGACATAATTACCCTTACTTTCTTGCACGTGTGTGACGGGTGGTTACCCAATTCGAAAACTAAAAATTATACTTTAGTTACTGAAACTTTGAGAATTAAATATTGGTCACTAGACATTCAAGTATTTTAAATCAGTCATTAGATTCAAAATAGTTTCAGTTTAGTTTTTTCAACCAAAAAAAAAATCAATATTAACAACGAATTAATCTCATAATTTACACATTTACAACACTTATAAGTTCTCTTATAATTGACTTATAAATCAAAATTTTCAACAAAAAAAAATTCAAAAATTTCAATAATAACAACGAATTACTCTCATAATTTATACATTTACAACTCTTATAATTATAAGACTACTTTGACTTTTATAATTGACTTATAAGACAATTTTTTCAACAAAAAAAATTCAAAATTTTGAATAATAACAACGAAATACTCTCATAATAACAACGAATTACTCTCATAATAACAACGAATTACTCTTATAATTGACTTATAAACTTATAAGACTTTTTTAAAAAGTCTTATAAGTAACATATAAGACTTTTTAAAAAAGTCTTATAAGTAACATATAAGACTTTTTAATAAGTCTTATAAGTAACATATAAGACTTTTTAAAAAGTCTTATAAGTTAGTTATAAGACTTATTTGAACATTGAAAATTGTGTTGTAAAAAAGTCTTATAAGTAGTAACTTATAAGTAACTTTTTAATAAGTCTTACAAGTTATTTATAATACTTTTTTAAAAAGTAAAAAAGTCTTATATAAGTATTATTAGTAACTTAATAAGTCTTATAAGTAACTTATAAGACTTTTTAATAAGTCTTATAAGTTAATTATAAGACTATTTTAAGACAAATTTTTCAACCAAAAAAAATCAAAAATTTCAATAATAACAACGAATTGCTCTCATAATTTACACATTTACAACTCTTATAAGTTAATTATAAGACTACTTTGTCTCTTATAATTAACTTATAAGACAAATTTTTCATCCAAAAAATCAAAAATTTCAATAATAACAACGAATTGCTCTCATAATTTACACATTTACAACTCTTATAAGTTAATTATAAGACTACTTTGTCTCTTATAATTAACTTATAAGACAAATTTTTCAACCAAAAAAATCAAAAATTTCAATAATAACAATGAATTGCTCTTATAATTTACACATTTACAACTCTTATAAGTTAATTATAAGACTACTTTGTCTCTTATATTATAAGACAAATTTTTCAACAAAACAATAAAAAATTATGAGAGCAATTCCTAAGATATGAAGATTATTACTCGGCCATTGGATGATGACAAGAATGCAACTGACTTTTAAAAAAAAAAAATACTTGTTGAGAGATAGAACACATAGCAAGCAAGTAAACATATTTTAAGTCCAATTGTCAGTTCACACTTGATGAAAAATAAAGAAAGAAAATGCAGAACAGACTGAAACGCAGCAGTCAAAGGTTGCGTAAGCTTAATAAAATGTTAAAGCACAAGTCACGCTGCTGAAGACATGCAATGCCGTGCTCCTTTATTAGCTGCCTGTTCAAACGAACTAGAGGCCAACAAAAACCATTACCACTATGCATATTCTGTTGATTACTAAACAGGTCTATTCCAATTTCCGAACACAGTAGGCCATTAAAAAAAACCATTATGCGACCTCAAAGTGTTTGCAATATAGCACAGTGGGAAGACATTCAGATCTGGACAGATCTAAAGGATTTTGGCCAGATCTAAACGGATCGGAGAATAAAAAGTCACCGGAGTAAGCCATGACCTGTGAGTTCGCCGGAGAAGACATGGAGAGAGAAAGATAAATAGAGACGGAGGCGGTAGTGTGGCATTGCCGGAGAAGTAGCGAAGAGAGGAGATCGACGGTCGTCGGAGATGAAGAAGGAGCCGGAGAGAGTTTGGAGAAAGAGAGAAACGGTGTGTGTGTGTTTAGAGAGAGAGAGAGAGAGAGAGAGAGAGAGAGAGAGCAGGAAGAGATCAAACTGGGAGGGGAGAGGAAATGACGTGAGGGGAGGGAGGAGAGGAGGAGCCTAGGGGTGTCCGGGGAATTTGAATATGGAAATAACTCTTTATTTGGGATTTACAAAAAAGTTTTCTTTAAGGGGAAAAAAATCTGGACAGAGGGGTGTTAGAGGAATTTTTCTTATAAATTTTGGAAGCTTTTTGTATACACATATTTCGTGATGTGAGGAACTTCAGTGATCATTCCAATAAAAATTGTTATTTTAAAATATTTTTCCTTAAATGATTTATTTTACTACTTTGTTATTTTACTATTCATTATATAATTGTAAAATTGAAAATTTGGAATAGCAAGCGTATTTATGCATCTTTGCTAAAATAAATATTTTTAAAATATCTCTAAATCAAAAGTTTGATATTCAATTATTTTTTATTCTAAAAGGACAATTCATTTGAATTTGAAATATCCACTTTGGAAAAAAAAGATAAATATTCTTCTTATTCACTTTTAAACATTTAATTTACGATAATAAAAAAATAGTGAAAGAAATTTAGTAAAAATGTTTAGAACAAAGCTTTTTATAAAAACAACAATTTTAAAACAAAAATTTCTTACATTGGAGTTTATTAAGAGACAAAGTAATAATGATTAAAACAAAATCATCTACTTAGTCAACGTATTTAGTAGCCTTATTATGACAACAATTGTATCGACTTTTGGTTCTTTTTATAATTTGTATAATTTCGATATAATTAAATAAACAAAAATCAAAATTAACAACTACAGTTAAAACTAATGTAATCATTTATCCAATTTTTTAGTGAAATAAAGTCCCCAAAAAAATAAATCTTAAATCAACACGAAATAATGGATTTTTTTTTTTAAATATTCCTTTTTAAATCCATATTTACCTAAATGACACAAGGGAAAATTTATGTACCAAAATGACCACATTTTGAGAAATCGGCATTGGTAGTACCGTTTTTGGCTTAAAGTCGGCACTACCAATGCCGATTTTGGTCAGTCAAAAGTCAGCGAGGATCAATCAAGGCTTAGGCTTAGGATTAATTGATTGGCTAATGGTGTATTTTGGATTAAGAGAAGTCGGTATTGCCAATACCGACTTCAACTAGGGTTATAGTGAAGTCGGCATTGGCAATGCCGATTTCAGCCCATCATAAATCCCCTCACAGCCTCTTCTTTCTCATTCTTTTATAACCATTTCTCTTCTCATTCTTTCATAACCATTTCTCCGTCCATTTCAATTTCAGAGCTCAACATTCTTCAATATTTTGTGAATTAAGCATTATTCAAGGTACATTTTATTCTTTTTTATATATTTTGACTGTCGAATGAATTGATATATTTTGATTTGTATAATGTGATTTGTTGCTTTTTTATATATTTTGATTGTTGAATTAATTTATTTAGGGAAAAATATGAGTGGACTTCCACTTATTTTCATGTGCTACTGGGGAGGAGATGATGAAGACCCGTTTGGAGATAGTAATCTTGAACAGGGGCCGAAATTTCCCCTTAGGGCAAAAACTCGTTGGAGTTACAAAAAGTTGGGCCGAAATTTCGCATGCTCTTGCCTGCTTCAAAGCCCAACATATTGATGGTTTGAATTTTGTTGATCCCTTTTACAGTCTTGAGGCGTACCACAATACATGGAGGGGCACTTTTAATCCGATCCATGACGAGGCTTACTGGAATGTAGATCATCTTGTCCCAAGTTTTTATCCTAACCCAATGCACCGGCGTGATAAGAAGCAAGGAAGACCTAAATCAAGGCGGATTAGAAATAGGATGGATTGGCAGGTTGTGGACGGTAAGATGCGTATATGATAAGGGACCTTGCCACCTACATATGGAGCAATTTGACATACAAATTAGTGTGTAATAATCAAAATCAAGTACATAAAATATTATGTGATTTTAAAATGAATTTATTTTAAAATACCTGCAACCATATGGCAGTAATGCATCCTGAAGAATGACATCTCCACGTGTCCTTACGGGTCGTAGACACAACAACCGTTCCCAAGCCCAAAGCTAAAAAAAAAAAAACATAAAGAAAAATATTTAGTGTCACGTACAAAACATATTTTCTTCAATAGAATAATATAAGCAAATATAATTGACATACCTGCACAATTGTTAAGAATCCAGCACAACCTTTCGCATCGGGCTTTGTCGCTACACACAAGTCCCGATATAAAAAGGCTAACGTAGCACTACCCCAACTGTAGTTCCCAATCGCGTCAACGTCCCTAAGCAGTGGGAGGTACATCAATTTCACCAAGGTATTACTCGTGTCCGGCATCAAATATGACCCTAAGGATATCAAAATATAGGCCCGAGTATACTGATTAATCAATTCGGCATGCGCATTTGCAGGAAGCTCCTCCCACTGAGTCAGTTGGTCTATAATCCACTTAATAGACAATCTACCACCCTTCAAGTCTGATTCAAGTGGTTGAATCCCTAATAACTCGTGGCATAAGTGACACCATTCCAACTTATTAATATTGGCTCGGGAACTAGTCACAACATCCCCGTCTATAGGAAGGCCACATAATATGCCAACATCATTGCCAACATCCTGAAGGGTGATGGTCATCTCCCCAACTGGCAAATGGAATGTGTGCGTCTCTGGACGCCATCTCTCAACTAAAGCCTCTATCAAATGCCAGTCATATTTGAAATGACCTAGCTTATAAACACCGTAGAATCCTACGTCTAAAAGTTTGCTCTGTATCCTAACATCCAAGTTTCTAGGAAGTAACGGACCGCGCCTAAATCTAATTGTCTCAACTTCCTGTCTAGCCCAAATATAATTTGAACGGTGTTTATCTTGTAATCTTAATACGGAGGGGTCTAACGGCCAAGGATCAACAAATGCTTGGGTTTGGTCCATCTGAAACAAACAACAAAACTATTAAACTAAAATTCAGTGACAAAAAGGCTGCCCCGTTAAATATTTAACTAAAAAAGGACAATTTTCTGACGGTTTAGTTAAGTTTTTGACAGAAGATGGCATTTTTTTGACAAAAAGACACAACTGTTAATTATTAAACTATAATTCAAGAAAAGCCCCTTCTCGTTAAATATTTAACCGAACAACGAAAAACTCGTTAAATTTCGACAATACGGTTAAGTTTCTAATGAAACTTAACATTTTCGTTAAATTTCTAACAAAATTCGAATAAATTAAAAATCAAGTTTCATCAAATCTTAATAAATAACCTAACTAACATGTATGTATTAAGGAAACTAAACAAAAATTAACACAAATTATATAAATAAATATAATTAAAACACAAATTATAGAAAAAAAAATCAACAAATACTAACCTTATATTTTAAAAACGTGAGTATGAATAACGTTTTTAGGATTTTGAATGTTATTCTTGGTTGGCTTGATGAGATCTTGGTTGGTGTCAATGGCTGAGAGATAGAGAGAAGATGAGAGAAGAGAAGATGGGAATGAAGGGATGAAGGGAAGGGGAGGGGGGGGGTCTGCACGCATGGGATTCTGTAAAGCAGAAGTCGGCACTACCAATACCGACTTCACCCCACTTTTCCAGAAAACGGCATTGGTAATGCCGACTTCCTTGTAACCCTAATTGAAGTCGGTATTACCAATGCCGACTTTACTTAAAATTAATTAAAACTCCCTAATTAATGCAATTAATCCTCCCATTTAAACCTCCCAATTAATCCTCCGATGGTTGACTTTTGACAGACCAAAAAGGGCATTGGTAGTGCCGACTTTAAGCCAAAAACGGTACTACCAATGTCGATTTCTCAAAATGTGGTCATTTTGGTACATAAATTTTTCCTTGTGTCATTTAGGTAAATATGGATTTAAAAAGGAATATTTTAAAAAAAAAAATCCGAAATAATGGCTCCTTCGTCGAAAAGTGCATGACACCGAAAAGTTAGCAATGTCTTTTATGCATTAATATTTTCATCTATATAACGTGGAGATCAATAAAACCTGTAAAATAGTAAATAAAATTAATAAGAAATAAAATAAACATGGAATAATAAAATTTCATCTATATAATGTGGGGTATCAACAAAAAAGTTCAGTTAGATTATACTCCCTCCATCCTATTATAAAATACACACTTACTATTTGCTCAGAAATTAAGGAAAAATGTTAGTGGATTGAGTGTTGCGAGTATGAAAAATGAGGTTGAAGAGAGAAAATGAGTTGTTGTTCTGAGTATGATATGCTAGTTCCATTAATATAAACATAATAAAATATTTTCATTTTAGAAAGTATATACTCCCTCCGTCCCACTCGACTTAGGATCAATTTCCATTTTGGGCATCCCACTCGACTTATGACATCTCAAAATGGCAAATTTATATTATTTTTATATTCAGCAATATTCACTTGTCATACTAATAACAACAATCTTCTTACTATGCCTCTCACTCATTCTCCCTCACATTTTACTTTTCATGCTCACAATACCTGCTTCACTCATTCTCTCCTTTTATTATATTAATATTTTTTAATTCCTGTATCGGAAGAGAAAATTCTAAATCGGATTAGACGTAGGGAGTAGTTTGTAGTGGGATGCCCTTTGTAGTGAGACAGAATGAGTATATTTTTTAAAATTAAATAAATAATGCTAAAAGTATCCATATTGATGATTTTTTTTTTTTGTGAAAAAATCCATTTTGATGTTAAAAATAAAAAAAATGATTGACGATAAGAATAAAGAATTGATAAAAAGGATCTTGTTGAATTGAATATAAGCTTAATTATTTTGCAAGATATTTTAGTTCTTTTATTTTCAAACATTTATTAGGACAACATTAAAAAGAGTCTCAACAATAGTTTCTAGAATTATCACTATTTTAGAGGGAAAATCTTATTTTTAAATGTTAAGCATACCAAAAGACACTATTCTCTTTATATATATATACAGTATAGATTATCAGTTAATTAAAATAATTTTAAAAATTTTAATTTTATCATATTATTATATTTCTGTAATTAAATGAACACCAAAAAATTTTAAAATTTATTCTTGATCAATTAAGAGCAAATTTGAAACTGTTTACGAAAATCATATTCAGGGACATTACTTTTGCAATTGAAAGCTTTCCTCAATTTGATCTAATCTAACGAGCAAAATATGTATAGTAACAATGAATCTGGAAAAGAAAAGGAAAAAAAAAAAAGGAAAACAAATGCATTTTTAGAAAATAATTATTCAGGATTCAATATCAAAACTTTTTGATCCTCACTTAAATAAAATTAATTTATTTCAATAAAAATCCTTTTACCAATTTTGCTTATTCAAACAAAAGGAGATATGCAACCATTGTTGCAGCCAATTTCATGTTCCGTTGCAACATTCGATTGGGATAAAACCACTTCTTAATTTTTGTTTAATGAGCGGTCATGATTTAGCAATGTGTGAAAGCATTTTGTACGCCCCAATATATCATAATCCAACCTATATAATATACTAGTAAAGCCCGTGACCGAGAACACGTTTTTTTTTTTTTTTAATTTTAAAAAAAAAATTATTTTAAGAGCAAAATGGAAAAGGAACAACTTAGTGAGGGCAAAATGGAAAATTTGACAGTTGATATTGTTCATAGTACTGTAGCAAGGACAAGTTCTCATTATATAGATTGGTTATATTTTATGATAGCATGAATTATATTTCATAATAATATTTCATTCGTCTCATTATAAAAAATTCAAAAGTCATTTTGGTATTTCATTACAAAATGTACAAGCCAAAAAATGAAAGTTTTTAATGATTGTTTATTCATGAAACATAGTACTATTCACTTAATATTACATATCCCACGTTCTCTCTCATATCTCACTTTTCATACTCATAATTATTATTTCACTATACATTTTCCTTAATTTGTGTGCAAAATTCATTTTGTTCCTTTTATAATGGAAGGAGGGAATGTGAGTTATGTTTCACCAGTAAGAAATGATGTTTATAATAATATATGAGTTACATCTTATAAACTTACTAGTAAAATTTCGTGTTCGAGGACACATGTTTTTTTTTTAATTTAAAAAAATTTTCTTTTAAAAGGGCAAAATGGAAAAGGGACAATTTAATGAGGGCAAAATGAAAATTTTGACATTTGATACTATTCATAGTACTGTTCATCCACCGATCGATGTGATTTATATTATAGATACTATGGAGTGAATAATAGAGTTCGATTCCTCTTTCTACTTTTGACGGGAAACACTATTAAAAAAAATACTCCCTCCGTCCCAAAATGATTGTCCCACTTTTTTTGCTTTTATTACGAAGGAACTTTGAACAATAATTTTAGGTTTATTTAACTATACAAATGAAAATCTAAAACTCATTATTGATACACCATTAATAATACTATCAATTGCAAGTTTTAGATCTTCATTTGTATAATTATATTAATCTAAAATTATTGTTTAAAGTTTCTTCGTAATAAATGCAAAAAAAAATGGGACAATCATTTTGAAACGGATGGAGTAAAAAAGAATAGTACGGAGTAAGTAAGTAAGCAAGATTTAAATTCCAACAAAAGCCCAATAAGTACATTTCTTAAAATGGTAGCAAAAATGAAAAAGTAGCCACCCCACCCCAATATTCACGCGCCTGGTTGCACCATCCCCGCAAAATCCCTCATGCAAAAAGCCTACCCTTTCTCCCTTGCTCCCTCCCCATTGAGTCCTTCGCACATAAAGTTCCCCCTCACACACACCTACTTAATTACATGTTACAATCCCCTCCTTAAGTCCACCTGAATTCCTGGATCATCTTCCCGATCGATTATTTATCCATTCCGTTAATTCCCATTGCTTCAGATCCTCTCCTGGCCACCTCCTGAAAAAATCATAACCAAATCATATATTTACAGATCAGAGGATGGTTCCGGCCGCCGGTAATCGGAAGGTAACGTCGAAAACGAAAAGGTTGTCGATAATGGATCCGATTCGGTATATGCTAAATGAGCAACGTTTGGTTTTAGTTTTGATCGGAATCGCCATTGCTGCGGTGGCTTTCAACGTCGTTCCTATAACGACGGTAACGTCGCCGTTGCCGATTGAACAGATCTCCGAGTCAATTAACTCGGTTGCCGCGTCGACTCATGTGCCTCGCCGGATTGCGTATGAGCTTCATAACAACGACGGCCTGGGATTGGGCCATATTAATGCAGGCATAGTAACGACTTTTCTTCTTTTTAGACTTTTATTTATTAATTTACCTATTTTTATTCCATTTATTATTCTTTTTTAATATTATTTAAAATTTGAATTTGATTATCTGTTGCCTAATTGACTAATTCACATTGCATCGTTGCACGTTTGATTTGTTGAGCTGACTTTTATTTCTGTTATTGAAATTTTCTCTATTATCAACATGATAAAATAATCCAAGATAACATTTTCATGAAGATGTTGTAACATGTGCACCATTAGTTGTACATTATTTCATATAAGTAACTGAATATATATATATATATATATATATATATATATATATATATATATATATATATATATATATATATATATATATATATATAGTACTCCCTCCGTCCCGCTAATATTAAGCACAAACATCTAAGGCGGGAATTAAGGAATATGATATTTTAATAAAATGTTGTGAGTGTAAAAGAATGAGTGGAGAGAGAATGAGTGGAGGGTGTAATAAATTATAATGGTGTTGTGAGTATTAAAATAATGTAGGAGAGAGAATGAGTGGGGTTGGGTGAATATTTTATTAATATAAAGTTTCCTTTTTGGGAGTGTGCGGATATTAGCGGGACGCCCAAAAAGGAAAGTGTGCTAATATTAGCGGGACGGAGGAAGTATATATTATTCTAAAAAAAATTGTCCCTAAGAAATTGGAAGGGTCTATGCATATGTTAATTAATTTTGCTTATGATCAATCTATGGCATTTGACTCGAAAGTTCTATATGAGACAAATCATTTTTCCTCAAATTTTTGCATTAAATGGAAATAATCCAAAAATTCTTATACAGTAGCATATAATATTGCATGCAGTATTACTGTATTACTATATTCACTTGTATGTAAATATAATATTGCATCTATAACACAACATGATACAAAAATTTTTAAATATTATAATACTTTTTTTAGAACTTTCCGGTTACTCTCCCTTCAATCAATTCTTTCTATTACGTAATTTGTTTTCATCTAATTTTAGTCTTAAATACCATTGACATTTCTATGGAATTGAAGGCCACAAAAATCGCACTACTTTTATTTTGGGAGGGAAAGTACATGGAAAAAATTACAACATATATTCCATCCAAAAAATATTCTTACTTTCATTATTTTTTTACCAACTTTGATTGAACTTTGACAGATAAAATTATGAAATTTAATTATCCTCGTAATAGTCTAAAACTTGTTTTGATAAATTTGTTAATGGTATATTTATAATACTTGTGAAATTTTACGAGGATAATTACAATTTTGTAATATTTTAGTCAAAATTTAATTAAATAAATAAAAAGTAAATGTGAAATTATCTTTTTTAAAACAAATGAAGAAATTGATTGAGTATTTGAAATGAATAGATAATATATCTTGCATGTATTAATTAAATTAACTAAAAAGTAAATGTGAAATTATCTTTTTTCTTTTAAATTTTACAGATCAAATATTTGAAAAGTCCTATTTGTTCTCTCTTTATAAATATTACAGTTGAATTATCAAATTTTATAACAAAATATGCTATATTTTGTGTGTAGTTATTTGTACAAATGGTAATTGTATTAATATTATGCCCTTATTAAATAAAAAAGTATATGATACTCCGTCATTCTCAGTTTAAAGTTTTTACTTTTGTTTTTTGGTTTGTACCAGTTTAAGATTATTATTTGCTTTATTTTATAAATGACAAAATATGAACAATTTGGACAAGAGACAATCTTGTCCTCGTAAAGTTCATATATTACAAAACAATGTTACATACTCCCTCCGTCCCATTACAATCCACACACTTTCCTTTTTGGGCGTCCCATTACAATCCACACACTTCCTAAAAAGAAAATTTTTTATCACTATTCCCTCCACTCATTCTCTCTCCTACATTATTTTAATACTCACAACACTATTATAATTTACTATTCCCTCCACTCATTCTCTCTCCTATTTTACTTTTACACTCACAACATTTATATCATTATTTTTTTCCTTAATCTACGCGTGAACAGTAACTGTACACCATGTAATGGGACGGAGGGAGTATTTATCTACTTTTAACAACTTGTTTTATGAATAGTGTTTTGAACAATTATTTTCTCAACACATTATGATTATTGACCTATTTTTACATTGATTTTGTAATAAACATGTAAAGTCAAACTAAAAACTTTAAATCGGAGCGGATGAAACACTGTCTTATTTTGGGACAAAACTCTGTGGCAAAGAGAGTATTTTTTGTGAAACAGTTTTATTTATTTATTTATTTATTGTTCTTAATAACTATTTATTCCTTTTATCCTTCTTTAAAGTGTCCTTGCTTATTTTTTAACAATACTTATTTTCTTTGTAAATCATATATTTTGAATTAACTTACGTCAATTATCAATAGCAAATTTCCAATCTTTGAAAACATGAAAATGCATGCAGGTGGGAAGATTCCGTTGGGGTTGAAATCAAAGAGGTTGAGAGTACTGGTAACAGGTGGGGCGGGTTTTGTAGGGAGCCATCTTGTGGACCGATTGATGGCACGTGGGGACAGCGTGCTTGTGGTTGACAATTTCTTCACGGGTCGAAAAGAGAACCTAATTCACCATCTTAGGAACCCACGGTTCGAGCTAATTAGACATGATGTGGTCGAGCCCATATTGTTGGAGGTTGATCAAATTTACCATTTGGCTTGTCCTGCTTCCCCTGTTCATTACAAGTTCAACCCTGTCAAGACTATCATATCCTTTTTCCTTATTTTCATCCATTCTATTCTGTTACTCATTTTATCTCGGGAAGAAGATTTGAAACGGGTGCTTTTAAAGATGCTAAAAGGACATGATATGACCGCATTTTCTAATATCGTGAGATGAATGATCGAAATTAATTGAGTAATGTGTTGTTCTCACTGAATACTCAATTCATATCGGCCATCTGTCTAGAAAGGTGAGAAATGTGGATAAATCTTGCTCTTTGAGAGTAACGATAAGTTTTTGAAAAAAATTAGTTTTTTCTAACATCAAGAATAATGGGGTTTTAAGATTTTAAGATTATCACAAAACCCCCATTTGACTGTGTGTTCAACTAGAAATTTTAACTTATGGATTATCAGTCTTAACTGAATAACTGAACTGTCGATTTTAAATGATTAACCGACAATATTTACTCGTAAACGAGAAACAATTTTAACTAACGGACATATGATCTAATGTCTAAAATCAATTTTCCTATTATTTCTAGAAAAAAAAAACATGATTTTTTTTCTACAAGATTTTGTTGGAGAGTTCCATGTCCCTCCTTTGCACAACATAATTGCTCATAAAATTTCAAAAAATGCTATCCCGAAACTTTTTAATTACTACTCCTTTCTTCTCAAAAACCTGATGTTATTATTCACATTTTTTAATTCTTCTTCCATAAAACGTCCAATGTTTTTAAAGTTTTTATTTTTAAAAAACATTTATTGAGGTATTTATTTGTTGAGAATAATGATGAAGAGGATGATAAAATGTGGATTCTGGGTAAGGTTATTTTTGGAATTTCGAGTTTTGGGAGTCCTTGATTCTTTTAGAGTTGGTTCTTCTTCACAAGACAAATGTGGTGGGAACGCTGAATATGCTAGGATTGGCAAAAAGAGTTGGGGCAAGGTTCTTGCTAACAAGCACCAGCGAGGTGTACGGCGATCCCTTGCAACATCCCCAGGTCGAGACTTATTGGGGCAATGTCAACCCTATTGGTAAGTTAACTCTCTCTCTCTCTCTCTCTTAATCTTTTAAAGTATGTATAAGGTTTCTTATTAAAATCAATTGGTATTAAAGAAAGTGATTCACGATCTTTGTATATTATAGATAAGGTTTGTCAATTTCTGATGTGGGATAATATCTCTAACACGTCTCCTCACGTGTAGCGGGCTTTTTTGCCAAATCTTACAACGTGGACTTATTAATCGGGTGACGCGTAGTAACATTATGGACTGTTGGGCCTGCACGTGTAATAGACTTGGCTTTGATACCATCTTAAAGTCTGAGATTTCACCTTAAAACCAATTATTAGAATATTGGGTCATCATGCCCTTAAAAGGTCTTTTTAAGGGGTGAGGTTATCCAACCTTATCCAACATGAGTAAACAACTTCATCATCAACTTGGGTCAGCTCTGACACCATCTTAAAATCTAAGGTTTCACCTTAAAATCAATTGGTGCTAAGGAGAGTGACCCATGATCTTTATACTCCCTCCGTCCCATTGGAAGCTTCACCTTTTGCCAAAACGGGTGTCCCGTTAAAAGCTTCACTTTTTCTAAAATGGCAAAGAATCTTTACTATTCCACCCACTAATTCTCTCTCCTACTTTACTTTTATACTCACAACACCAATCAACTTTACTATTCCCCCCACTCATTCTCTCTCCTATTTTACTTTTATACTCACAACACTTTCTCCACTAACTTTTTTTCTTAATTTGTGTGTCATGCTCAAAATAGTGAACCTTTAAACGCGACGGAGGGAGTATATTATATGCAAGGTTTGTTAATTCCCGGTGTGGGATAATATCTCTAACACGCCCCCTCACGTGTAGCGGGCTTTTTTTGCCAAAACTTACAACGTATACTTATTAATCGGGTGACGCGGAGTAACATCGTGGGCCGTTGGCCCTGAACGTGTAATGCACTTGGCTCTGATACTATCTTAAAGTCTGAGGTTACACCTTAAAACCAATTGGTTTTAAGGAAAACCTCTGACTTTAAGACTCTCTGATGTATCCCACAAGGAAGCAAGTTGGAGCAGCAGCCATGAGGTGGAACTGGAAAAACGCGCAGCTAAATTGGAAGGGCACGACTCGTGCTTGGGAGCACGACTCGTGCCAAGAACCTGCACGAATGATATTTTAAGCACGCCTCGTATCACGAATGCTAAGGGAGGGACGACTCATGACGGAGGTCACGACTCGTGACGGACGCGGTTTCAGAGATTACGATTGATTTTGTTTCCCGTTTTTGAAAAGTTTTAATTAGGATTGTTTTCTTTTCATTTTCCAAGTTGTTTAGGGTTTTGTTTAGGGTATAAATACTCTATTTCATTGTTTGTTTTAGGAAGACTATTTTTTATTAATAAAATTAATTTGATTGCTTTGCAATTGTGGATTTTTCCATTTGGGTCTTAATTGACTTGCAGAAGACTCTTGCAAGAGATTCTTGTTGGAGTTCTTTGAATTCCTTGTGAAGGTTCTCATCTTCTTGGTGTTTACCTCTTCAAACCCTAATTTAATTGTTGATTCAATTCAAATTGGGTCAAATAGTTGTTGATTCAATTATTTTCCTATCCTTTTATTATTTCGCTGCAACTCGTTTACATCAGTTGGTATCAGACGAAGGACGATCCGAGGAACAAGATGGCTAACAACGAAGGAAACAACAACACCCAAGATATCCTTGCACAACTAACCAACAACTTGGTAGCGATGCAGACACAGATGCAAGAAGATCGACGCAGATCTGAGGTAGAAGCTGCTACTCGTCATACGAAACTTTTGGAGGCTTTGCGAGGTTTAAACATGGGTGGTGGTGGCAACCGTGGCAATCCAGGCGGTGATCGGGCTGAGTTCATCCACAACAACCGAGGTGGTGGTGGAGAGGCCATTGATTTTAATCCGTTAGAACAACGACCGAAGATAAGGGCAGATATTCCTAATTTTAATGGTGAGTTATCTATCGAAGAATTTTTAGATTGGATTAATGAAGTTGATAAATTTTTCAATTTAATGCAAGTTGAGAATGTTAGGAAAGTTCCTTATGTTGCATATAAATTGAGGGGTGAGTCTTCTTTGCATGGTGGGATCAACTTTGTAAGAAAAGGTTACGTGATAGGTTGCCTCAGATTCGTACTTGGGATGAGATGAAAGAGGCATTAAAAGATAGATTTTTACCTATTGATTATGTGCAAAGCTTATTTTCTAAATTTCAGAATTGCACCCAAGGTAATCGTAATGTTAATGAATATGTGCATGATTTTTATGCTCAATCGGTTCGTAACGACTTGAGTGAGTCTGAGTCTCAAGAAATCTCTAGGTTTGTTGATGGTCTTTGGGTGGATATTAAGAATAAGGTGGAATTATTTACCAATTTCTCTTTGAATGATGCTATTTTAAGGGTGGAAAAGGTTGAGAAACAATTGATTTCGGCTTTTCAGCCTCACACTACATTCAAGAAGGCGGGTAATTCGTCTTTTTCTAGTAGCCCTATTCAATCTGCAGTTTCTCCATCCCCAGTCGCGCAGCCTATAACACAAGCTTCGGGTTCTAAGGCGGTTGAGGTAGAAACAATGCCTGCTCCTGTTGTTCAAGCTGCTAAACCTGCAAATCCCTATGCTAAGACATTTGGGAACAAATGCTTTAGATGTCAACAGCCGGGTCATAACTCAGCTAGATGTCCTAACAAACAAATGGCTAATGTGGTAACCAATGTTGATAATGATGATGATGTGTTCGTAGAGTACACTCATGACCCCAATGTTACTGAGGATGAAGATGACACTCATGAGTCTTTTCATTTGTTCGTGGCTTTTGTTTTCAAATTCCTACCACTCTTGAGAGGCACAATATTTTTCGTCTTGGGGACCCACAAATGAATACGGCTAATATTATCATTGATAGTGGAAGTAGTGAAAACTTGGTGGCAAGGGGATTGGTTAATACTCTCAAGCTTGAGGTGAAGAAACATCCGACTCCTTATGTTGTTGGGTGGATCAATGCAAATGCACTTTTAAGGTAACACAACAATGTATTGTTCCTGTTTCGATTGGTAATTATAAAGATGCTATCACTTGCGATATTGTGGATATGAGTGCTTGTCAGTTATTACTTGGGAGGCCTTGGCACTTTGATGTGGGTTCTATGCATTGTGACCGAAGTAATGTGGTTGGTTTTATGAAGGATGGTGCTCGGTATACTCTATGCCCATTGAAAGATAATAAGAGGCTTGCTCGAGATGGCATGGGTAGAGGGATCATATCCTTTTGTGCACCACACCTTATTTTTTCATGGTGTAATCCTGTTGGGCATTTAAGTGCGTTCAAGTCTAAGAAGTTGATCAAGGGGAGGTCGGGCGCGGAAGGTCAACAATGGAGGGTCGAAAACTACAAAATCATGTTCTTTTTATAAAGGCCAGGATTCGGGGACGAATCCTTTTGAAGTGGGGGTGAATGATGTATCCCACAAGGAAGCAAGTTTGAGCAGCAGCCATGAGGTGGAACTGGAAAAACGCACAACTAAATTGGAAGGGCACGACTCGTGCTTGGGAGCACGACTCGTGCCAAGAACCAGCACGAATGATATTTTAAGCACGCCTCGTATCACGAATGCTAAGGGAGTCACGACTCGTGACGGAGGTCACGACTCGTGACAGACACGATTTCAGAGATTACGATTGATTTTGTTTCCCATTTTTGAAGAGTTTTAATTAGGATTGTTTTCTTTTCCTTTTTCAAGTTGTTTAGGGTTTTGTTTAGGGTATAAATACTCTCTTTCATTGTTTGTTTTAGGAAGACTATTTTTTATTAATAAAATTAATTTGATTGCTTTGCAATTGTGGATTTTTCCCTTTGGGTCTTAATTGACTTGCAGAAGACTCTCGCAAGAGATTCTTGTTGGAGTTCTTTGAATTCCTTGTGAAGGTTCTCATCTTTTTGGTGTTTAGCTCTTCAAACCCTAATTCAATTGTTGATTCAATTCGAATTGGGTTAAATAGTTGTTGATTCAATTATTTGACTATCCTTTTATTATTCCGCTACAACTCGTTTACATCACTCTCCGTTCCGCTTTAGGTTTTTACTTGGTTTTTAGTCAATTTCAAATTAAAGTTTTTAGTTTATTTTATTTCTAAACTGGACCGTTATACTCACTTCACTTGCTACATTCATAATAACAATTCACTTATTGTTTTCAACCTACTTTATCTCTCATACTTTATTTTTTACATTCACAACATTTATTTTTTTGTTAATTTTCGTGTAAAGTTAAAATATGAATATTAAATCAGGACAAAGGAAACACTATATTTCTTGAGCTTGCACTTTTGGGTGAACAATTATTTGAGAAATTTTAAATTTTCAACTGAGACGAAAAAAGTACTGATAATAATATAGAACGGAGGAGACTACTTTTTTTTTTTTTCTTTTTGAAATGCATGGAGTATTAATATATTACACTTTTATCAAGGAAAGCAAAAATAATTGTAAGAGTAGTAAATTGAGTTTGAACGCAGGCGTCCACGTACCTCTGCTGGTGGCCTGGAGGTGTGGTACTTACTGACTGACTCTTTTGTAAATGGCCTAGGCAGAAAGTTAAGTTAAATAGTACTCCTTCCCTTTCGGCTTTCGGCTGAAGTGTTCCAAAAGAACAATTGCATGAAAATTAAGAAAAGTGATATAAGAAAGAGAAAAAAGGTTAAATGTTGTGAGTATGAAAAATTAAATAGGAGAGAGAATGAGTGAGAGAATAGTTAGGAGAGAGAATGTTGTGAGTGTAAAAGTAAAGTAGGAGAGAGAATGAGTGGGGTGGGAAGAATATAAAAATAATAAAACTTTCCTTTATAGGAATGAGACATTTTAAATGAGATGCCCAAAAAGAAAACTTGGGACACTTCGACCGAGACGGAGAGAGTAGTACAATAATGAAGTTGAATATAATGAAGTTGAATGTGAAAAAGGTTTTAGATACGACAGGCCTCACTTCCCTCTCCCCTACTACTTTTATTACACGTGATATGTGTACCATGTGTCATGCTCTAGCTCTTTGCACAACTTTGAGCAGACCTTCAAAACTCCACTATCAACTCAGATATTTTTGTGTAATTGATTTGCAAACATTTAAATATCTACTTACTTTCCTAAAAAAGAATTTAAATAAACACAACCATATATGTTGCACAGTTTTTATGCCATAGCTATGTCCGTGGAGGGTTGTCTGATGAATCATTTTTTGTTTTTGAATAAGAACAAAATGAACTTTCGGTTGATTCAGTTTGGGACAAAGGGACGATCATATTCACTATGAAACAGTAAGAAAAATAACTCTCGCTTGGTGTTAGTAACAATGGTGAAGCCAGCCTAGGGGTATGTGGTCGCTCGAGCCCCCCTTAATTTTTTGGGAAATACTCTCTCCGTCCCAAAATGTTTGTCCCATTTGACTTTTTTGTTGAACTTTGACCACAAATTTATGAGAGATTAATCATGTTCATGAAATTCTAAAAGTTGTTGTTGATAATATTATTAATGGTGAATCAATAGAAATTTTTAGAATTTCATGAACATAATTAAATTGTCATATATTTGTGGTCAAAGTTCAACAAAAAAGTCAAATGGGACAAACATTTTGGGACGGAGGGATTATCATTTTAGTACATGTAAATTTTTTAAATATACAATAAAATATTACTTTTGTCTATTTCAACCCCTTTATCTGTGGTACAATATTTTTTTCTTTAAATCTCGACCCCTTTGAAAAAAATTCTAGCTTCGCCACTGGCTAGTAAGATAAAGATGCGTAGCTATTGGAATGACTTTCCTACGCTAAAACTAAATAGGATCTGTGATTTGGGTGTGAATGATCAGGTGTTCGGAGTTGTTACGACGAGGGGAAGCGAACAGCAGAGACATTAACTATGGACTACCACAGAGGACTCAACATTGAGGTTCTTATCTCATTCATCCTCTATTCCTTTTAATTTTTCTTCAGTTTTAAGTAACATTTTCTTGTTAATACTTTTTCTTGGGTGCATTTTTTTTACAGGTTAGAATTGCTAGAATTTTCAACACTTATGGACCACGTATGTGCATTGATGATGGACGCGTTGTTAGCAATTTCGTTGCTCAGGTGCGTTTGTTTAATTGATTTATCGCTTTTTATACTGCTATTAATTGATAATTAAGCAATTATATAGGGTATGTTATGTGCATCTTAGCCTTTTGAGGTTTATTAATGGGGGTTTCATGTGATCAAACAGGCCCTAAGGAAGGAACCAATGACAGTTTATGGAGATGGGAAGCAAACAAGGAGTTTCCAATACGTTTCAGACTTGGTAATGTCATGTTACTCTCTCTCTCTCTCTCTCTCTGAACATGGAGATTGAGTCAAAGTTACTACTTAAATTGTCTTTTAGAAAGGCAATGTTTGGTTCATCTAATTCACTTTACTCTATTTATTTGTTTCTTCTTTTAATTGGATTCTCCCATGATATTATTCTCCAACTTCTACAAGTGATCCATAATTTAGGGTGCAATAATTAGCAAGCTATATATAAAGGGAAATAAAAATATATTTTTCATTACTATCATTAAGTAACCAGTATTTGAAAAGACAAAAAAAAAAAAAGTTGATTGTAAAGAATCTACTCTTGTGGATTCGGGAGTCCTGCAATAGTACTGCCTAGCAGTTAGACTCGTGGTTGTTGAATCACTCGTGAATGGTAGTATCATGTTTTCACCCCCATTAATCAGAGTCGTCCATTTGAAGTAGATTGAATTCAGCTAAATTGCTAGATACTCGCCCCAAATCCTACTCATGTTGGGTCAAATTGTGATAATTTTGATGTGACATAGGAGGGGGTTAGGTTAAGTTGTTGGTTGTTGGGTGAACTTTCTTGCAAGCTTGCCAGCCCATGTTCAAAATGATAGTACAAATGATTTCATGGTGATTGTTAAATTGACAAAATATATGTTTGTATTTTTGTATGTGTGATAATGAAAAGGTGGAAGGCCTAATGAGGTTAATGGAAGGAGACCATGTGGGACCTTTCAATCTTGGCAACCCTGGTGAATTCACAATGCTTGAACTTGCTAAGGTACATCTAACCATTTTACCTTTTCATATTTGCATCACTTTTCTCATTTCTTCATTGACAAGCCCATAAAATAATTTACGTTAGTTGGCTTCAAATCATTTTGTGACTTATGTAGCAAAGTTTGAAATAAAAGGTTGAAATGAGTCTTAGGCAACTATGTGGTGTCAAAAATTCTGAGCAATTTTATGTGTCAGCAATCTGCGCTTTTGATTATTTTTTTCAGAAAAAATATGCTCGTAGAATATTAAAGCACTTGTATAGTAAAGCTCAAGGTGTTTCATGAAGCAACATCAAAATCCCATTGAAACATTGTCATTCTATTGATCATTTCATTCTTCCCATTTCCACTTGTACACACACACACACATATAGATATGGGCTATCTATAATATCTATTGCTATCTATAATATCTATTATCTCCCTGATTCATGAACCATGGTAGCATTTTTATGGGCTTGTTTTGTGTATATATATATGCAGGTGGTGCAAGAAACAATTGACCCAAACGCAAAGATAGAATTCAGACCAAATACAGAAGACGATCCACACAAGAGAAAGCCAGACATTTCAAAGGCGAAAGAGCTTCTCGGGTGGCAACCTAAGGTGTCTCTCAGGGAAGGACTACCCCTTATGGTTTCTGACTTCCGAGAGCGCATTTTCGGTGACCAAAAATTAGCTGGTGGTGGTGATAACTTGTCCTCAGTTTAATTAGCTTTATACTTTTTTCTTTGTTTTTTAAATTTAAATGAACTAGGAAGAACACAAAATAGTAAGATAAATAAAGGAAGAATAAGAGATGTCACTCTGGCCTAGATTAAGAGTGAGTTTCTTGGTCTCTATTACTTCCTTTAACAATAAACTTTTTACATATTTCATTTTTTGGGGTTTTTGGAAAGTGGTATAGGCATTTTCATTATGTAGTTATATTTGTATGTGATCTTTACTTTGGCCATGTTATGGACAAGAACAGGGTATGGGATTTTCCCAATGTCTTTTTTTTTTTTAAATAGAATAATAAGGTTTAATTATTAAATATCTTATTAACTTTCGCTAAAAAACTTTATTGTATTCGACCAGCGGTTTTTTTTTCTCAACTCTTTTGGGTTTTTTCTCAACTTTTTTCATTATTTTCTCGCTTATCTTTTATAGTTACATCTGATATTTCTTGTTTGTTGATGTCAAATTATTTTGAATCTAAAATTTTGTTGTGCTTTGTTTGTTTAACGAATTTGCTTTTAAGGTATTTTTGTGTGTTCCTTCTTGTTGGGTCATCAATTAAATACAAACCCAATTTCATGTTTATTTTTATTTTTGTCAAGTAAACTTGATTAAACTTTAATATATAAATTTTAAATTTCACTTTTGCTCTAATATCTTTAACTTAATTTCACTTTTGCACTTCCATCAATTTTTATAACGAATCTCATCCAAACGTTATTCTGTTGCAAACTTCGGAGGGTATGATCGACATTTCTAATTGGTTGGGAATAAAATTGGCATGTTAAGTGAAACTACAACAAAAGAATAAGCAATACAAACTATTTTTTAAATTAAATGTCTATAATATCCTTCAAATTTTGCCATATGAGTTACGTGTATTCACTTTTAGATAAGATTCAACATTAGCAACAATGACTTTTTTTAGCAACACTTACGTTCCTGCATCTCTGTTTTAGCCATCTTTTGATCTCTCATCTCATGTAAGTTTTCATCGCAACCATCATTTTCGGAGCGGAAATGGGTTTTCCCATTTACATTACGGAGCGAGTTCGGAGTTGGGCAAAGGTCAAACCCGCTACGAACTTAAGCCGTTGACATCGATAGCTTCTATGTACCATAATAAAACTAAGGGGTCAGTCAGTAAATCATGATATTAACAAGGACCTATAATGCTCAAAAATAAAAAACACAAATATCATCACATAAAAAGTTTCCCTATTTCCCAAATCAATTTCTCTTTCTGCGCTTCCTCTCTCTAACCTACAGTCGTTTTGTCAGCTGGAGTCGGCTGCCCTAGCCCCCGTCTGCAACGAACAATCCGGTAAACCGTAATTTCTCTTTTGCTACGCTTTAGATTAGTTATGGTTTTCGAAAATTTCCGTTCGATTACGAATCACCAATGTTTTCTCTTTGCTTAATTACTAGGGTTTAAGTTAATTCTTGTGTCATTGAATTTATCCCAGTTTAGCTCAGATTTTGAATAAGGGGATCCGTCTAGGGTTTTGTGTTCGTTGAATCACGTGAAATTTGAAATGTTAGGGTTTTGGAAGTGTTTGGATGGTGAAATTGAAATAGTCTGCGGTTTTGTATCCATTTTCAGTGGCAATTGGAAATTATTGGGCTTAGTTATTTTTCGAGCTTGGAACTTGGAAGTTTAGCACGATTAGTGACTAGTGTGTTTTAAAGCTTTTCAATCTATGTGGTCATTTGTGTCTTTACCTTAATTTGGCAATAGATTTGTTACTCAATCTCCATCTATTTTGCCACCGATGACGACAGTGAGTAGATGTTGGTAAAGTGAAACAATTATTCTTGAGGTATCACTGTTTACTCTACGAATTGTGCACTAGTTCTGGGTAAATACTTGACATGGGGCACAGAATAGTTGAATCACATAGAGGTGTCCAGTAGCTATATACGTAAAATATACATGTATACTATAGTTCTTGTCTTTGTTTTAGATGAATAAATCCAAATCTTGTGTGAATCTGGTAGATTATCTGGTCATCCTCAAAACAAAGACTCAATGATAATTTTTTTTCTTCCTAATAGATTCACTTTCAAAGATCATCTGCATATCTCCTTATAGTGCGAATATCATGCAATTTCTGTGACGGGCCTGTTCTTCTATGTTATTAATGCATCTAAGCCTCTAAATTTCAACCACAAAGCAGGGCCTTGCTAGGATGTATAAGGTTTTTGTTGCTTTTTGTTTGCCACCTAAAGATGGTGTTATTACTTAGATCAGTTGTGTTGACTCCCGCGTTTCTGCCAAATATATCCATTGTTGACCTTTCTAGATTGCAGCACTTATCAGTTTACTTCAGCACCTGCTTCTTCTGGTGAGACCCTTCGTTGGAAAGTTTCATGGGAAGTAGACTGCCACTGAAGTTCACTTCTAATGTATGTCATCAAATAAAAACTGTCACTTGTATGGACAATGAACTCTTAGACAGAGAATAATTGGTATGGACATAATTCTTGGCTTATATTGAAAGAAAATTAATAAATATTTGTCAAAACAGTGGCAATCTGACTCATTTTCTCCAACTCTATGAATAAATATCTCATCCGTCCCAGAAAGATAGTCCAACTTTTTTAGTTGTCTATTTGTTGAACTTTGACCATCAATTTACGTTGATTTAATAATCTAATGGAAATCTAAAATTTGTTATTGTAATATTGTTAATGTAACAAGTTTTAGAATTTCAGTTAGATAGTTATTTTTTCCTAAATCTTTGGTGAGACCCTTGCTTGGTAAGTTACATGGGAAGTAGACTGCCGCTGAAGTTCACTTCTAATGTATGTCATCAAATAAAAACTGTCACTTGTATGGACAATGAACTCTTAGACAGAGAATAATTGGTATGGACATAATTCTTGGCTTATATAGAAAGAAAATTAATATATATTTGTCAAAACAGTGGCACTCTGACTCATTTTCTCCAACACTATGAATAATACCCCATTCGTCCCAGAAAGATAGTCCAACTTTTTCAGTTGTCGATTTGTTGAACTTTGACCATCAATTTATGTTGATTTAATATTCTAATGGATGTCTAAAAATTGTTATTGTAATCTTGTTAATGTAACAAATTTTAGAGTTTCAGTTAGTTATTTATTCCTAAATCTTTGGTAAAAGTTCAAGCAGATTGACCATTAAAAAAGCGGGACTATTGGCGGAGGGAATATAAGATTGCTAAAATGCTTTGTCTAGTGAATTTAGGGTTTTGCAATTGCTTTATTCTAGTAGATGTCCTTGAACATAGTTTAATTTTCTGTGAGGATTCTCACATATGAGTATCTTAATTTATTATTGGATTTAGCTCAAATTTGCTGTTTCCTCGTTCTCAAATATGTGGTATTAGGTGTAGGAAAGAGAAGTCTTTAATCGCTACTCTGATAATTTGACTTTTGATGTGGATTTAGTTCTTTTTGATGTGACATCGTCCTTGGCACAACTTCACAGTCTTCATTCTTTTCTTATAGAAACACTAAATCCCACAAAAAAGGCAAAATGGCTCGAAAAGGTTTGATGGAGCAGGATTTAAGCAAGCTAGATGTGACACAGTTGCATCCGCTCTCTCCTGAAGTTATATCTAGACAGGCTACCATTAATATAGGTAATTATTCTTGATGAGTTTCCTTCACATTTGGCCTTGTATTACTTCTCCTTCGTCTGTTGTTACCCTTTCTTATCATTTAAGAAGCTTGTTTCTAACATAGAAAAGAAGTAAATATCGTTAATTATATTGAAACAACTCTGCATCAGCATTATAACAACAGTTTCAGGTTTGGAATTTTTATTGCTGATGTGAAAGCAGTTTCTGAGAATTCGATTCTGTCTTCTTTTTCCAGGCACAATTGGCCATGTGGCCCATGGAAAGTCGACCGTTGTTAAAGCCATATCTGGTGTCCAGGTGATCACTTGATAGCTGAAATTTAAAACAATATTAGAGTCAACTAGTTACGAAAAAATATCGATTGAAGATAAAGATTTTTGTCAGATCTAATCCGTACAAAATCTAGGTGGATATGTACAAGCTAAATGATGAGCATAGACCCAAAATATGAAGCTTTCTGTAAATCATTTGTTTTGTTCTTTCTCAGGCCATCTTTGTTTCCTCAATTTGGTGTAAAAATGAGATGATTAGCAATTATATGCGACCAAGTGTCTGTTATACACAATGCTCGGATTATGTGAAAGCAAAGTTTAAGATATAAATCTTTTTGGTGTAAAGTTAATCATCTATGATTGGATTCATGTTTTCAGTATCGAAAGCTCAATTAGTTGAGTGCTCCATCGGATAGGTTTGGTGAAAACTAAGCAACTGAGTAAATTATGTAAGAAAATTTCAGATGGCAGGTTTCATCAGTACCTTTAGCGAGAGACTTATAATGTCTTACTTTTTACTAGTTTTGATAGAGACAAATTCTATAGTGGGTACAAATAAAGTAATTTCTGAAGAGCTGGTGTTTCAGGAATCTGATATAAATGTATTGATACTGGATATTTCTGTAACAATCAAACAACATGCTAATCATGTCAGGTAGTAATATGGGATTGTAGCGGTAAGTGTTCCATTATGCAATGTTAAGGTGTCATTAATGATTTGTATTCCTCATGCAGACTGTTCGTTTTAAAAATGAACTGGAACGCAACATTACTATCAAGCTTGGTTATGCCAATGCAAAGATATACAAGTGCGAAGATGAACGGTGCCCTCGACCTATGTGTTACAAGTATGATTGTGAATGCATTAATTGCTGTATCTTGCACTTGGTTTATCGTTAGTCACTATGCATATAATGTATCGTGTTCAAATTCTTCTGCAGGGCGTATGGAAGTGGAAAAGAAGATGCTCCTCTTTGTGATGTGCCTGGGTTTGAGAACAGCAGGATGAAATTGCTGAGACATGTATCTTTTGTTGATTGCCCGGTAAGTTATTTTTGGGGCTCTACAAATTGATCTCATAAAAGTGGCTGAGGTGGTTATTTAAATCTATTCTTGTAGAGTATATTATGCTCATTTACTGTATGCATATTTATATGCAGAAGTTGGACATGATTATATAATTGTCAAATGTGTTCTTGTACAAGGTCTTGATATACGGTTTTCGTTATCTGTGGCCCGTGGGGTTCTTTGCATCCTTATACCCGTGTATTCCTTGTCTTGTAGCTCTATGTCCATTCATCATAATGCACATTTGGCTGTTATTTGAAATTAAATGGTCAATAGCATGATATTTTTTATACTTTGTAGAGTATGAACTGGACTTGCTGAAAATGAACTCTTTGCCTTCTTCATCTGCTAGAAAAAAGAATGATTACCATTGTGAGACTAAGATTCTCTGTTTTTCTTGCTTGTAATTAATATATTTATGTTTGACTTTCTTTTGAACTGAGTAGGAGCTCAGGTAGATTGTGTTTAGGATCACTTGAAATTTTTTCTGGCTTGGAAATTCTCCTGATAAAATAAAGTGTATCTGGTATCACGTCTTGCTAGGTCCAGGCCTAAAACTTGATCAAGCGTAGGCCCAAGTCCAGTTCTCAAGTGTTGACTGAAATGTAGGAGCGAGTGAGGATTCTGTCCTCCTAAGCTTCCGAGACATTTGGCTTAAATTGAATTAAAAGTAGAATGATGATAAGTAAACCTAATTAAGTTTCATGCTAACTGAATTAGCTTTAGTAGTTTCTATCACCTCATCTTCTTTGATGCTGCTACTAAATTTTGTAATGAACTTGTGTTTCAATTCCCCTTCCCAAAAAAAAAACAATAAAACCCTCACATTCTAATGTTGGCCTCTAGTACAGCTTGTCTGTTACCTGATATGTTGGTTGAAAGTATGTAGCCTATGTAGGGTTAGTATTTGAAAAAATTGCTTGAACCTGATGACTGGCATGAAACACACATTCCCAACACATGTAAAACCTCTCTCAAAAAAAAAAAAAAAAAAAAAAAAAACATGTAAAACCATGGCACTTAGTTTTGACCCCGTCTTCTTAATGTAACTTGCTGATGATTGTTTTCGTTTTCATTTTCACCGTTGTGTATAATTATATTTCCACATAGTTGCATCATTCAAGTTCCTGATGAGATTATTGGACAGTCTATGATTGGTCCATGAAGGAGCAAATGATTCCTCCTTCGTTTTGTGAAGGGTTTCTCCAAGTAGTGGCATTTTCAAAATGAGACAAGGTTATGTGATGGAGCTGAAAATTCATCCTCCTTCGGTTTGGGAAGGGTTTCTCCAAGTAGTGGCATTTTCAAAATGAGACAAGGTTATGTGATAGAGCTGGAAATTCATCCTGAATCATAGACCATCTCTGATAATCTTTTGGTGTTTATGTGTACACAGTCGTGTATATGCACACATATCTTCAGAATCTGCAATCTGGCCACGACAAACTACAAAATAAATTATACTCCCTCACCCCGGAATGATAATTTCTTTGTTATTACTTTGAATGAACTTTGAACAATAATTAGGTTAATTTAATTATCCTAATGAAAATCTAAGACTTGTTTTTTTTTAAACCCATGATAATTATATTGATAAAACATAAGTTATTTTGCGCACATTGTCATAGACTGGTACATACAAACTACTCTAGGTCGCGCTACTCCCGCCCTAAGAGTTGTTATTGTTACACCATTATAAATACTATCAATGACAATTTTTAAATTTTCATTAGAACAATTAAATTAACCTGAAATTCTTGCTCAATGTTCATTCAAAGTTGCAACAAAATAGAGTAGGAAAATCATTCTGGGATGGAGGGGGTAAAGTTCATGTTGTGGCTGAAAACAGAGGAGAAGTCATAATCATTTGATTGGAAAGTAAATTGGAACAAGAGCACAAAACTGACAGCAGATTCTCCTCAACTGGAAACATATTTAGTTTTATATTTCATTTGCTTTACATGCTTTTATCTTTTCCCAGGGTCATGATATTCTCATGGCTACAATGCTTAATGGAGCTGCAATTATGGATGGAGCATTGCTTCTCATTGCTGCCAATGAGAGTTGCCCTCAACCTCAAACTTCAGAGCACTTGGCTGCCGTTGAAATCATGCGACTGCAACATATCATTATTCTTCAGAATAAGGTTGATCTAATACAGGAAAATGTTGCAATAAACCAACATGAAGCAATTCAGAAATTTATCCAGGTTAGTTGCCAATCTACTGTCCATTCTTCAGGCTGGAGCCTTATTAATTCTTAACTTTATATCCCATCTTTTACCAGGGAACTGTTGCTGATGGTGCACCAGTAATTCCAGTGTCTGCCCAGCTGAAGTATAACATAGATGTTGTGTGTGAATATATTGTGAAAAGAATTCCCATTCCAGAGAGGAACTTCATCTCTCCACCAAATATGATTGTAATCCGGTCTTTTGATGTCAATAAGCCTGGATCTGAAGTTGATGAGATTAAAGGTGGCGTTGCCGGTGGAAGTATCCTCAAGGTTTGTCCTCTAAATATCTTCACAAACATTACATATAAACTAAAATACACGCTCCTGTCTTAATCCAAATGATAGATCTTGGAGTCGAACTTTTTTCTTTACAACTTTTTTCTGTTTCCTTCTCAAGTTCTTCTGAGGTAAAGGAGATGTTATTTGCCTCAAGTTTTGTTGATAATTAGGGATTTTGCTAACCTGTGTGGCATGGAAAATACAGTCTCTCTCTCTCTCTCTCTCTCTCTCTCTCTCTCATTGGAAATGCTTTGCCTCAAGTTTTGGTCCCATTGCGACACATTCCTAATTAAAATGTTTAATGAGTGACATAAGGGCAACTCTCAGGAAACCTGCATGTATCAACTATTATGTTGCGTTCTTGTGTGTGTGTGTTGGGGGTGGGGTGTTCAGAAGGGAATATGTGTGTGATGTTAACGATGAGAATGTCTTCTGTACAGGGTGTTTTGAAGGTAAACCAATTCATTGAGGTCCGTCCTGGGATTGTTGTCAAAGATGAGAGTGGCAACATCAAATGCACACCTATCTACTCTAGAATAGTTTCATTATATGCTGAGCAGAACGAGCTACAATTTGCTGTGCCAGGAGGCCTCATTGGAGTTGGCACAACTATGGATCCTACCTTAACACGTGCTGATCGGTTGGTGGGACAGGTTCTTGGAGAAGTTGGATCACTTCCTGAAGTTTTTGTTGAACTAGAGGTAAGTGGCTGTGTGCCAAGAAATTTTGTTATGTCCACACCACTTTCCTGGTTGTATATGTTTCTTTGTAGTAACGAAAGCTCAATAGGAAATTATTTAATACTCCTCCGTTTCAAAATACTTGTTGTTTTAGACTTTTTCACACATATTAAGAAATATAATTAATACATATAAAATTGATTAAATTACCTTTAGAATATTCAATTACTTAGGTAATTAAATACTTTTACAATGACTATTTCATAATCATAAATAATGGTATACTTGGTAAACCATGGTAAAGATTCCTAGGTAATAGTAAAGTGACAAGTATTTTGGGATTAATTTTAGCTCTCCTTTAACATGAAGTATTATGGGACAGGGGGAGTATTTTCCCTCCGTCCTGAAATGATCTTCCTATTTTTTTTGTTACCACGAAGGTAGGTTAATTTAGTTATCCTAATGAACATCTAAAATTTGTTATTGTTAGCATGTATTATGGTGTATCAATAACAAGTGTAAAATTTTCATTAGAACAATTAAATTAACTGAAATTTGTGGCTCAAAGTGTCTTCGTAGTGACAACAAAAAAAGTGGGAGGATCATTTAGGAACGGAGGGTGAAGATACATACACCTAGGGGAATGGGAAGTGAATGAATTTTCTCAGGGATACTACTGGGCTACCCCTTGGTGATGTGTTGCATTAGTGTGTGTGTGTGTGTGTGTATTGTAACCTTGATTCTGTTGTAATGCAGGTAAATTTCTTCTTGTTGAGACGGCTTTTGGGTGTAAGGACAAAGGGAACAGAGAGGCAAGGAAAGGTGTCAAAGCTAACAAAGGCAGAGATTCTTATGTTGAACATAGGATCTATGTCAACTGGGGCCCGGGTTATTGCAGTGAAGAACGATTTGGCCAAACTGCAACTGACATCTCCAGTGTGCACCAGCAAGGGTGAGAAAATTGCACTTAGCAGGCGTGTAGAAAAGCACTGGCGTCTTATTGGTTGGGGCCAAATCCAAGCTGGTCTCACCCTTGATGTCCCACCCTGCCCAATTTGAGTGAAATCGACCAATCTTTTATTACTGAGAAAAGGGTAATTACTGGAGAAAAAACCCATTGAAACAGAAGCATTAGGGATAGATGTGGGAAGTCAGAGAGCTGCTTGGAACAATTTGTCAGGTGTTGGCGAAAACTTCTAATGTTGATACTCCTAGTTATATTTGTGCTGTTTTTTCCATTCTTTTTTTTCTTTTTTTATTATTATTATTATTTGAGAGTGCTTTGTACCCTTTATTGATTCTTTTTAGTTATTGCCACATGTTTTGGATATTGGTTTATACTTTAACCAATGAGTTTGTGGCAATTCTGTGGGTGGTTTTGTCGAAGAAATTCGACTAAATGCTGATTTCTTGGTACCATTATGGTTTTATTTTAGGTAAAATCTTTCGGAAACGCATTGCTGTTTTCCTGCAGCTAATGGGATATTGTGAATGTACACATATCACGTGGTAGGCTTCATGGTCTGCTTAAGCTAGACTAATGAAGGACAAATTTGGCATAAATCTATGTAAACCAGAGAACTCAAGTTGACAGGGTTCATGACCAAATTTTAAATTTGAATTCAGAAGGCAAAAGAGGTTATATGTTGCTTATATCATTATACAAACAGCTGGCTGAGTGATTCAAATGTAAATGAAACTTGTTGATCCAACAACTACTACTACTTTTAAAACATAACTAGTGTAGCACCCGTGCGTTAAACGCACGGATAAAAAGTTGTGACAACAAATTTATGCAAATAAGGAAAGTGCAAAATATAATTTTATTTTTTTACAATGAATATAATTTTTTTCCTAAAAAACAATTACTTAAATTGAAGTGGCTGAATAAAATTAAAGAAAAAATATCATTTTATGTGATTTAGAGGGGTAATTAGTAGCATTATTGTAGTATAAGTAGTGTCTCTTTTCTTTTTTTTTTTAAATAAAGAAAATATAAAAAAAGTTGGTATAAATAATTCGATAAATCAATAGCTATTGTTATTTCTCCTTAGAATATGCTTAGCAAATTAACTGTCATTTTAGACTTCTGTCCATCTTAGAAATTAAGAATTTATCATGAAGAAATATTCAAAATTGATTGTTTGTAGGTGAAAACAGTTTTATGAATGTGATATTGGGGAGGAGGATAAAAAAGGTGCAAGAGTGTGGAATTGGGTTGGGTGAAGGTGATCTTTAAAAAGAGAGAAATGAGTAATTAAGAAAATTTGAGGAAGCATTAATTATTAATTAAATTATTGGTTACTTGAAGGAAGCAATTAAAGATCTTCTACATTACTTTGAAATTGGTGCACTTGAAATAGCTAAGTTCTAGAATCATCTTTGCTTTGGAGGGGAAATGAGTGCTCTTATGCACTTCCCTCTTTATATAATTATCCTCTTTATATAATTATAGATCGCGACTCGACTCGGAACCTATTTTGGTCCAAAACAAAAGCCGCAATACAACTAGAGCTGTCTAGCATGAGTGACACTATAAAAGTCCTTGCATGGGGCACTCTTGGGAGCTATAAGCACAACAACAAAAGCAAACACGTTCTTCAATTGGACACATTCCTCCATCTGATCTTCTTACTAATCCTCCTGCAAATTTTCAAGAGAATATCATATCCTGATCGACCACTCAGAGCAGATCACATATTCTCTCTCTCCCGGTTTAAGCTTCACCTTTCACCAAAAAGGGCGTCCCACCGCAAGCTTCATCTTTTCTAAAATGACAAAATTTGTGGGCGTCACTTGTCAATCCCACTAACGACCACTTTTAAATACAAATACTCCCTGCATCCCACTAAATATTACACTTATGTGTATGGACACGAAAATTAATAAAATGTGTAAGTGGTGTGAGTGTTGTGATTATAAAAAAATAAGTAGGAAAGAGAACGAGGGGTAGGGAATAAAGAGTGGATAATTGACGTGAGTAGTGAGTCCCATTGATTAAAGAAAGTATTTTAAATTTTCCATTTTTGGAAAATCTAACTTTTAATGGGTCAACATTTTTGGCAAAGAGTGTAACTTTTAATGGGACGGAGAGAGTAATATTTTTCTTAATTTTTGTGCCCAAAAATAAAATCGTGAAAGCTTAAACTAGGACCGGGGGAGTACTTCCAAAAGCAAAAGAACAAAACAGCACAAACATCCACTAATAAAGCAAGAACTCAAATGCTATTCATCTTCAGTTCAATTGCAGAGATAAGCTAGATAAAGCATATGGAAGCTAGCTAACTTTAGTAGCGAATAGAAAATCAGACGTTTACAAACTTTACTTCTAACAAGCAAAATATACCAACAAATGAAGCATGCAATCAAGAATTTTTCTAAAACCAACTTGAGTCCGGAAACATTAAGATGATATATGTATAAAGAAAAAAGGAAAAAATAACAGAATAGTAATTGTAATGTATCGAACATGAGTCGTTGAACAAATGAGATGAACACGGATGGACGTACTCGATAACAAAACAAATCTTAAAATTTTGTTCGAGCTCGATTCGAGTCAATACTAGAGCGCACTCGAGTTTGTGTTTTTCCGAGCCGAGCTCGAGATGAATGACAACCCTATATGTTATGAATGACAATTCTTTCTCACAGATTGGCTGATCCAGCTCTCGGCAAGACAACTTAGACTAAAAAATAAAAAAGAATTGTGTGGAGGAGGACTAGTGGATGATTGAGACGCTATTGACCTTGTTCGAAATTGGTGTTTCTAAGTTCCATAGCAAGAAAGAGCAGACTGCCAAAACCAAAATGTATGAAGGAAGAAGACTAATGCTATTCGCTTTAATTAAACCCAAGAGTAAACAAGATAAATTAAACACTAGCTACTTCCACTGAAGAAAAAGACCACACTAATGCCCTTCACATTTAGTCATTCCCAAATTTCTTCCTTTGTTCTCCATTTACATCATTAAAATTAAGTTATACACAAGGCTTGAAACTCAAGGTCAAGGTCAAGGTCAAGGTCAAGGTTAGATGAAGGTCTTCACTATCAGAAAACAAATTAAAGCAAGTATCTTATGTTAATGGAGGGTGAGTCTTGGCGCAACGGTTAAGTTGCTCCTTTGGTGACCATAAAGATCACGGGTTCGAACCTTGGTGAACAGCCTCTTGGCAATTGTCAGGGGAAGGCTCTAGCGAATGGTTCCCTCTCTTTTTGTGTGTACTTGTGTGTACTGCAATTGATGATTTTTTGTTTAACACTTAGTTTTTTATTGAAGAATCTTTTTTTTTTTTTAAGAGAAAGGTGCCTCAGAGGGCATTTTATTAATTGTGTTGTCAAATTAATAGAATCCTTCGGTGTAAATGAAGGAATTTTAGTAGGGAGGGTTGCCTGACCACCAATGTCCGGTGACTTCGCCATCTCCGGCGAGAAATGAACGGAAAAGCAAAAACGCACGGTGATCGCACCTAAATCGCCCAAAATCGTCCACGGTAGCAGAGCGTCAGGGGTTTGAAAAGTGTAACCGTATAAAGTGTTGTTTTTTTATGGAAGAAAGTTTTTTTAATGGTAGACGTGTTACGAGGCATGAATAGTGAAAAGTGATAAAATGGCGAGAGGTAAGGAAAATCAGAGCAAACTTCGATTAGGGTGATTTATAACGATATGAGTTTATTTGGATTGAATGAAAATATGGCGTTGAAAAGATCGAAATGGAGGGCAAAATTCATTTAGGTGATGGGGGTTGATTTTTATTTATTTATTATTATTTTACTATATTATTATTATTATTATTTTCATTTTTCTTATCTATTTTATGTTTATTTCTTTATTATCACTATTTTTATTTTTTCCTTCTTCTCTTCTTTCATTTTCTGAAAAAAATTCCCCCCATATCTTCATTTAACTTATTTTTGTCAAACATCTTTTCTTTCACAATTACATACGAGAATTCATGTTAGCCGACCCCAAATTATTTTAGTACTAAGACTTTTTGTTGCTGTTGATATTGTCGTTGTAGTAGAAAGTGATTATGTTAGTATAGTATGAGTGATGTGGGGACAAAAGTTGAATATTGAATGAAAAATGGCACCCCCTTGTCCATATTTAATCTGAAAGTTGTCTTTTTTGTGTTTTTGTTTGTTTCTTTTATTTTATGCAGATGGTTAGTTCTATTTTAGATTACATCATGGTGGTGAGTTTATATACCACCAATTTACTGTTAATTTGGGCAGTAAAGTAGAAGTGCTTAAATTGCACGTGGATAATGTGTCTATTAAGGAGTTTGATAAGTGTTTCAAGAGTTTGGGGTACACAACATATGCTAGTTACTATTATTGCATTCCTGGTACTGTGATTGTCACTGGGTTGACTTAAATGTCGAATGATGTTGTTCGGAAAAAGATAGGTCATGCAATTGTTGATCGTACTAGGTTTATTGATTTTATTGCAAGCATGACGAGGAGTATCAGAAAGAATATTACTCCCTCCGTCTCAAAATGTTTGTCCCATTTGACTTTTTTTTGTTGAACTTTGATCACAAATATATGACAATTTAATTATGTTCATGAAATTCTAAAAATTCCTATTGATTCACTGTTAATAATATTATCAACAACAACTTTTAGAATTTCATGAACATGATTAATCTCTCGTAAATTTGTGGTCAAAGTTTAACAAAAAATCAAATGAAAAACATTTTGGGACGGAGGGAATATGATAGAAAACATCCACCCAAGTGTAAGACATTTTATTAAAGAATTGACATGGATAATCATGTGTTTGCACTAGGGATGATGCTTACTGATAACAAAGAGTTTAGAAATGCAATGAGATCATACTCCGTCAAGTGCAGACGAAGAAGGAGGAAGAGGATGGTTAATTTGGATCTAATCCATCACAGTAGCATCTCATGAACCCCAATGAAGCTTGACGTCTGACTTCTCTCTTCGGGCCTCTCATGGCGACAACAGACCAAGGAGGAAGACGATGGTTAATTTGGATCCTATTTCTCGTCTTTATAACTCCCAAATTCAATGACCTAGGGCCAAAACTTAAAAAGACACAAATATCCTTCAATTGTTTTGTTAAAAGACTATTTACCCATCACGTGACACGTGTTATGCCACGTGCTATTTTCCGTTTATTTTATAACGTCATTGGAGGAGTGGGAAAAGTGGAACTAGGGGATAATTAAAGTGGACAAAAACTTATGTGAGAACACTATGACCCGTCTTATGGATGAGACGGATCGAATTCATGACCCATGACCCGTTCAAAAAAAAAATTTGCTCCAGACCTTCTCTCTTTCTCTCTCAAGACGTAAACACCTCCCTCTCTCTCCTCTCTCTCTCTCTAGACGCAAACTACCCCTCCTCCATCGTCTTCCTCATCTGATCTCCACCTAGCTTCTCCTCACCGAAAACCTTCACCCGACCTCAACCTTCACCAGTCCTCGCCGTCTTCTTCACGAATCCTCCCTCTCAAATTGCCCATCACCGTTACCTCTCACTCAAACCCAATCGCCGGCAACCCACATCCTCTTCAAATCTCACCAAAACCAGTCGCCGGCGACCAAGTTCCCTCTATCTCCCTACCTCTAATCAACCGGCGACCTTCCCAACTCTCCCTAATTCCCTTCTAATTCCATCTCTCTATAATCAAAACCAGTTTGCCGTCAACCCAAACACCAATCCTCTCTCTCTAAACCAATCGCCGGCCGCCATACTCACCAGAAACCTAACCCAATCCCTCTCCCTCCGATTACAAAATTTAAATTTTTAAATTTTGTTTTTTTTGGATTTGTGAAAAGTAATAGTTACTATAACATAATGTAATAATTGTATGCATATAAAGTAATAGTTTGTATACATTAAAGTAATACATATATACAGAAAAGTAATAGTGTTTTTTCCTATGTTTTCTTCGTTTGACAAAAGTAATACTTATTATAACTAAAATGTAACAAACGTGTTATTTATATGTAATAGTATTTGTACATAATTGTAACACATATGTATGAGTCGGTCTGGGGAGAAACGCGTTTCTCCGTCGCGTCTTGAGAAACGGGGCAAGATTTGTCGCGTGACATACTTAGCCAGTTTCTGGATATCACTTTCATCAGCTTCTGGATATCCAGAACATTGAATATGGATATCCAGAAGCTTTGGAAAGGATATCCAGAAACCAAATTTTTTTTTTGGATATCCTTTCCAAAGCTTCTGGATATCCAGAACATTGAATATGGATATCCAGAAGCTTTGGAAAGAATAGCCAGAAAAAATATTTGGTTTCTGGATATCCTTTCCAAAGCTTCTGGATATCCATATTCAATGTTCTGGATATCCAGAAGCTTTGGAAAGGATATCCAGTTGTTGTGGCTAAGTATGTCGCGCGACAAACGTTGCCCCGTTTCTCCATAAGCGACGGAGAAACGCGTTTCTCCCCAGATTTTGTGCATATGTATAGATATCTATATGTTTTCAAACAATAAGTTACAATGAGTTCAAATTTATCATAATACATGTAAAAGTATTACATTATTTATAGAAATATGTTACAATTTCATCTATCAAAGTGTTACATTTACTTGTATAAACTATTACATTCATATACATAAGTTATTACATTTCAAATGTAATACATATAGTTTGTATTACATTTGAAAAAATGGATGAAAATGAGCTTTTGTTTTTTTAAAACAGGTATTACGTTTACTTATGAACAATGTTACTTTATATGTATACAGTCATTACATTAAGAGATGGTAACTATTACTTTTTCTAAACCACTAAAAAGTCGAAAAAATAATATAAAAACTAAAAAAAAAGCAAAAAGCAAAAATAAAAAAAAAATATAAATTGGGCCTATGAGAGGCTGCCACGTGTCAGGCTGACTACTATCTTGGCATGTCGATCAACTTACCACCGCCTTATTTAATCAATTAAGTGTCCCATGGGTCATGGGTCGACCCGTCTCATGCATGAGACGGATCCCCTTGTTCTCATGGGAGACCACCTCATTAAAGTGCATCCTTGGGACATAATTCACAGGAGGGTGCAAAGTGGGAATGAGTGAATACTTTAGAAATAAAAACCTAAAAAAGGGGGATGTATGCATCTTCTCATTACTAAGTACACCCAACTTTCAAGTTAAGCCAAAATAAGTTTACTCCCAACGTATTTAGGCAATCTCACTTTACACCTCAAACCAAATTTTATCTCAGAATAACACTCTAATTTGCCTTTAGTCCCACTTTAACCCATAACTCCTAACGACGTTAGCAATTTAACGAGAAATGCTCATGTGCATGTAACGTGAGAGATATTTTAGTCATTCTCTTTTAAACTTTTAATTAACCTTTAGTTTATCATTCTCTTTAATATTAGATTTTCTATTTATATAAAATAATAAAATTATAGATTATCATCTAAAATCATAAACTTATTTTATAAAAAAAATATACTAACAACATAATATATAAATATTTTTAAAGAAAAAAATTATAATAAAAATAACTCAACTAACCAAAAAAATAAAAAAATAAGAACCCCATGTCCAAATTCGCCCCCCCCCCATTTCACACCAAAAGTCCATCCTCTTACTTCTTCTTCCATCCATTCTCCCTTCTTCATCTCCCATAACCACCGATCTCCATCACCAGCCCACCCTCACATATCCATCTCATCTTCCCGTCACCTTTCATCTCCTCCGCTTAATTTATCGCAGATATGGAACCGACTTAGGTGGAATCGGCAATGGATTCTTCCTTTCCCCTTCTCCACCGCCTCCGTCAAGGCGGTTTACCCACCCCATCCCATAGCCTCGGATGACCTCGCCTTACCTTTGTCCGGCCAAACTCTCCCATTAATTTTGATGAAAATTTTATTGTCACACCACTTCACCCCTTCGTTCCTTCCACGAATTTCGCACTTACTACTTCTCACTGTTCACTTTCCTCCACGGATCTGAGTTTGAAACCATATCCAAACACTTTTCGTATTCTTCTTTTCGTTTTTAATCTGAATTTGAAGATTTATTGTTGGAATTTAGTCCTTTTAAAAATTAGAATTTGGTCCAATTTTTGTTGAGAATTGTTATTCACCCCGCAAGTTTACTTAATACCCTCGCATTATTATTTTCAAAAAAAATTTCATTAATTGAAATGACTCGATTACCCTTCAAGTAAAGTTGTTATACACCCGCACCCCCTCCTTTGTCACCACCGACCGCCACCCTGCTTTGCCTACCCCACCCCCAAGCCGCCATCCATTCTGCAATTCACCCTTCCCTATTTCAACAAACTCCATTTGTTCCGAAGAGCTTGAACGGCTCACAAGTCTTCTCCGGGGTGGGAAAGTTTGGAAATATCATAAACGGATCGTTGACCCAACTGCGAAAGCTAGAGATTGTGCAATTGAAGGAAGAGTACGGAAAGGATTTCTATAGTGGAAAATGCCATTTTGTTAAATAAACTGAAAAATAAAACAATAAAATTCACCTCCCTTCTCTCCCCAAACTCTCTGTCTCTCCTCATCACCAAAAACCAAGAGAGAGAGAGAGAGAGAGAGAGAGAGAGAGAGAGAGAGAGAGAGAGAGAGAGAGAGAGAGTGGGTCTGAAGGTGAGAGACAGAGATTTGAGAAATAGTTTCGGAGCTCGTCGGTGATACACTCCGGCAAACTACTCTGTCCCACGGCAACGATTCTCCCTTTCTCTCTAATCGGACGTCACTTTATTCTCACGGCATCCGATTAAAGAGATTAAAGGTAGAAATCAAAAAATTAGTGAAAGAAAAAAGAGAGACGGCTATTGTTTCTGGTGAGTTCTTAATTTCCCCTTTCTTTGAACTATGGCGGAACTCAACAAAGGAACCCTAGCGTTCCTAATTTCGTCGATTTCTTCACGCTTTTTCGAGATTGTTTCGATTTCAAATCCAAGAGAAAGAAGCGGAGGAGTATTCAGAAGGCGAATATGCTTTGGATTATGAGGTTTTCTGGTGTTTAAAATCGGGAGTTTTCGAAAGCTAAAGACTTTAGTCATTGAGCAATTTGATGAGCTTCAGATGATTGTAATCCAAGAAGGAGCAATGTCGGAGCTTCAAAACCGGGAGTTTCGACCCCCCCACTTTCCCACGCCGGAGAAGACTTGCGAGCCATTCAAGCTCATCGGAACAAATGGAGTTTGTCGAAATAGGGAAGGGTGAATTGCAGAATGGATGGCGGCTTGGGGGTGGGGTAGGAAAAGGAGGGTGGCGGTCGGTGGCGATAAAGGAGGGTGGTGCGGGTGTACAACAACTTTACATAAAAGGGTAATCGAGTCATTTCAATTAATGACATTTTTTTGAAAATAATAATGCGGGGGTATTAAGTAAACTTGCGGGGGTGAATAACAATTCTCTTTTTGTTTGAATCTGAGTTAAGTCCATTTTTTTTACAAATTTGATATTGGTACAATTGTGTTTGAACCTGATTTGATTCAATTTTTAACATGGATTCGATCTTTAATTTTGTGAAATTGATGATTTTGGAGGAATATTGGTGGTGACCGTCGAAAATGGGTGGTGGTTGTTGTCAGATTTTGGGAGAAATGGTAGTGATGGTAATGGTGGTGGCCGAAAATGGGTGGTGGTGAAGGTGGTGGCCGGATTGTGGAAAAAATGGTGGTGGTGGAGGTTATTGACTTGTGGGGCTGGGGGAGAAAGCAATTGCCACCATAATATCAAATTGACATTTTTATCCTTCTTTTTTCAAATAAAATGATAAAAAACACCGCTCATGTGACATGCACGTTATCATTTCTCATTATATTTTTAACGCCATTAGGGGTCATGGGTCAAAGTGGGACTAAAAGCGAATTAGAGTGTTACTCTAAGACAAAATTCGGTTTGGGGTGTAAAGTGGGATTGCCTTGATACTTTTGGGGGTAAACGTATTTTGGCCTTCATGTGTCCATTTCTAAGGTTCTTACATTCCTATTTAATTTGTCTCATAATAAAGCTTTTAATTTGCTTTATTCCTGCCTAAAAAAAATTGTTTTATTTTTAAAATGGACATTGAAACCCACTTGTTAGACTCACAATGACAACACACTTTCTATTCACTACCAATTTTCTTTCTGCAATTTTACTTTTTATAGTTGCAACATTTACTTTTTCTTGATCCTCGTGAAAATCAAATTAAGAACATTAAACTGAAATGGAGGGATGAGTATATTATCATTAATAACTTAAATACACCCACATTAATCAATTGTTCAGTAGCATTAAGCCAAATATTTTTCTTCTTGTTCAGCCACACTTTCCAAGACCAGTTTTTTTTTTTTTTAGGAAGCCAATACCAATTTTTTTTTTGTTTAAAAACATTCTTTTTAACCACTAAACTCTGGAGTAGATTAGGAAGTAATTATTTTAGGGGATTTTTACCAATAAGACCTTGAGATAGGGTGGAATTTACCAATAAAAATAATACATTTCAAATTTTACCTTAGGATCCAAGAGTCCAAATCAAAACGACCGTAGAGTCCCTTAGACTATTTATAATAATTTAAATGACCAAACTACCCTCCCTCTCCCTCTCTCATTCCCTTTCTCTCTCTATATGCGTAATTTCTCTTCTCTCTCTATCCGCAATCCGTTTCTTCCAATCCATCCGTGCGCAATTCCATCTTCTCCACACCATCGGCAATCCTTGTTCCAGCTTCTCCATCACCGGCGAGCTCCATGGATAGAATACCCCCACCACCGTGAAATCAAACACCAATTATTCTCAATCAAACATATGAAAAACCCAAATCCGTTCACCGGCGAGCTCCATGGCTTGACAGGCTCTCTCCACTGCTCCAACTCCAACTGCAGCATTACCTCCCCAGCTCCATTGCTCCAACCGCCGGCAACCAATCCTTTCCAGTCGGTCTTCTTCTCTGGTAAGTCGCCTCCCCCAACTCTCGGTCTTTCATCCTTCCTCTCTCTATTCTCCCCAGATCTCGTAGCAAATTTAGGACGGGTGTAGCCGAGTTTGTTGATGGAAATCGGTTGAGTGTAGCTGAATTTGTTTATGAAAATCATTTGGGTATAACCGAACTTGGTTATGGAAATCAGCACTGGTCGGCTGAATTTCGATTTTTTTTTCATCAACTAGTGACCAAACCTTCTTGGCTATTGTTTTTTCTCCGCTTTGATGAAAAAAGTAAGCCTTTTGGATTTAGAAGAGGGAAATGCAAGATGGGTGTTTGAATTGGAAGGGAAAGTGACTGTGTGCAATAGGGTTCTGTTATGAAGTACCAAAAACTCTATGGGTGTTTGAATTGGAAGGGAAAGTGACTGTGTGCAGTAGGGTTCTGTTATGAAGTACCAAAAACTCGAATGGCCGCGACATTCACTGTTTTGAGGGACTTGAAGTTGCCTGTTAATGGGTATGCAACGGACATTGGATTGGTCGAACTCTCCAGTTCGTGAGCTCTTCTCCTTTGTGCTTGGTAACACGGTAGAATCGTGAGCTTTCAAAAGCATTATGATGCTGCATTGATGTTAAACTAGTGAGTGTTTTTTGGATATCTTTTGTCTTCTTGTTGTAAAAATTGGTTGTAGAATATCATTGGTTCTTCTGATAGTAATGAAATCAGATATCTGTTTGAGGTTATTGAGTTTTATTCAACTTCAGTATCTTGTATTTTCAGAGATAATTGTTTCAGTTGGGATGTCGATGCCACAAGTTATTTCTCCTGGAAAGGATTCCACGCCAGAACGAGAGGGTCCCACTAAACAGAATGATGTAGATGGAAAACCAAGCATCATTCCTCTCAATGCATTGTATTAGTGGTGATTCCCATACAGGCATTGTTGTTTATACTTTCTCTCATAGTTCCTTTGTCGAGATGAATCAAAAGGAGAATACGAGTTATATGTATCATTTACTTTGTTAGAGGCTTATTTCATTAGCTTTTCTCGAGAGTATTGGTTTGTGAATGATGCTGGGATAGGTTTCTCTTTAGCTGGTGTAGTTGTTTCCGGTGCGTACATTGTAAGACACAGGAAATGCTAGGATATGTTATGTAGAACTTCTAGATAAGTTAGTACAGTTTGTAATAGGGATTTTTACCAATAAGACCTTGAGATAGGGTGTAATTTACCAATAAAAACACTACATTTTAAATTCAATTGTTTTTATGTCATTCTTTCATAGAACAACTGTGAGGTCTATTTCACAGTTGTTGGGTGTGATGTGATTAAGTGTGAAATGTTTCTCACACTTCTAAAACTGTGAGGTCTATTTCACAGTTATTGTACATAACTGTGAGGTCAATTTCATTGTTTTTATGTCATTCTTTCATAGAACAACTGTGAGGTCTATTTCACAGTTGTTGGGTGTGATGTGAATAAGTGTGAAATGTTTCTCACACTTCTAAAATTGTGAGGTCTATTTCACAGTTGTTGATTGTTTGTGCACAGCTGTGAGGTCAATTTCTCAGTTATTATGATTGTTTGTGCACAACAGTTAGGTCTATTTCACAGTTATTATGATTGTTTGTACACAACAGTGAGGTCTATTTCACAGTTGTCGGTTGAGATGTGAATAACTGTGAATATTTTTCACACTTCTAAAACTGTGAGGTCAATTTCTCAGTTATTATGATTGTTTGTGCACAACAGTGAGGTCTATTTCACAGTTGTTGGTTGAGATGTGAATAAGTGTGAAATGTTTTTCACACTTCTAAAACTGTGAGGTCAGTTTCACAGTTATTTATGAATGTGAAATGGTTTACCCGTTATTTATCAGTTGTTGATGATTGTTTTTGCACAACTGTGAGGTCAATTTATCAGTTATGATTGTTTGTGCACAACTGTGAGGTCAATTTCTCAGTTATGATTATTGAGGTCACTTTCTCAGTTATTGTGCATAACTGTATGATAGATTTCACTGTTTTTATGTCATTCTTTTATAGAGCAACAGTGAAGTCTATTTCACAGTTGTTGAAAAATAATTTTATTTTATTTATAAAATTTGAAATATATGATGAGTAAACTTGTTTGATTCGTCTTGGCGATGCGATTAAAACAGTGATTTCAGATAATTTTTTCGACTTTTAGATTTTGAGATATTGGATTTTAAAAATTTAAGAGAAAAAAAAAGGAAGAGAGAGAAAAGGAGAGAGAAAGAAAGGAGAAGAAGAAAAACGTATATATAGAGAGAGAGAGAGAGTAAGTGCTGGCGAAAAACGTATAGAGAGAGAGAGAGTAAGTGCGCACGCGTGTATGTGGCGAGGGGCATTTTGGTCCAGCGAAATTTTAGGGACTTATTGGTATGTTTTGAAAATGTGTGATTTTATTGATCTTTTTCATTTATCTAAGGGACTTATTGGTCAAGGCCTCTTGTTTTAGGTTAAATATAACTCTTAACCCTAGTTAGGGTTAAAACACAAATTTGTTAGAACATGGATTAAATAATATGTGTTATTGAATTCCATATATTATAATCATTTAATAATGTTAAAGTATAGACAAAATATGTAGAATTCCATTAGGTGAAAGTACCATTAAATGATGGGCATAATGGTAACTTCTCACCACCAACTTTGTGAAAGGGTGTAGTCCCTAAATGAAGTGCCCCTTCTCTATCTATATAAAGGCTATCCATCAGCCATTTGAGACACTTAACATTGACTAAAATTTCAGTTTCAAAATTCTCTTCATTCATTAAGAAGAACATAAGTGTGGGCACTATCTCCCTAATCTCTCATTTATTCAAGAACAAGATCAAGAACGCAATCATGGATTCTTCAGGTACACGCTTCCGTCTTCATCTTCTTCTCATTCTTAATCTAGTTGTGAGATGGCTTAGGGTTTAATGGATCATTTATGTTCCAACACAATTCTCTCCACCATGAGAGCCTATGATTCTCTCCACTGTGAGAGCCTTAGTTTTCTCGTTCATTGAGTTTGAATTTCCTGCGATTCATGTATTCTTATTTGCTTTGCTGTTATGGATTCTCGATTTGCAACATTATCATTAGCAGCGGAAGAGGAAGCGGAGATCTTTGCCAATCCCATTACTGATTGTGCCGAAGGAGAGGGGTGGGATAAGTGTCTAGTAGGACGATTTATCACAGATTTACCAATCAATCTTAATCTAATGTGTTCATGAAAGGGTTGGGGGAGGGCCGCTTCTTATTCCAGTTTTTTCACGATTTTGATCTTTAAAGAGTGTTTTTAATAGCCCATGGTCGTTCGATAATTTTCCTTTACTGGTATGTCGATTGCATACGGGGGAACACCCTCTTAGGGTGCCGCTGAATGCATTACCAACGTGGGTACAAGTCTATGGCTTGCCAGTAGGGTATATTTCTGAATATATGGGCACCCAACTGGTAATTTTCTGGGAGAGTTATTGGATTATGACGAGTCTTAACACTAGTGAGGTCTGGAAACAATTCATGCGCGTTAGAGTGGCTCTTGATGTCTTAAATCGTTGAAGAACTTTAAGAAAATCCGTAAGTCAGATGGTGATACATTTGTGGTCCAATTCAAATATGAACGACTTCAATATTTGTGTTACCTTTGTGGAATCATGGGGCATTTGGGTTAAAGCACCAGATAAGAGGAAGATGTCGTTAGGAGGTGAAAAATGGTTAAGGGAGATTGGTGGTTTGTCGGAGGAGTCGCGCCCTAGGACCGGAGGAGGGAGCATCTAGGAGCGCTAGGACCGGAGGAAGGAGCGCCTGAAAAACCATGGAGGCGCCAAGAAGAGAGGTAGGGAGCTAGGGGAGCTGCAAGGGCACTAGGGGCGCTCAGAGCAAAGGAGAACTCTAGAGCTCTACATGATCTCACATATATTTCAGACTCTTTGTACATATTTTGTCCATATTTTTTTATATCGAGTAGTTAGCATAATTGTAGGGATTTAGTGTATATCGAGTAGTTGGCGAAATCGAAAGGACTGATAGCATGATTGTAGGGATTGGTTTGTATCAAGATCTTATCAAGATCTCTAAGTTGTATATAAAGCCATTGAAGGCATTGGAATGAGCTGAGAAAATTCTACCCTCTCCCACTCTTGATTTATAACTTGGTATAGAGCGGTGATCTTGAAACCTTAAACCCAAATACAACTCAACCCAAATGGCTGCCGAGAGTGGTGAGAAAAGAACCCCCTACTTCATTTCATATCCTGGACAGATTCTCACTCATGTCCAATTGAAATGAGGAAACTATGAAGAATGGACTCGTGTTTTCAAGGGTTCGATGAGAGCCAAGATAAAAAAACGGTTCATCGATGGAACGATTGTTTGTCCGACGACAAAGGCGGACGGCCTAGAGCTTTGGTAGACGGTGAACTCGATGGTGGTGTCATGGATCATCAATACCATTGAATCGAATCTTCGATCCACGATGACTTACGTGGAGGAGGCAAGGATTTTGTGGTACGACTTGGAGCAAAGGTTCTCGGTTGGCAATGGGCCAAAGGTACAACAGTTCAAGTGTGACCTAGCCAATTGTAAGCAACAAAAGAACGAGAGCGTGGTTGCTTACTATGGTCGAATTAAGAAGTTGTGGGATGAATTGAATGACTATGACACGGTTCCGGCGTGTTCTTGCACCGGATGCAGATGTGAGATCAACTTGAGGCTCACCCAGCGAAAGGAGGAGGAGCGAGTGCATCAGTTTGTTATGGGACTCGAGACACCTAAGTTTGAGAATGTAAAATCAAATATTCTGAACTCATAGCCTTCTCACAACGTAAACAAAGTATATTTAATGGTGGTGAGAGAGGAGCGTGTCAAGGGGAGTGCGAGAGAGGAGTACTCAGAACCTATGAGTTTTGTGGTGCGCACCAACTGGGGTCCGAAATCTGGGGGAGCGTAAAGAGATGTAACTTGTGGAAATTTCAAGAAAAAGGGACACGAAGCCAACTCTTGTTTCAAGCTTGTGGGTTATCCGGAATGGTGGGGCGAGCAATCCTCACGAAATGGAAAGGGAAAGAAAGGGCAGAATGTCACGACAACTGCTGGAGGAGCGAGAGGACCCAAGTCTTTCAGCGCTCGAGCCAACACTGTACAAGTGAATGATGATGATGGCGCAGAGATGAAATATGTAGAGCACGCTCAACTCTTGGGACTCACAAGTGAACAGTAGAACAGCTTCAAAGCCATGGTGCAAACAAACGTCAAAAGTAATGAGCGAATGAATGGTAAGATGAATGATGAGCCTTGGCTAGTAGATAGCGGGGATAATCGACATATAACAGGAAACCTTGCATTGCTTGGCAATGTTCGCAACATTGAATTCAGTCGAGTAGGAATGCCTAATGGGAAGCACATCATTGCCACAAAAGAAGGTGATGTTAAAATTGGGCCTAAACTTGTTCTACAAAATGTGTTATATGCTCACTCATTCAATATAAATTTATTGTCTGTCTCTCAGTTGCTTTGTGACTCAATAATTTTGTGCAAATTTCTGACAAACTTTATGTAATACAGGACCGAACCTTGAAGACATTGATTGGTGCGGGTAAACAAAGCGAGGGGCTATACTACTAGAGGAAGTCTACGGAAGCACGAGTCTGCAGCGCTAAGGAATTTGCAAAGGATGAGTTATGGCATCAGCGGTTGGGACATCTATCAAGTAAATTAGTTAATTTACTTCCTTTTGTTAGTCAGAATAATGCTAATAAAGATGTTTGTGAAATTCGTTGCAAAGCCAAACAAACTAGAGATAAGTTTTTGTTTAGTGAGTGTAATGTTGATCTTTAGGGTGATTATCAAACACATGCTTTATGTGGAGCAACTTATTTTTTAACTATTATGGATGACTGCTCTCGCGCTGTGTGGGTATATTTGATAAACTCAAAAAGTGATGCGCCTCGAACTTTGAAAAAAACTATCTTGCCATGGTTGAGCGCCAGTATAATAAACGCGTCAAATTGCTGCGAGGTGATAATGGGAAAGAATTCACGTGTCTTGAAAAATACTTTGTTAAAAACGGAATTGTGTTTCACACTATTCGAACTTCACAACAAAATAGGAGAGTAGAAAGAAAGCACCGTCACATTTTGAACGTAGCACGGGCCTTACGGTTTCAAGCTAGATTGCCCATTAGATTTTGGGGTGAGTGTGCTTTGATGGTCGGATATTTGATTAATCGCACCCCTTCAAAATTGTTGTATGGGAAAACTCCGTATGAAATATTTTTGGTAGAGCACCCACCTATAAACACATTAGGGTTTTCGGTTCTCTCTGTTATGCCCATTATTCACGTCGTGATAATGATAAATTTGTTAGTCGAAGTCGAAAGTGTGTTTTCTTTGGTTACCCTTTTGGCAAGAAAGGATGGTTATTGTATGACCTTAAGGAAAACAAAACACTTGTCACCCGTGATGTTATTTTTGTAGAATCCAAATTCCCCTTCATTGGCCAAAGTGATAGTCCAAATGAAGAGGTTATTGGTCCTGATTCCATTTTTTATAATCCTGATAAAATGATTATTGGGGGTACTGGCACTTCTGAGCAGGATGCAGAAGTTGAAAATCCCATTGAATAACCCTAGTGATTGTGATTGATGAACACACTGATTGAGCGCCCCTAGAGCATGATGAGGTGCCCCTTGAGCATGATGGGGTGCTTGTATCTCCCACTGAGGCGATTAATAATGAGTTTGTTCCAAGTGAAGCGCCTGAACCCACCATGGAGGAAGCATCTGATAATTTGGGCAGAGATAAACGGGCAAAGGTTCCCTCTTCACGCTACACAAGCACTGAGTATGATTTAAGAACTTCTCAGACACACAGTATACGAGCTAGCCCCTTGTCCAGTTCACTATCCCAAACAAGTCTTCAGGTACTCGATATCATTTATCACATTTTGTCAATTGCACTAAATTCTCTTCTATGCATCATTTTCTGGCCGTAATTGATACAGGTGTTGAGCCTAGAAACTTTGCAGAGGCTGTAAGGTTGGAGGAATGGAGGGCAGCCATGAACAATGAGCTTTATGCTCTAGATCAGAATGGGACCTGGAATCTGGTGGATGTTCCTATTGGTAAAAAGGTTATTGGGAACAAATGGGTGTACAAAATCAAATACAAGGTAGATGGAACGTGGAACGATACAAGGCGCGACTAGTAATTCTGAGAAACCGTGAAGTGGAAGGCATGGACTACACAGAAACCTTTGCTCCAACGATCAAAATGGTTATAGTACGAGTGTTCCAGGATATTGTCGCGACCCGTGGTTGGGAACTTTATCAAATGGATGTTCACAACGCTTTCTTACATGCACTACAAGGAAAATCGATTTTAGCTACGGCAAATTCCGTAGCTAAAATGAAGATTCCGTAGCTAAATCGTGTTTAGCTACGGATTTGTTCCGTAGTTATTCCGTGGATACAGGTTCGTCGCTAAATTGGGCGTCGCTGTTTTGTAGCTGTTTTAGAGACGGATATGTCCGTCTCTAATTTAGAGACAGATATGTCCGTCTCTAAATTAGAGACAGATATGTCCGTCTCTAAATTAGAGACAGATATGCCCGTCTCTAAATTAGCTACAGATATGAACGTCGACGGATTAGCGACAGATTTTCCGTCTCTATTTAAATTCTCGTTTTATTTTCGAGCCATTTTAGCGACGGATATTTTCGTCGCTAAATTGATATTTTTTTTAAAAAAAATTATATATATATATATATTTAAAAATATATATTAATATATTTTAAATATATATATATATACTCCCTCCGTCCCACTATACTTGACATTTCTTTCCATTTTGGGCCGTCCCACTTCACTTGACACCTTCCAAAAATAACCTAGTTTTTATATTTTTATATTAGATGGACCCCACCACTAATTCTCTCTCTTCATTTTCCACCACTCAATTTATTCAACCAACACTACTATTTACCCCACTCATTCTCTCTCTTCATTTTCTACCACACATTTTCTTTATTTAATTGTTTCTTCTTAGTTCCCGTGCCCACTCCTTGGGTGTCAACTATAGTGGGACGGAGGGAGTATATATTAAAATATACTCCCTCTGTCCCACGTCATTGTGAACTTATTTCCGTTTTGGTCCGTTCCACGTGAATGCAAACTGCCCAAAATGGAAATAAATTTATTATTTTATATTCACCCTACCCCACCCACTCATTCTCTCTCTTCATTTCCTACCACACAATTTATTCAACCAACTCCACTCATTCTCTCTCTTCATTTCCTACCACACATTTTCATTATCTTAATAATATTTCTTAATTATCGTGCCCAGAATGACGTGGGACGGAGGGAGTATAAATATATATTTTTAAATATATATTAAATCAGTCCTTTAGCTTTTTTTATTTTCAAATCAGTCCCTTGATTTTTATTATTTTCATATCAGTCCCTTTAACTTTTATTATTATCGAATCAGTCCCCTAAATTTCTTTTATACTCAAATAGTCCTCACAAACTTCCACCACCAGTCGCCATCAATAACCACCAGCAACCACCGGCGACCACAATCAACCACCGATCTGAAAATATAAAAATTACCATACTAGGTTTCCAAAATTTTGAATCTTTACAAAATCACCAAAAAAATCAAAATCAAAATCCAACCAAATCGAAATCTGAGTTTCCAAGGCAAAATCGAAATCAAAACACCCAAATCTGGGTTTATAAATCTCAAGCAAACCCAAAATCAAACCTACAAGCCACGGCTGCGTGTAGATGCAGTGGACGGTGGCCATGGCGTGAGCGGCGGAGGAAGGAGAAGAAGATGAAGAAAAGTTGGCGTCGTTGATAAATGTCGCCGGAGATGACGGCGGTGGACAGTGGACGGTGGCCAGTGCTCAAAACCCTCCGATCTAAGGAGGAGCGACACCAGAGCGAGGCTGGAATCCATAGCCTGGAGTGAGAAACCGGTGGAGGAGCAGTCAAAATTGGCGTCGTTGATAAATGTCGCCGGAGATGACGGCGGAGGATAAGGAGACGGTGATTTCAAACTGAGGATAGAGAGAGAGAAATGAGGAGAGGATGAAGGAGACGGTCTCTGCATCTGTGATGGCGCCGGCGACGGCGGAGCTGCATGAAGAAAACGGTGAGGGCTGAGGGAGAAACCGATCTGTAATTTCAATTTTCAAAATGAAGAGAGAGAGAGAGAAATGAGGAGAGAAATAGGGAGAGGGAGTAAATGGGTTTGTGGGAAGAATATGGACCATTTGATTTAATGTTATGAATGGTTGGATTTTGCTTTGGCCCTTAATCCGCGTGAAATTTTAAAATCCAATCAAACAATGCCACATCACACGTACTTATATTTATTTCACACTATATTATACACTATTTATGTCTAATATTAAGAATAATAATATTTATTATTAATAATATTTATTAATAAATTATTAATTATATAATTAATTAATTAATATTAATATTAATTATATAATCAGTAATAATATTAATATTAATTATATAAACAGTAATAATATTAATAATAGTATTAACAATAACTAGTAATTTTTATTATTATTTATTGAATAGGAAAAAATATTTTAGATTTTTTTTATTACTGAAATTTACAAAAAGTTATCAAAAATATTTACATACTTTTATTTGATTTACCAAAAATTTTAGTTATATTAGTATGCCTAATATCAAGAATAATAACATTATCATATAATTAGTAATAATACTTAATAATAAGACTAATAATGATGTTATTGATAATTATTCAACTATATAATTGAATATATTAATAGTTATTATTATATAATTAATAATAATATTATTATATAATTAATAATAATATTATTAATAACTAGTAATAATACATAACATCAAAAATAATAATGTTATTAATCAATAATAATATTCATTAATTTAATTATTTTAAATTTATTAATAATAATTTATTAATTTAAACTTCTAAGAAATATTAATATACCTAAGTAATAATTGATATTAATAAATTATAAAAAAATACTTATTAACAATAACAATAATTTTATCTTTAAGGAAAATAGTAATTAGTAATAATACTTAATAATAAGACTAATAATGATGTTATTGTTAATTTTCAATTATATAATTGAATATATTAGTAATTATTATTATATAATTAATAATATTATTAATAATATCTAGTAATAATACATAATATCAAAAATAATAATGTTATTAATTAATAATAATACTCATTAATTTAATTATTTTAAATTTATTAATAATAATTTAACAATGTATAAGGGTATAGGGTTTAGGGTTTAGAGTTTAGGGTTTAGGGTATAGGGTATAGGGTATAGGGTTTAGAGTTTAGGGTTTAGGGTTTAGGGTATAGGGTGTAGGGTTTAGGGCTTAGAGTTTAGGGGTTAAGGTTCAAGGTATAGGGTTTAGGGTATAAGGTATAAGATTTAGGGGTTAGGGTTTAGGGGTTAGGGTGTAGGGTTTAGGGTTTAGGGTATAGGGGTTAGGGTTTAGGGTTTAGAGTTTAGGGTTTAGGGTTTGGAGTTTAGGGTTAGGGTTTAGGGTATATGGTTTAGGGCTTAGAGTTTAGGGGTTTAGGGTTTAGGGTATAAGGTATAAGGTTTAGGGGTTAGGGCTTAGGGTATAAGGTGTAGGGTTTAGGGCTTAGAGTTTAGGGATTAGGGTTCAAGGTATAGGGTTTAGGGTATAAGGTATAAGATTTAGGGGTTAGGGTTTAGGGGTTAGGGTGTAGGGTTTAGGGTTTAGGGTATAGGGGTTAGGGTTTAGGGTTTAGAGTTTAGGGTTTAGGGTTTGGGGTTTAGGGTATAGGGTATAGGGTTTAGGGCTTAGAGTTTAGGGGTTAGGGTTCAAGGTATAGGGTTTAGGGTATAAGGTATAAGGTTTAGGGGTTAGGGTTTAGGGGTTAGGGGTTAGGGTGTAGGGTTTAGGGCTTATAGTTTAGGATTTAGGGTATAGGGGTTAGGGTTTAGGCTTTAGAGTTTAGGATTTAGGGTTTGGGGTTTAGGGTTTAGGGTTTAAACCCTAAATCCTAAACCCTAAACCCTAAACCCTAACCCCTAAACCCTAACCCCTAAACCCTAAACCCTATACCCTAAATCCTAAACCCTATACCCTAAACCCTAAACCCTAAACCCTAAACCCTATACCCTATACCATAAACCCTAACTCCTAAACCCTAAACCCTATACCCTAAACCCTATACCCTAACCCCTAAACCCTAACCCCTAACCCCTAAACCCTAAACCCTATACCCTAAACCCTATACCCTATGCCCTAAATCCTAAACCCTATATTTATTGACTAGAAAACAATATTTTAGCCTTTGTTAATTAGTGGTTTTTTTTTTTGAAAAAGTTATAGAAAAAAAGATAGAAAAAAACTAAACAAATGAAAGTATATAGAAGAAAATTCAAAAGAGGGACGGACTACCCTATATTTATTTTTTATTTTTTAAAAAAATTTTTATTGACCAGAAAACAATATTTTAGCCTTTGTTAATCAGTGGTTTTTTTTAGAAAAAGTTATAGAAAAAAAGATAGAAAAAAACTAAACAAATGAAAGTATATAGAAGAAAAGTCAAAAGAGGGACGGACTACCCTATATTTATTTTTTATTTTTTTTAAAAAAATCTATTGACTAGAAAACAATATTTTAGCCTTTGTTAATCAGTGGTTTTTTTTAGAAAAAGTTATAGAAAAAAAGATAAAAAAAACTAAACAAATGAAAGTATATAGAAGAAAAGTCAAAAGAGGGACGGACTACCCTATATTTATTTTTTATTTTTAAAAAAAAATTCTATTGACTAGAAAACAATATTTTAGCCTTTCTTAATCAGTGGTTTTTTTTAGAAAAAGTTATAGAAAAAAACTAAACAAATGAAAGTATATAGAAGAAAAGTCAAAAGAGGGACGGACTACCCTATATTTATTTTTTATTTTTTTAAAAAAATTTTATTGACTAGAAAATAATATTTTAGCCTTTGTTAATTAGTGGTTTTTTTAGAAAAAATTATATAAAAAAGATAGAAAAACTAAACAAATGAAAGTATATAGAAGAAAAGTCAAAAGAGGGACGGACTACCCTATATTTATTTTTTATTTTTTAAAAAAATTTTTTATTGACTTGAAAACAATATTTTAGCCTTTGTTAATCAGTGGTTTTTTTTAGAAAAAGTTATAGAAAAAAAGATAGAAAAAAACTAAACAAATGAAAGTATATAGAAGAAAAGTCAAAAGAGGGACGGACTACCCTATATTTATTTTTATTTTTTTTAAAAAAAATTTATTGACTAGAAAACAATATTTTAGCCTTTGTTAATCAGTGGTTTTTTTAGAAAAAGTTATAGAAAAAAAGATAGAAAAAAACTAAACAAATGAAAGTATATAGAAGAAAAGTCAAAAGAGGGACGAACTACCCTATGTTTATTTTTTATTTTTTTAAAAAAAATTTATTGACTAGAAAAAAATATTTTAGCATTTGTTAATCAGTGGTTTTTTTAGAAAAAGTTATAGAAAAAAAAGATAGAAAAAAACTAAACAAATGAAAGTATATAGAAGAAAAGTCAAAAGAGGGACAGACTACCCTATATTTATTTTTTATTTTTTAAAAATTTTTTATTGACTAGAAAATAATATTTTAGCCTTTGTTAATCAGTGGTTTTTTTTAGAAAAAGTTATAGAAAAAAATATAGAAAAAAACTAAACAAATGAAAGTATATAGAAGAAAAGTCAAAAGAGGGACGGATACCCTATATTTATTTTTTATTTTTTTAAAAAAAAATTATTGACTAGAAAACAATATTTTAGCCTTTGTTAATCAGTGGTTTTTTTTAGAAAAAGTTATAGAAAAAAGATAGAAAAAAACTAAACAAATGAAAGTATATAGAAGAAAAGTCAAAAGAGGGACGGACTACCCTATATTTATTTTTTATTTTTTTAAAAAATTTTATTGACTAGAAAACAATATTTTAGTCTTTGTTAATCAGTGGTTTTTTTTAAGAAAAAGTTATAGAAAAAAAGATAGAAAAAAACTAAACAAATGAAAGTATATAGAAGAAAAGTCAAAAGAGGGACGAACTACCGTATATTTATTTTTTATTTTTTTAAAAATTTTATTGACTAAAAAACAATATTTTAGCCTTTGTTAATCAGTGGTTTTTTTTAGAAAAAGTTATAGAAAAAAAGATAGAAAAAAACTAAACTAATGAAAATATATAGAAGAAAAGTCAAAAGAGGGACGGACTACCCTATATTTATTTTTTATTTTTTAAAAAAATTGTATTGACTAGAAAACAATATTTTAGCCTTTGTTAATTAGTGGTTTTTTTTAGAAAAAGTTATATAAAAAAAGATAGAAAAAAACTAAACAAATGAAAGTATATAGAAGAAAAGTCAAATTTAGAGACGGATACTAAATCTGTCTCTAAATTTTAGAGACAGATGTTGAATCTGGTTAAAATCTGTCTCTAAAGTTTAGAGACGGATTCTGAATCTGTCTCTAATTTAGAGACGGATTCTTAATCTGTCTCTAATTTAGAGACGGATTCTGAATCTGTCTCTATTTTAGAGACAGATACAAAACCCATCTCTAAAATTTAGAGACGGAATCTGAATTCGTCCCTAAATTAGAGACGGAATCAGATTTCGTCTCTAAATTAGAGGCGGATTCGGATTCCGTCTCTGAATTAGAGGCGGATTCAGATTCCGTCTCTGAATTAGAGGCGGATTCATATTCCGTCTCTGAATTAGAG